>CM070510.1:14044501-14644501 GCA_036346375.1 Guadua angustifolia | reverse complement strand
TTGTTCAGCCACTTGAGGAACAGAACACAATCCTTCATGCGGTGCCCTTTCTGATGGCAGCGCCTGCAGGTGTCTGGGTCTATGTGCTCTGGTGGAGGCCTAGGACCCTGTCCACTGGAACCATGTCCTCCATTGGAGTTTTGCCCTCCATTTGAGTGTTCACCCTTCTCAAAATTGGTGAACCTTTTCTGCTGATAATTGCCCTTTTGATAATTACCTTTCTTGAAATTTGGCTTATTCTGAATCTGGAAATAATTATTTTTCTTCTGAGAATGCTTAACCAGATTCAGTTCTTTAGCCCTTTGTGCCTTTAATCTTTCTTCTTCTTGGACACACATAGCAATGCACTTTTCAATAGACCACTTCTCTTCACTAATGTTGTAATTTACAACAAAAGTCTCAAATTCTTTTGGCAATGAAACCAGTACAAGATGGACTATGAAATCATTCTTTAAAGGCATATCAAAGGACGTGAGAGAGTGAGCTATGTTAGTCATCTTGAGAATATGCTCTCTAATGCCTGGTCCATTGCGCAGCCTAGATCCATCATACTTGTCATTGACAAGTTTCTTGATTAATGTGCCTGCATAGGCCTTGGTGGATCGAAGGCTGCTCTTCTATTTTCTTGACATCTTGTGTAGCATCTCTGATGATCTGGGATTGCTCCCCTTATGGACTCAATAATGGTGCCCTTGATCACCATGAGGCATTTCCTATTTGAGTTGTCCCACTTTCCCTTCTCAATACTATACGACAATTACGCATGACATTATTTGCGACTTCTTAGGAGTCGGTTTACGCCAAAACGGTGCCACAGGCTTTGGATGAAGAAGGGCATAATCTATCTCAGCCATAGCCATGGCTAAGTTCAAGTTCTCTCTCCATGAGGAGTAATTGTTGCCGTTCAACTTCTCAAGCCCTTGAAAGACACTTATGGAATTGGCAATCTTAGCTGGAAAAGCTTCAGAAATGAAATAAGAATTTAATCAGTAAGCTAAAAGATATAAACTTTGGCATGAATAAATTAACGTTGGTCAATTAAACATGCTCTCAACTTTAATAAAGCCTGATCTATTTCTAAAACACCGTTGGGCAGTATTAGAATAGAGCAAACTCTACTCAAACTTTCTATCATACTTGACATGGTCATGGCAAAATTATTTTCAACGTTGGTCAAAAAATAAAATTACCATATGTGAAATACTGTGAAACATCTCATTTACTATTTTCTCTAATTAAATATCCACGTTGGTTTCAATTTAATCAGAGAAAAGAAAACTTAAACTTGCAGCGGAAATAAAACTTTATTTAGCATTTAAACTATTTCTTCACAGCCAAAAAGGGAAAAAAATTTCACTGTTTTTTCACTATTTGTGGCCGAAATTTGGCCCAAAGTGGCCCAAGGCCCTTCTCTCTTCGCGCTTGGTCACCAGGCCACCGAAAACCTGGGCCTGGGCCGGCGCCAATCACTCCCACCTGGGCCGGAAGCAGCCCACCGAGCCATCTTCACTATGCGCCGTTCGATCTCCATCAACGGCCGAGAGGAAATTTTGGAGGGATTAAATTTCCGAGGAAAAAAAATTCGGCGCCCCCCCCCCCGGAAACCCTAACTTCATTTGCTTTTTCTAACGCCCGAAAAAACGGATCCCTTCACCAGCGATGGCATGGCGTCTGCAGCTTGGGACGGCGGCAGGACTGCTCGCAAGGCCAGTATGCGGCGACGCGAGGCATCGCCATGAGGCAGTATGGAGGCGGCTTGGAGGTTGGGGCGCTGCGATCGGAGGCGCCGAGGCGACGCGGCGAGACGGCGCCGAGGCGACGCATGAGACGGCGCGGAGCGCAGAGGCGGCGCGCGCACGAGCTTCGGCCGATCAGAGGCGGCGCGGAGGCGCGAAGGCGCCGCACGCATGGACTTCGGCCGATCGGTCTGAACCCCCTTTTTTTAATTTTCTTGATGTGGTTCTACGGGATTTTTGGGGGGGAAATACTAGGGTTTCACAAATTCCAGAAGGAATCACGATCTAAAGTTCTTATCTAATGTTCTTCGCTAGAGTTCTTCTTCCTCTCCTTCTAATTGCTTCGGACGAAACTAAAACCCGAAGGTTTCAACACTTCTAGGGTTAGGGTTTGGGTAAAACCGGTGCTCTGATACCATTGATAGACTTTCTAGGGTGTCTAGGACCTTCCCCTTAACCTCTAACCACTAGATCTAGGAGTATTTAGTCCATACCTTCAGTGTTTCCGCCATTCCCGTTGCATCCCGAAGCCATGGCCGTCGTACGGAGTGGATGTAGAGGATGCAGCGGCGTTCCCTTCTTGCTCCCGTGTGCCTCCTTCCTTCTGGCTCGGACGGAGAGGAAGAAGAGGATGAAGATGGCGTCGGCCTTCCCGTCACTTCACCGCACTAGGGTTAGATCGGGTCTAGGACGTATGTGGGGCACCAGGAGTTACAGCAAACGTTGGTTCGCGTGCCGGCCTGGTCTCTCTTTATATATAGCGCGGGTGTGACAGGGGGCCGCAACCAGTGAGGTTGTTGCGCCCCCGATCAGGGCGCGGAAACGGGTACTGACTCGGTCTTTGACCGAGCCGTGAGATCAACCCAACAGGTGCATGATGGCTCGCCGTTTGCTTATTTTTCTTCCTGTATCTACAGGGGATTAATTCTGCCGTTGGATTATTGCAGTGCATGCCGGTGACAGTATTCTGATGGGGTAGATGCCTGTCTGCCAAATTTTTTTTACGACGTTTTCCCGCTGAAATGTTCGACAGGATCGGCTGCTGTTTCCCGGTGACGACGATCGCTCCAGCTGGACCATTGGAGTGCAAGCGGGTATCGTTGATGTGACGCTGGTTGTTGAATATTGTGGCTGCACCCGATTGCGTCAATGAGTGGGGAACCTAGCGCCTTCAGTTCGTGGCAGGCTAATCGGTTGCTTGTCTTCTTTTCCGTGTCAGCCAACCTGCCGTCTATCTATGCTACCACCTATCTATGCTCTCTAAAACCGAACGGTGTGCTGTAATCCCATGCTATTTGATTAATCTTGTAGATTATGGTTTGCTATATCCTAGATGTTTTTCAACCTAACTAGGGTTCTACATCGATTGACTGTTCGTGGTTTAAACCATATAGGCTCACTGTTGCGTCCCCACCGACCACCGTCCTTACTGGCCACCACGAGCACTGCCGCAGCACGTGCCGCCGCCACCGCCGTCCTACACCTACCGAGCAACACCGTCGTCATCGCCTCACACTTTCGCCGCTATGACCGCTAGGCGCTAGCTCATGCTCGCACGCCTTGCTGCCACACTCAAGTGCTAGGGTTTGGAATCCCTAACACTCCGGAGCTAAATGGGCTGGACCGGATCTGACCCAATACAGAGAGGTTAGACAGGATCCAGCCCATAAATGTAAACAGGCCGCTAACCTGTTAGCAATTTGGCACGAAGATTTAATTTGACTAAACTATGTATCAAACAAAAGATTTTATTGTGCTTCAAGGAATTTTTTTGTACTTTTTAGGATTTTTCTGAATTTATTTGAGATTTATTTGCTTTTTTTTAAAATTTCTAGAAATTTTTTAAATTAGAAAATGTTTTTATTTTCTTAAAAGTCTTTCAAGCCAAATCTCCTCAGCCCGTTCCGTTTGGCCCAATCCACTCGGCCACTTGCCTTTGTTAAAGAGCAGCTGGCCTATCCACTTGACCAGCCGTCTGGCCCGCTCTGCATCGCCTGCGTGTCATCGACACAGCTTCGCTCACCCGGCCTGACCAGCCCGCGCACCACCGCCATTGGATTCGCGCCGCGTGTGTGGTCCGGATCTCTCCATGTCGCGTGCCGCCGCCACAACCCTAACCCTAGCTCCGTCGGTGTCTGAGTTCCGCATGCCACGCCGTCCTCAATTTTCGGCTTCTACATGCTTCCCAAGGGCTGTAAAAGCTACGCCGCATCCCCTCCGAGATTCCTCTCGCTTCGCCGCTCCTTTTGCCTCATCTCCCATTGCTCGAGACGTCGCTTGTGTCAAGTTCTTCCTCACCGAAGTTCCACCGCCGTTCGAGCCCTTCTTCTCCATTGATCCGTCACTCCGGTGCGTCTTCGTCGTAGCCATGCGTCTCCTACTGCATCCGCGGTTCTCAGCCGTCAAATCCAACCAAGCCGCTAGATGCGTGACTTGTGGCAAGTCCACGTCAGTGCCTCATCAATCACCGCATCAGCCCTATTGCTCGCGTGTCGCCCCGTCAATGATGACGTCAATGCTGTGGTTCGCCCGCGTTAGCCATGACGTTAGCCGTGCACTGGGTGCACGATGAACCGAATACTATGCTGTAGACCCGGTCCACCTGAACCCTAGCTGACGTCAGCATTACACAATAAATATGTTTTTCTTTAGAAAAATAAATTAGAAAAATCCGGTATTCTCCTTTTCAGCTATTTTTTTCTGAATTTAATCTTTCAAAGGCTCGTTCTCTCTCATACGAACTCTAATTGAGATGATTCAAGTTTATAAATTTTTCTAAAATCAAACTCTACCTTCCAGAGCAATATATTTTCAAATTTGAGCTTGTTTGTGTCTCTATTTAGTATTTATTTGTATTCATTGTTTTCTTTTCTAGTAGAGGCGAATTCTGAGGGAGCAAACGAAGAATTTTAAGATCAAGACTCAGCAATAGATCAGCAAGGCAAGTTGTAATTTTTGATCATATTGATTATATGTTTACAAAGTGATTTATTTTATACAAATGCATGCTATCTGAGTATCGCTGGTTATTTCATGGGAATAGCTATACACCTAGTTGACATTATGTCACCTTGATTATTGGAATGCTATGTATCCATTGTTAACCCTAGGTTGGTACATTATTTGTTGGGCGCATGATCATGTTACCAACAACGGGTTACCGTAGCTATGTTTAGATATGCTTAGTTGTACGTTGGGATCCATATCACATGTAAATTAATGTTAATCTTGACTTAATAGAATATTGAATCGTGGACATCAGCCACTATTATAAAATTTATTGTACCATGGCAAAGTTTACCAATGGTCTTGGTTGAACAAAATATTTTTCCTCGGGCAAGTGATCGTGCAGTAAAGGAGGTGCTTTTTAGTACATTGTAATGTGGATGTCTTGCTTGTGACAACTCATAGATTTAATCTTGTGAATCATTGAACTGGATCTAACCATACAACCACATGCCTGGTATAGGACATACTTAATTGATTAATTTGCAATGTCTAGCCTTGAGTACTGCCAATTGGCGGTGTAGGTTCCGGGACGGACGAGGTAGGTTCACATGGCTCAAGAGGGGGCTCTGAGGGGCGAAACCTTAGTGAGTAGTACCGAGTTTAGACAGTGCTTTATAAAGGCTTTGTCATAATCTCTCTGCCGACACACCAAAAGAAGTTTGTTAATAGCTTGGCAACAAGAGATAATCATGTCTTTTGGGTAAAGCAGTACAACCTCTGCAGAGTATATAACTATTCGAATAGCCGTGTTCGCGGTCATGGACATGCCCGGGAATTTCACACAAAGTATAGAGTGTTTCATAAAATGTGGGAATATGGAATTGTTGGGATGTGAACGGGAAATTCACTGTTGTTTTATTGTCTAAATTTAATACTATTGAATTTAATGATTTGATAATTGTTTTAGATGGTGTAAGGTGATGCCTCGCCATTCTGTGTGTACTAGCGTGACCTGGACTAGTACAATATACACAGAGGGTTTCGAATTTGTAAATCCGGGTCCTGACAATAAAATTTAAGAAAAATATTAAAAATATTTTGAGACATTTGGAACTTAAATAAAAGATTTTTAACTAAACCTTATTTTAATTTTCTCTATAATTAATTAGTTTTCACAAAAGGCCAATATACTTAATTCAAAATAAATTCAAATAAAATCCAATAAATTTAGAAAAATCATAAAAATACATAAATAACACAATAAATTAATAAAAAGGAAAAATTGGGATGTTACACGGGGGTATTGTAGCAACGGCTAGTTCAAGCGCATTTAATACCCAAAACTATCCGTTACCGCTAAAACCAGTACTACCGGGCTTTACATGTTTTTTTTCTGATTTTGCCCCCAAATAGCTAGTTTCTTTGAGGGGGTTATATAAGAGGCTGAATAGGGAGTTATTTGCTACTACTCTTGCACCCCCTTGATGTATTCTTGTGAGATCAAAACCTTACACTACTACAGAAAACATCATCACAGACGGTTCGCAAACGTCATCAGAGACGGTTTTGTGAACCGTCAGTAACAATAAGTCTGTGATGAAGGAGCTCATCAGAGACGGTTCTCTACCCGTCTGAGAAAATATATATCACAGACGGTTTATTAATACAACCGTCTGTGAAATTAAACTATCACAGACGGTTGTAATTTGAAACCGTCTGTGATAACTAAATATCACAGACGGTTTCAACTCACAACCGTCTGTGATAATTTAATTTCACCGACGGTTATTATTTAAAACCGTGCATGATAAGTTAATATCACGAGCGGTTTCAAATCACAACCGCTGTGATATTAACTCATCACGAGCGGTTTCAAATAAACCGAAATCTGTGATGGCCTTTTTCCCACACCCGGCCAGAACCTCCATTAGTTATGGTGTTGTTGAAATTTCCATCAATATTTCTACTTGATATTTATAAGGCATAACCGATTATAGATGTTGTAATTGAATATCGCACTTCCTATATGCATTGAGGCAACAATTTGTCCGATCGGGATAGACTTAAAATATAAATATTTGTAGCGCTTTTTCTCCTTGTTATGATAATGTTGATGGAACTTCGACTAATAAATCAACCAAGACCCATGAGGCGACATTGAGGCGGCAGCAACCACGGTCTTCTCCATCGAGCCGGACACACTAGAGTGTGTGATTTGCTTCATGCCATCTGAAGTGGCTTTGCGTAGGAAGTCACCGTAGTGCCACGGTCTTGAAATGGCCGGACGGCATGCTCTTCTTGAGTTCACCGTCGTGCCCGGTGGGAGATCGAACATGGTACTTTGGTAAAATTGTAGATGTACTTGATAGATTACTTTAGGTAGGGTAATTAAAGATTGAACAAATGTGATTGCAAGTCGGGTCTTCCTTGCGGGAAGGATTTTGGAACACGGAGCTTGAATGGAGAAAGAAGGCGGGAGTAAGCCTATGGGCGGTGGTTAGCGAAGAAGGCGGCCTTATCTATAACCATTTGTCTTCTTCTTCAGCTGTGTCCATCGCATCTTCCTCCATCTCAGTGTCGTAAATATTGATGCGGGAATACCTAAGTAGATGGAAATTTGAACAACAACCCATAAATAATGGAGGTTCTTTGAGGGTGTAGGAAAACATCTAGTTCAACAAGCAAGACATTGTTAAGTTGTTGCATTCAAGATGAGCAAATATGTATTAAGGATAATATCATGTGACAATACAATGAATCGTACAAACAAGAATAACCGCAAGTTTTTGACATATTTTTGAATTAATGAATATCATTTGACAATTGTACAACTCAGAACTTATAAGGCTGCGTGGAGCGCGCCTTTTTATGTATTACTTGGGTGGCGAGGAAGAAACAAACTCTCCCTCTAATGTTGCTCAAATCGGCTGACTCAACGCAGATTTTAAGCTGTCTTGCTACTTTCTTTAGCGGCGATGGTTTGCATGTTGTAGCAAACATAAAATCCACATAGGTTATTTCCGGACCTTCTTGGTGGCATTGCAAATAAAACCTACGGTTAGTTCTAGAGTCACTATTACGGGGTTTGAAATAGAATTGTTGTGTATAGCGGATCTGAAAAGTTCAAATCATCTTTGTAGTTTAGTCCAATCTTTCACGTGTTTGAGCGCTCTACAAGATTGCAAAAGGTTAGCCTAAGCCATTCCAATAGCAATATAAACTGGAACAACTTACACGACCATGTGCGTAGGAAGCGTGATTACGGTGAGTAATTTTGCGATAGGTGTCAAGTCGTGGTTTCCGCCACGTCAGGAATCAAGGTACTTAACCGGTTTGTGGTGGTTCAATTACAATGAGAACCCAGTGATACCTACGGGTATATCACAATGGATAATGAACAAAAGCGAGTTGTGTGCAGTCTGAGACCAAAGTATAGCATGTGGTAGCACTTACCACAGGTTATGGGGTATAAGTATGAATTCTTTATCTTTTGTGCTAGCAATGCCTCTATCACGTATTTCTCGACCATGTTTATATCATCATCCATTGTTTGCTTTGAGACTATATGTGGGTCGAGAAACCGATCGATAGTTTCTTACGTGTCGCTTCAAGTTGCATGTATCTATATATACAAAGGCGGATTATATATATATTGGAGGACATTTATCACTATTAGGCGAATGTAGACCGTGATAGCACACACTTACAAGGTCCAGCATCTTATGAGTCTTGGCGTCGATGGCGTCGAGGTTGTAGAGATGGAACAAGTCCGAAAATCGACCGTGAAGAAGCCCCGTGAGTCGTTGAATAGATGTTCATACTTGAACTTAACGTTGATACTTGTTATGCGTTCACGCTCTGGCTTTCCGGCTTCTTGGGTGTACCACTTATGCAATTGTTGGCAAGGTATACTAAGTGAAATTCTGCTGCCTTTCGTTAATGCGGCTCTCCTAGCTTGTATTGTTTAGCCAACTCGGCAGATGGATAGTCAACTTGTTCTTGCCGGGCTTCTTTCTTCTTTTTGCCCTTGCCTTTCTTTGTTTTGTATGAACCCTTCACGGAGAGGAATGGGCGGGAAAGAGGTCAACATTATGTACATCAAGTGGAGTCTGCTCTCGATTGCTGATTTGGTAGCCATGGTGATCGACGGCGATACAATAAGCGAATCGGATCGTCGCGGTTGTTGCATGACGAAGGCGACCGAGGAGATGTCATTGCTAGGCCATTGGATGAATGTGCCAATGGCATCCCCAAGTTTCACGATCTCGTCGTTCGGCTGACCACGTAGATCGACAATTTTGAAACTATCAAACACCCGTCCACATTGACCTTGGTGAAACCGGCACTATGATGGTACAGTGCACCATGGTCCCCTTTGGGGATGGATCGCCATGCCCCAAGCGGCCGTCGGAGGCAGTGCCATTGCTAATTCTCACTTGGAGATTGCACCGCGTGGCCACCTTAATGTCATATCTGAGATAAGTCCGCTATGTTCATCTATATCACTTGGAGAGCGGATGCACAATTGCTCTTCACGGGCATTGGGGCTGACTTGCGGACATACTTAGGGCTTGTGCGATATTTCTTTCTTGATTGGTGAGCCTTTCCTCGAGGATTCTTATCCTTTCATGAAATTCTTCTCTCAGTTCTCCCTCAACTCTTCTCTCAACTCTCCTCTCAACTTGTCCTCCAAATTCTTTATAAGATTTGACTCGCTCGGCTCTAGTTCTCTTCTTATTTTGGTATATGTGGAAGTAAATGCAGGAATCCAGTTTTCCATGGAACAAAAACCCTTTGCCTCTTATGCGACCGGGGTGTTCCTTGTTTCCCAAGGCTATGGGCGGTGCATCTTTCTCTCTGTCAGGAAAAAAAGAGCCATCGCATACGATTGTGTACTCAACGCTACCGCAAGATCCGGACAAGTTATTTCACTTATGAAGTCATGGACTAATTACGTAAAATTGGTAGTTCGATTTATATATTACGGCGTTAGCGGACTTCCTCGTCATGGGGTTTACAAAGGAGGCAGTTGCGGAGGACGTGGCATCTGACCTCGCTCTCGCTCTTAACCAGTCTCTGGCACGTTGATCTGTGATCGATGGAAATGGCGCGATACCCTCCTCGTCCTCCCTGTCCCATTGCGCTCTCTTCCCCGCGTAGCCAGCAGTGCCGAGTCTGTGGGGGTGAGTGTTCCTTGCTTGCAAGGCCTTGTTTGCTTCAACATAACGCATGAATTAAATCGTGGTCTTCATCCCAACAAAACGCCCCCGTGTCCTCATCAATGAACCCATACTTGAGTATGGAACCAGATCCTTCTTGGCGTAGTCTCTGGCGTATGCTTGAAGGTCTTCCATGCCTTTCTGCGCTAGCGATGCATACCGTCGCACTAGGGGGCGGATTCTTCGGAATGTTGAGCGATGAAAGAATTTCCGTTAGCAAGGCATTGCGAGCCTCAATAGTCACCAACCTCCGGGAAGATAGCGTGATCGGAACCCGTTCGGGCTACTATCCCACATACTCAAAATGCATTCGCCGCCTTTTTTGGCTTTCTAGGGCCCCATCATTTGGATCGATCTCTGTAATGGTATATCGATCTGTTGGCCTTTTGTTTGGTCCTCTTGCGGCATGGTCGATTCTTCTTTTGAGGGCACATCATGTCCTTGGACGATGGATTAGAGGGCGACATCTTCTTTACAAGTTAAAATAGTTTGAGGCGAACTAAAAGTGAAGAACAAATAAAATCACATTAGAGTGAATGAGTTTGTGGATACCATGGCTTGTTATTAGCCTTTTAAAGAACTAGCCTAAATGGCTTGTTATTAGCCTTTTAGCAAAAAAGCGAACTAGGAGGTTGCGAACTTAATTAAAATTTGGCTGACACCTCCCTAAAACTAGGACATCCACACAGCAGACAAGCGAGAAGAATACATATGGATTCAACCATTTGACGATTAACGATATAATAGAGCGAAGCTCGAGGATCTCACATATGAACATATGCGATATTACGAATAAAGCAATTAGCATAAAGCTCATATTGATTGTTTGAATGTTCTCAGATGTCGGGTTGCCTTAAAAGGCCCTCCTCGCCACAATGGACAAGTAATAGACTAGATTGTGACAACTTTATCTCAATAACAGATTTAATACTTGACAGGTTAAGTATAAATCTACTCAATTGGTTATCTTATATGCATATTCACTAACTAAGCATATAAAGACAGGTTTGCAATAGAGCTAATCAAATATATATATATATATATATATTTTAGATCAAAAGGTTTCCCCTGTTTTATTCCAGGACCATGTACAACCACAGCACCATCGCTCCTAGCCAACCACAGCATGTACAACCACAGCATGTACAACCACAGCACCATCTCACAAATGAACATGTACAACCACAGCACCATCGCTCCTAGCCAACCAGAACAAAAATATTTTAACTAGTTACTGGCTACTGGGCACTAAATAACCAGAAAACAAACATCACTGCCGAACTCACACTAATCAAATATATATATATGAAAGTGAAATTATTTGCTAAGATTTGTTGTCACAATTAGTCTATTCCATCCCTAAATCATCCTTGAACATTAAGCCCACATAAGGTCCCCAAGCCGCATGGATCGTGGCCCTTTGCAAGACCGAGAATAATCACGAAAGTGTCCCAGAACTCACTAACTAGCGAGCAACACCGAAAAATAGAGCAAATGGCAGGCGGTGCCTCCGGATCGGCGGCCTCTAGCTCGATGGCTAGTCCCCGAAATACTCACGGTTGAAGCTTAGAAGAGGACGCCGAGGGGAGGAGGCCGAGGCCGGGAGGAGGCGAGAGGGGAGGGGGAGGCCGGGAGGTCGGGGGAGGACGAGGGCGAGGGCGGGGAGGGGCAGGGGGGGAGGGGCCGAGGACGCCGAGGGGGACCAGGGAGGGGGGAGGACGCCGGGGAGCCGCCATGAGGAGGCAAAACGTCTCAAGGTTTAGGGTTTGGCCTTGTGAATGAGATCTGCTTGGGAGATATATAGAGAGAGCACATCACGAGCGGTTCTATAATATAGCGATGCAGTGATGAGATATCACGAGCGGTTCTATAATAGAACGATGCAGTGATGTTTAAATATTACGACGGTTCTATAATAGAACAAATGCGTGATGTTAATGACATCACGGACGGTTATATAATAGAACCGCTGCGATGTTGAATATCCAGACGGTTAGGTAACATAACCATCTCATGACAAATAACATCCTGTTGTTATGTTAAAGAACCGTCTGTGATATATCTTATTCATTGACATTCACTTGTCGGTTCGATTCGATCGACTCTTATGCATGCCACTTTGTTGTATCTTACGGGAAAGTTGTCTTTAACAGAATATAGGCTATCTTGTGGTTGAAGTGGAATTCTAATCCTCAATTCAAACCCTAAAATCTGAAAGCAATCACATACAACTATTTCCATATTGCCAAAGTAGACATGATTACATTCTTGTCATCAATTATGTACGAATGGCCATCTTTGAATCATGTATTTGGAATCATATTGATATTAACGAATAAATCGTGCTCCTATACTTGCATCTTTTCCATCAATCCGGATGCTTCACAAGCTACTTACAAAGATCATCACAATCATATGTACAAAGCATGATGGGTCATTATCATCTTTACAATAGCATTAATGTAATATTATTACACATGAAAATTAGTAAGCATGATGACAATGCACCCTTCTCATAACTTCGCCACCACATGCTTATTCTTTTGTATGAAAATTAGCCCTTCATGATGATCGACGCGTGTGTAGCTTGCTTCCTCATGTTGTTCTTCGGGACGAGGATGTCATTTCCGATAGGTGGCAACTCATCAAATTGATTGTACTCTTCCTCATCTACTACATTCTCAACTCAGACAATTCTCCTTTTTCCTGAAGAACTACGTGGCGCTTCTTGTTGGGCCGAATTCGGTTACATAGAAGACTTGAACAACTTGGTTAGCGATACGAATGGTTCGTCTTGGTATCAAACACGTTCGAGGTCCACGATGAGTGATGCCATTCTGTCGACCTTCACGTGCTAGAGGTGGACCAACGGCACCGAAATAGGGAATCTTGAAAAGTGCGTGAGTCGAGCTCCCATATCTCCTCTATGAACCCATAGTAGGAGCTCCTCGTCAACCAGTGGTATTATTGAATGCATCTATCACGGACACCATCGATTACGGTTTGTGCTCTTCATATCCGATCTCTCGTGTAAAATGTGTACCCATTTAAGTCATATCCTTTCCATGTGACAAGCTGTAAAAGTTGGTCCTTTTGCCAACCATGTCGGCGTGTCATCGGCGAGCTCCAGTGATAGGTCGCTCCTTCAACCATTTGTTGAGCGAAGGTTATCTTGTCTCGTGATCCAAGACTCTGCCGTCTTTGGATTCTCTTGCCTTAGCCATTGCTTGTGCTTTCGGCGATATAGGCGGACACTACTGACCATGTGTTGCAAAACCGTGAAATGGGCTCGAGCATAATCAACCGAATCGAGCGTGATTGCTTTCCTTCCGATGGTCCGATACCTGGAGCCTCCCTCATGGTGAGATCGAGGCACACCTATTGGTTCGACTGGGCCATGTAATCGGCCGCAGAACTCGGCGGCCTCTTACATTGCATAACCTTCGACAATGCTACCATCCGGACGAGATCGATTCCGTACGTAAGACTTGAGAATTCCCATGTACCTCTCGAGCGGGTACATGCTACGTAGGAACAACGGCCGCATATCTTTATCTCTGTCACAAGGTGAACAATGAGATGGACCATGATATCGAAAAATGATGGAGAAATACATCTCAAGATTACATAGAGTCATCACCACCTCGACTTGCGAGCATCTAGTCGCCGGGATCGATGACCTTACGGCGATTGTGTTAAAGAAATAACACTGACCTAGTGATTGTCTCACGGACCTTGGCCAAGCAAAATACTTCTAATTGCGATAGGGAGCATCGTGTCATCGGCACATGACAATCATGAGACTTCATGCGATTAATTTCAAATCTTCCAACGAAACAAGTCTCTTCATGTTGGAGGAGTAAGAGACGGAACTTTCACACCATGCAAGCAGCGCGCGATTCAGTTCTTCGGCCTTTTGAGTATAACAAGCGGTTCCAAAATGCGTCACGGTCTTTATCGGTCTCTTCGGTGCTAACTTCGGGTCTTATGCCCATATCGACCAAGTCAAGCCGTGCGTTGATACCATCCTTTGTTTTACCCTTAATGTTGAGTAAGAGACCAATCACAGCATCACGGACATTCTTCTCTCGTGCATGACATCGATGCGATGGCGAACTTCTAGGTGCTCGGTAAGGTAGGTCCCGAATATTGATCTCTTCTTCCACATGCTCTTTTCACGGGTACTTGATTTCGTCCCTTTCCATCGCAACATCAAATCCTTAACAATGTCATGAACATCTCTCCGCTCAAAGCGCCTTGGAGCTGGACCATTTCGTTCCTTCCGTCGAAAAGTTGCTTCATCTTGCGATATGGGTGATTCCTCAGAAGAACCTCTGATGGCGCATGTACACGGTTTTGCGGGAGTGATTGACCATAAACTCTCGGTATCATCTAAGCGGTGAGTGCGAGCTTTGGTTCCTTTTGTACTCTACGGCACGACGAGTTAGCAAGGCGGGGTAATCATTTATGGTGCGAGAACAACAAGCGATGCAAAGTAAAGTTCTCTCGTTTATCGCATCCCATCGTGTACCCGGTAACCCACGGTGTTTTAGATCTTCCACCAATGGAGCTAGGTACACATCAATATCGTTCCCGAGTTATTTCGGTCCTTGGATAAGCCTGAGACAACATAATGTACTTCCGCTTCATACACAACCAAGGAGGAAGGTTGTGAATCTGATTCTGAGGCCAAGTGCTATCTTGCATTTGCTCATATTACCGAAAGGATTCATTCCATCTGTACTCAATCCAAACCTTATATTTCTCGGATCCGCACCGAATTCTTGAAAGCTCTGTCGATGTTTCTCCTTTGGATGGAATCGTGCAGGTGCCTTAGCATTCCATCATTCTTCGCTCCTCAAAGTGCCAGCGCAGCAGTTTTGCCTCCTTTGGGTTCGCAAACAAAGCGCTTCAAGCGGGAATTACAGTGAGATACCATGCCACCTTAGCAGAGGACCTTTTTCACCTCAATGCTCTCGCCATCATCATCTGAATAACTCTTACGCTTGTCTTAGGAATCGTTGCACACGGACATATATGCAAGTTTGTGTACTCTTTGCGGTCTGAGGATCTGATCGTTTGGACATGCATGTATTCTTTCTACTTCCATTCCCAAGGGACAAAGAACACCTTGGCTTTGTAGGTGCTTATCGACAACTCGTTTCCCTCTGGAAGCATGTCGCCAATAGGCGTAAATGTATTGTGAAACTCTTGTCGGACCAACCGTTGCTTGCCTTCAATTTGAGTAGTTGAAGCACGGATGATAACCTTGTGTATTTCAACTTGCACCCTGCGAACAAAGGTTTCTCCGAGTCCTCCATTAAGCCACAGGCTGTCCATATTCCTGTCATCAAGGTTTCATACGCATCGCGTAGCATCTGATCCAAATTGTCATCGTGCAACTTTGTCCTCATCGGAAGCACAATCGATATGATCATCAGACATATCATTGACATCGTCGACGATATTAACACTACTTCTTTGCTTCACGTATATTATGCTCTTCGCCATGGTGGTCCAACATGTATAGCCCTTTTGAAACCCTTGAATCAAGTGTGCTTCGATCTGCTTTGAGTTTTGAAACATCTTGATTTTCGCAATCAATGCACGGACATGACATGAATTGCACCCCTTATTAAACATATCCTCCTCTGCGGCTCTTTTGAAAGTGGGAGCGCCATTAAGGTACTCGGCACTCGTCACGGTTCTCGGCGTACATCCGACTTCGATCCATCTCGCTACACATGTAACACTTAGTGTTAAATATAAGTGCACCAGGTGTAGTGCGTATGCACACATTCTTAAACTAATTATGCAATTACATACCTTAATTACATCACAAAGAAATAATTAACAAAATTCAAATTAATCTTCAATATAATAATGAAATTAGAACCCATTACTAATCTTAGATCACCAAAAGACTTGAATTGATCTATAAGCTAGATCTAAACAATCTTTAAATTCTATCCTTAACAAGCTAGCTAGCTACATCATGATCGAATATTATATTATGCAAATAGAACCATTACTAGCTAACCTTATTCATCAAAAACCAACACATGGTTCTACAAGCGAGATCTAAAAAATCATCAAATTCCTTCCTTATCAAGCTAGATGTTGAATATAATGCAATTAAAACACATTACTAACCAAATATCACAAACAACATATGGATCCAGCTACAATTAAGCTAGATCGACCAAACAATCTTTAAATTAATTCTCTCTAACCAACCTAGATATATATTGAATTGGATGCATGCAATTAGAGAACTCATTACTAACCTTAGATCACCAAAATCAAATGAATCTAATATCACCCTTGAAATCAATGGCTTTCTTTTAAAAATCGCCTCACTTCGCATGCCGCCACTTAGGATAGAAAGCGAAACCCTACAAACAAAGTGGATGCATGGAGCGAGGCTCTGTTTTCTGACCTCGGACGGTTTTATCACAGACGGTTTTATATTACGGTAGTCGTAATACAAAAATATCACAGACGGTTTCTAAATATATCCGTGCTGTAATGACTCTTGTAGATATTACAGACGGTTGTGTTATATAACCGTCAGTGATATCCTGACAGTTTTACTTTAAACCCGTGCGTAATAAATCTTATAGCAATTACAGGCGGTTATATTTTGAAACCGTCTGTGATAATTATTACATCACGAGCAGCGGCGTAATATAAAACCGTCGTGATATTATATGACGGTTTGAGTACATAACCGTCTGTGATGTTCCATATTACAGACGGTTTTTCAAAACCGTCTGTGATTGTGCGTCTGATATAAGCCTCGCTGTAGTAGTGTTAAGAGCTTCTAGTGCTATGCTTGAGATATTTGAGGTGCATTTGACCTAGAGTTTCTTATGTATAATCTCTTTGGTGTTCCATTGTATTTTTATGAGCTAGTGTGAGCTTCTCCTTTCAATTGTGCATGTGTTGCACCTTGTGAGCAAAGAGAAAACCCTATAGTTGGATATGTTGCTTCTAAAGATGGATTGAGTATCCACTTGTGCTTGTGTTGTACTTGGTGAGTATCAAGTAAAAGGTTTGGCTAGTTACTCTTAGTGTTTGTCGACATCTAGACGGCGTGGAGACATCATGGTCTGGTGATCTTCTCAAGAAGCTTATGAGAAGGCCCAGTGTGTTGTGAAGGTTGAAACTCACCTATCTGGAGAGGGAAAGAGCTACCGCTAGTGGATTTGAGGTGCTTAGCGTAATTCGTGGAGCCGGTCTAATCATTTGGGCTTACCTCAATATAGATTAGGGAAGACTGGTAAGTCTCCGAATACTATGGTAAAAACATCATGGGTCACTTTTGGTTTGTTTCCTATTGCTTATTTACATTCTTGCAATTTACATTCCTAAAATTAAATTGCTTCCTTTACACCCTAGGATTGCAAATCTTGATCTAAACTTATGTTGTTGGTGTACATAGTTGAGATTAGTTGATTTAGGCCTCAATTGAACAAAACTGTTTTCATTTACGCTTCTGCATATAAACTTGGCCAAAGAGAATTTTAAAAAACCGCCTATTCACCCCCTATAGTCGGCCTCCTCAATCTTACACATGAGACTTGATTCCTCAGAGATGACTATAGAAATAGAGAACCGAACAAGTCGAATCACTCCCTAAGATAGTAGAAGAAGCTCAACTTGATATTAAGAAAATCCCTCAAATGAGTCATCCTGAATATGATAATACTATTGACTATTTGCACATACAATCTAACATTGGGAGATTGAAACACCAAGATTTTATCATTGTGGAAAATCACAAGGAGTTGGAAGAATTAATAAAGAAATTTTCACTAATTATGTGGATTTTAGAGAGTTGTATAAAAGAAACACTACAATTGTGAACATATATTTTGCCTCAAAAATTGCTAAAACTCTTAATCTGGATCCAAAACCAAAATTCATGGTAGAGACCTAGCATATATTTTGCTTCTAACACAACAGTTCACACAGAGACCTAGCATTGATTACGATGAAACTTACTCTCTTGTAATGAGTAGAATAATATTTTGATATTTGATATCAATTATAACTAGCTTAAACTTATCAATACAATTGATGGATATAGTGACCGCATATTTATATGGGTCACTGGATATAGATATTTATATGAAAGTCTCTAAAGGAGTTATAGTTTAGAATCCTAATAAAAGTAATTGCAACATGTATGGTGCCAAATTACATATGTCGCTATACGGATTAAAACAATTAGGGATAATGTGGTACAACCGACTTAGTGAGTTCCACAACAAGAAGGGATATTTCGGTAATGATGATTATCCCTGTGAGTTCATAAAGAAGCCCAAGAATGGATTCTATATATCTCATTCTAAGTCGATGATATGAATATCATTGGAACCACAGAGGACAAAAAGGAAGGAAGTTCTTACCTTACGATGGAATTTGAGATGAAAGATTTAGATACAACCAAATATTGCTTAGGCATGTAGCTAGAGCATTTCTTAGAAGAAATTTTTGTACACAAATCTTCATATACCAAGAAAGTATTGGAAAAAATCAATATAGATAAATCTCATCCTTTGAAGACCCCTATCGTAGTAAGATCCTTTGAAGTGGATAAAGACATATTCAGACTGAGGATAGAGAATGAAGAAGCATTAGTACCTGAAGTTCCACACTTAAGTGAATTATATATGGCCTAATATTGTATTTGTAGTAAATTTTCTAGCTAAATACAATATAGTTCTAACCAGAAGATATTAGGTTGGTGTTAAGACTGTACTCAGATGCCTTTAAGGTACTCAAGATCTTGACTTATTTTATCAGAAGGATCAAGACTCGACTATGGTCCTGATTTTAGAAAATGCAAAACAAATAGTAAACAAATTCAAAAAAAATACGAAATTTGGTCTATAGCTACATTTCAACAAGATGAAGAAGAAGAACGGTTCAGATAGAACATTTTTATCACGGATTTCGCAGACCATCCCGAAGTACGGGAAGGATCTATGCTTTGCAGCTGACAGTAGCAAAACTCTTATATGAAACCTTATGAGAATGTATTTGACTAAGACGTGTAGTTAGCTATATCTAGAAGTTAAGTGGCATGGACACTGTTAATATCCTCACAATTATCTGTGAAGATAATAGTGCTTGTGTTGTATAAATACAAATGTGTTATGTTAAGAGCAATATCACGAAGCATATTGCCCTTAAACTTTTCTATCCTCAGGAACTTTAGAAGAATGGTGAGGTAAAGATCTTGCAAACTAAGTCATATGAAAATTTAACAGATTTATTCACAAAGTCTTTGCCAACATTTAGTTTCTAAATATTTGTTCGTGTTATTGGAATGAGATGACTTGTATATATGCAGAATTTGGAGAGTAATCCATGAACCACAACACTTAGAATGATCCTAAGGATATTATTATATCTAGAAGTTTATAAGTTGCACTCTTTTTTCTTAGTGAATTTTGTTGAAGTTTTCTCGTATAAAGATTTTTAATGAGGCAATAAGTATAACACAATATGGAGATGTAGCGTATGCTTTTCTCCATCCTTTTTCACACTGGATTTTTGGGAGAAGTTTTTGATGAGGCATAAGTATTACTAGGTAGAAAAGCGCGCTATGCTGCGCCGGTTGAATTTCGATAGCATGCGTTTGGAAAAATAAACTTTTTTTTTATTTTCGCAAAACCATCAACCGGATGAATCCGTGTTTTTTTGGTGACGAAAACATTGTTTTCATTTTTTTGAGTCTTTGAAAACATTTTTTCGGTTTTTTTGGTTCGTTTGTTAAAAAATGGGTCGTTAGGACCCACCGCGAATCCATGACGAAAACTCTTGTTTCGTTTTTGGATGTTGAAAATATTTTTCGGGTTTTTGTTGCGTTTGCTAAAAAAATGGGTCGTTAGGACCCATGGCGAATCCACTTAAAAAACCCATGATTCTGACCGTTAGCAAATCCATAAGTTGCTATAAAACTTGATGAATCTGCGTATTTTGGTGACGAAAACATTTTTCGGGTTTTTGGGTGGCGAAAAAAAATTTTCCGGGTTTTTCGGTGGCGAAAACATTTTTCCGGAAAAAGCAGAGAAAGGACTGAGCGTAAGCGGGGACTGGTTGTTATTTTTTGGACACTGTTCGCTATCCCGAAAAATTAGAAAAGGATTGTTCGCGATTTGAAATTAACGGAGGCTTTTTAAGTAAATTATCGGGCGAGGACCTAAGCGAAGGAAAAAATATTCTCGTCTCACAAAAATCGCGAAGGATCTATCCGTAATTTTGAAGAAACAGAGGGGTTTTTTTGCAAAACGGCGCGGTAACAGGTGGCGCTCTGGTTGGCTGCCGATTCTTGCGGGTATAGGTGTTTTTATTGATGTGGTATTTGCTCAAGAGAGAGCGTTGAAATATAATCGGACTCCTGGTGCTAGTTGGCTGTTGAGATATGATTGAACTATATCTTTTTATGGGCAAATTCGAATCTCTTGAAATAAAATACTCCACACCTTAATGTAAAAGAGAGTCAATCCAGTAAAAAAGAAGAAAGTTTCGTTTCTGCACTGTATTCTTTGCCTATTCTGGATAGGTGTAAAGGTAATTAATCTATGGCAGCAGTCATCGTCATTTTACAACAATCACCAGGCACCAGCAGCGAAGCGCGGACTCATTTCCCAGTTTGCGTCACGCGTCGTTCCTTCCCTCCCAACCTTCCCGGCGAACCCTCCTCTATGCGCCAACTAACGCGCACGCAACCCCCGACACCGCGCTAAGCTGCGGTGTGGAGGCCTCGTGGCCGTAGATCGCGATGGAGGTGGCGCCGGCAGAGCCGGCCTCGCCGCGAGCCCCGGCGGCGGAGGAGGAGCGCCGCCCGGCGACGTGCCTCCCCAGGCTGGTCGCGGGCGTCCTCTCCGGCGCGCTCACCGGCCTCTTCGCCGTCGGTACGCGCCTGCGTCTTTCGTTTTTGGTTGTTCTGATTCACGGGGCGTTTGTCGGTGATCACAAGCCTTTCTTGGTTGGTGGAGGATGACCACAGTTCGACACCAAGAAAAGGGCATAGCCGCATAAGATCTCTTGTTCTTGCCATTTCTTCCTTTGTCATAGTCTGGGAGACTAGAAATGTCGATAGGAATTGCAAATTTGATTGCTTTAGCAGCCTATGCTTTCGGATTGTGCGTTCTGGTTTTGATGCGGATTTGTGGTACTTGGGAATGGGATGTCTGAAGCTGGAGGCTTGACGGGGGCGCTAACCGGCGCGTTGGCCGGGAGAGCTTCTGACAGCGGCGTTCTACGGGGAGCTGGATTGGGGGCATTTGCTGGGGCTGTCCTCTCCATTGAAGTCCTGGAGGCTTCTCGCGCCTATTGGTGCGCCGATCGATCAAGCCCGCAGAGTACATCATCCATGGTCCGTACTGTAAGCTTCTTCAACAATTCAACCCGTATATCATTTAGCCAAGTTAGCAGAATGTAATATGCTGATGCTCTTTCATTTTTTTCCCCAAGAAATGCCATTGGTTAATATTACTATCACTGAAGTTGATCATTTTTATGGTGTTTTAATGCTATTGTTTGTTCTTTTGAGCCTAGATCACATAATTTTTTTTTATTGTTTAAAGCAAGGTTCCTAAATACTTCCTCCAGTCAAATATAAGTGATGTTTTGAGATGCTTGCAGTTGAACTTTGGCTATCAATATCTCTATGAATATTTAGATTGGACATATGAAAATGATATATGTAGGTTTTTCTCAAAAAGTGCTCATAATAGTATAGTTTAGTATGTTTTATAACTATATTACAGTAGAAATTAGTGATCAAAGTTGCATTTTGGAGAACATGTCGATGTCCAAAGCATTGCTTATTTGCAATTAGTGGGAGTATATATCCAATTTCTAGTGGATGGCAGTTATTGACCCATGGCAGATGTACTTATAAAAAAAATTCTTTGTTTGGTTTCCAGGGCGATTTCATAGATCAGCTCCTTCATTCTCGGTTTGTGCAAGAGCAGTATGAGCCATCAGTATATATGGCATATCGTTGGCAGGTCAGTTGCAGTGTTTAGTTGTACCGTTATACTAATCCATTTGCTAATGGGCTATACAGATGATATGTCGATGACTGTTAAAACATTCCCACAAAAAAACTTAAAACAAATGTTAATCGGTAGTCATTGAAATTTCTACCCCTAGTGGCACATGCTTTATTTTATCTGAAGTTTGTATGTTATTTGTCAACAGATTGGTACTGCAGACTTTGGCAGTGATGATCTGTTTGAAATCTATGCGGAAGTTTCATCTGAAGGGCTCTCAGAAGATTCATTAAAGAAGTTACCGTACCATGTGGTGTCTGATCAGAAGGACTCGATTGGTGAAAACTTGTCTTGCCCTATTTGCCTGCAGGTACAAGAGTTGTATTGCATAATTGTTTATTGGAAGATTACCTAGTATCAAAATCTAAGTAACTTATGTAGGACTTTTACCATTTAGATCCTGCGATTTATCTTGTCTTTGTAAATAATTTGACAGGCATATCTTATCTGGTTTGAGTGTTTGAAATCATCTTATTTGTTCATGTGCATGGCGTGCATATTTGTGCATGCATTTGAAGATGGGTAATCATGAGAGTTATTTCAATTTGACACTCGTTAGATGAATGAAATCAATATATGACAAAAGCTGTAATAGGAGTGTCTTTCTCTCTGCTTGATTTTAGTTTATTCAAGTGTAACTATCACTCATCACCAACTATGTGTTAGTTGTGGTTGGACCATGAATGTGTGGGGTCAGAGTATGTCCATTTGATGTGTGAGATGGATGGAACAACCTCGATATTTATGTTCTGTCCAATTTGTAGACTCTGTAGTTAGTATTTCCTTTGTTGTTTTCAGCACTGTTTTGGACATCCTGACGGTTTGCTCTTCTTCTAGGATATTGTGGCTGGAGAGACAGTGAGGAGTTTGCCAAAGTGTTCTCATACATTCCACCAGCCTTGTGTGGACAAATGGCTCGTTGGCCATGGTTCATGCCCTGTTTGTCGGCAAGACGTGTAGATGACGTATGATTTTGTGTTCTCTTCTTGGAATGAAGTTGTTATACTTGTGTTAAGTGTTTGCTCTAATCGTACATAGAAAGAAAGACAGCACTGTAAATTATGACCTGCATCAGTTTCTCCCTTGCAAACGGCTATGTACATCAGATATTCCGAAGACCATGCATTTTTTTCTTTCACTCGGTTGGGATGTAAAAATGGTATGAGTTTGTTCAGCTGTCCATTTAGGGTGTGTTTGGTTAGTGGGATGAGATTGAATGGGATAGAACGGTCCTATACTATTTGGTTCCATTGTTTTGAATGAATGAAATGATTCAGTATCTATAGGAAATATTCTTTAAATTTGCATCCCATCATCTAGGATGAAACGGATCTATTCAAATAACCAAATACATAAATAACTTTTTTCTTGAATCATCTCATTCATGTACCACCTGGATGTGCATTATGATGTCAAAGCACTGCTCCAATTAATAAACCGTATGGATAGCGGTACAGATTCTCTTTATTGTCAATTGTCACCTTAATAATCAGCTGCCTTTCTCAAAAACAAAAGCTAGATCCAGTTGTGTTGGTAGTATCTTTTGTTCATACTGATGCATGTTTTGTGGCATCATCCATAGATTAGTGAAAAAATTACCTTGATTTATTTGGTGCATTGCCTTGCAATAATGGATCTCTGCTAGACTGCTACCATTTTCTGGCTAATTCATGGGCTTTTGTTATATCTGAAACCCTACTATGTCACCAGTTCTGATTGTGTCTGTTTTGGGGAGATGTTAACTGCACCTGTGGAAAGATGACTAGACGTGCGCGTGGGGTTCATGTCCAACATTTGGCACTAGTATGTACTAATTTTAGAAGTATGGATCTGCGTCTGTGTTTGGTGGAAAGCTTATGCCCATACTCATGCGCACTGTGAGGCATTTGATGCCTTCAGTAAATTGAGAATATTTATATGTGTAGGGATGGTGACGTGGGTAGGGATGGTAATAGAGGGAAAATAGGTACGAGTAGTGCTCGTCTATATCTATATTTAATAGCTAAAATCTTTTCTACGGATATACCTACGAATCGCGAGCAAAGAATCTCATCCATACTCATCGCTTGTGGGTACTCGATACCTGCGGGTATACCCGTTTACCTGCTACCATCAACAATCCTTTGAACTAAATAGTATTAGGAGCTAATAAGTTATGGTACTAATACAATTTTTTCGATAAAATTAGGGGAATCAACTACATTATATGGATTGAAGAATAATCAATAATTCAAAATTTCAAATATACTCAAGAATAAGAATTAAAATAACACATACAGACATAATACACGGATGCTTAAGTTCAACAATTACTGATATTAAGTACCACAAATTGGAGATCAGGGGATCAACTAGGCGTCTGTTCTAGTCTATATGTCAATAGAAGTTGGTATGTAATCGGACGAAACGGATACAGGTGAAGCTCTCCTATACCTGTACCCGTTTACTCGTCGGGTAAAGTTTAGCCTCCCATAAATATACCTGCGAGTAATAAAAAAAATATATTTACCTCTATTAGAGTTTTTATCAGCAGATACATAGATAATTAGGTAAGATTGTCATCCTAGGTATGAATGTGGTGTGTATCGAGCATTCGTGTCTGCTTCGTAGCGTTTGACAAATGTCTTCACTGATTACATTTACCATGTGCATTTACCATGTGCAATGAGCCATCCTATCAACAAGTTTACCAACTACGCCTGTGCAGTCTGAACCGTCCTAACAACAACCGATGGTGAAGCGCTGCTACTGTGCAACTAGCGACTGCTAGCATCATATCATAGCCACGGCCGCAGAACGGCCTTATCACCGGCAGTTGCTCTCCTTCCTCCACGCTCCGCCAATGTCCGCCCCGCTCCAGCCCCCATCCCCATCACCACCATCTCCGAGCTGAGGCAGCACCACTCGCAGCTCGTCCGCCTCGGCCTCGCCTCCCACCCCATCCACGCGCGCCGCCTCCTCGCCTTCCTCGCCCGCGACCCCGCCCACCTCCCCTACGCCGCGCGCCTCCTCGCGCACCACCCGGACCCGCACCCGGCGCTCCTCAACCCGCTCTTCGCCTCCCTCCCGCCGCACCACGCCGCGGCGCTCCTAGCCCTCATGCTCTCCCTGCCCCTGCCCCCAGACCACTTCACTTTCCCGCGCCTCCTTCCGTCCGCGCCGCTCCCGCTCGCCGAGCAGCTCCACGCGCTCCTCCTCAAGCTCAACTTCCACTCACACTCCCACTCACTCAACGCGCTTCTCGCCGCCTACCTCGCCAACGCCCGCCCCGACCTCGCCTCCCGCCTCTTCCGCACCAGCGGCCCCTCCTCACGGACCCTCGACGTCGTGTCGTGGACCACCATGGTGGGCGGGCTGTGCAGGCTGGGCCTCGTGGACGACGCGCGGGAGTTGTTCGACGAGATGCCCGAGAGGAACCTGGTTTCGTGGAACGCGATGATCTCTGGGTACGTCAAGGCAGCCAGGTATTTGGACGCGCTGGAGGTGTTCGACGAAATGCTGGCTGTGGGTGTGGAGGGAAATGGGTTTGTCGCGGCGAGCGCGGTGGTGGCGTGCACCGGAGCAGGAAAATTGGCCCGCGGGAGGCAGGTGCACCGGTGGGTGGAGAAGAGCGGGATAGAGATGGACGAGAAGCTGGCAACTGCGGTGGTCGATATGTACTGCAAATGCGGGTGCGTCGAGGAGGCGTGGCGGGTGTTCGAGGCGCTGCCATCGAAGGGGCTCACGTCATGGAACTGCATGATAGGCGGGTTCGCGATGCACGGGAGGTGTGAGGACGCCGTAAAGCTGTTCAACCGGATGGAGAGGGAGGGTGTGGCTTCAGACGATGTCACGCTGGTGAACGTGCTTACCGCCTGTGCGCACGCCGGGATGGTCAGCGAGGGTCGCCGTTATTTCGACTACATTGTGGAGAGATACGGCATTGATCCTAAGATGGAGCACTATGGCTGCATGGTCGACTTGTTCGGGAGGGCAGGGTTGTTGGACGAAGCCAAGAAGGTGATCGACGACATGCCAGTGGAACCAGACATTGGTGTCCTCGGAGCGCTCTTTGGAGCATGCAGGATCCACGGCAATGTCGATCTGGGCGAGGTGATCGGATGGCGCGTCATAGAGCTGGATCCCCACAACAGTGGACGGTACGTGCTGCTGGCGAACCTCCTGGCCAGCGCTGGCCGGTGGGAGGACGTGGCCAAGGTCCGGCAGCTGATGGACGAACGGAACGTGAGCAAGGAGGCGGGGCGGTCGGTGATCGAAATCGACGGCGAGGTCTGCGAGTTCCAGTGCGGGAGCCTGTACCACCCTCAAGAAAAGGAGATATACGCCATGGCCAAGGACATGATGAATAGGATTAGGCTCGAGGGCTATGTGCCTGATACGAGAGACGTCCTGCACGACATGGAAGAGCAGGAGAAAGAGATGCCACTCTTCTACCACAGCGAGAAGCTGGCTATAGCCTTTGGTCTCCTAAACACGAGGCCCGGTGATACAGTGCGCATCACGAAGAATTTGCGAGTTTGCAGGGATTGCCATGAGGCGACCAAGCTCATATCTCGCGTTTTTGAACGCGAGATCGTAGTTAGGGACAGGAACCGGTTCCATCATTTTAAGGATGGAACGTGTTCGTGTAAAGATTATTGGTAGGTAGAGCTGAAACAAAAATAGCAAGTACATATTTTATGCTAAAGGCATTCTCGCTGACAGTCACCTATACTCAAGACGTTGTTTCATGGAAAGTGAATAGATGAAAGAAGTATGCAACACAAGATAGTCGTGTGAAATGGTTTCATACACATAGGAGTATGTACTCCTGGGTACAGAAAAGGCTTTCTGTGTGTGTATGTATATATATATCGGTATTCTTAAAAAAAAAAGAGGAGAAGCAGAATCAAACTTCCTCATGAATTTATCTTGAATCGCAGATCAATAAGCGGTTTATTTATACCAAGTATTCCTCTTATGACTAGATCCAATCTTCCGGTCCTCTACGGAAAGGAAACATACATACGTACAGATATATACATATACACACACATGTGTGTGTACACACACCATGGTTGAAAATATTTCATCATAGCTTTTTTTTTTTTTTGCTGTATACCCCTTTTCATATATAAAAGAAATATATACATAAATTAAACTATAAAAAGTGGACTCTGATGATTTTTTTTATAGAACTCATTTTGAAGTATCTTATAATCATTATTAGAGTATACTTAAAGGCAACGTATCCTATGCACACAGGCCCTCCTATGTACACACCGTGCACACCAACTAAAAAAAATCGTGAAAAATTCTGAAAAAAATTGTAGATGTACTTCATAGACTACTCTACCTATGTATAAAATTGTAGATTCAAATTCATTATATATTAAGAGTTACAAAAAAGAAAATTGAAACTCTTGATATATAATGAATTTGATTTTGAAACTTCATACATAGGTAGAGTAGTCTATAATACATCTACAATTTTTTTAGAATTTTTCACGACTTTTTTGTTGTTAACGTGTGTAACGGAACTTGTGTGTATGAAGCACTGTATGCACAGGATACGTTGCCATACTTAAAATGATAAAGAGATATAACTTATTTTTTAAAATGGTATATGAGAAGTGAAAGTACTTACTTGCAAGAGTATGGAATAGATTATTCCATTTTGTTCAAGCTGGACACATGCAAGTCAACAGAGGAGGAGCAACAGAAGCAGTAGGCCGCGTGACCAAAGGCGACGGAGGAGTACATTATCGGCGTTAAGGGAGTCGGCGCCCAGCAGCGCATAAGAGGGCTGGCGAGTGGCTATAGTGGTGACCGGAGAAGCCCCGACGACGGTGGTCGGCCTTGAGGAAGATGCCGACGATGGCAACACGGAAGAACACAATGGGGATGAAGTTTTGACCAAAGGCGACGAAGAGGTTGAAGACGGACGCTTAGGCTTGACAGAAGTCGGTGAACGGCAGTGGCATGGGAGAATTCGCTTAAAGATGTCACCAGCTCGGAGTTGAAGAAGGTGATGACGCCAATCTAGAGATGATCGATGAAGCGCCAATGACTCAACAGGATGGTGCCACGAGGAGGCAGTAGATTTTGTCGCAGACGGACAATAGATCAGATCCAAGGTGATCAGAGGTTGCTGGCAACGGAGGTTGCCGGAAAGGTTTGCAAATGTAGGGGAAGACGGGAAGTCAGAGTAGAAGTTACCAGTTGAGAGCTAATAGAAGACGAAAGCGACGAACTCGGCGGCGACTTTGTGGAAGTAATTAAGAAACTTTGGAGAATGTCTTGCACGACGGTGCCACAAGGGAAGACGATGTCAACAGCAGCGTCTGGGGAACAACGAAGAGGTCGGAGGAGAAATCGATGAAGACGGTGGCAGCAACATGGAAGCACTCGCACAAAAGATGATGGCACCGGCCCAGGGTAGTAGGAGCCAGTGTCGGTCTGTAGAAGATGAGATGCTGACAAGGCTTAGGCCCTGTTTGTTTCGGTTTTTTCACCAGTTTAAAAGTTAAAAAGCTAAAGTCGAAACAAACGGAGAGCTTTTTAGCCGGACTTAAAAAAAGCCTAAAGCCTCTGTACAACTATAAGCCAAAAGCCAGTCACAGGAGGCTTTTTTGGGCTTTTCACCCTGAAATTTGTCTTTTTTTGTAACTTCTAACATAGGACGAATTTGATCATGAAATTTTATATGTAGATGGGGTAAGATAAGATGTACATCCATGATTTTTTTCAGAATTTTTTGAAACTTTTCTCAGTTGATTTGCACGGGAAGCATGAGTACACAGCAGTCGTATATCTCCTAATAAAAGGACAGCAACAGGTATAAACTGTGAGAGCACTGGTGCACAGCAGAGCATGAAGTAAGACAGCCACTGGCAAGCAAGAGATTACGATCGAGTTTTGCAAAATGAATAGAATTCAGACATTGATCGGTCGAGGAAACAAAACAGAGTTCAGAATTATGTTTCTGAAGCAGTGCAAAAAAACAGTGTTGCAGTCCGTTACCATAGACAGACACAAACGCAAGACACCAAAAAGCAGTACTGCGGTAGAAGCGATTTCTCCACTGGACACCTTCCAGCTACTCTAATCAACGCCTTCCAGTTGATGGCCTTCTGTCCAAGAAGCTCAAGCTATTTTTGCCCCTGAGAAGTCCATCTCCGGGTGCTGTGATTAAACGCTCAGTCAGATACACAACCTAGAATGGGAGGTTAACCAATACATACGGTAGGATGATCCTGCTGCAACTTACCTCGGCCATGAATTTCTTGAGGATTTCTTGCTTTTGCATTTCGTCACTAGTTGGAAGACCCATCTGCTTCTGACGTTGGTCAAACTGCAACGTGCCGAGAAAAATTAGCTCATTTGACTCGAAATATCTCATTCACATAGTGTATGGATCAGGTTCTCCATATCTTACCATCATCTTCTCCACAGTTTGTCTAGTCTCAGGATCCAAATCAGAGAGTTTGCTGTTCTCTGGCTCCACCTTTTGGGTATCAACTTCAGCATCTCCTTTAATAACAGATTTCCACCATTCCATTTGATTCTGTTTTGTCAGCAATACAGACAACGATTTTCCATCCTCTGAAGATATTGTCACAGGGAAATGACATTTTTTTGTCAGCAAGGGGCTTAGGATGGAATGGATTACAAGTGAGCACTATAACATAAAGCAAAGGAATTGTAACATGTGACATATACCTATACTCCAGAAGCAGTCATCAACTTTAACTGGCTTGTAAAGCTCGCCCTGGTAAGAAATGATGTTTCAATTAGAAGACCATACTAAAAAATCCTGGATGGTGGTCCCAAATCATGGACACACAACTACATAATTTCTACAACAAAAATGCTTTCATACAAAATGATATGATAAATTACTTTAGTTGTTGCTACTTACATCAATGATGGGGGGCTGCCCCTTCAGTCCGACCTTCAGATGATCCTTCCTAATCTCACAGACAACAAACCTTGATTTTGTTCCTTGAGGAACAGGAACAGTGATATTAACCTCTGGCAACTGCTGAGTCCAGGAATACTTCTCCAAATCAAGGCCGTTACCAGCATTTGGTTCTGTTCAATATAACATAAATGAGACGAGAATCGCTTAGTTGATCTTCAAGTACAATGAAATTGAAATATAAATGACAACAATAGCTTGCTTTTTTGCAGAGGCGAATGAAAGATGATTTCACAGATAAGACCACCAGATTAGCGAATTAAGTACAACAGAGTAGCTGGATATAGCATGGTATAAAACCAGGTGACAATATAATCAAAATAAAGTGTTCCCAGACAGCAATTGACTTTGGAAATCTGAACGTAAACCGAACATGAAACGGACTGGCTTTGTTCTGGTCCAATTTGACATGACAATGAAAACGTAATTTACTGTCCATCCATCTGGAAACAAATAAATGATGAATCGATGTGATTTTATCCTAAATAAGCTGACTTTAAGAATGGTATGTACTTCACTGTTTCAACAAACCCATCTTCCAAGGATCCAAGTATCTAGTGAGGAGGATCCAAATACACAAGATAAAACTAATTAACTAAAAATCTAAAAGCATTATAAAATAACACCAAAACCTAGTAATTAATCACATACTCAAATTGGGCATGTAAATACTAACAAAAAAACCACTTCTTCCCCCAACTCAAAAAAAGGGAAGAGAAAGCTTCTCCTCGTTTCAGATCCCAGATCCATTGCAGAGGAAAATCAAATAAGTAGCAATGGATAAGAGAATTAATACAAACCTGTCCTAGCCTAACCAAGATCTCTTTTATCTAATGATGCGTGTCTCCTCTTAAAGCCATATTGAGAAAGAGACCAACCAAGCTACCACATAACTAGTCTACAATTGAGGCTTTAATCCATCCGACTGAAGATCTAAAATATTTCTAGTCTAAGTTAGCATCGCCGTACAAGATCCTAAATTTCCGAACATAAGACTGTCATTATTAATTAAAACAGCATTTAGCGTCGAAACCCTTCAAACACAGCACAGCAGCAATATAAATTGAAGGGCTGTGGCAGGAGTACTCACTTCTCACTTTGCTATCCTCCTGCACCACCTCCATGTTATCCTTCTCCGCCGATCTCTCCGGCTCCCGCTCCTCCGTCACCACCGAGCTCGCCGGCGCCTTCGCCGCCATCTCTGCCTTGGTCGCCATCCTCTCAGCTTCCTCCGCCTTCCTCCTCGCCTCCCTCACCATCTTCTCCTCCGCCTCCACCTGCGCCCTGGCCGCCGACGCCATCGCGGTGACCTTGCTCACCACGGAGGGGTCGCGGAAGAGGTCGGAGCGACGCCGCGCGACGTCGATGGCCGCTTGGAGGAACGGGACCGCCCCGCCCTTCCGCTCGAGCACCGCAGCGAGGGCCTCCTCGTCGCCGTCGACGGCCGCCGCCGGCCGCTGCTGCTGCCGCGGCGCCTCGTCCTCCTGGAAGTCGGAGATGATCGCCATAGGCCGCCTCTCCTACTCTCCTCTTATGGTTTCGGCTTCGGGAAGAGCCTTCTTTGCCTGCGCGCCTGTGGAGATCTCAGAATCGCGAGGGTTTTTGGATGGGGGAAGCTTGGAGGAGGCGGCGGGCCGGCGGCTTTGGGTTTCGTTTATACGTAGAGGAGCAGAGTGTTGGAGTTTTGAGACTTTTGGTTTGGTCTAGAAAATTCCGGAGGTGTGTGGGTGGGCCGGTGGGGGCCGGGGATTAAAAACCAAAATTCAAAAAATTACGGTATGGTTTTGTAAAAATAGGTCTAAAACTGACAGAAATCGAAGAGTTAAGAATTAAAAAAATTAAAAACCGTTCAGTTTTTCACGAAAACTGCGGTTTTTCATGAAAATCGCTCGGTTTTCGCGAAAAACCGACCCGACCATTTAAATATTCTTCGAAAACGATTTTTGAGCGGTTTCGAACATATAATTTTTCAAATTTTTTATTTTTTAATTAGACCGGTTTACGAGCAGTTTTCGCCGGTTTTGTGAACTACCGTGTGGGTTTCGCTGACTGCAGGGTGAGATTTCTAGGGGGATGATAGGTGGGGCCGGGGTTTCCTCTCAATTTTGTTGTACTAGTAAGCAAGGGTGCGCGTGTTGCCGTTGGCGTAAGAAATCATCGACATAGGTAGATATTCTAACTGAGAAAGAAAATCTTTTTTAAGAATATAAAAAAAGAAAACCAATTTATCGTATTTTTTAAAAATTGCAAAAGGTTGATCACAATTCGTTTTTTTCTGATATCTTAGGCATGCTCTCAATACCTTTCTAACAAATTTTAAAGAATTTATAAATTTAATAGCTCAACAAAATAAGCGAAGTTGCTTTAAATACGCCGATAGCATTGTCAGATTTTAAAAATCGTAAAAATTTGATCATGATTTGAAATTTTTTACAGTAGCGTAGGCATGCTCTCAAGACCCTTCTAAAAAATTTCAAGAATCTGCAAATTTAACAGCTCAATTAAAATAGTAAAATTGCTTTAAATTTATTAATAGCACTGGCAGAATTTTTAAAAATCACACAACTTTGATCATAATCCAAAATTTTAAGGTAGATTAGGCATATTTTGAGGACCATTCTAAAAAAGTTTCAAAAATTTACAACATGATTTAATAGCTCATTCAAATTAGAGAAATTTTTTGCTATTATTTCAAAATAATAATAAAAATATTGTAGCATGGTAACTGTACCTTCGTGAAAATTAGCTCTGATCTTGTTGCGTTTAGCGAGATTCGAGCAAAGCTCGGCTCATAAAGCCGGTAGCTAAGGGCAAGTACAATAACAAAGTCAGCTGCTTACCTTATCTCTTATCCATGTCATCTATAGTAAGCACTAAAACCAATTTGTACAATAGTTATCTCTAAAACTTGGATCTAGATGTTGTGCATTAACTATCTCTTCTCACTTATATATAACTAATCTATATATGCTCTCATGCAATACTTACTACTAAGGACAAGTACAATAACAAAGTCAGCTGCTTACTCCATCTTCCATTCATATTATCTAGAGTAAGTGCTAAAACCAGCTTGTATAATAGCTATCTCTAAAGGTTGGCTCTATATGCTGTACATTAACTATATCTTCTCTCTTGTACATAACTAATTTAACTATACTTCCGTACAATGCTTACTACTAAATAAGAGTCAGCTCTCTTCTCTTTTCTCACTATTCCATATTAGACAAAACTGATATAAATATGCCAAGAATAAACTGATGTGGCCTTATTGTACATGCCCTAAATAAAGAGCCAGCTCGCTTCTCTCTATTCTTTTCTCACTTTTCCACATAGGACAAAACTAACGTGAACATGCTAAGAATAAACTAAGGTGACCTTATTGTACATGACCCTGACCAGCTGAGCACGCAGCGGCTACAAAACGTGAGGGGTGTTAAATATACGAGACTATGTGGAATCACTGTAGAATCTACAGGGAAAAAAACAACGCGTGCTTGCGAGAGGCTGGCCGTACTTCCCTATGATTATAAGTATTTATTGTAGTTGCTTCGACGTCTACTCGAATTCCTATATATATATAGTGGCGCTATTGTGTGCCTACGTGTAGATTAAGCTATTCTACACACTGGTCGAAACCACAAAGCCTGCTCGCTTCATGTGATGACGCTTCGTGTGTTGTTCTCTTGTAACATGCCAACCGAACTAATAAATATGTTGTTCTCTTATATGTACATGATCTTTTTTTGTTGTTTTAGCCATATTTTTTTATTGGTAGCTCTGATTCACAAACAGTTTTTATCATTGGCTTACTGACGACGAGAGATACATATTGATATAAGTCTCACCGTATAAATTAGATTTTACTGTCCATATATATAGATTTTACTGCTATGCGATAGTAAAATCTTATGGTACATTCGATAAATTGGTAGTAAAAACTTATTCATGCAGTGCTTATTAGCGAGACTTATATCATTATGTTCCTCTTGTCGTCAGTAAACTTCTGGTGAAAACCGTTCGTTAATTGGAGCTACGAATAAAAAGTTATGGCTAAAATAAAGTAAAAACATAATCATATACAAACTAACAAATGCGCTTACTAATTGTTTCAGCCACCCTTACTGCTTTAGTAGTTACTTCATTTTCTAGGTTGTATGCATGTCTGTTTTTTCTTTATTTTAGTTATAACTTTTTATTCGATGCTTTGATTCATGAACAAATTTCAGCAGTAGATTGCTGATGATTAGAGGAACAACATGATATAAGTTTTGCTAATAAATGTTGCATGAACCAAATTTTACTACTAAAATGAACATCGATTTACTACTGCCATGCGTCCTAGCTCATGGACTCGGTCCACGGTATGGCTCGGGCGCACGGTGGACCGACTGCACTATTCTATACACCAGCTGACGCAAGCAGCTCACGTGGCATATCCGGATTGGCGACACGTGGCTCTGATCTAACGGCCATGGTTGAGACACGCGGCGCAAGGATCCTAACCGTTCATTACGGATCGGACGTCTGGGATTAAACGGGTGACGTCAACAGAGACCGGCGACGCTGACTCCTCGATTTCCGCGCAACACGCGTCGACACGGGACTGGCCCAGCACGCGGTGCGATCTCGTCTACTCAGTTCAAAATGAATGGCCGAGATGAACCGATGCGATGCGGCTCTGGTGGTACTGCGGGCGCGACACGCGGCACGATCAGAACCGACTGGCGCGTGTCTGACGGCGGCGGCGATTTAAACAACATGGCTTAACTAACACCCTAGGATCAAGATCTAACGGCTAATATTGAATTAATGCAGATCTATGCGATGCGATCCACACCGTTCGATTTAATCTAATGGCTAAAAGTTGAAGATGGGGTTTACTGTAGATCGGTTGACGCGGTGAGATCCGGAGCGCTGGATGAAGATCGGACGGTCAACGAAGCTCGGCTCGGTGACGTTGGCACGGGTTCACTGGAGCGGAAGAAGATGACCACGGCGATGGCGCTACGGGGCGATTCCGGCAGCAAGAAGTGACGCAAACGACGCGGCACGGTGCAAGAAACCCTCTGGTGACCTCAGCGATGGCGAAGATGGACCGACGGCGGCGCAAGGAGCGGCAGAAAGCTTCGGGACTCCGGTAAGCTCGTGCGGACGGCAGGCAGCGGCGCAGGCAATGAGATCGGGGTCAACGAGTGCGACGCAGAGTGGTGATCACGAGGGTGGCGGTGGGACAATAAATAGGGGCTCGGGAGGCGTGCAATGGTGGGGACTCCGTATCCGAGGTTCGCGGGAGTTCGGCGGCGCGGCGGTCTCAGACGGGCGACGTGGAAGCATCAGGGATGTCCATGCGAGCCTGAGCAAGCGGCACAAAGCGCAAGGCGGCGTGGACGAACAGCGGAAAAAGCTAGGGTTTTTGGCGGTTTGGGCTAAGCGGGCCGTGCACGCAGAAGATTGGGCCAGACCAAATTGGGTTTCGGCCCAACACTGCTAAGGGATTTTTAATCATTTTTTGAATAAAATAATCCAGGAAAATCAATAAAGCCAAAACAAATATCAAGAAAATCCAAAAAAATTCTAGAAAATACCTCTGGACCTCTGGAACCCAAATAAAATACTTTCAATAAAAGATCATCAACAAAATGCACAAAACCATTAAAAGACAACAAATGGCCTAATTAAATAAATACAAAATAAATAAATAAATAAAAGCCCAGAAAATCAAATAAAATCAAGAAAAGCACAATAAATCCAGAAAAACAAAATTTGGGATGTTACATTACCCATGTGAGAAGGATCTAATGTAATCATGGTAGTGGTTGATCAATTTTCTAAATATGCTCACTTCTTTGCTCTTCGACACCCTTTCATATCTCAAAAGGTTGCTCACTTATTCCTAGAGCAGATTGTCAGGTTACATGGAGTACCATGTGTCTATTACCTCCGACCAGGACAAAATATTTACTAGCACCTTTTGGAGGGAATTGTTCAAAGCCATGGATACTAAACTACAATATAGTACATCATATCATTCTCAAACGGATGGGCAAAGTGAATGGGTAAATCAATGCTTAGAGATGTGTTTGAGATGTGATGTTCATACTTCACCTGGAAAATGGGGGAAGTGGTTAGCTCTTGCCGAGCTTGGTATGACACAAGTTTCCATACCTCTTTAGGGTGCTCACCATTTAAAGTACTATATGAATGTGAGTCTAATTATAGAATCATACCCCTTATAGTTTCTGATGAATCAGAGGAAGTAAAGGACATGTTACAGGAAAGATAAGTGTATACTGAGATGATCAAACAACAGTTAGCAGCAGCTTAGAACCAATGAAGTTATAAGCAGATAAGAATAGGCAAGAACGACAATTCCAAGTGGGTGAGAAGGTATTACTTGAACTACAACCTTACGCACGGTCTTCTCTGGTAAACCGACTATATCCCAAGTTAACATATAAATTCTATGGTCCATTTGTGGTATTACAAAAGATTGGATAGGCTGCTTACAAATTAGATCTACCACCATGTAGTCAAATTCACCCGGTGTTTCATGTATCACAATTGAAGGCATTCAACTCAAGTTATGCTCCACTATTCTTATAACTACCAAAACTTGTTGAACTGTATAGCAACTCAACTGAATCTGAAGAGATTTTAGAGAGAAAACTGGTTAAGAAAGGAAATTTAGCAGTAGTTCAAGGGTTGATCAAATGGATGGGTATACCAGCGGAATCAGCCACTTGGGAAGATCTAAATGTGTTGCAAGATCGATTTCCCGCTGCTGTTGCTTAGGGACAAGCAACCTCTGAAGGAGGGGGTATTGTCACTGACCGCAGCAATGAAGATGGCGAATAGTGGTAGTCAGCGGGATCAATACCGGTTCGTCGACTTTAGTATGAGAGCACGAATGGTTTAGATTAGCTGAGAGTCAAGCGAAGCAAAATCCAACAGTTAAAGATAGCAACAATAAAACCAAAAATATTGTAGCAATCACTAATTGTCATTTTTGAGTTTAAACTCAAGTTACAGAGTTGGTTGTGCCTGTAAAGTTTGGGGGTAAATCACTGGAGTTTGTTGGGGTATATAAACCCTTGTAATAGGCAAAATGGAGGGTCAAATACTGCTATGGCTTGATTAACACAAAATTTCTTCATCTTTCTTTCCCCAATTATTCCCAGTTTTCCCATTCTTCTTTTCTGATTGCTGCAAATCTCACGTCCTGGAGGTTCCAGTGGCCAAGGGATGTGACACTAGCATAATTCCATGCTCATATAGGAAACCAATCAAATTTCTTCTTATGATTTTTTTGAGAGGAAAATCTCTTCTTATGATAATCCAAGAAGACATGGGAACTCCAAAAGCAACGAACTGCAAATGAATCAAAAAGGTAAAGGCAAGAGTGTTGCATCACAAAGTAACTAGGTATTGCATCACGAACTAGGTGAGTTTCTGATCATGGCAATTAGTAGATGACGGGCTTGGGTGTGAAGAACAAGATAAAAACTGTAGGTTTGCAAATGGAGGAGAGACCTAAAAATCTTTTGTTTCATTTTCGATTGGATCTGTAAGCTCTTGATAAAAATATTTTTCATGTGCACAATATTTCCCATTTTGTATTTGCTTTGATGTCTCCTGGAATTGTTGTTTGAGCTTTGGAATCGCAATGGTAGCATGAACATATACTAACTATTATAAAAAAGGCAAGTCATTTTGGACAAAGACAGTTTTTAAAATATAACTTTGACCACTAATTACTATTGTAATATATTTATAAAACCCAATAACATTATAATATTATGAAAATATTTTTTGAGACAAATTTACACATATGTTTTTCATGTATCTAATATAAATATTTTAAAAATATCAATAGACAATTGTTTTAAAAGTTTAATTGCATGTATTCCAAAATGACTTTCTTTTTAGAGTGGAGAAAGTATTAGTTTTTAAAAGGACACATAGAAAAGCTTCCGTTGAAGATAATGAAAGAAACTCAAACAACATTGATTCGTGTTGAAGAGATCGCTGCTGAAATAGAAGGGTACATTCAGATTTAACTTGACTCAATAATACCTGCAATCTGGCCAATAACATAAAATGTTCAGCTCGAACAACCAATGGGTTTTGTCTCTAACAAAGCATAACCGAGCTCAAAAGCAACATCAATTGACCATCATCTCCTAAGAGCATAAACAATAGTAGAAATGACTATTATCATATCATCTAAAGATACTATTGGCTATGTGCATCTTATGATGCAGAGGTCAGGGATGTAATCTTCTATTATCTAAAAAAAATCTACAGATAGCACTTTGTCATCTAAAGATACTACTCTATATCATCTAAACATAAAACTAAAAACAACTTCTACAATAGATAGTATTTTAAGGTAGCCTATATGAGATCCTACAATCTTTTAGTTATGACATGACAAAAGTATTTATTATAGACAATAATTGTTATAGTAGTATTTTACGATGTCTATATGATCAAAGAAACAACTATACTCTCTCTGCTCCATGTCAGCAAAAAATCTTATGTAGTAAAACAGGTAGACAACTGATATCGTACCATTGTATATACCCTAATTGAAAATCCTTAGTCAGTTATTACCGACTCAAGAATCTATTTAAAACATTAGAACTTCGTGTGAACAAGTCAGCCCTTCTAGAAATTTGATAAAACTAGATACATACGCACAACGAGCACTTGTGCCATGATGCCGCAAGAAGATGAGTTTCCGGGTAACCAGTGAAATTTAAATGCATCAGTAGCACTGTCAAAATTCTTAAAAATCGCACGAGTTTGATCATACTTTGAAATTTTTATGTAGCTTTTGCATGCTCTCAGGGCCCTCCTTAAAAAGTTTCAAAAATTTGCAACATGCTTTAATAAGTCAACTAAATAAGTGAATTTTCTTTAATGTATTAGCACGATTGTCATATTTTTTAAAAATTGAAAAGGTTTGATCATAATCTAAAATTTTTATGATAGCTTAGTCATACTCTTAGACCCTTCTCAAAAAGTTTTAAATATCAAATTCATTTGATGGCTTTGGAAAACCAAAAAAAGCAAAATTTAAATGCATTTAGAATTTCTAAAAATCGCACATGTTTAATGGTGATCCAATTTTTTATGGTACCTTATTCATCCTTTGAAGAACCTTATAAACAAGTTTCAAAAATTTCCAACATGATTTATTATCTTAATTAAATCTATGAGTTGCTCTGAATGAATTAATAACATTGTCAGAATTTTTAAAAATTGAACAAGTTTGATCATAATCCAAAATTTTTATGGTAGCTTATCCATGCTCTGAGAACTCTTATCAAAAAGTTTTGAAAATTTCTAATAGTATTTGATAGCTCAATTAAATCAGTAAAAAAATTATCTCAATTGGTGAAAGGACCTAAATACAATTACGTATTTTGTTGAGAGGCTTTCATGAAGGGAGGACATGTGGGGGAGCTCCTGGTCGGTAACTCTATTCTCGTATTCTGAACCATCTAAGCGGAAGAGAAACGAACATTGTGTGCTTTCTATGTAGACAAGGTGCAGTGGCGGAGGCACCGGTATGGCGAGGTACGGCACTTGTCGTACCTTATTTTTTCGCTAGACAGTAGTCAGTAGACACTTCCGAGTTCCGACTAGAGCACATCTAACTTCTCACTTCTGAGTTCTGATCTGCATGCAGCATGCATAACGTGCAATCAGCAATCGTGCATGCCTGCATGGCTTTGCCTTTGCTAGTTGCTACCAAAACCAAACTATGCAAGCGGCGAGCCTGCGTGGTAAATGGGCCAACGGCCCACGCCAACCAGTCAAGCCCATTTGCATATTACTTATCAGCAGATGCAAATCGATCGAGAAGCGGCCAGCGGGAGCACGAGCGACGTTTTGTATGATCGTATTCGTATCGCCGCCGACGCCTCGTATGATCGTATTCGTATCGCCGCCGACACCGACGCCGCCGAGAGAACCTGAGTCCTGAGCCTGTGACGGTGAGACGCCGAACACGAGAGTTTCTATTTTCTACTCCAGTACTACTATCTATCAAATCTTCTTCACTGACTTCACATTATATGGTTGTCCAGGACTCCAGGGCACCTTCAAGAACCTAGAATGCTGAATGCGACAAAGCACTGAAGAGCAAAACAATCAAGAATCAAGGCATAATTAGTATTTTGTTGGTACGTCTTTTGTCTTCTTGTGCATCTTTTATGGTATATAATACTATTTTTCACTTTATTTAGTATTATGCACTTTTATTAATGTGTGTATTATTTTGATTTTAAGTGATAGTACTTAATCTATGGTACGAACTTTGCCATACCTTAATTTTGTTCTGTCCTCCGCCACTGACAAGGTGTACTCTTGAAGCGTGTATTTCCACTTATTCGCTCACCATGCTGTCGCTTCGGCAATTACCGTAGCACACACATGCCATCTTCTCCACCGCCTCCTCATCTCGTTGACCACATTGAACAGCCACACATTCAAGAAACACAAAATTAAGACTACCCATCAACGCATGATCCGGAAGGGCTCCGTGTGTCTAAGCCCGCGCTTCCTGAAGCAAATCCATGGAAACCTGGCTGTTAAGGGCATCATATCGCACCTCCAGCCCCTACGAGACTGCTGCTCCATAATAAGTGGTGAGGATTATATGCAGAGTGATCGGGCAGTGGAATTTAAAAGGATGTATTTAGCACTTGTACTTGACCACTGTAGTGGTAAGAGGTCTTGTCGGTGAGTAATTAGGAGGTTTACTGATGTAAAGAGTTACCTCGGTAACGAGAGGGGTATAAATACTCTTGTGCTGGAAGATCTGAAAGCGTGGAAAAAATATGAAATGAAAATTCCCCTATCTATTCTTCTCTTTCTTGTTCTTCTCTGTTCCTTTTGTTTTCTTGCCGTCCACAACCTTCTCACGCCCCAGCTGTTCTTGGCGACAAAGGGAAATCGGAGGGACATTACAGATTGGTATCAGAGCTGTGTTCGATCGATCGTACCTTGAGTTGTAAAATCCCAAAGGAGGGTTGGAGGAACTTGGAATCAAGAAATTGATTCCGAGTATTTTCACAAAAAAATTCCCAAATCTTTTTAACTCGGTTTGAGAGACGTCACGGCGCCTTCAAAGTCTTCGGTTTAGACTCGGTTTGTGTTGGATGCCATGGGGGAAACTACATGGAGGACGGAAGAACAACATACGGGCATTAAGGAGAGTTTGGATCTCTTGTTTGCGCATGTAGAGATGATTGATACGACACAACAGCAATTGATGGTAAGATCTGAACTCACGGCAAATGCGGTGGAACAAAGTGTCAAAGACCAGCAACTTCTTACAAAGCAAATAGAGGCAACAGCTCAGACTGTGTCGAGAATCACAGTAGCATGGGTCATGGAGATGCAAGGAAATGGTGATGAAGTGGCAATGGAAGGAAGAAAAGCATTACTCACGCCAGTACCACATAACATATGGGGAGGTGCAGAAGAACAATAATCATCTGCAAGAGAGACGCACACCAAGTGTTCAGCTAGGGTTCAATTTGAAGTTGGAGGCCAAAATGTGCAACCACAGAGATATTCAAGTGGATCAACGAAGAGTCCATTGCCAAAATTGAACTTTCCAAGATTTGATGGGGAAAGTCCTAGGGTATGGCATGATAAATGTTTGGACTATTTTAAAAGTTTCAACATTCCAGAAACATCATAGGTATCAGCAACGACAATGCATTTGGAGGGTAATGCGGCTCGTTGGTGGCAAGCACATAAAATTTGAAATGAGGTAAGAGATTGGGAACAGCTTATAGAAGCAATAGACATGAAGTTTGGGGTATTTGACCATCGAAGATTATTAGAGGAATTGGTAACAATCAAGCAAAAGGGCACGGTAACAGAATATAAGCATCAATTTGATGAACTTAAGTTTGAGATTTTAATGCATAATCCGTATTATAGAGAAGAGTTATTTGTATCCCAGTTTGTGAAAGGTTTAAGATCTGAGTTGAGAGGTGTTGTGCAATGCCAAATTTCGGAATTAGTTAACAGAGCTACATTGTTAGCTTGAGTTTAGCAAGATGTGTTGGACTGCAACAAGAATTGGAAGCTTGTAAGTTCAACCTTCGTTAGTTATGGTTTTGGTGTTAATGACAAATCTAATATTGAGATTATCCATTTAATGTGATTTTGTTTTAAATGACAAATCTTATATCGAGACTAACTTGTTTATTTAGATTATCTTTGATTACTCTCATCACATTGAAAAATGGAAAACCCAAGGTATGTATGTGTATTCATCTTAGTATTAGTTGCATACTTTGGAGTCAAGTTAAAGTATGAATGTCCCCATTACATTAACCACAAAATGTGCATCATGTTTCCCAATCCATATATTACATGGATGCACACACTTAGGGGGAGTTTGTAGTTTAACTTGAAAGACTCTTTGTATTGATCTAATTCTTATTGACACATATAAGGATCAAGACAAAGAAACTAAATCCTTGAGTATATATTTGAATTGCCTAGTTATAAGTATACTCATGGTAATATAGGATATACTTCAATACGATCAAATTGAATATGTGCATATTATGTCCAAGTCAATTATATGTATGCACATATACATGTGGGGTGTATTCTATAGTTGATGATTTAGAGTAATGATCATTTCCATATAATTTACATATAATGTATCATTACTTTTCATCAACATAAGTATATGAAGACTTGTGTAGTTAATATATACTCACATCAATTTAAATGATAATTTAAATTGAGTTCATTTGTCTTGATAACCATTAAAGAACATTTAATCATGTGTTGATGGTGTTCCTTGATTAATTAAGGACAAATGAATAGCTCTTAAGTATAATAAAGCATGAGTTGCATTATTGTACTTAAGACACACTTAAATCATTCAAATTGATTAAGGTTGTGCTCAATTGATCTAAAGGCATCCATTATGTGTTAATGGAGTGCAAGAGATAATTGAGACAACCATGCATCTTGGACTAACTATTTTATGAGTTGTGATTGAGTTAGGTTAAGTCCAAAGATGGTTGAGATGATGAAAATGGGACAAGGACGGCATCATGAGGTGATGGGCGTCAAGAGTGGATCCCGAAGATAAAGAGGAGTCGAGTGATGATCCCGGGGGAGTATCAAAGTGATGATCATAAAGACCCCAAAGGGGATTGCTTGCGTGCGGCAGCGAAGGTATAACTAGATAGGCTAAGGACTTTGTAGTCTTTGAGTCTAGTTTTTATCGCCGTTCTATTAAGAGGGGTTGTCTCCTAGTTTGAGCTTCATCATGTGTTGGTGATCTCAATCTGCGTTCACTAGAGCTCAAATCATTTGGATTTGGTTTTTGCATAAGTGCTAACCATTTGGCCTGTGTTGCGAATGGGTTAAGCTTATGCTTGGTTGTTGGTTTATGCTCTGATTTGCATGTGTTGCAAAGAGGGAGAGCATATGTATTTGGTTTTCGCATAATGCTTTGATTTGCATGTGTTGCAAATAGGATAAGCTATATGCGTTGGCTTTTGCGTGAAGTTCACTTTTGCATGTGTTGCGAATGTTGAAGCTTCATGTTTTGTTTTCGTCTGTAAAACAATCTTTCTAAATCTTGTGGTTGCTTGGAGCTAAGTTTTGCATGTGTTGCAAAAGGAGAGAGCTCAAGCACGATTTGGTGTTTGTGTGTTTGTATGTGCTAGAGGCTTGCATGTGTTGTAAGTAGAGAGCTCATACGTTTGATTTGGTTTTATTGTGAAGTTTGGTTTTGGAATGGTTGCATGGAACTAGAGAATTGCATGTGTTGCAATTAGAGAGTTCATGCACCTTGATTTGGTGTTGCTTGGAGCTAGACTTTTGCAAAGAGTAGTGCTCAAGCATGAAATATGTTTATTGTGTTATTTGCAAGTTCGTTGTGCGAATAAACTGAGGTTTATGAGTCCGGAATCCCGAGAGCATGTGAGTAGGGCGTGCAACGGGTGTTGGCAAGTTGATTGGGTCTCGTGTTGACCTTCACATGGCTAGGGGGATTAATCTCATAAACTCGAGTTTGATTTGCTTAATGCGTTTTGCAAATAGATCTTGAGTTGATTGCGAAATGTGTTTTTGCAATTTGGTTTGAATTCCTTGAGCATGAGCTAAGTTGGTGCAAATGTGTTTTGCACGGTTGTATGATCATGTGTTGATCATCTTTGTGGCACAAAGAATAAGTTTGGTTGTTGGAGAAATGGATTTTAGCGTTGAAATCTGGTTTTCTCCTGTTGGCCGGCACTACCCCTGGGTATGGGCGGTAGTACCGCACCGCAGGTTTGCCACCGGTAGCTATTTGGCAGTACAGTTGTTTTCTGAAGGTGCCGTGGCCGGCACTACCGCTCGGTGGGAGCGGTACCGCAAAGTCGGTACTACCGCGCCTTAGAGGGCGGTAGTACCGCAAAAGTAGCCATTGGCCGACCGTTGGGACTACGGCCGGTACTACCGGCCCTTAGAGAGCGGTAGTACCGCACTTTTGCTGATTTCGCCCATTTTGCCCCCAAACGGCTAGTTTTCTTGTGGGGGTTATAAATAGAGCCCTTTGGGGGCTTGGGCAGGGGGTTGGCTGTGTGTGGGAGTTATTTGCATGTGTTGCTTTTCTCCCTTTGCTTCTTGAGCTTAAGTGTGAGCACTAATTGTATGTGTTGCAATTAGGGAGTGATTTGAGAGCCTCTTGTGCATGTGTTGCACTTGAGGGAGTCCTTGTGCATGTGTTGCACTTGGTGATCACCGGGAGCGCATTCGTTGTGCTCGGTCAAGTTCAAGCGAAGGAGCAGCTTGTTACTCTTGGAGGTTGCCGACTCCTAGACAACAGTGGCGTCGTCTTGTGCGGAGCTCTCAAGATTGTGAGAAGCTCCGTGAAGTTTGTGAAGGTTCGGGTTGAGCCTCTGCGGCGTGAAAAACCACGACTAGTGAAAAGAGGCGGGTGCTCGAGCGGGAGCCGGTCCAAGTGGTTGGGCTTGCCTCAATGTGGACTAGGGGAGACCGGCAAGTCTCCGAACACCACGGAAAAACATCGGTTGTCTCTTGTCTCTTTACATTCAAGTATTTACCTTTTGCATATTAATCAATTGCTTGATTGTAATTAGAATTGCTTAGTATTAATTGTTTGTTCAACATAGCAATTCTAGTATAGAGATTTAATTTAGTTAGTGCACTAGTGAGCCTAGTTGATTTAGGCTTTAATTGTCAAAACCTATTTATCGCTTCCGCATATATCTTTGAGTAGGTTTTGATTTAGGAGTGTATTAGAGTGAATTGTTTAGTGAGCGATTAATTTAATAAAACGCCTATTCACCCCCCTCTAGGCGCATCCTCGACCCTACAAAGCTGAAATCTGGAAAGATCAGAGATAGAGGAAAATTTACTAAACAAGATAACCAGTCCGGTATTTCTAAAATGGGACAAGGAGAGCTGTGGAAAGCTTGACAACTAAAAGAATATAGACGGGCTAATGGATTATGTTTTCAGTGTAGGGAAAAGTTTGACCCTAACCATTACTTACAGTGCAAGAAAAAAGCTCAAGTTCAGTTACAGGCAATTACTGTCGAAGATCAAAATGAGGTGCTATCAGATGAAATACTGGATTTCTTAGAGGCAAAGGACTTGGAAAAGGAAGAGAAATGTGACCTTTCTGTGAATGCATTGTCTGGCACAAAGGAAATGGAAACAATACGCCTTCTAGCTTTGGTAAAAAATCAAATAATGCTGATTTTGGTGGATTCTGGCAGTTCCCATAGTTTCATTAATGCAAATTTCTTGCGGAAGGTTGGTTGCATAGTTCAAGAAACTAAGTCGGTGGGAGTAAAAGTAGCAAATGGTGATGTATTGCAATGTAATGGCTGGACACCAAATTTAGAATGGTGGACCCAGGGGCAAATGTTTTGGATAGATTTTCAAGTTTTGGAACTGGGAGCTTATGATGCAATTTTAGGAATGGATTGATTACAAGCTCATAGCCCCATGGCATGCAATTGGAAGAATAATGTCGTGCCCCGAATTTACAAATCCGGACACTCTGTGTTTTCTGCACTAGTCTAGGATCGCGCTAGTGCACACAGGCTAAACAGGGTTTAAAGTACCAATACATACACAGCGGAATAACATTAAAGTACTTCAAACATGTATATAAACGAGTGTACGACCTTATGGTCATCCTTACAATAGTATGCCACACAGGGCTTACAATAATCAAAGTATCAAAAGTTCAGCAGCGGAAAAATAAATCTTTGTAGTGCTCCATCTTCTGCCACAGGTGCCCTGACAAAGGCTTGATCCCTAGTTATCCGGCTCTTCGACGAACTCTTCCACGTATGCAGGCGTAGTCTCCTCTTCTGGTAAATTTTGTCCGCAAGGGAGAGTACACACCATACTTAACAAGTCATGCACAGAATGCAGTTCTATTACTACATGCATGGCTTGTTACAAAGGAATGGCTTTACTGGTTATTTTGCTTTTGCGACAATATTTTAAACTACTTTCTATTTAGATTGAAAGCATCAAAACCATAGAACCAATATATGTCTCAAGTTGTTTTCCACATTATTTTGGACACACAGTCCCTAATCAACATTCATCAATAACCTTGGCACACAGCCTTCACCCCAATTTATTTTCAAACACTACCCCTTGACTGTAATCCCCAAGTATTGTCCAGTACCGTGGACTCAGCTATTCGAACAATTTTGACACTCTGCAGAGGTTGTACACTTTACCCACAAGATACAGTTGCATACTACAAAGGCAATTGACCGTAACAAAGCTTTTCAGAGACTTCTATCTTCACCTAAGAACCTCTCCGGGTTGCCTTCACTATCACTTCCCTCACTTAGAGCCGAAGTATAGGACCGACAAACACCGTTGGACGGGTACCAAGCCGTAGCACAGGCACGCTCCCCCGTATAGTTACCCCGTGTAACTGCCATCCCGAGGTATCAAAGGTAAGACATCAGAATCCTACTAAACTAGGTCTTCCCATTCAAACATGTGGTTGTACGAGAGACTCAGATCAAAGGCAAGACTTCCTTCTCTCAGATTTTGGCACACAGCCCTCACAACACTCAACCCACCCCAGTTGCCACACAGGCCCACCTGGCACAAAGCCTCGGTCCACTTGCCCCAGTCTAAATCAATTTCACCCCAAGTTATTAACAGTGCAACACATGCCCATAATCATCCTTCATGTAGAACCACACAGGTCTCTACATTCCAGTATCAATACCAACATCATTCCACCTTTTATCAGAAATGCATTCACTATTCTTTAGTCAATGTTGCTTTTGTAATCCAAACAAAATTGTTCACGTTATAAGCATGGCTAAGCAACTATTTACGGTCTAGCCTCCCGTGTTGGCACAATATTATCAACCAACTAACATTACCAAACTTAGGTTATCAAGGAATCATAGCATATTAATAATAATAATAACAAGGTGACATAAACAATTAGGTTGATTAGCTAATTCACCCAAAGTATTTAAATCCATTTTTAGTTGAATTAGCATGCATAGTTTGAAACAAAATACATTTTTAAAATTTAGGAGCAACATGGTCAAAGCATAACTTGCCTTCAAAAGTTCTTGATCGACTCGAAGCTTGATCTTGCTCTAAAATTCCCCTCGTAAGTCTTCGGCAAATCAACGTCTACGCAAATCATATGTTCACACAATAAATATATTTTCCAGAGAGCAAACTCAACTCTAAAAATTCCAAAAAATTTACCAATAAATATATCTTGATTTTACAAATTTTTAGAAATTGAAATCACTCAAATCGGAGTTAAAACGCAAAAGTTATAGTCATTTGAAGTTTTAAAATAAATCAAAAAGAATAAACCGAATTTCGTTATTTATTTTTATACAGAAAAATTCCGGAATTATGACGTCAGCAAGACTAATAATGACGTCAGCACCGAATTGATTTTCTACCAAATTATTTTTCTAAAGAAAATCGTAATTATGACGTCAGCATGACGTCACTGCTGATGTCAACATCTCTTGTGCGGCCAGCGACAAGTGGGCCCCATCGATGGCGTCGCCTCGCGGCGTCGGCATGACACGTGTCATGATCTGGTCGTGACACGTGGCGATGAACTATCAACCGAGAGCTCGATTTAATCTTGTCCATCCGATTAAAAATGAACGGCCACGATTGACTCAACGATTCGGTTCCTATTGACCCAATCAACATGCGCCAAGATTCGTGCCAAACACGTGGCTTCATCGTGACCGCCGCGATCAAGCGGATGGCCGGATCAACACAACGGTTCGAATCCTCTCTCTCGACACGGCGGGCGGATAGCGTCATGGGTGACATCATCGCAAGACCAACGCGATCGGCGACGCCTCGGCACTCGCGCGACACGCGGCGCGCACGGATTGGTTACCGGTGTGGCGTGATCTCTACCGTCCATTCAAAATTCAACGATCCAGATTAAATCTAATTCGCGCACCTCAACCAGCGACGTGGCTGCCTCGGTGTGCGACGCGTGGACGCATCGAAACTGCACAATTAAGATCCCACAGTCTAGATTTAATCAATCCTACGCTGATATCTTAGATCCAACGGCTACAGATAAATGAACTACGTGGCTACACCACAATCACACGATCAAGATCTAATGGCTAACAATTGAAAATGAAGTTTACTATTAGCACGACTACGTGGTTGAATCTTAACCAGTATATCAAAGATCTACGGCTACAATCGATGAAAACTTCGGGCACGTGGGCAATCCCGATTAAGACGCGTGGCGCTATCCTAACCATCCATTGTGAATCCTATGGCTACGGTTTAAAGATGAGACTCACTTGTTGTTCGGCGTGGATGAATCGGGCGCTGAACGAAGATCGAGCGGTTGATGTAGCTCCGAGCTCGGCGATGGCGTGGCGGGTAGAGGTGGCCGGAGAGGAAGAAACGGCGGCGGTGTGGGCGCTCGGTCTTTGCTCGGCGACACGGCAGCTCCACAGGTGCGGCTCGACAGGGGTTACTCCGGTGGTCACGACGACGGCGGAGAGTGACCGGCGGCATAAACAACGACGGAGTGACTCGGAACTACTGGCGCAGCAAGCGGCTAAGCGGCGAGAGAGACGGTGTGGGTTGGGGCAAAAGAAGTGCACGGCGAAGAACTTCCCGGCGGGCTACTCCATGGGCTTTATAGCCTCAGGAGGCGAGCTCAAACAGCGGTTTAATGCGTCGTTTACTCGCTGGGGACGACGGCGGCGACGGAAACGCACGGGGCGACGAATCGGCATGGGCGTCTCACAACCGTGCGATGCGAATCGGACGGCTAACGAGCGGCGACGCTAGGGTTTCTGGCCGAGTGGGCCGTGCAGTGCGCACAGTAATGGGCTCGGCCCGTTACTGTTCATTTATTTTTCTTAAACTTTTCCGATTAAAATAATTCCAGAAATTCATTTTAATTATTTGAAGCACTTAAAATATCAGAAAAATTCTAGAAAAATTCCAAAAAATATTTTAAGACATTTTGAACTAAAATGAAATATTTCCATTTATATTTTATTAAAAACTTTTCATTATTAAATTAATTTCCAAAGAAAGGTCTATTTCCAAAAATCCAATTAATTCTAAATAAATTCTGAAAATTCTCAAAAATTCAGAATAAATTATAAAATTCCAAAAATAGCCAAATTTTAGTATATTACAAATAGATACTGGAGTTTGAGCATGGAGGGAAACAAGTCCGATTGATGGGTGTGAAAGATGCTGAGGAAACAAGAATCAAACAATTAACAGTAGAGCAGTTGAATAAATGGAATAGAAGTAATGACATTTGGGCTATAGCAGTGTTAGAATTGGAAGAAGCGGACTATGAAAACCAAACTCCAGAAGTAATTCGAAGAGTGTTAGAACAATTTGAAGACGTATTCGCAACTCCGACAGGACTGCTATGATCATGCCATCACACTATCGCTGGGAGCAAGTCCGGTGAACATGAGACCTTATCGATACTCGCCAATGCACAAGAATGAAATGGAGAAGCAAGTTGTTGAAATGCTATCAATTGGGATTATTCCCATAGTGTAAGCCCTTTTGCCTCCCCAGTCTTGTTGATTCAAAAGAAAGATGGTATATAGAGATTTGTATTGATTGCCGTCATTTGAACGATCTAACAATCAAGAATAAGTTTCTGATGCTGGTGATTGATGAATTGTTAGATGAACTAGCTGGTGCTAAATATTTCTCTAAATTGGACCTCTGAGCCAGATATCATCAAATATGCATGAGAGAATCAGATGAGGATAAAATGGCATTCAAAACTCATCACGGTCACTACCAGTTTAAAGTGATGTCATTTGGCCTCACAAATGCACCAGCTACTTTCCAGTGCATCATGAATTCGGTGTTAGCTCCTTTTCTACAAAAGTTTGTACCAGTTTTCATGGATGATATATTGGTGTATAGCTCCGATATTGGTACTCATGCTGAACACTTAAAACCAGTACTACAGACTCTTAGATCTCATCAATTATTTGTTTAAAAGTCGAAATGCTCTTTTGCTCAAAAGCAACTTGAATATTTGGGGCATGTAATATCGGACCAAGGTGTAGCAGCAGATCCCAGAAAAACACAGATTATGCTACAGTGGCCAAGGCCAAGAAAAATAACAGAGTTGAGAGGTTTTTTATGGTTAACTAGATACTAAAGGAAATTTGTAAAAGGATATGGGTTGCTAGCCAAGCCATTGACCAATTTGTTAAAGAAGAAAAGCTTTGGATGGGATGAACAAGCCGAGCAAGCTTTCATTCAGTTAAAAGAAGCAATGGCAACTACACAGGTACTTGGATTACTAGATTTTGAGTGAGAATTTGATATAGAAACTGATGCTTGTGATCACAGTGTCAGGGCAGTACTGATGCAGCAAGGGTATCCCATAGCGTTCTTTAGCAAAGCCTTAAGCCCATCACATAAGAACATGTCTATATATGAGAAGGAATTCTTGGCTTTGATGTTGGCTGTTTAAAAATGGAGCACTTACTTGCAACGTAGAGAATTTGTAACAAAGACTGATCATAGAAGCTTATGTTACCTTGATGAACAGTAGCTGCAATCTGACATGCAGAGAAGGGCAATGACCAAACTCATGGGGTTGAAATTTCGTATTGTCTATAAGAAAGGGAAGGATAATAAGGCCGCGGATGCTCTATCCAGGGTGGGGCAACTGATGGAGATTCACGTCAGGTCAGAAGTGCAACCGAGGTGGATACAGGAAGTAGTTAATTCATATGCAACTGATGAATTAGCTCAACAGATGTTAACTCAGTTGGCAGTATACAACCCAGATAATGATGGATATGAGTTGAATCATGGGATTATCAGAAAGAAAGGGAGGATATGGATAGGACAAAACTCAGCTTTGCAAAGAAAGTTAGTTTCAGCTTTTCATTCCAGTGCAGTAGGAGGACACTCAAGGATTCAGGCTACTTATCAAAGGGTGAAGAAACTCTTTTGCTGGCAAGGAATGAAACAAAGTGTTGATGATTTTGTCAAGCAGTGTAAGGAGTGTCAGTTGGCAAAAGTTGAAAGGGTGAAACCGGTGGGACTTTTGCAACCGTTACCAATGCCGAATGCAGCATGGCAGGACTTGACAATGGACTTTATCGAAGGGCTATCGATGTCGGAAGTTTCTAATGTAATCATGGTGGTGGTTGACAGATTTTCAAAGTATGCTCACTTTGTAGCACTAAAACATCCATTCACTGCTAAGGAGTTGCAAAAATATTTTTGGAACATATTGTGAAGTTACATGGAGTACCAATGTCAATTACATAAGATCAAGATAAAGTGTTTACTATCTCTTTTTGGCGGGAATTATTCAAAGCTCTCAACACGAAGTTGCAGTACAGTACCGCTTATCACCCCCAAACAGATAGGCAGAGTGAACGGGTAAATCAATGTATCGAGATGTATTTGCGTTGCGTAGTTCATGAAGACCTGGCTTGTGTTAGCAGAGTTCTGGTACAATACAAGTTTTTACTCATCACTTGGTTGTTCTCCTTTCAAAGCATTGTACGGTTTTGAGCCAAACTATGGGGCTATGTCGATGTTGCTGAGCAAAGGTTCGGAAGAGGTGAATGAGTTCATTCAAAACCGAGAAGCATACAATGAGTTAGTTAAACAACACTTGCCACAAGCTCAAAACAGAATGGAGATTTATCTGATTAGCGAGTGGCGTCCCTTGACCGGTCGTGGGCTCCCAGCTCGGGAGGCCCGACCACATTTGGCGTCATTGGGCCCCACGCGACTGGTGTTGTTGGGCCGGCGACCTCGAGTTCGGCGGTGAAAGCCTTATCCCCTTCGACCTCGACTTGAACGAGCGTCGCGTTTACTCGCGGTTACTAAGATCAAGTGGATTGCGTCGGTGGAAGTGGGCGGCGTTCGGCGATTCTGACCCACCTTCAATGCGCCGCGAAGCCACTTCCGGAATCTCTCCGCCCATTGCGAGCAACATTCGAGTGATTATAAAGGCGGTGCAGGCGCATGTACAAAGGGCGGACACACAAGAACTCGGCGCTAGACATCGCCATAGTCGAGCTTGGAGTAATACACATTTGTACTCTGAAATAGCCAAAGATCAACGCCACAAGGCAAGCGAGTAGAGCTATTACCTTCTCAGGGGCTCGAACCAGTATAAACCCTCGCCCCCCGTTCGTTGTCGTCTTACTCCGGCCTTCAGGACGTCGAAACTTTCTCCTCCGCTTGAGCAAAGGCTTTGTTGGTCCCGATCTCACTAACCCCATTTCATTTCGCGGTTGGTGATCCGTCGTCGGCAATTTGGCGCCACCGTGGGGCCCGATTAGTTTTGCTCATTTGCGAGAAAACTACAAGATCTTGGGAGCATGGCGCGTCGTCGCGGACATTCCTCGAGCGTGGGCTCGGGCGTGGACTCTGACTCCGCGTCCCTGTTTTCACCCTTGCCACCACCACGCGAACGACGCGTCTCGATGGCAGACAGTCATGGCGCGGGAGAAGCTGCGGACGGCCGTGACCGTGAACTCTGAGGGCGCCATCCGGATGGTCAATGTCGCCATCAACGAGCCATAACCGCCCTCCGTGAGGATCGAGAGGGCGGCGCATCTCGCCATCGGACTCCCCTTCAGAGAGCGCCTCGCGCTATCGCCGGGTCATGGTTGATCCCGATAAGCGGTCGAGCTTTTTGGTGAGCCCTAGCCGAAAAACTCGTCGAACCTGACCGAGGCCATGCCATCGCAGCACCGAAGCCAGCTCTTGGGGACCCACTCCCTGAGAAGTGACGATAACTCATCGCGTCGCCGCCAGCGCACCCGCCGAACGCCACCCGCGCAGGGGGCACCCTCTCGCCAGCAGCAGTCTCGGGACGTGGCTTTGACGCCGCCACGTCCCCGTCCCGCAAGTGCCAACCCGAGCAAGGTCAGACGCGAACCGGGCTCCCCGAGCTCCACGTCGTCCAGCAGCGAGTCGGGAGGCCTTTCCCCCGATGTTCCGCCCAGGCGCCGCCGGGTCCAGGATCGTCTGCGTTACCTCCCAGGTGACTCCCGCGTGCAGCGTCATGGTCGTTCTCGCCAAAGGTTGGGCCATCGAGGCAGCCTCGACTCTGAGTCCAGCGGCAGCGAGGGCCTTGTCGGCGACGACCACACCGGCGTCTTTGTCGACCTACGGTACGCATGGCGTACTCAAGCGACCTTCGCCGCGTCTGTTGGCGGCTCGGTTCAAGCGGCGTTGATAAGCGCCGATGGGACCAGAACCCCGACGAGTTCCTATCCATCTACTCGACCGCCATCTGGCGGCGGGAGGCGATGAGCTCGTGATGGCGAATTACATCCGACCGTCTGGGCGGCGCCCGCATGAACTGGCTCTTCAACCAGAAGCCTGGCTCCTTCAGGTCGTGGCGCCAGATTCAGAGCGCCTTCCGCTCCAACTTTTAGAGTTGCTACGACGGCCGGAGGAGAAGGACTGGATCGCGTCATCGAGGAAAGAACGAGCGCCAGCGACCGTGCGGCGATTTATCTGCACAAGGAACCTGATCCCGAGCATCTCTGATGAGGCCATCATAAAGGAGTTCAAGTTCGGTGTCCGCGATCGGCGCCTCACCGAGGACCTGAAGATTACCTCGAGGCTCAGCGTCAACAAGCTTTTCCGTATGGCAGAGCGGAACGCAGATGCGGACAACGCTGTCCGCTGGAAACGCGACTACGACCAAGGTAAGCTCGATCTGAACCCCACAGAGGCTGGACCATCCAACTCCAAGGGCGTCGACCACGGCGCCCGCCGCCAAGAAGCGAGCGTGACCGCAGAGCGGCGGAGGCGCCACAGTGATCGTCTCGTGAGCGGCCGCGAGGTCCTTGAAGTCGAGATCGAGCTCGGGAGGGTCTCGACCTCGCCAAGGTCGGCCTCGACCTCGTCGGTATAAAACCGGCCCAGCCGGGGAGGGCCGGCACTGGGCCCAGCCGACCGATGCTCGACCGCAAGGGCCGAGGCGTCGAGATCTGATGAAGCGAAGTTCGCTTGTTCCATAGGGCGGTGGCCATGACTCGCGAACTGCGAGGCTTAGCAAGGCAAGCTGGAAGCTTTCTACGATGGTCGGGGAGAAATGCCCGTGTTGCCAAAAGAAGACGACCAGCCGGACAGGGTGAACGCTGGGGCGGACTAGGATGACCTCGACCTGGAGTTCTAACAGGGCGAGCGCCGCATCGATGTTATCTTGGCTCGTCGACTTACCGATCGTGAGCTCAAGGCGCCGCGAACCATCTTCGGTCGCCCGGAGGCCTATCGGCAACCTTGCAAGTGGTGGAGCCACCATCACCTTTTCTCTAGAGGGCGCACTTCATGGTATGGCCGAGATCGAAGACCGCATACGGTCGTGACCCGACCATCGGCAACACCGCGGTCGATCGAATCATGGTCGGCGGTAGCTCCTTAACTTCTGCGCAGTGGGCGCTTGACCGGATCTGATTCTGGTCGAAGGTCAAGAACATCGCCGTCCTTCTTGGGATCGCCCGGGAGCTCGGCCGTCCCTTTGGGCGGTGGTCTTGCCGTCACCTTGGCGACTTCGGCCAATTTCTGCACCGTGATAACCTTCGAGGTGGTCGAGGGGACCTCCGTCTAACGCCATCCTCGGGCGACCATACTGATCAAGTTCATGGCGGCCAATCACTATAGCCATCGGTGCATGAAGTTGCTCGCCCCAATGGCATCATAACCGTGCGGGCGACCTCTGGCGGCACAGGTGCGAGACCAGGCTTTGGCCCTCGCCGCATGCTTTGCCCAGCGAGGCCGGATGCGATGGTGGCGCTCGTCGAAGGCAGCAATCCGGCCCGATGGGGGACAAAGGTCAGGTCGCTCGAGGAAGGCGACCCGACCAGATGCATCCATGTCTCGGATGAGCTGAGTTCCAAATAGGAACTCGAGCTCGTCACTTTCCTCCGTGCCAACAAGGGCATATTTGCTTGGGAGACTGCGGACATGCTGGCGTCGAGGAGGTGATCGAGCACAAGTTACAGGTGAGACCCGACTCTCGACTGGCGCCCGAAGCTGCGTCGTTCTCCCCGAAAAGGTCGCGGTCATCAAGGACAACCTTGACAAGCTCTTGAAGGCCGGCTTCATTCGCGAGATCGACTACTCAGTGGTAGCCAACCCGGTCATTGTCCAGAAGAAGGACGGAAAGTGGAGAATGTGCGTGGATCACACGGTATTGAACTCGGCTTTGCGAAGGACAACTTCCCACTCCCGCGCATCGACCAGATCGTTGACTCCATAAGCGCCAAGATGCTAAGCTTTTTGGATGCCTATTCGAGGTACCATCGAGATCAAGCGGTGGTCGACAGCGAAACAAGGCGTCGTTCATCACCCGTTCGGCACCTCTTGCTACGACCATATCGTTTAGTCGCACAATCACGGGGCCACGTTCGGCGTCGATGACCAAGACCTTCGACCCCGGATCGGTCGCAACCTTGAGGTCTCGTGGGCGACATCATCGTCAAGAGCCCCGAGGGCGACCACGTTCGCGACCTCGAGAAACCTTCAACAACACGAGCAGGCACAAGATCAAGCTCAACCCGAGAAGTGCGTGTTGGCGCGCGTCGAGGAAGGTGCTCGGCTACATGATCGGGGCTCGGGGTTGGCGAACCGAAAAAGATCGAGGCGTCGAAGATGGCTCCCGACCTCGGTCAGCGGTGCAAAGCCTTACGAGCCGCATAGCGCCCTTAGCGAGTTCATCTCGAGGCTCGGCGGCGCTGGCTTCCGTTCTTGAGCTCTGCGCAAGCATAGGAGCTTCAGTGGACACCGAGGCACTGGCGGTCCTTTGGCGAGCTAAAGGTATACTGTCGACCCCACCCGCTTACGACCCGCAACCCGGAGAAGTTCTTTGCTCTACCTTCGGCCACCGCTCAAAATTTGTCGATCTTTGTCCGGTGGCGGCGGGGATCAAAGAATATGCGATCTATTATGTCGTGAAGTCTTGCACGACCGAAGAATGCTACCCGCAGGTACAAAAACTGTTGTACGCTCTTCTCATGGCTTCGCTCAAGCTTCGACATTATTTCCAGGTGCACTCTGTGGTCGTCCCGAGCAACTTTCCGCTCGGGGACATCTTGCGGAACCAGTATAGGGGCGAATCTCCAAGTGGGCTATGGGTTGGCGGCATTCGATATCAAGTCATAGCCCGAGCGGCCATCAAGTCCTGAGCGATTGCCGACCGTGGTCGGCGAGCGTCGCAACCTGCGCCCGATCCAGAGGTCGAGGAAGAAAAGCCCTGGACTATGTTCTTCGACGGCTCGAGGTCCTTCAAACGCTCGGGGGCTGGAATCCTTATTCTCACCCCGCGCAGCGACCACTTGAGGTACATAGTTCGCTTTGAGTTTCCAGCGACCAACAACGTGGCCGAGTATGAAGCTCTCTTGGCGGGCCTACGAGCTTGCAAAGTGTTGGGAGTGCGTTGGTTGGTCGTTAAAGGCGACTCCCAGCTCGTCGTCAATCAATACAACAAGGATTACCAGTGCTTGGACGACTCAATGGCGAAGTACCTAGCCGAGGTGCGCAAGATGGAGAAATGGTTTCAGAACCTGGAGCTCCAGCACATACCAAGGAGAGACAACGCGGGTGCCGACTCCCTGTCCATGCTCGCCTCCTCCGACGATGAGGTCCCGCCCGATGTCATCCTGGAGACCATGGTGGCACCCTCGATCTCTTCCCAGGAGGTCTTGCTCGCCGTGGTCGAAGGTACTCCCTCCTGGGCTGAACCAATCCTTAACTTCCTTGCAGAGGCGACCTCTGCCCGACCGCCGAGAGGAGCGGGACCAAGCGCCGGTGAGTTTGTACACGCTCGTCGGGGGGCGCTCTGGTGCAGAACATTTTGGCATTCGACATGGTGCGTCTCTGAGAGGAGGTAAGTACTGTTAAATGACATTCATTGAACCTCTGCGAGCGCACTCTTCATACAGGCGATAGTCGGCAAGGCATTCCGTATGGGGTATTCATCGGCCTTGGCGGCAGGATGCTTTCGTGACATTGTCGCTTTGTCGAGCATGCGATTTCACGCCCGATCGCATCAACCCGCATACGGCAGACTATCCGCTTATGCGGCCTTCTCGACACAGAAATTTGGACATCCTCGGCCCTTTTCTCGGCGATCGGCGGCAAGAAGTTCTGTTCGTTGTTGTGGACACTTTTACCAAGTGGATTGAAGTCGAGCGGTCTTGACCATCCTTGCTTTCGGGCGGCCGTCCGTTTCTTCTGCTTGTTCGTGGTCACGGTGCACGGGTCCCATGCAAGATTATCGCGATAGCGGTACTCGGTTTACGGTGAGTTGTTCCAGGAGTTTTGTGAGGGCCTCGGCATCAAAGTGTGCTTTGCTTATGTGGCTCAACCCTAGAGCAACGGAGCGGCGGAACGCGCCAACGGCCAAATCGTCCAGGGCGTCAAGAAACGAGTTGCGGATGAGCTCGAACGCTACGGCAAGACCTGGGTGGACGAACTTCCCACCGTCTTATGGTCTATTTGTACCACATTCAGCCGAGCCACAGGGTCCACTCCTTCGGCTCGTGTTGATGCTGAAGTCGCCCTGCCTCCCGAGGATTCTGTTGGCTCTGCCGAGTCGACAATCGACCAGTCGACCGAGCATGAACGGTCTCTCGACCTTACCCTCGCAGAAGAAGTAAGATGCCGTGCACTGCTACGATCAACGCACTACCTGCAAGCTCTTCGCAGACATGCGTCTCGGTCGGTACGACCTAGGAAGCTCCTTGTTGGAGACCTAGCCCTGAGACGGATTCAGGGCTCATCCAACACCAACAAGCTATCCCCGTGGTGGGAGGGCCCCTATAGAGTCGTTTCAACAGATCGCACGGGGCTTACCGGCTAGCGATGCCCGATGGCAGAGAGCTCTCTAGCTCGTGGAACATAGATCAGCTTCGAAAGTTTTATGTGTAACCTCTATACCTTAAATTTTAAGTAAAGCTGTTCTTCTATTCTCGTCCTTTATAACTTTTTCGTTTGTAACTACACTGTCATTGTTTCCCGATACTCTTTCGAGCACGACCTTCGTGCACTGCGCACTCACTCTTGGTCTAAAGCCCCGCGAGCTTAACGTTCACCCCCAGTGGTCGAGCTAAGCGTAAGCCGAATCTATTCGCAATCTGGCTCTCCCCTGTGCCCGGGCTTGAGCCAAAAGCCTCGCGGTTTTGACCGTAGTGTGTGTGGTCGTGGTCGTGATTCGAACGTTAGTTTGGGTGCGACCATCTCTTTATTGAACTCGCTTTTGTCACGTTCTTTCCCTGCGAGCCCTTCTTCAACTCTGCAGGTCGTGGTCGATTGCCTGAGTCTAAGTCTTGTGTCCAAGGTCGGCATTGCTTGACCATGGATCCAACGGGGGCTGGATGAGGATACCGCATCAACGCACGACCTAAGAAGCCTCGGACTAAGAACGACAAGGGCGAACTCCAAATATCCTCGACTATGAAATTATACCGAGACAAAAATCTTTCTTTGTTCTCCAAAAGGAATTTGGCTCTGTCAGAACACTTTGCTCTAAAGCGTTTTTTACAGGTCGGCCATCTCACGGGCAAGCTTTTCCTGCTCGAGCGCAGCTACCTTGGCCCTCAGGGTCGCTATCTCACTCTAGTACTGGAGGGCTTCCTTGGTGGCATCCGCAGCTCGGCGCCGTTCGTCCTCAAGCTGAGCCAGGGCGCTCCTCGCAGCTTTGCTGGCGCACCCAAGCTTCTCCTCGAGCCCCAGGATCTTGGCCTCGAGCTCGGGGGATGTCTTCGCCGAGGAGGACGCCTTCTCCGCAGAAGCCTTCTCCAGCGCCTCGACCTTGGCCCGCTCGGCCTCGAGCGCCTTGCTGGCGCGCTCGAGCTTTCCTTCAAACTCGAGGATTTTGGCCTCGAGCTCGGAGGACGCCGCCATGGGCCTTTGCTCATGGCGGCCTTCACGAACCTCTACCGCCCTTTCGGTCTCGGCGCCTTCTTCGCTGCGCCCAAGCTCCTCCTCGAGCTGCAGGGTCTTGGCCTCAAGCTCGGGAGATGCCTTCTTGCGGAAGCCTTCTCCAGTGCTTCGAGCTTGGCTCGCTCGGCCTCGAGCGCCTTAGCCCACCGCGCGCGCTCTTGCTCCACGGCCTTACAGCCGTGCTCATGCTCGGAGGTTCTGGCCTGCTCGAGCTCAACGGCGTGAGCTACCTCCTGCCCTCTCATCGTCGCGTGCAGGTCATCGAGCTCCGTGGTCTTCTGCTCGAGCTCCCCCTGCTCGACCTCGATGGTCAATATGAGCTTGGAGCGCTCGGCTTCCCGCGCCTCCACCACGTCCATGAGGCTCTTCAGCACGGCGGCGTGCTCCTATAGGCCCTTCAGACCTTGGGAGACGTTGCCAATCGTCTTCGCGACAGGAAAGGTAAAAATGAGAATAGAAACGAGAGGACTAGAGCTAACAAGCAGCAAGGTGCGCGATGGGGTCTTTACCTCGTGAAGACGGGTCTCAAGGCTGGCGCGGGTGAATTCCTCACGCTCATCAATACGGTCGCGGGGAATCTCCTCCTCGTCGGCGACCACCCCCGACGCGCTTGGGCCAAGACCCTCAGTCTCCGCGCCGGTGGCGGCCTGGTGTTCTGTCGCCTCCTTTGGCGGGCTCAACTCGCCGGCAGGGGCAGGGGCGGGGGCGACAGCAGCGTTGGCCCCGACCTCCGTGGTCAGGGCTTCGCTTGCCTCTGACGCCGGGGGAGCGGTGGCCGGATCCGCTACACTATCTTCATGGGCGCTCGACCTCCGTGGCACAGGGTGCTCTGGCCGAGCGCCCAGCAGCCGTATGGCTGAGCAAGTCTGCGACGCCTCTTCGGAGTGGCCATCTCCGGCGGTCGGCAGCATCACGACCTTGGCGCCCGGAGCGACCGAGGTCGGGAGAGCCTGGGGAGCCGCCACGGTTGCGACCACGGTGCTCTGGGAGCCTCCCCCCGCGCCGACCTCGGGAGGATCGGCAGCAGCGGCTGAGTCATAGGCCTCGCCGGTGTCGTAATCCTCGCTTGTCGCAGGCTGGATCTCCTCGGTTAATTCATCGATCCCCTGGTCGTAGTCGTCGACCGGGGCCCAGCTCAGTGGCCCAGAAGAAGTCCGCGCACGACCTGAGGGCCGGCGCGGGGCCAGCACGTAGGAGTCCGCCGCCTCCTCCTCGGACTCGGACTCGCCCTGGACAATAGCCATCGTCAAAACGGGCAAGTTTCGAGCGCGGATGCTCGAGTCTGCGATCAGAACAGACACTAAGCGAGGAAAGTATTTGGAGGCGAGGCGAACTAAAAAGCCAAAAAACTCACCTGGGTCACCAGCCTCTGCCTTGTCGAGGGCCGCCGTGGGTCTGGCTGTCCCAATGTTGCAGGGGCACTTCGCTTTCGCGCCCCACCGGCCTGGGACCTCGGAGCTCGCGCCAGGTCTATGTCATCATGGCGGCAAACACGAAGCCGACTTTGGGCATACTGGTGGCTGAGGCTCGAGGTCTGGCGGCGTGCAGCGCTCTGTTCTTCTGAAAGGGGCCCAAGTCAGAAGGCGAATGAGCACGAGCAAGGAGCCTGGGGGCTCGGCCATGGGAATCCTTACCGTGGCGCGGTCACCCCACTCAATGTGAGGTTTCTTCACCACCTGGCAGTCTGCCCCGGGCGCGAGAAGCCTCTTCTTCCCCTTCTTGCTGCCTGGCAGCGGAAGCATCCTCCTAGCCGTCTCGGTCAGCTCTAGGTGATCCTGCGAGCATGCGGGGTTCAAGAAAAGCCTCTTGGACACTCGAGTTGAGTTCTTAGTCGGGGGGGCTACCTCGTCTTTGCGGCGCAATACATTCCTCGGCATGGGCTCGTCAAGGGTATAGTCGTTCGCGGCCTTCCCGAACATTTCGTTCATTCGGGCAGCGATCCAAGACTCCCTCGGTGCTGCTAAAGAGTCCAAGTCGTCAAGAGGAGCCAGGGAGCAAATCCGCAGCAAATATTGAGACAACACAACTTACCGACCGTCCCTTCGCGAGTCACGTCATCGCGACCTTGGATCTCGTAAAAGGGGTGCTCCCTCCGCCACAGGGGGAACACCCGACCTCTCAGGAAGTTGTTGGCGATGGCCTGCCCGGTGAGGCCTCGCGTGGCGCAGATGTGGATGGTCGCGATGGCCTCTTGGTCGTCGTCCAGTCACCCGACTCGGGGTCTCCTTCCGCCGAGGCGTACCCTTGAACTCGGTAGCGCCGCCCTCGCCCGCTTGAGATAGAACCATCGCTCGGACCACGGCCGAGGAGTCATGATAGCGGCTTGTGGGAAGGACCACGGAATTCCCATCCATTGCCGAAGTAGAGGCACCCGACCACGGGGTCCTTCCGGTCGCGGAAAAAGGAGAAGAAGCGAAAAAAAATGAGGGGTGGGAAGGATTCCAAGGAACCCCTCGCAGTGAGAGAAAGGCAGCGAAGGATGGAGTTGGGTATCAGATTGATCAACTCAATCTCGCAGACGGTGAGGACGTATGCGAGGAACTCGCTCTCCGGCGTCCGAAGGCCGAAGAGCATGTACGGCTCTGTGCTGACAAGCTCGTCGTCCCGTAGCTGTGGCTCGGTCTCCCCTTCCGGCAGTCGCCATGAATATTGATCCAGCAGCCCCAGGCTCTCGAGCTCTTTCATCCTCGACACCGTCAGAGTGCTTTTCCCGAGTTTGGCCATGACGATCGAGAGGGAACTTTGGTCGGAGGAAGAAGGGGGGCTCAAAGCAAGAAGACAAAGGCTACGAGGAAGCAGAGTTTGGAGAATGGCGGCGGTCATAAGTTTTATAGGGCCAAAACACAACGGTCGGCAGACGAGGGCGCGTCGGTCGAGTGATGAGACGAGAGCGATTCAAGGCCCCTTGGCGGAATCGGCGTCGCGAACGGTTTATTGTCCGGCCGTCTTGGAGTTTGGAGATCAAGAGGCGCCAGTGTCGTTTCGTCCGCGGCTGGCGTTACGTTCCGCCCGACCTCGACCTCAAGCGAAGGCTCGAAATCGGCCCGTCTGTGGAGGCTCAAGGTCGGCCGTGTCCTGCCCGACCTTAAGCCTCGGGGCTAACCGGCGAGTGGCGTCTCTTGACGGTCGATGGGCTCCCGAGCTCGGGAGGCCCCGACCACGCACTGGCGTCGTTGGGCCCAGCGACACAGGTGTTGTTGGGCCCGGCGACCTCGAGTTCGGCGGTGAAAGCCTTATCCCCTTCGACCTCGACTGAACCCGGCGCGTTTACTCGACGGTTACTAAGATCCGAGTGACTGCGTCAAGGCGGAAGTGGGCGGCGTTTCCGGGGCAGTTGCAGCCCACCTTCAATGCGCACGGAAGCCACTTCCCCGGGAATCTCTCCCACCCATTGCAGGCAACATTCGAGTGATTATAAGGCAGTGCAGGGCGCATGTACAAAGGACGGACACACAAGAACTCGAGCGCTAGACATCGCCATAGTCGAGCTTGAGCTGTAATACACATCTATACTCTGAAATAGCCAAAGATCACTACCGCAAGGCAACTGGAGTAGAGCTATTACCTTCTCAGGGGCTCGAACCAGTATAAACCCTCGCCCCCCACTCGTTGTCGTCTTGCTCCGGCCTTCAGCACGTCGAAACTTTCTCCTCTGCTTGAGCAAAGGCTCTGTTCGGGTCCCAGTCTCACTAACCCCCATTTCATTTCCACGGTTGGCGATCCCGATCGTCGACACAGATAAAAACAGGCAGGAACGGCAATTTCAGATTGGCGAACAAGTGTTGCTGAAGTTGCAACCATATGCATAAAGTTCATTGGTAAACAAACAATACCCAAAACTAGCATACAAATTTTATGGTCCATTCACAATAATCAGGTCGAGCGGCATATAGATTGGATCTACCGACAGATAGTCCTGTGCATCCAGTCTTCCATGTATCGCAGTTAAAGGCCTTCAATCCCAATTATTCACCAATGTTTTCTGAATTGTCGAGCGTAGTTGAACTAGATGTTGCTGTCACAGAACCGGAAGAAGTGCTGGAACGGAGGCTAGTGAAGAAGGGTAGTGCTGCTGTGGTTCAGGGACTGATCAAACGGACAGGCATACTGGCGGAAGTGGCAACGTGAGAAGATTTAAATGTGTTGAAGCATCGATTTCCGACTGCCGTTGCTTAGGGTCAAGCAAGGATTTCGGGGGGGGGGGGTTAGTGTAATGAGCGGTGAGGATTGATTGGGCGGTGGAGTTTAAAAGGATGTATTTAGCACTTGTACTTGACTACTGTAGCGGTAAGAGTTTTTGTCGGTGAGTAATTAGGAGGTTTACTGATGTAAAGAGTTACTTCCTTAAGGAGAGGGGTATAAATACTCTTGTGCTGGAAGATCTGAAAGCGTGGAAAAATATGAAATGAAAATCCCCCTATATGTTCTTCTCGTTCTTCTCTGTTCCTCTTGTTTTCTTGCGGTCCGCAACCTTCTCACGCCCCAGCTGTTCTTGGCGGCAAAGGGAAATCGGAGGGACATTAGATGCTCTCGTGCGTCGCCTCGTTCCGAGGGAACATGGACTACGCCCGCAAGCTATTCGACGGAATCCCCGACCCGGACCTCGTCATGCACAACGCCATCAAACGTGGGTACTGTCAGGACCCAATTTTCTCCCACACGCCAAGGAAATTCAGAACTTCATACCAACATTCAGAGGAACAGAAAACACAATAAGAATAGCTACTCTACGCTAAATGCTATCTGGTAGATTGGGGAAAGGTAGTTTCTTCCATTCAGCAGGTAATTTATACCCGGTTCAGTCTGAAAGCAAAAGCAACAACTAATGCAGAGTCTGTTACAAAAGCATAAAGATGAAATAAGCGACAAGGTTTCGTCTTTGCTTCTTTTCGATAATATTTGTTGACGGTCGATAACCCGTAGATGAGCTCCTCATCGCCCTTCATTTGTCTCCGCCGTTGATTACCACTTATGTGAACTTGTTAAACTCCTCCCTTGTTTGCCGACTAGTCCCCTGTTTCAGACTTCCAGCGCCAAAATTTGAATTCACATCTTCAGACTCCTGACACTGCCCCGCCCTTGAGCAAGTGTTTGCCCTCAAGCCTTGAATCCTGGAAAGGTACTTCGGATGAAACTCGCATCCTCCCATGATGCGTCCTCCACCGGTAGGTTCACCCAATGGATTAGCCACTGCGTGACGGCAATTCCCTTCCGGGGTATCATGCGTCTGTCCAGCACCGCCAGGGGCTCCATCTTAATTCGGCCCTCTGAATCAACCGGCCTTGATCTGGCAAGGGCATGCTCTCGCCCTTGTCTTTGTTTGATTGGTGACATGGAAGACGGGGTGGATTCCAGCATCCTCTGGTAGTTGCAGCTTATATGCCACAGCTCCGATTTTGCTTAGCACTCTGAATGGGCCATAAAACTTGGATCGCAGCTTCAGGGATCCCCGCAGTCCAAATGCATTTTGTCGGTAGGGTTGAAGTTTCAAGTACACCATGTCCCCCACTTTGAAACTGCGCTCTGTTCTGTGTTTATCCGCAAATAGTTTCATCCGCTGCTGAGCTTGGTCTAAATTAACTCTGAGCTTCTTCATCATAGCTTCTTTGTCTTCAACAGTCGCCCGAGCCTCATCTGATACACTGCAAGGGATTGTGAATTCTGCCACTTGAGGAGGCGGGTACCCATACAAAGCCTGAAAAGGTGAAGTCTTCAGGGCAGTATGATACGACGTATTGTACCACCACTCCGCCATGGTCAACCAATTCAGCCACTTTTTCGGTTCCTGAAAGACCATGCTGCGTAGATACGCCTCCAAACACTGATTAACCCGCTCTGTCTGCCCGTCAGTTTGCGGATGATGAGCGGTACTGAATCGAAGCGACACCTTGAGCATTTTGAAGATCTCCTGGAACAATTTACTAGTGAAGATGCGGTCTCTGTCAGTGATGATCGCAAGAGGCAAACCATGTAATTTGAAGATGTTGTCCATGAAGACTTGTACAATTTGTTGGACTGAATAGGGATGAGAAAGTGCCACAAAATGAGCATATTTCGTCAACCTATCCACCACCACCATGATAACTTCTTTCCCCTTGGAATTCGGTAGCCCATCTATAAAATCCATGGAAATATGGGTCCAGGCCATCTCTGGAATTTCTAGAGGACTCAACAACCCCGGTATCTGCACGTGTTCAGTTTTAGTTAATTGACATACCGGGCATTCTCTCACAAAATATTCCACATTCCGCCGCATCTTAGGCCAGTAAAAGATCCTCTTCAGCCGGTGGTACGTAGCTCTCACCCCAGAATGCCCACCCATTGCAGTATTGTGAAAAGTATCAATTAATGCAGTTCTGAAATTACCATGAGCCCCAATGTACACTCGACCCTTGTATTTCAGAAGTCCAGATTCCAGTTTGTAAGGGGAAAATACGATGTATGACACTCAATTCGTTCGCCTCGTGCAGAATGACATTAAATTGGGACGCGATCTGAAAGCGACACCGTGCCATCCAATTTCTCCCACGGTGACATTACGCCTATTGAATTGACGGAAATGCCCTTGGGTATTTGTTTTGTGCTTGCTGATTGATTTGTGAATTCAATTTCTAGGCAATAAATAATTTACATAATAAATAATTTACATAATTTCAATAAATAAATATTTAATTTGGATACATGGAAACCATATATGTAGGTTTATCTAAAAAGTACTTTTATAACAGATAGCTTATATCAAAAATATTATAAAATATTAGCGAAAAAATAATATTTATTATAACGATGGCGAAAATTAATATTTATTATAACGATGGCGAAAATTAGCGGAAAAATAATATTTATATTAATATTAGCGAAAATTAGCGGAAAAATAATATTTATTATAACGATGGCGTTATATCAAAAAATAAGCGAAATATATTATTTTTTATCACTAATTTTTATAAAATATTATAAAATATTTATTATAACAAGATAGCGCTATATCAAAAATTAGCGGAAATATATTATTTTTGATCACTAATTTTTATAAAATATTATAAAATATTTATTATAACGATGAGCGCTATATCAAAAATTAGCGGAAATATATGACCCTAGCTTCCAAAATTGTGGAAGCCTCTCGATGAAATAAACATTAATTTATTTTCAAGACGGTGAATATAGACAAATGCATACGCACTCTTCTTATCACTTGGATAATTTCTTTTTGTAAGACTACCTTGAATAATATTTTCAAGATGCGGTGAATATAGACAAATGCATACGCACTCTTCTTATCACTTGGATAATTTCTTTTCTAAGACTACCTTGAATAATATAAATTAATGTTTATTTCATCGAGGCTTCCAAAATTTTGGAAGCTAGGGTCATATATTTCGCTAATTTTTGATATAGCGCTCATGTTATAATAAATATTTTATAAAAATTAGTGATCAAAAATAATATATTTCCGCTAATTTTTGATATAACGCTACTGTTATAATAAATATTATTTTTCCGCTAATTTTACGCTCATCGTTATAATAAATATTAATAACAAAAATATTAACAATAATATTAATAAATATTATTTTTCCGCTAATTTTCGCTAATATTAATATAAATATTATTTTTTCGCTAATTTCCGCTCATTGTTATAATAAATATTATTTTTTCGCTAATATTTTATAATATTTTTGATATAACTATCGTTATAAAAGTACTTTTTAGATAAACCTACATATATGGTTTCCATGTATCCAAATTAAATATTTATTTATTGAAATTGTGTAAATTATTTATTATGTAAATTATTTATTGCGTAAATTATTTATTATGAAATTATTTATTGCCCAGGAATTGAATTCACAAATCAATCAGCAAGCACAAAACAAATACCCAAGGGCATTTCCGTCAATTCAATAGCCAGAATGTCACTGGTGGGAGAAATTGGATGGCACGGTGTCGTTTCGTATCAGGCGTCCCAATTTAATGTCATTCTGCGCGAGGCGAACGAATTGAGTGTCATACATCGTATTTTCCCGTTTGTAAGTGTTACTCAAATCTTCGTCAGTTGGCAGAGCGCTGATTATTTTGGCCACTTTGTCATCTTCCTCATAACTAGCCTTGACGTCCTCAACCCATTCTAGAATAATGTATGTGACTGCAGCACAGTGGCCAGATTCCTCCGAATTACCATGCATCCGAGACAGAGCATCAGCAGCCCTATTTTCTTTACCCTTCTTGTACTCGATTTGAAAATCAAATTCCAGCAGTTTCAACATGAGCTTGTGCTGAATTCCCTCTACCAACCTCTGTGTAGTTATAAACCTCAGACTTTGCTGATCCGTTTTGATAATGACTTTGTTCCCCAACAAGTAATGTCTCCATTTCTTCAACGATTCCAGAATAGCCATCGCTTCCTTGTCGTAAATTGATTTCCCAGCAGCACGAGGACCAAGTGCTTTACTGAAATACGCGATGGGACGACCCGACTGCATAAGTACCACTCCAATTCCCACTCCACTCGCATCAGTCTCCAAATAAAAAGGCCGAGTAAAATCTGGTAAGGCCAAGACAGGACAGGTTGTCAAGACCTTCTTCAGCTTCTCAAAAATTGCGGTGTGTTCTTGCTCCCAGTGAAACCCATCTTTCTTCAACAAGTCATATAAGGGTCGGCACAACACTCCATATCCCTTGATAAATCTTCGATAGTACCCAGTGAGTCCAAGAAATCCCCTGAGTTTGGTTATTGTATCCGGAACAGGCCAATTCAATACGTCTTGCACTTTTTTCGGATCAGTAGATACCCCATGAGCACTTATCACATGGCCCAAGTAGTTGACTGTGTCCACCCCAAACACACATTTATTCTTCCTGGCCGCCAGTTGATGGTCTCGCAAGAGCTGCAGCACAAGCTTCAAGTGCTGAAGATGTTCACTCATTCCCTTACTATAGATAAGTATGTCATCAAAAAACACCAAAACGAATTTCCTCAGATGCTTCTCAAATACTGTGTTCATTAGAGATTGGAAGGTGTGGGGCGTTCGTCAATCCGAACGGCATGACCGTATATTCGTAATGGCCCAAATGGGTTTTAAACGCCGTCTTCGGAATATCCTCTTCATTCATCCGTATTTGGTGGTAGCCCGACCGAAGATCCAACTTTGAGAAAACAGTGGAACCTTGAAGCTCGTCCAACAAGTCATCAATCACTAGCATCAGAAATTTGTTTTTAACTGTCATTGCATTCAGTTCCTGGAAGTCCACACACATTCGCCAAGCGCCATCCTTTTTACGGACCATCACCACGGGCGAGGAGTAAGGGCTGCTACTTGGCCGGATCTCCCCAGATTTAAGCATGTCCCGTATAATTTCCTCCAGTGCAGTCCTCTGATGATGTGGTATGCGATAGGGCCTCAAATTTGGTGGCTCTACTCCTGGCTTTAAGTGAATTACATGATCACAATCACGTTTCGGCGGCAATTCAGTTGGCTCCTGGAATACATCAGCATACTCACACAGAACAGCTTCAATTCTTGAATCATTCAGCTTAGTCCCTCTAGACGACTCCCCTTCAAGGGCATTGACTTGTATCAAAGACCCATTAACACTCCTAGTTAATAACTTCTGAAATTGCTCAGCCCTCAATAGATAATTGACTTCCGGTTGTGTGAAATCCCTGAACCGGACCTGTTGTCCCTCCTTGTTAATGGTAAGCCACTTTCCCTTGAGATCCAATTCAATTGGACTGCAATCATATAACCAGTCTGCACCCAATATCATGTCATAATTCCCAAGCTTCAATAGCCTAAAAGTGGTGTTAAACACATTACCTTGTATCATGTAGCACAGCTGGTTCACCACAGCATCCGAGCTCAACATCCCTCCTCCAGCTACTACCACTTTACTGTGAGGTTTCGGACATAAGCGACAACCCGCCTTGATAGCAAAATCATAATCCAAGAAGGAGTGTGTACTCCCACTGTCAACAAGGGCAATAGACACTTTCCCGTGCACGTTCACCATCAAAGAGAATGTGAATATTCCACTCCCTCCATGAGCAGCATATAACGACACCATCATCAACTGTTCTGGTGTTTCCTCTTTCTCCACTCCCTCCAGCTCATCAGGAGTGGCAACATCTTCAGCCAACTCATGCACACGCTCCTCTTCAGCCCATTCTTGGTCATTTGCTTCTTCCCTTAAAATTAAGGCATGCAGTGCTTTCCTCACCTTGCATTGTAAATTATGCCCAGGAGTCCATTCTTCATTATAGTGCCAGCAAGTTCTGACTTGTCGATCCCCTTGTCTACCAGGAGGAAAAACCTTCTTCTATTCCTTGACATTCACTGTGTTAGGATTTCTTGGAATGCCCGCAACTTTCATCTTGGATGTTCCACTTACAGAGCAGCTTCTCCTTGCCAAAGCATTTTTTTCTTCTAATTTGGCATACCAGAAAGCTTCAATCAATCCCTTCGGTTGATGGCTGCTGACTGCATACTTAATCTCTTCTTTGAGTCCTCCAATAAAACAACTCAACATATATGTTTCTTGCAAATAAGCATGATCCCGCTTCACCAAGTCAACACACTTCTCGAAGTAGTCGATGTACTTACTGACGGAACTGAGATGTTTTACTCCCTGCAGTTTTTCCACTGCCTCATGAGCACTTGCATCTGAAAAACGATCACATAGGATCGCACTAAATTGATGCCAGTTTAACGATTGCCAAGGAACCCCAATACCACGGAACCAAATGTTAGCTCGGCCAGTCAGATGCCCCACAGCCAAGTTCACCCACTGTTCCATAGGAGTACCTGCCATCTCAAAAAATCGTTCACACTGATCCAACCATCCCAGTGGATTATCTCCAGAGAACACCTGTAACTCCAACTTGGGTCCCTTGATAACAGCCTCCGCATAATGATGATGTCCCTGATGATCACCACTGTCAATTTGCCTCTGTTGATCAACCATGTGTACCCCTGGAAAATGCAAGTTCTGAAAACTGCCCATCAGTCCCGGTCCTACACCTTGACAGCTTGGTTGTGATACTGCCGGATGAACATACCCCGGTACCGAATAACCACCCTGCCCAAACTGGCTTCCAAATGGTACAGACTGGGATACTTGTGGTGAGAAAGAAAAAGCATAACCATTCCCCATAGACGGTCTCACTTGTGGATAGGAAGATGTCCGAGTGGCTGAAGTCAATACCGGGGGAAGAATATTACCAGCAAACTGATGATCGACAACACCCGAAGCCTCCATAGAGATCCCTGTGTAACCCCCTTGCGCCTCAAATCTGCTCGAATCTACGGAAGACGTACGATGAGCACCATCCAGGGGTATAACAGGGCTCACCTGATCCAGCCGAGACGTGGTCTATGGAGATCTTCCCATCAGCAAACTTTTGATTTCCCCCATATCCGTCTTCATACTCGCCATATCAGTCTTCATACTCGCCATCTCAGCTTGGATCTTCTCAATCTCTTCGTGAACCTCCATTACTTCTCCCAGCAATCAGGTTCCCTTCGCCAAGAATCAACCATGCTCTGATACCAAAAATTGTCAGGACCCAATTTTCTCCTACACGCCAAGGAAATTCAGAACTTCATACCAACATTCAGAGGAACAGAAAACACAATAAGAACAGCTACTCTACGCTAAATGCTATCTGGTAGATTGGGGAAAGGTAGTTTCTTCCATTCAGCAGGGTAATTTATACCCAGTTCAGAGTACAGAAAGCAAAAGCAACAACTAATGCAGAGTCTGTTACAAAAGCATAAAGATGAAATAAACGACAAGGTTCCGTCTTTGCTTCTTTTCGGTAATGACTGTTGACGGTCAGATAACCCGTAGATGAGCTCCTCATCGCCCTTCATTTGTCTCCGCCGTTGATTACCACTTATGTGAACTTGTTAAACTCCTCCCTTGTCTGCCGACTAGTCCCCTGTTTCAGACTTCCAGCGCCAAAATTTGAATTCACATCTTCAGACTCCTGACAGGTACGCGCACAACGCCGCGCCGGCTGCGGCCTTCCCGGTGTACCTTCGCGTGGAGGCGGCATGCCTAAGGCTCGGACGGCTTCACGTTCTGCTACCTCCTCGATCCGGGCCTGCGCTAGCTTGTGGCGGGGTTCTTGCGCGGGGTACCAGGTCCATGGCATCATCGTTAAGCTAGCTGGGCTTCTTGAAGTATGCATACGTGAGAAATGCGCTCATCAACATACATGCCAAGCGCGGGGATTTGTGGGTCGCCGGCGCGCTTCTTGATGAGGCTGGCGAGTGGGATGTTGTGGCGTGGTCGGCTGTCATAGCGGCGCATGCGGCGAGAGGTGACTTGCACATGGCACGGCAAATGTTCGATGAGTACCGACACAAGGACATGGTGTGTTGGAATGTGATGGTGGGCGCGTATGCGAAGCATGGGGATATGGAGAAGGCGAGGGAGCTGTTTGACCATGTGCCGGAGAAGGATGTGGTTTCGTGGAACACCATTATCACAGTGTACGCGGCGAAGGGGAGCTGAAGGAATCGTTGGTGGTGTTTGATGAGGTGAGAAGTGCGGGCTTAGGGTCACTTGACACGGGGAGGATGATCCATTTTTTGCACTTGCAAGGTCGGCCATGGAGAAGCATCATTATTGGAAATGCATTGGTATCAATGCATGCAAAGTGCAGGGATGTGCAGGCTGCAATGGAAGTCTTTAAAACGATGCAGGAGAGGGATGTCCGGACATGGAACTCGATCATTGGAGGATTCTTCCATGGACAAGCGGAACAATCTGTCCAATTCTTCAAGAAAATGCTTGAAGAGAGGATTTTCCCAAATGATATTTCGTCCCTATGTGTACTCCGTGCATGCAGCCATGCTGGCCGTGCAGGCTTACTGGACGAAGCATTTGCGATTGCAAGCAGCATGAGGTGCGAACCTAGTGCAGTCATATGGAGGACGCTTCTTGGGGCCTGCAGGACGCATGGCAATGTGGCCCTGGGCAAGCTTGCCAGTGAGAAGCTTCTAAACTCGAATGAAGATGCGAGTGGCGACTATGTACCGCTCTCTGGCATTTACGCACCATCTGGTGAATGGCTTGGGGTCTAGACGGTGCGGGGATTAATGGATGAAAGGGGAATAAGGAAAGTTGCTGGTTATGCTCAGGTTGACCATAAAACTGCTGGTCTTTCAGCACCATGATTAGTCGATATGCTACAATGGAACTGTAGATGACAAAGTGACCAATGACCATGCTCAGCTTTTCATTTTTTCTGCTCGGCCACCAGACTGGGAGGAAGCAGCACCTTAGTAGGTATATAGGTAGATTTCTACATGGAGGCCTGGACAGTCGATCACATTCAAAACAGCTGAGCGGTGGTTTCACTTGGAATTAGCAGCATGAGTGCAATTAGCAGGTATGGAATTACCAGCTAATAACATATATTTCATATTTTTCTTTTGTCTGCTTAGCAATTTAACAACAGCTCTTCTGAGAATGCATTACTCAACCCATGACGGTGCATATATCTATATTCATTTTCTGTAACAGCTGTATATGAAGTACACAAACCGTGAAAAAAGGAGAAGTACACAATCGAGATGGTACATGACATAGTACGTAGAGGATGGTAGCAAGCGGCAAATAGACCCACACACTTGTTACATTAACCAAGCAACTGCAAGAACCACACCATGATAATGATATCACACTTCGTACCGCAGGGAGCAAACGGTACGTGCACAATTTGGTCTAGCGCCTCGCCAGGGCAACGGCAGAGAGTAATATGAGCAGTGTCAGCACAACCATGGCTCCAAACGAGCCAATCAAAGAGCCAGAGATACGCTCGCAGAAAGAGTCGAATTGCTGGCAAATAGCAAGCCAGTTTGCCCTGACATTACCCTTGTGTGCTAAATACACAATAGCTGCTGCTGCAGATGCCCCTGCGGTTACCAGAGCTAGCATTGCCTTCACAAGAATCAAAGGGAAACCAAGTAACTAGCTGATATACTTGTTGATGCTTCTCTTTCTTTAATATACTAGGTAGGTAACCATGCATACTTTCATGCAGCATGACATAATAATTGAAGTGTTCAACACCGGTACGCTCTAAAGTAGAGAAAGTGGTAGCCTTACAGCGTCAAAGAAGATCAAAATCAGCCTGCTGTATTTAGCTCTGCTCCTAATGATGTGCACAATTGACAATGGGAGCGAAAGGATGAGATAGGCGCAGACAATAGAATTTGCCACCACGAAGAACCTGTTCACAAAAAAATGAAGCAGTTGGAACATCAGACATCCATATTTTGTCTGAAAGTGATGCTATCAACTGTTGAGGAGGCTTCTGCATGTACGTGAGAGTCGGGAGATCACTGTACTGCGCCTTGAACCGGATGAACTGCGTGAAGAAAGGCAGTGTCTGGTTGGTTGTGCCCATGGCAATGGCACTTGCAAGGGTGCCAATGATCGCAATGAAGCGAAGTACGAGGTCAAGGATGGACACTCCTCTACTGACCCCCCTTCCCAGGGGCGCCTTCGAGGTCTCAACATGCTCAGCTGACCCTTTCATTGCGAGATTCTACAGCGCTGGAGCTGATGAAACTCAATTGCTTTGCTGGTTTGAAGAAAAAAATTCATGTTTCTTGCATATATATACACACACATGGTGAGCTGCGTGAAGTGCATGTGGATTAGGTCAGTTCGATGTTAGAGCAGTTGGCAGTGCAAGATGTGTGTTGGTACGTACTTCCAGGTGCATTTTGGTTGATACCTACTCTACTTGCTGCATGGAGACCAATTGCATCGATTCATGCAGAGTTTATGGCCTCTTTACATCAGTGGACTGCTAGACTTCCGTTGTCATGGGATTGGCTTAGGGCAGTCCCAATGCTCCATGTCATAGTATTAATAGAGCTGCCACATAAACAAATTAGTGACATGGCAATAGAGTTATTGAGGTGAGAGAGGGAAACCGTTTCTCATGCAGGAAACTAAATCCTCCCGTAGACCGATGCGCAAAGAAACTAGACAATTTGCGTTGGGAGCAGAATCGTGATTTCCATCCCCTTCCTCCTGGATCCAATACATGTATGAACTCATTAAATTTTTCTCTACATAGAAACTACTATAGAAACTATGCATTGGAGAGACTAGGTCTAAGTGAATATTTATTGCACTCTCTCTCCTCTAGAAACTACGTATGAAACTATAGGTTAGGATTGTCCTTATGTCATTGTTGTGCGTTTTTATTTTCCACGAGGCTTCAACTGAACGTTCGTTAGCTCATTCCCACTCCGAAAGCAATGGAGGCACTCTGCTTTAAGTCAATTCATAAGATGCTGGGATATCTTATTCCTGCAGAAGCTAGTTGAGTTGGTGTATTATTTCGTGCTACTTACAGCTCAAAGAACCATATGATGCCTCTTGATGTAAGGCTAGACCTAAGTAGGATGCATGGCTATCAGTTTTAAGTTGAGCTGTTGCATTCTTTTCTGCTTTTTTCCAACTTACTTATTGATGATTTATGTGTTGTCCTCACTAGCAAACGATTCTTTGCTATCCATATTTTTGCCTGTATTCTCTCGTCTTTTCTAATCTGACCTTTCATTTTCACCAAGACAGTTTTATCTCGATTCCATTGCCTCTTTCTTCTCCAGCATTGCCAAAAGGGCTAACCATGGTACTGTCAGCATTAAACAATTCAAATGTATGAGTATCAGTATGTATTCACCAAACTAGTTTTTCTTAAGAAAAGGAAGCAAATATATTTGTCCATGAAGGCTCTCATGTAAATATTACAATTGCAAACTCTTGTTTTGCATTAGTGGAAATAAATTAAGTCTGATTTAGTCCGTGCAGTCGTATAAACCGTCTTCTATTTGCTTGAACCCATGCTCTACCCAGATCGCAAACTAGTTTGGAGATCCACTTTGTCATGGTGAACATGTGGCTTAAGCCTTTTAGGCTTTCACTGCAAGTAGCAAAGAAGCATTTTTACTTCATATATTGTCAATTTGTTAGCACGGTCCTGGTGAAGGCAAAGTTGTGATCGTAGTTTTCATTTTCCGCTCACAAGAAAACATGTATTATTTTCGGCAGGAAGGTAGGGTTAACCATGCAGGCATGCATGATTACAAAGGGCAGATCCAAGCCTAGGTTTGCCGAGGTAAACACTGGATCTAGGACCAAAAGTCCATAAAGCCCCATAGAAATTACAAAAAATCGAAGGGATCGAGGGCTCAGCCCAGGAATAGTACGTGGTTCCTACTATGAACCAGACGGTTTATATCGAATTCAAATTCAATTGACCATGAAGGCTCTCATGTAAATGTTACAAACTCGGATTATTTTGTTTTCGAGAGTTTAGAGTTTTATGTCGTCGTTTACTTGAGATCTTGCAAGGACACTCGAGTAGTCTGCATTAATCTTTAAGAGCAAGGCAGTAGTAGTAGAATCCGCCATGGATAAACTAGGCATTGTTTGTTCGAAATTTATAGGCCATATGAGTTTTCCGGGAGCCGCAGCAAAGTTGGATCAAACCCGATTCGGTTAAGTGATCGTACGTCTTCAGAACTCTGCCTCTACATGCAGGCGAACACAAAGCCGAAGCAACCGTGGAACTAGAAAATTTTTGTTGGAAGTGTACGCTTCACAATTTTAATTTTATAGTCTTGTACAATGATTTTATAATATTATAAATACAATACATATATTTAAAATTTGCTAAAAACACAACACAAATAGTTCTAAGGTCTTAAAAATTCCAAAACATTAAAATCACAACCAATTCAATCAACAAATTTGATCTATTAAAGAGATAATTTTACAGAACTTTTCAAATCTTTAGGGGTGCACTCCGCTAGATCCGCCCCTGAGTCGAAGTATATACATAAGCTACTAGTGGGATGTCCGTGCGTTATAACATAATCCAAAAAGAGTGATACATAAATATAAGATAGGATCCTAAATCATACATGAAATATTCCCTCCGTTCAAGTTTACAAGGCGTATTTCTTCTTAACATAAACCAAGAAGATATTAAAAATAACTATATTACCCCTAATAATTATCACTAAGCACTATATTCAATGCATGCATATAAAGAATATGAAGTAAAGATGGGTATTTATTAGGGGTATATAGAGAACATCACACTAATTTTATATTGAAATATAAAATACATCCTATATTTATAGACATGACCATTCAAAAATACACCTTATAAGCTTGCACGGAGGAAGTATCAATTTTCTGTCACACACATATAAAGCGAAACATATCTTTGTAAGCTAGTAAATAAATCAAATTGTAAACAAAAGTTTTTTGTCACACTAAAATAGAGGGCGATACATATATCTATGAGCATCACTTTGGGGTAACACGATAGAACAAGCACGGCATGCAAGCAACAAACAAAGACAACATTTTCACTTCTAATCAGAAAACCGCATCCGGAGAAAAATAAAATGGTATTAAAAATACAATTCGAGCTTTAAGAATAGCTAATTAGAGGAGCTTTAAGCCTAGTTGATTAGAGGTGTAGAAAAATTATTAAATGGACTGTTGGCACAAAGTATTCATGCTTGGAAATAGCTTAATGGAGCAGTCAACTTGTTGCCTACCATTTTGTACAACAATTGTAGGATCGATATATATTAAACTAGCAATCAGAGGGGGGTGAATGATTGCGCGGAAGCTAAAATCAAATTTTTGCTAATTTTTGAAACACCCCAATTCGGACTCAAATTGCCTGATTCGGATTCGACAAAAACAGAGAAATACACGTCTACTAAAATAGTAATTCCTAATGATCCCACCGTTAGATCGATGTGAAATTTTAACTGTATAAACTAGACTCAATTTGCAAGCTAACCCAATAAAAATCACCTCGATCGGATCTACGGATCTAAAGTTATTTTCTTCGCAATTTTGCTGAATCAGACGCCAGACCAAATAAAAACAGACTGATACACGTTTACCAAAACTAAAATTCCTGAAGATCTAACCGTTGGATTGATGTGAAATTTTAACTGTATAAACTAGATGCAATTTAGAAATTAACACAACAAGAATCAATCCAATCGGATCAATGGATCTAGAGATATTACCTTCGTAATTTTACTGTATCAAGAATGACGAAAATATGAAGCAATCTAAACATAAAACTGGCATGTAAACGAGGAATAAAAACGAAGTACGAGATTACCGCCGAGAACAGCTTCTGATCACAGCGCCTGGGACCTCACAATCGGCAACAAGAAAACTTCTTGCATACATGCAACAACCAGCCGCCGAGAGCAATCTATCTTCTAGTCGTCGTTTTTTATCACGCACGCACGCATGGCCAGAAACTCATGCCATGCACTTTTTCTAGTCGCTGGATGGCTGACTTCAACTTCAATGCTAGCCGATCAATTGCATGCTTGCTGGCTTGTTTCACGAAATCAATTGCTTGCTTCCTGTAGCACAGCACGAGATGCTCTTTATGCCGCCGACGACGTCGTCACCGCCGCCGAAGAAGCAAAAACTCCGCTTGGAAAAAGCGGCACCGCCGCCAAAAGGTTAATTCATTGATTAGGTTTTCAAGTCTATTTATACAACTCAAAACCCTAACACATGTATGCATATCCACCTGGCCCAATACACATGGCCCAATATATGCATACAACCCAAAATTCACACATGCACGCGTACGGCCCACCTGCCGCACTCACGTGGCTAACCAGCCTCGTGTGCACCATTCTCTAGCCCGAACGTCCCGTATGACATCATCGACCACCAAGACCTCGATTCCTCCCTGAACCTAGTCCCGAACCTCAGTTCCTCCATGAACCTAGTTCCGGTCCCGTCATCGACCACGTTCGCCCTCGAGCAACACCTGCACACGAATAAACAAATAACCAGTCCGAGCACAAGTCCACGACTTGACTCAAGGTTAATCCATGCAACTACTCACACGAGTGCATTGCATCAAGCAAAACCATCATGCTATCACCAGCATAATTAAATGAACATCTGAGCACAAGTCCACGACTTGCCTCAAAATCAATCCATGCAACCACTCACATGAGTGCATTGCATCAAACAAAATCCATCATGCTATCACCAGCATAATAATCATATCAACATAGCACATGCACAAGCACCACACATGCTATAACCAAAATCACTTTACAATGCCAATTTCACCATTCAACCAATTTTTCATCACATGATCTCACAATCTCCCCCTTGATGAAAACATTGGCAACACCATTTGGAAACGAACATTGGCATTCACTTCACAATGGCAACACCATTTTTAAAAGAAGTAAAGTGACCAAAAGAAGAAGAACAAAAATCTCCCCTTATCTAAAAAGAAATCTTCCCCTATCAAAAAAAAGACTCCCCCTAACAAAAAGAAGAAATGTGTGTGTGAATGTGCAATGTGTGACAAAAAATTTCTCCCTTTGACTCCAAAATTTCTCCCCCTTTGACAATGGGTTCATCAAGAATGCAAAAGAGAGCAAAAGAGAAACTTCTCTCCTTTTATGTTTGTTGTTTTCCTTTTTTATGTAATTGAGCATTATGAATCATGCACAAATGTAACAACTTGATCACCAAGTCATGCTATCAACAAGACTTGCACCTCAAATCTACACATAAACAATGTAGAGTAAGCATAACTAGAAATCAAGTATTATTAACGATTTTTGCATGGCATGATCTCCTTTCTCAACAATCTAGAACCTGAAAACATTGAATTTTTGTGCACTTTATTTATGCTTTGAAAAACTGATTCATTACTTGATTGCAACAATAACAATTGCAAGGAATTACATGCACCATCAGCCTTACTTTTCAACCATGCCAAGCAATCACAAGCTTAAGGTTTTATGGTTTCGGTCATACACAACCTCTTCCAAGTTCATATCAAAGTGCAATGATAAGCAGTCTCATAAAGAAGAAGTGCGACAGTACATAACCTTGATCTTGCTTTTATCAACAATCACTTTTTGAGCTTTAGCACTTAACTTTCATATTTAGCACTTTTTCGAGCAGGATCAAGATAGCCAAGAAAGTTCAACCATGACAAGATTTAATTCAAGTTGACATTCCATTTAAAAAGTCATGACATAAACTACACCATATATGTATAAACAGAAAGTTGCAAAGACCTTGTAGCATAAACATGGCTTCAAATGACATATGTGTGTGAAATACAATGCTCAATACTTTTACTATTTTTTATTTTTTTGTTTTTATTTAAGAAACACACGAAACAAAAAGCATGTTACATAATATTACAAAAACTTCAAAGAACTCCCCCTCAAAACAACCATCTTAAAAACCTTCTACAAAATTGTCACCTGAAGGGAATTATTTTAAAAACAAAAGACTGAAAGAACAAACCTCCCAAAAAAGGCAACCAAAAGAAATTTTCACCAATAACCAATAACTCCCCCTCAAATGGATAACCAATGAGATCAACAGAGAGGAGATGATGATATACATGTGCTTGAGTTATCATGGTATGTTCAATTAAGCATAAGCATGAATCATGATAAGTGAATTCAAAGCATGAAAGGCATGATATAAGATATAACATTATTGAACATGCCAAGGGATACATATGAGCATATGAACAAACATCTCATCTTATGTCACAAATAGATATCTGTGAGTATAAAAGACATGAGTGTATAAAATAGCTCACAAAGAAGATGAAGAATTATCGCATGTGCTTCTTGAAAACCATCTCAAGGGTGAGAACCATCCAAGTCTTGACCCCATCTTGCAAAAGACCTCCACTAAGCTTCTGTTCTCCAACCCAATCCTGAAAAGCCTACATAGCACAAGAAGATGTCGAGGCCTCGGTACTGGGGTTAGAAATAAAACATTTGGGAATCCAGTACTGAGACACACGACGAGTAGGCACAACACGAGTATTCTTGTTCACAAAATCAGATTTGCCCTTTCTCATGTTTCTTTCAACAAAAGATGTTTGCATCACCCTAGGCACAAAATGAGGAGTGAAATGTGCCTTCCTGAAATTAGACCTAGCCTTAGCCTTTTCTTTCTTTTGTTGTTTGGCTAGCCTAAAGCAAAAATCTACTAAATGTCCATCTCTACCACAATGAGTGCAAGTGTACTTAACATGATGTTTAGCTTTAGAAATGTATAGCATTTGCATTCATCATAGTAGAAGATAACACACCAAACAGACTTGAAAACAATTTTCTTAGGCTCATTGACAATCTCAAATTTTCCACTTTCAAGTGTCTTAACAACATGAGGAGCATGCGATTTATAATGAGCATAAGAATCAAAACCTAAACCTTTGTGATGAGTAATGACTTTTGATTGATCCAAAATCATGTTTAGGTTTTTCTTTCTGAAGTGAACCGTTCTAAAGATTTTTCCAAGTAATCAACCTTTCGAGAAAGAGTTAAACAATTATTACATGGAACGTCCACTTTTTCTTTTTGCTTATGACAAGTTGAGCATGAAAGAACCTCATGTGTGAGCAAAGCATTGGCCATTTGAGAAACTCTACCATTAGCATCATTCAACTTCAATTCAAGTGTGGAGCATTTAGAACATGTAGTTGAATCATGCAAATCAACAAGAGAACAACTATCATTTTTAACAAGTTTCTCATTTTTCTCTTTTTCAACATTAATTTGCTCTAACAAGGTAACATGTTCTTTCCTAAGCAAAGTAAGCTCATTGTAAATTAAGTCACATGATTTGCAAGCATCATCACCAGGAATCAAAGTTTTAAGTCTATCAATTTCAGCATTCAAAGATTCCACAAGAACATCATGTTTCCTAATTTTCTTGTCGCGTTTGTCAAGCAATTTTCCAAGACGAACAACAGCAATAGTTAATTCATCGTAAGAAGGTTCTACCTCATTGCGCCGCTATCGTGATCATCCTCGGTGAAGCTTTCCTCACTTCTAGCCATGAGACACAACCTGTCAATTCATGCTTGCTTGGAGTCATTGTGCCATCTTCACCGCTCTCCTAATCCACATCACTCAAATTGACTTGTTCAAGAGCGGAAAGGACCCGTGGACAACTTTGCTATTGATGAAACTCTTCTTTCTATTGCTTGGAGAGAACTTCTTCTTCTCTTTTCTTTTGTCATTGTCCTTTTCCTCCTTGATGCTTTACCCGCAAGTTTAGGACAATTTGGACGAATGTGGTTGAGATCACCACACTCATAGCATCTTGAGGGCCACCACCAACTCTCTTCCTCATTCTCACATTCTCGCAAAGCTTTATTAAAACGAGAAGAGAGTAGTGCCAAGTCTTCTTCAGAAATTCTTCAACTGTTCATCGGTTAGTGAAGACAAGAAAGACAAAGCAAAACTTGAAGAAGCATTATTCTGAGACATGCTAGATTGAGAGGTCAATGCAATTGATTTATGATCATTCTTCCTAGCAAGAACATCCAATTCATGAGTTTTTAATTTAGAGAAAAGAACATCTAAAGTAAGAGTACTCATGACAGTTGATTCTCTAATGGATGTAACTTTCATCTCCCAAATTGACATGTCTAATGCACCAAGCAATTGTCTAGCATTAGCAGCATCATCAAAACTAACTCCAACAGCACGCAAATTGCTAAGAATTTTATTAAAGTGTGCAAAGAAATCATCTAGTGACTCACCAGACTTCATCTCAAATCGCATGTATTCTTTCTTGTATATATCTTGACGAACCTCTTTGATAGTGTTTGAACCCTCATGATAATCACAAAGAGATTTCCATACCTCATATGCAGACTTGAGATGGATCACGCGGTCGAAGTCATTTCTTCCCAATCCTTGGATGATCAAGTTTCGTGCTCTACTGTTTGCTTCAACATGTGCTTGATTGGCTTCATTGACTTGATCATTCTCACGAACCTGATATGGCTTGTATACCTTCTCCCAGATTGCAAAGCCCTGAGCTTGAATGTACGCCTTCATCTTCGCTTTCAAGAACTGAAAATCAACATCATCGAAAACACAAGGTTTTGTCGAATACCTATCCATCGCTACGATTTCTAATCACCGGTTAAGATTAATTAGAAGAACCTTGCTCTGATACCACTTGTAGGATCGATATATATTAAACTAGCAATCAGAGGGGGGTGAATGATTGCGCGGAAGCTAAAATCAAATTTTTGCTAATTTTTGAAACACCCCAATTCGGACTCAAATTGCCTGATTCGGATTCGACAAAAACAGAGAAATACACGTCTACTAAAATAGTAATTCCTGATGATCCCACCGTTAGATCGATGTGAAATTTTAACTGTATAAACTAGACTCAATTTGCAAGCTAACCCAATAAAAATCACCTCGATCGGATCTACGGATCTAAAGTTATTTTCTTCGCAATTTTGCTGAATCAGAGCCAGACCAAATAAAAACAGACTGATACACGTTTACCAAAACTAAAATTCCTGAAGATCTAATTGTTGGATTGATGTGAAATTTTAACTGTATAAACTAGATGCAATTTAGAAATTAACACAATAAGAATCAATCCAATCGGATCAATGGATCTAGAGATATTACCTTCGTAATTTTACTGTATCAAGAATGACGAAAATATGAAGCAATCTAAACATAAACCGGCATGTAAACGAGGAATAAAAACGGCACGAGATTACCGCCGAGAACAGCTTCTGATCACAGCGCCTGGGACCTCACAATCGGCAACAAGAAAACTTCTTGCATACATGCAACAACCAGCCGCCGAGAGCAATCTATCTTCTAGTCGTCGTTTTTTATCACGCACGCACGCATGGCCAGAAACTCATGCCATGCACTTTTTCTAGTCGCTGGATGGCTGACTTCAACTTCAATGCTAGCCGATCAATTGCATGCTTGCTGGCTTGTTTCACGAAATCAATTGCTTGCTTCCTGTAGCGCAGCACGAGATGCTCTTTATGCCGCACGGTCGTACGTCACCGCCGCCGAAGAAGCAAAAACTCCCGCTTGGAAAAACGGCAGCTGCCGCCAAAAAGGTTAATTCATTGATTAGGTTTAAGTCTATTTATACAACTCAAAACCCTAACACATGTATGCATATCCACCTGGCCCAATACACATGGCCCAATATATGCATACAACCCAAAATTCACACATGCACGCCAGACGCCCACTCCGCCGCACTCACGTGGCTAACCACCTCGTGTGCACCATTCTTCAGCCCGAACGCCCCGTATGACATCATCGACCACCAAGACCTCGATTCCTCCTCGAACCTAGTCCCGAACCTCGGTTCCTCCATGAACCTAGTTCGGTCCGTCATCGACCACGTTAGCCTCGAGCAACACCGCATACCGAATAAACAAATAACCAGTCCGAGCACAAGTCCACGACTTGACTCAAGGTTAATCCATGCAACTACTCACACGAGTGCATTGCATCAAGCAAAACCATCATGCTATCACCAGCATAATTAAATGAACATCTGAGCACAAGTCCACGACTTGCCTCAAAATCAATCCATGCAACCACTCACATGAGTGCATTGCATCAAACAAAATCCATCATGCTATCACCAGCATAATAATCATATCAACATAGCACATGCACAAGCACCACACATGCTATAACCAAAATCACTTTACAATGCCAATTTCACCATTCAACCAATTTTTCATCACATGATCTCACAACAATAGACAAGAGCTAAGTTAAATTGTTGTTCGTACCATTAATGTTTTGGGGCTTGATTCCAATTTGACCTGCATAGACAAAAACATAATATGAGCAAGAACATCGGGAAAAAAATGCACGAGCTAGTTCACCATTCATGTATACACAAAAAAAATGACCACTATGAAATCTGCTAACACACATCACTAAGCAGGAACATCCTTGAAAATCTTTGAAATTTTTCATCCAATTCCACTTACATGAAAAATGGGAATATGCTAATTCCGGAGACATCACTGCTCCCATAATAGTTCCAAGTAAATTATTCCAAGAAGTAGCGATGTTTCAAATGGAATTGCAGCCAACTTTCTCACCTTAGCATTTCTTCTTTTCGTATTACAGTGCTGCTAGAACCAGCAATAAAACAACAATGAAAATAAATTTGACACTTGTCTGAAGAATAGTAAACAGCAAGTGCAATGAAGTTTACGATGATCCTGAAATATCCTGCACAATAACAATTCTCATATGTTGAAATTTCCACTTTTCATTCATGGTAGCAACAATTTCTAAGTGAAAAAGATTGACTTGTTGTAAACATCCAATAGCATGCATTCTGTCATGTTAGTTTCTACTATCATGTTTCTAGTTTCTTTTGGCTGCTATTTTTTTTCCTGCCATTGCTATTTGCTACAAAGTGGCAACAAAACTATAAGAAAAGTGATACTTCTGATATAGATATAAGAAGTTGAATTAAAAAATTAAAAAAAACAATGATAGCAAAGTGATAATATTTCCAGTTGCACCGTGTCAATAATAGAATCATCAAGATCCAGAAAAGTTCAATGTGCAGAACAGATGGTAATTCCTATAAAATAGCATCTGCCCAATAATTTTGGTAATAACAATAGTGATATGCTGATATGCAAACAAGCACCAACCAGAATATTACCAATGATATTAGCTAGGGATGTACACATAGACTGATGGTGTTCTTTCACGAGAGGGCTGTGCCATGGAAGGTCAGGAGTTATTTATTGATTGCTACAAGACTGGCAGTTACTCACTTAAAATAAAAGTTGCAGTATCTTTATCAAGCTCCCTGTAAAATAATAACATCATTTCAGAGATTTATCGAATAATAATCTCTCGCAAGCAACAAAATAAGAAATCTAAGGTAGTGCAATGGTACCGTCACATTTTGACATTTTTGACAACCACAAGATTTCATTTTCATGTTTTGATAATCATGCAATATAGCAAATAGTGTTATGAAAAAGAACTATGTCATGAAGCTACTCATGCATCGTGCACTCTCTCTCTCTCTCTAGTCTTTACGTGTGTCTAGGGATTGAGTTTAATTATGCAAGCAAAACGAAGTCACTAATTGCCAAATTAGGCCTCCAATAAGCAGCCCACCAAGCCACATGGTATATAAAACAGCTCATCCACCTAGCAAAGCTTTTTCTTCCTCAAGCCACGCCCGAGTGCGTGTGCATTCGCTATCGCTATGCCAAAAAATTAAAGAAGATTTACAATGCACTGGTATTATATAATGGGTAGTAGAAATCAGATCTAACCATTGATTTGCTGAGAAAATTCTACTACTCTACTACCAAAAGAAATATAAATAAATAGTAGCTAATCCGATTCATTGAATGAAAAAGAATGAACGGTCTATCACTACCAAAAAACGGAAATTTCGTGAGGGTTAAAAAACCGTCATGAAAATAATTCGTGACTTGTCACTACTACAGCGAGTCTGTGATATGGAACATCATAGACGGTTATGTACTCAAACCGTCAGTGTAGATATCACAGACGGTTTTATATTACGTACCGCTGCTCGTGATGTAAGAAATATCACGACGGTTTCTAAATATAACCGCTCGTGATGGCTACAAGATACTCATTCTGAGCGGTTTCTAAGTAAAACCGTCTGTGAAATCCTGCATAGCTTATATAACACAATCGCTTGTAATATCTCTGATAGTCATTACTGATCGTTATATTTAGAAATCGTCTGTGATATTTCTTACATCACAGACGGCTGTAATATAAAACCGTCTGTGATATCTCACGTATAAACAGAGCCTCCAGTCACTTCGTTTATAGGGTTTCGGTTTCTATCCTGAGACTGGCTGTGAAAGTGAGGCGATTTTGTGAAAGAAGGCCATTGATTTTGAAGCGTGATATTAGATTCATTTGATTTTGGTGATCTAAAATTAGTAATGAGTTCTAAGTGCATGCATCCAATTCAATATCTAGGTTGGTTAGGAGAGAATTAATTTAAAGATTATTTGATTACATCTAGCTTGTCGCTGGATCCATATGTTGTTTGTGATATTTGGTTAGTAATGTGTTTTAATTGCATTATATTCAACATCTAGCTTGATAAGGAAGGAATTCGATGATTTTTTAGATCTAGCTTGTAGAACCATGTGTTGGTTGTTTGATCTAAGGTTAGCTAGTAATGGTTCTATTTGCATAATAGTTTATTCGATCATGATGTAGCTAGCTAGCTTGGTAAAGATAGAATTTAAAGATTGTTTAAATCTAGCTTATAGATCAATTCAAGTCTTTTGGTGATCTAAGATTAGTAATGGGTTCTAATTTCATTATTATATTGAAGATTAATTTGAATTGTGTTAATTATTTCTTTGTGATGTAATTAAGGTATGTAATTGCATAATTAGTTTAAGAATGTGTGCATACGCACTACACCTGGTACACTTAATATTTAACACTAAGTGTTACATGTGTAGCGTAGATGGATCGAAGCTGGATGTACGTTGAGAACCGTACGAGTGTTGAGTACCTTAATGGCGTCTCCACTTTTAAAAGGGCTGCAGAGGAGAATATGTTTAATAAGGGGGTGCAATTCATGTCATGTCCGTGCATTGATTGCGAAAATCTGAAGATATTTCAAACTCGGCAGAGATCGGCTAACACTTGATTCGGAGGGGTTTCAAAAGAGGCTATACATGTTGGACCAGTCATGGCGAAGAGCATAATATACAGGAAGCAACAAGTAGTGTTAATTCGTCGACGAAGTCAATGATATGTCGGATGATCATATCGATTGTGTTTCCGATGAGGACAGGTTGCAAGATGACAATTTGGATCAAATGCTGCGCGATGCAGAAGGAAACCTTGATGACAGGGAATATGGAAAGTTCCAGGCTTGATGGAAGACTCGGAGAAACCTTTGTTCGCAGGGTGCAAGTTGAAATACACAAGGTTATCATCCGTACTTGCACTACTCAAATTGAAGGCAAGCAACGGTTGGTCCGACAAGAGTCTCACAGCGCTGTTACGTCTATTGGCGGACATGCTTCCAGAGGGAAACGAGTTGCCGACAACCACCTACAAAGCCAAGAAGGTTCTTTGTCCCTTGGGAATGGAAGTAGAAAGAATACATGCATGTCCAAACGATCGTATCTGACCGCAAAGAGTACACAAACTTGCATATATGTCCGTGTGCAACGATCCCTAAGACAAGCGTAAGAGTCATTCAGATGATGATGGCAAGAGCATTGAGGTGAAAAATGACCTCCTGCTAAGGTGGCATGGTATCTGCCTGTAATTCCCCGTTTGAAGCGTTTGTTTGCGAACCCAAAGGAGGCAAAACTGTTGCGTTGGCACTTTGAGGAGCATAAGAATGATGGAATGCTAAGGCACCCTGCTGATTCCATCCAGTGGAGAAACATCAATAGGAGCTTTCAAGAATTCGGTGCGGATCCGAGAAATATAAGGTTTGGATTGAGTACAGATGGAATGAATCCTTTCGGTAACATGAGCAGTCGGCATAGTACAGATGGGTTTAGTTATGTTTCCGAGTTGTATGTAGTAAATGGGGATAGATACTACTTCTTTTACTGGATGATTTCAATTAAGTATTGGTTATGTCAAAAGATGAAGTTAGTAGCATTCTAGATACAGAGATTTACGGGCCAAGTGCTATGCCGGCTGCTCATGTTACCGAAAGGATTCATTCCATTTGTACTCAATCCAAACCTTATATTTCTCGGATCCGCACCGAATTCTTGAAAGCTCCTATTGATGTTTCTCCACTGGATGTAATCAGCAGGGTGCCTTAGCATTTCATCATTCTTACGCTCCTCAAAGTGCCAACGCAACAGTTTTGCCTCCTTTGGGTTCGCAAACAAACGCTTCAAACGGGGAATTACAGCAGATACCATGCCACCTTAGCGTGTCATTTTTTCACCTCAATGCTCTTGCCATCATCATCTGAATGACTTACGCTTGTACCGGATGCGCTGTACACCGGACATATATGCAAGTTTGTGTACTTTATGACAGATACAACTGCTTGGACATGCATGTATTCTTTCTACTTCCATTCCCAAGGGACAGAGAACCTTCTTGGCTTTGTAGGTGGTTGTCGGCAACTCATTTCTCTCGAAGCATGTCCGCCAATAGACGAATAAATATTGTGGAGACTTTTGTCTGACCAACCGTTGCTTGCCTTCAATTTGAGTAGTTCAAGTACGGATGATAACCTTGTGTATTTCAACTTGCACCCGCGAACAAAGGTTTCTCCGAGTCTTCCATCAAGCTCGAACTTTCCATATTCCCCGTCACCAAGGTTTCTTCGTGATCGCGCAAAGATTTGATCCAAATTGTCATCTTGCAACCTGTCCTCATCGGAAGCACAATCGATATGATCATCCGACATATCATTGACTTCGCCGATTTAATTAACACTACTTGTTGCTTCCTCAGATATTATGCTCTTCGCCATGACGGTCCAACATGTATAGCCTCTTTGAAACCCTCCGAATCAAGTGTGCTTTGATCTACGCCGAGTTTCAAACATCTTCGATTTTCGCAATCAATGCACGGACATGACATGAATTGCACCCCTTATTAAACATATCCTCCTCTGCAGCTCTTTTAAAAGTGGAGACGCCATTAAGGTACTCAACACTCAGACGGTTCTCAACGCACATCCAAATTTCGATCCATCTACGCTACACATGTAACACTTAGTGTTAAATATTATGTACTGTGTAAAGCGATGCACACATTCTTAAACTAATTATGCAATTACATACCTTAATTACATCACAAAGAAATAATTAACACAATTCAAATTAATCTTCAATATAGTAATGAAATTAGAACCCATTACTAATCTTAGATCACCAAAAGACTTGAATTGATCTATAAGCTAGATCTAAACAATCTTTAAATTCTATCTTTACCAAGCTAGCTAGCTACATCATGATCGAATAAACTATTATGCAAATAGAACCATTACTAGCTAACCTTAGATCAAACAACCAACACATGGTTCTACAAGCTAGATTTAAAAAAATCATCGAATTTCTTCCTTATCAAGCTAGATGTTGAATATAATGCAATTAAAACACATTACTAACCAAATATCACAAACAACATATGGATCCAGCGACAAGCTAGATGTAATCAAACAATCTTTAAATTAATTCTCTCCTAACCAACCTAGATATTGAATTGGATGTATGCAATTAGAACTCATTATTAATCTTAGATCACCAAAATCAAATGAATTTAATATCACCCTTCAAAATCAATGACCTTCTTTCACAAAATCGCCTCACTTTCACAGCCAGTCTCAGGATAGAAACCGAAACCCTATAAACGAAGTGGCTGGAGGCTCTATTTATACGTGAGATATCACAGACGGTTTTATATTACAGCCGTCTGTGATGTAATAAATATCACAGACGGTTTCTAAATATAACAGTCTGTGATGGCTACAGTACTTATTACATACGGTTTCTAAGTAAAACCGTCTGTGAAATCACAGACGGTTATATAACACAACTGTCTGTAATATCTACAGTAGTCATTACAGACTGTTATATTTAGAAATCGTCAGTGATATTTTTTACATCATGCATTTACCGTAACATAAAACCGCTCGTGATATCTACATCGACGGTTTGAGTACATAACCATCTGTGATGTTCCATATCACAGACGGTTTTTCAAAACCATCTGTGATCGTGCGTCTGATATAAGCCTCGCTGTAGTAGTGGAAGTTTAGGGGTTACTTTGGTCAAATGAAATATGAGGACCTGGGGCCTTTTAGGGCTGTAGGCCATAGTCGATCTGTGGGTCCAATTACCAAAAAAAATATTATTGACGATCCACAAAACTTTCACTATTTTCATAATTATTATTGTATAATGCCATCTAATAACGCTATATTTATTTCTTATCCACAGGCAGAGTAGGAAGGGCACACATGTGGCCACCCCTAGCACGTACGTATGGCGCCTTGGGTTGAGGAGTGGACAGGAGCCCTGGACGATGTCCACGCTGAGGGTGCGGCGTACGACCCGCAGACGTACCACGCCTACCGAGAGTGGTACAATCCCCGTACTCGTCTGCGTTTGGTACGTGTCGATCCCGATCCTCCTAGACACGTTCCCAGGGTAACAGACACGTACCCCGCCCATACGGACTCGGCTACGCGCAGTTCAGTACGTTGCATCCTATATGCGATCTCATGTAATCTTAGTTAGTAACTGTGCTAACTAATTCGTAATTTATTTTGCAGAATGATGTGCTGCTCCAATACTACGAGGAGGCAGGGGGTTTCCTTTCTCGTCTGACCAGCGGAGTTGAGATGATGAGAGAGGAGGTGACCTCTTGCTTCGCGAGGTTTCAGGAGAGCACGAGACACGCCCTCAACTTGGCGGGATGCCGCACCCCTACCGAGGTGCCTCACGGTGTGCCGCTTAGCGGAGGCAGGGGTGTTGCACGTACATCTTCGCACGCTACCGTCACGCCGCCGGCTGCGATAGGGCGAGCTGCTGGACACGCTGGTCTAGCGGCTCACGCTGGAGGTGAGTACTGAAATACAATTTTCACGTATTACAATGCTCTCAATAATTCTTCATTTGCTACAGGCTCACAGGCACGGTTCTTCCCGCCTACAGCTCCACCTGCACCGGATGACTACGAGGGCAGGGTGATGATCCGGATCAGGACTACGAGCAGGACTCTGTTGCGAGGTTCCTCGTCGAAGCAGATGAGCCTACATCATCATAGCTGCAGAGAGCACCACCACCGACGCAGCCTTCTCAGCCCGAGTACGCCACACCTCCAGCTAGGCCATAGAGGGTCCACTGCACACGACGTTAGCTTGACGACTCGCAGGCTAGGTTCGGAGGAGAGGCGCCCACCATGAGGAGCTACCCAGAAACGGAGCCGACAATAGTTTCTTTTGTTTTTTATTGTTGGTAGTATATTATGTACTTAGTTAATCCTTCTAAATATGTTGTACGAACTATTGTATTTGCATTCTTCGTACTTTTAATCTTATGTACTTAGTTAATCCTTTCATCAGCTTTGTCACACCTATCAAATTGGACAACACACACCTAGCAGTTTTCTCAGAATGATTGGACAACACTCTGCACCCCGCTTTTCAGACTGAAACGACAACACGCTGCACCCCGCTTTTCAGACTAAAATGACCTCACCGACGACCACGGCACCGTGGCCACGTGTGCCTCTTCCGATTTTCGCAACTTCATGCCAGGGCAACGTCCGGCCAGCTCGCCCATAGATGAGTGGTAGCCCGCGTTGCGTAGGTCGCCCGTGATTTTTCGCGTATTTTCTAGGCCGTATCCGGTGGGCCCCGCGAGACTACGAAAACCCCTAAGTAGCCACGATTTTCGCGGTTTCGTGGTCACGTATGCCTCTTCCGAATTTCGTAACTTCGTGCCGGGGCAACGTTCGGCCAGCTCGCCTATAGATGAGTGGTAGCCTGTGTTGCGTAGGTTGCCCGTGATTTTTCGTGTATTTTTTGGGTCGTATCCGGTGGGCCCCGCGAGACTACGAAAACCCCTAAGTGACCATGATTTTCGCGGTTTCGTGGCCAAGTGTGCCTCTTCCGATTTTCGCAACTTCGTGCCGGGGCAATGTCTAGCCAGCTCGCCCATAGATGAGTGGTAGCCCACGTTGCGTAGGTTGTCTATGATTTTTCGCGTATTTTTTTGGCCGTATCCGGTAGGCCCCGCGAGGCTACGAAAACCCCTAAGTGGCCATGATTTTCACAGTTTCGTAGCCGCGTGCCTCTTCCGATTTTCGCAATTTCGTGTCGGGACAACGTCCGGCCAGCTCGTCCATAAATGAGTGGTAGCCCGCATTGCATAGGTCGCTCGTGATTTTTCCCGTATTTTCCGGGTCGTATCCGGTGGGCCCCGCGAGGCTACGAAAACCCCTAAATGGCCACGATTTCTCAAATCACATGTTACTGCGAAAAATAAGATAAGTCACACTCTTTATTACGACATAAAACTGGGATGCGCACCACAAAAAAAGGAAAATAATGGTTACAACTTCATATCTACTGAGTGGATCGAGGCTAGGGGTGAAAACAGGACAGGAAATATCCACCCGATCCGATCCTGAATCCGTTTAAAATCCGTACCGTTGTTATCCGTATCCGTATCTGGAAAATCCGACGTAATATGGGTTAGGATATGGGAAGAGCAATATCCGATCCGTATCCGAAAAATCTCATGTAATATGGGTTAGGATATGGGAAGAGCAATATCCGACCCGATATCCGGTAAATATCCGACCCGATATCCGGATACAATCAGTTATTCTTCCATTAATTTGGTTCATTATTGGATAGATAGAATAGTTGTTTGATACTAGCACTAAAAAACACTACTTTGTTGTTAAGCGTGAACTTCAACAAATCTATCAACAAACAAATAGAGTGATGACATAATACTTTTACCTAAATTGATTTGTTCAACTTATTTGATAAACTTCTTTTCTATTCAAATTACTGGAATTAGTTGAGTCACTAAATTGCACCTCTAACTATACTACTATCCTACGTTGAAATAATTATGACTTGAAGCTAATGTTGTAAGGTTAATACTTCATTCGTTCTTTTACATACATAAATATGACTATACTACTATCCGATTATAACATCCGATCCCGACCCGAATCCGTCAGGTATCCGCTTCGTATCCGAATCCCGAATAATCCGAATTCGTATCCGTATCCGAGACATCCGTATCCAACTCCGAATCCCAAAAAAATATGGGTTAGGATATGGGATGAGCAATATCCGCCCGTATCCGACCCGGTTTCACCCCTAATCGAGGCCACTTCCCTTTCGCCCATACCTCCGGTGGGGCTTCTCTAGCATGACGTGCCCTCTCTCGTTTCCTCTCTCTCGGCCTCCTTCTCCTCTGCTTTCTTTCGACGTGCCTCCTCGCGTGCGGCGTCACGCTGCGCTTGAAGCTGTCGCCTTAACTCCTCGTCTCGGTTGGCTTGATCAAGGAGCCTTTGGTATTCGGGGTTGATCTCTATGTCAAACCATCGCTCAAATTCACACGATGGCGATATGCATCGATGAAACATAAATTAGCAATGTTTCACTTACAAATATTACGAAACACGTATGATTGTTACCAGCTGACGATTCTTTAGGCTCTTCTCCGGCGGGTCGAATTCGTAGTTGTGGCACTTCCAATACCTGCTCTTCCAAGTTAGAATTTCCCAAGAGTGGACAAGCCTGCAAGGATCTCTATACAGACACATCGGTGGGACAACTCCGAACGGTACGAAGAGGTCCTGGTACGCGATGTTGCGCTGCCACTCCGAAGCACCTCCCTCTTCTTTCGTCTTCCTCTTTCCCTTTCCACTTGCACGCTTCGGCATCTTTTTTCCTTTTCTCCTTCGTTTATCTCTTCTTTTCTTCCTTCTTCTCTCCCTTTCTTCTCTTCTCTGGCTGGTTGATTGAATACAGTGCCAGGCGATTGCTTTTATAGAGTAGGAGCTCTCTGTCGCCCGTTGGTGGGGCGATAGGGGCGCGCCCCCCCTGTCGCCCGACCATCGGGGGATTTATTTCCTGTCACCAATTGATCGGGCGACAGTAGGCTGGAGGTTGACGTGGCCTCCTGTCGCTCGTCGATCTTGCGACGTAGCCCCTATCGCCCGTTGGTTAGGTTATATTTGTATTTCGCCCAACCAACAGGTGACAAGGTATATTTGTGTAAATTTTTTTTCCGTGGTATATTTTTGAAATTTTGAATAAAAAATGTATTATTTAAAAAAAATTCCCATTTCAGAGTGTTGCAGCAGAACACTAATTAGAGACTTTATAGGAACTTTATTACATTCCAAACACAGTACTTTTTTACAGTCTTTCACCTGTCTTATTACATAATTTACAACAAAAGTTATTACCACACTTAATTATACATAATATTCCACAGAACGAAAGCCTCTACTATTAGGGCCTCTACTCCACCTAGTCCTTTAGGTTGAAATCTGCCTCCTCGCCGCCCTGCTCCTTCGAGGGATCATCCAACCATTCTTCGTCCGAGCATCCATAGCAATCAGAGTCTAAGAAAAGAGGGAGTAGGCAAGAGTGAGTACAAAAATGTACTCAGCAAGCATTAGTAGCAATTATGCAATCATGAGTTTTATCATCCGGAACCATTCCCGGTTCTAATCTTCAAAACCATACCTCAACCAGATACTGAGAATAGGTTTTATTAATAAAATCTTGCGTTTTAGATTTTAATTTGAGAAAATGCTACTAGCACTCGTAGATGAGAGAGCTTCCATAGCCTCCAATCTAGGAGACAAGCGTGAATTCATGATTTTGACACTGCGCAGGTTTGTATCACATTACCCATAGTGAACTCAACATCCGTTGAGAACCCAGAACGTTTATCGCTATTCTGGTGTTTAAAATCTCCAACCCTGGTCCCTTCCAGTTGTACGCTTCAAGTTTGAGGGCACTAATTCTAGAATTAGCCAGTTGTAACTCCATCTCGAAATCGAAGTCACTCATCTTCCCTGACCACTTGTCAGTTGTGCTACCACTCAATTCAGAGGTACTAAGACATTGGGGGAACCATTTGATCTCTGCCACGACAATCAGAGATACTCATCCAGGCTTCAATATAGCGCCAAATAACCATTACCGATTATCACCGTATCCTTCACTAGGCATCCAGCAATCCCAGTTTAACACATCATACATACCCAATGTGGAGATTAAACACCATCATAAGACAACATTTTCTAGTTGTTTCCACACACTATGGTTGATACTAAAATTTACGGCTCATTGTCCGAGTGTAGTTGTTTAAACCTTATGTTTTATCCTTATATAGAGGGTTTCGCCGGCAACATCAAACCTGGCACTCTCTACTCACATATAACAACTCACCCCGATCACACCCGTCGGTTGAGTCAAAGATCACAATCACAACTGCATCCGCAGTTAATCCAACAAATCGATTTAGATTTTAGTTAAAAAGCATTTTGCCATTGACGAATACTTATACCAAGGATACCCCCAGCAGGCCAGAACACCAAATGGACCGTCTTAGGCCCAGCTCTGGCCGAAGGCCTCGAAAGACCCTCGACCCCGATCAAACCCACCAGGGAGCGATCCGACCTAGCCAGTCGAGCGCCCAGACCGACCTAGCCTCGTGTCGGGCGCCTAACGAAGTTCGACCAACGACCTCCGCCACAGGGTCAAAGACCGTCGCCGGTCAACCTCAAGCAGGTCACCTGCCCCGCGGACACGACGGCCATGCTGGGGCAGGTGGCTCCTTCCCAAGGTGCTTAGAAGGCCGCCAAAGTCAAGCGTCGGTTCCTTCGCCCCGTCATGCACAGTGGAGAGATGCACTCCCTCCCGAGGCGACACCAGAGCACAGCGTAATGGCGTCAGTATCTGACAGGCGCACAGAGGGCAGGTGCGCTCCTTCCCGACGAAACGCCGCTCGCTGTGTCTACCAACCCAGACGTGGGATGAACAGAAAACCATGCCACCGGACGTGTTCATCGAGCCAGTCAGAAGCAGCAAAGACCAAATACCATCAAACCGAAGACCAGGACTCTTAAGGCGTCGAACACCCCATCCTTTCTTTTCCGATTTCCTGTGTAACCTACCCCCTCCGTCTATATAAAGGGAGGCAGGACCCTCAGGGAAGGCGACGGACTCTTAGAGGGCTTTTACGAGCTTTTCTACGAGCAAACTGTTCTAGCTCCTTCCACTCGGACGAGGTGCACAAGGCTAATCCTTAGCTCTCGCTTGTAATCTAGTGCAATCCGCTGCACCCAGAGCAATACACAACCACCACACGAACTGGACGTAGGGACATTCGACCCGAACCAGTATACATCTTGGGCTCCCTGAGTCAACCATTTAAGGAGAGAAAACGCGCGACCCCTTAACTTACAAATTTACTTGCTGGTATACGAAACATCGACAACCATGCAACAATGATATCACATATATTCCAAATAAAACCTTAATATCAACATAAGATGGTCATGGATTGCTTGCTTGGATTTTGATCAAAATACTCGTCGTCACCCGTCGGTTGATCAGCGGTCTGATTAAATTTATTTCCTAAAATTACATAAAAGCCATATTTAGTAGCGAATAGGTTTTAGATTATCCAACATGCTTTTCTTATTATTTTGAGATTTATAAAGTTAACTTTGCGATTTTTAGAGCTTAATCGATACGGCCACGTTTTAATTAATAGCTCGACCGACTGATTTAATCGCTTTTTAACAATTTTCAACTGATTCGTTCGATTTTAAGTTTTTGACAGAGACAGTTAATTATTATTTTAGCTAATTTACTCAAATTTAATCTTTCTTGTTTTTCTCTTCTTTTCTCTTTGATTTATTTTTATGATCGTTTATTATCTACGATTGATTTATATGACTTTTAGTACACGATTAGTCTTATGATTATTTTTCTACGATCTATAAGCAAATTTTACACATTTCAGAATTTGTGAATTTTCTTACTCTACTTCTTCTTCTTTCTTCTTTTCCTCTGTTCTTATTCTTTTTTCTCTCTCTTCACTTATCTAGTCGCTGCTTCAACCGAACATTATCCAATCACTTGCTTCTTCTTCCTCTTACACTTTTCCGGTTTTCCCCATTCTCTTGCTTTCGCTTGCTTCTTCTCGATCTGGCGATTTGATCCGGCCGGTCACATCCGCTCCGACGCCGACCACTGAGCCTTGCGCGAGCCAGCGACCACACTTGCCGTGCTCCGTCCGGCTTGTCTTCCGCGCTGGCCACCGCGCCGGCTTACCTCCGGTGCTGACGCCGCCCACCTGCGCACAAGCAAGTGCGCTCACACCCGGGCCGCCCCAACCTCACGCGCGCTCTCTCCCCTTCTTGCTATGGTTGCAGAAGTACCAATTCTTGGCATGCTTCTATGGTCGTTTTTAATTTACACATGATTATTAAGTTATATGATGCAAATGGGATGACTAATAAAGTTTTAGTCTGTGATGAATACTGGCTAATGCGCGAGTTGATTCCGTCATGATGGTACCTTTAATCCTTTAATCCTTCTTGCGTCAAATGCAGGTATGGATTATTGCGGACGCTCGACAAAATCCTTGCACACTATACTAGCTGAGACCACCATCTATTCTACTGATACTTCATTTCTCCTGCTTCATTTCCCATTTTCTAATAGCATTTTTATCTCCTACTTTATTTTGTTACTGCTATTTGGTGACAATACTGATAGTACCTTAAAAGAAATGATTTGGCTATGGGTGGGGATTACCTGTGATGTGGGGAGAAAATGAAATGCGGAGATGAATGATGATGGTGAAGTGGCTGTGACGGTAAAGGGGATGCAGATCGGCTATGCTACTCCTGTGGCTCTGTCCTCGTGTTCCTCCCGCTTGTGGCTTCTCTGGCTCCTGAGAGTGGGAATTTGAATTCCCTGCCCCTCAATTGGATGGCCGATTTTTTTAACCCTCAATTCGCTGCAGTTTAATTATTTGCCACCGTTGCATCCAATTGATTTATAATCTGTCATTTTGCTCATTTTCTCTGCATTTACAATTCCGTCGGACCATTTTGTCCCTGCTTACTATTCACGGCTTACTGTTCACGGCACATTATATTAATCCATGTGCATAGTAATAACAAAATACGAGCATGGTTCCTAATACTATTGTTGCAAATATTTTTTATGTTACTGTTGAATTGCACAATGTGTTTTCCCTGATATGATTAGGGAGGAAACCAACTAATTAACACACCGTGAATAGTAAGCCGTGAACAGTAAGCAGGGGCAAAATGGTCCGACGGAATTGTAAATGCAGAGAAAATGAGCAAAATGGCAGATTATAAATTAATTGGATGCAACGGTGGCAAATAATTAAACTGCAGCGAATTGAGGGCAAAAAAAAACTTTGCCATCCAATTGAGGGACAGGGAATTCAAATTCCCCCTGAGAGTGGACTCCCGTCCTGATGATCTCCTTGCGTGGGACCTTCTTGCCTTCTGGTTCCTGATGCTTGCTCTGATAGTCTTTTGGTTGATTCGCTTACTGGAATGTGGCTGGAATGCGGCCGTGTCTAATGAAATGAGGCTTGTGTGTGTGTGTGGGAGAGATGGCTTAAATGCTGAGAGGACTCTGGCCTTCGCGAGAAGCTTCTGCGCTGGGTGAGGTGTCCGTTGAGTACAGTATTCCGAAACTATTTATTTTACTGTATTTGCTTTACTGAGGATAAAAATATTTTTACCGTGCGATATTTTCTAAAATATGTACATCTACGACATAAAGCATGTTTGAAAATTGTCGAATAATGCAACTAAATCACGAGAGGTAACTAGTTGGCCCGCAGATAACATTTAGATCCTGATGAGCGATAATAAATATTCTGAGCTAACGGCAATCTCTTACTCAATTAATTTAACATTATTATTCTACTGACAAAGGCAATATTTTTAATATTTACAGGTTACATGAAGATTTGGATAACAAAAGATTTTACAGAGACTAAGATTTTTATTTTCTTTTTTTTAACTATTCATTCTTGTAATAGATTGTAAATGTAATTTAAATTTTTAATAAACTGCCATTCAATTGATTGTACTAGATGTTTTTATTTGATAAATGGAATTAATAAAGACTAATCACTTTGATTTAATCAAGGTTTCGATTCTTGTTAATGGCATCATTTGCTTAATAAAATTCGCGGTTGTTTCACCACGCCTCTGGAGCACGGTAGTCGCCGGGTACTATGCTCAACGCCCGCTCCCATACCACCCGCCTCCCACGCTACGCCTCCGTGGCACCTTGGCCTCCCGCGCCTACCACAGTGAGGGAGAGGGCTAGATTTGCAATTTTTTTAGAGCCATTTTTGGAAAAAAAAACAATAAAAAAGAAAAAGATATCCGAATTATCAAATCCAAAAAAGCCCAAAGACACAAAGGCCTCACCATTATAAGCTTGTTGGGCACAGTGGTAAACAGGAAGAAAGGGTGAAAACGGAGCGGATAATATCCGGATCGTATCTGTATCTGGTATCCGTTTTTAGGGAAATGGCAAAAGAATCTAATATCCGTCGGATACGGATACAGATACGGATAATTATACGGAACGGGCAAAACGGATACGGAGCGGATACGGATATCCGGTATCCGGATATCCGTATACTCAGTAGGTCACTAGGTTCTAGGGGTGAAAACGGTCGGAAACGGTCGGAAAACACTAAAATCATTTTTGTTTTCATATTTTTTCTCGGAAACGATATCGGAATCGATAACTACGGAAACGAAAACGGCATCGGTAATTCGAAAATATCGGAAACGAAAATTCGATACAAAATATATATCGAACGATCGAATCGAAAAAGAGACCCAGAACGTCGTAAGGACATGTACCACCAATTGACTTCAAAAATTCACACAAATAGTACATCCACATAGAAATTAGTAATTAATAAATATTCACAAATTTACGATGAACACACATCAAATTTTAGACTTGAATGACTACATTAGAGTTTTATTTTTATGATATTTAAAAATATCTATGATTGGTTAAATCATGAAAATAGGCGAAGATTGTAGCCCTCGTGATAAGCTTCAGATAGAGTCCAAAATCACCTAAATCGGAGTTCGGAGTAAAAAGTTATGGGCGCTTTAGTGACCGAAGGAGTGTGATTTGTGGGTGGAATAATTCCGTAATTACCGACGGAATTTACCGATTTTTCCGGATATCGAAGGAAACGGTCGAACCGATCAAAACCGTTACGTTATCGCTTCCGACAAAAATTACCGATTCGATTCGATTCGAAAATTACCGATACCGACACGTCCGGTTGAAAAATTTCGAAAACGGTTTTCGGAATTTCGGGAATTACCGATACCGTTTTCACCCCTACTAGGTTCACTCAGTCTAATGTTTTACAGGATATCATAATTGATAAAGAATAATCAAAGTGATGATGTTGGTCCACTGCTACTATATAATATATCACTACGCTTTATATGCAAATTATCTATGAACATTGAACAATGTGTTTCTATATTAAGATTTCATTACCTTATGTTTGTTTTGAACACTATTCTATAAGTTTTGTTATGTTTGTGGATTATGTACTCTAAATCCTAATATTCTATGTTGAAACTTGTGTTTTTGTGTTTGTATATTATCTGACTAAATATTCGGTTTCGTTTCCATTTTCAATCCGACTCCGATTACTATCCGTTTTATTATTATCCGATATCGATTTAATATCTTATCCGTTTTTAAATTATCTGTATCCGTATCCGCATCCGGGTGAAAAAAATATGAGCGGATATGAAAATATCACTATCCGACCGGATCCGCTCCGTTTTCATCCATAGCAGGAAGAGGAGAAGGGGGCAAGGATGGAACGAATTGGGAGAGGAGTGGATTGGGAGAGGAGTGGATTGGGATGGTCGGCTGAGCGTGGCCAAATCGAGGAATCCATCTTGCCACAAAAGCCAAGATCGGCGGCGTGCACGAGAAGGGCAAGCTCTTGATCCTTCCCCCTCTTTTCATATGTCGAGGACCCCTAACCAATGGCGAGGACAAAGGCCACCGGGTCGTGGAGGTCGACAGCACTCAATTCGGTCTATGGTTGGCGAGGGCGGTGGCGGCTCGTGGTGGGAGAAGGCTGCATTGAGGCAGAGCAAGAGAGTAGGCCAGCGGTGCTAGGGTTGAAGGGCGCGGGCACCAAGATCCGGCACTCTCGTAGGATGGCGGCGGCGCATGGCTACTGTTCACCGCGGCTGTAGGTGTGGCATTCTCTCCATTGCAGATCACCGCCTTCTCAGCCGCGTCCTGAATAGACCGTTCTCTCCATTGCATCGACACCGCGTCTCCTCTGTCCACCACCGCGCCCGAGCTCCGCATCTACATCCGCTGACGTGTCTCCTCCATCCACTGTGCTACCTCCTCCGTCCGCCGCACCCGCACCACCTTGGTGCGAACATATCCTGCCGGATCCGACGGCAGCGCTGTTTGGTTTGGTAGCATCCAGCCACCTCGTTCAGAACCACCTCTCGTTACCGACGTCGAGTCATCTCGCCCTGCGACCGGAAGCGAGAGCCAAGGAATTTTGCGGACGTCCACCAGAGAGGCACACAGAGAGAGAGAGAGAGAGAGAGGGCAAGGGGATGCAGGCGTGATATCGAGCGTAGGAAGGACGAGCTGCACCGTCTGCTCTTGGAGACGGACTCCAACGGCTGGAGCTCTGCTCTGGATAGCGATAAGCTCCGTGGGAATTACCAGGAGCTGCTCCGACGACTCCGGCCGGGGTGGTAAACCGCCGCCACCGAGGCCCGTCGTTACTGATGAATTCCTAAGTAGCTTCCAATTTTCCGCGCTTGGCTGGTGGATGCCACGTTCTTATTATAAACTAGTTGAATATCAGTGCCTTGCTACAGATTAAGGAAAACATATTGTGCCCGGCACTTAGTCGTCATTGCCGGGGTCAACCTAAGATCCAAGCTCTACCAAACAAATGTAATACAAGTGCATGCCTCCACTATTTGAAATCTAGGTCATATTAACACAAAATAAGACACTACAGTTTCAAATAGTCAAGGCATGCACTTGTATTACATTTGCAAGATGGATTTAAGCAGTTCTGTAACACACATATCTGGATCATGTATGGATTAGAATCTGCATCATGGAGTTCCCAGATCTATCAATTTCCAAGAAAGGTCATCCCTAATTCAACAATGCCACGAAATATTATAATTCCTAGGATACACAAAACAGAAACTATAGGAAGAATACTTAGTCAGCAATTCTTGCAGAACTATCAATCTCACCAAAGGGAACGTATACGCCATCATATATATCTCAGACTGTACCAACACTGACAGTTTGGAGAAGCAAAAATTACTGAGTGCAAAAAGAGTGGCAAGGGCAACAATAGATTTTATAATGTTTCAATTAAGCTTCAGAAATTGTTGAAAAAATTTACACATAATAATTTGATGTAGCTTAAGGCCTCGCGACAAGATGTGCTCGAAACTAAAGTCAGCAACAATGGACAAATCAATTTTATTGCTTCAAGGTTAAACATAACCGAGTTACATGATGATAATTAGCAAGCTTCAGTTACCGTCATAAATGTGCAGAGGGTATCATTTGGGAATAGCTCCATGCATACCTTGCGTAATAATTCAGATTTTCTTGCAACACAATATCAAAAGTTAGTTGATTACTCCGCGGAGTGATGGTTCTGCAAACAAAACAAATGAAGCAAAACTGCATGAGAATAGAAGAAATGGGAAAGTGCACAGATAATTTGTCTATTGTTGGGAAGAAAAAACAATACATAGATAATTTGGTCACAACGTTTGATATGTAAGTGCACACCGTAAAACCCAAACATGAAGAGGCTTTCGCTTCAAGAATTTTGAAACACGCAATGCAAACCAGACAGATCAAGGAATTCAGTGCTCAAGAATTTCGGAAAACGCAGATTTAAGTTGCCTCGATTTACATGCTTTTACCTCGAAGGTTTCCGGATGATCGAGCAATAGGTGGTGATCAAGGTCCTGCCGTCCTGCATCTCAACAGGCAGACAGCGTGCAGATTGATATTATGCAAGGAATTGACTATTGAGATAGCCGAATTTGAAACCTTAATCATCAAGTTCTGAAACAACATGCAGATTGGAACTTGATGAAGATGGATTGGTCATAGCAAGCAATTTGGATGATAAACTGGTTACCTTTGCAACTTGATGAAGATGGTAAATTGGCAATAGACCGCCTTAATTATTCCTCTGATCTAATCACCGTACTGGACCAGCAGCAACATTGAATTGTCGATCCTCCTGTCTTTAGCATGGAGTGTTATAGAGTGGAACAATCACTAACAAACCTCTCGTAACAAACTCGTCAAGAAATTGTAACAAACCGTAGCACAGTTGCGCCATCCACCTGAGCACGCGGCCTTCGCCTTCTCCATGAGGCGTGCGCCCCTACCACGTTCTTACTGCTCGCCACCTCGGCGGATCCGGCGGCGACGCTGTAATACAGTGGCCCAATCAATCTCCAGGACACTATCGTTTTTCGTCAAGCGACCGATTTGCAATAAACCAGCGAGTCGTTGGGCTGATTTGAGGCTGTGAGTCTGGAGCGTCGCAGGAGTAGCTACCAACTTCATCATAGCAATGATAGAGGAGCTCGACCTCTCTGGCGGAGTAAGGGAGAGCGCAGGTCTGGTACGCATGTAGGCATCGGCAATGGCAAGTGCGATGGTGTGGGTTGGGGACCGGTGAGAGGACGTCGCCGTTGAAGAACGAGCACGATGCTTAGCGGTGATCGCGAACATGTCGGTGAGGACAGAGGGCGGCGTTGGGGGCGGGGCGTTGAGTACAGATAAATTATTATAAAAATAGGTTATCAAAGAAAATTACTATAGTATATATGTTAAAAAAGTAGTATAGATGAATTATTGTAAAAAGGATATGAAAGAAAAAATACCACAGTATATATGTAAAAAAGTAGTAAAGATGAATTATTATAAAATAATTTATCAAAGAAAAATTACTACTGTACATATGTATGAATTGTGCTCGCCCGATCATGATTTCATGAATCACGAGGCAAGATCGGATAGTTACTTTAATAGTTTTCTCCATTATGAAGAGTAGGACCTTTTTCTACTTATAAGATCTTGTTCAGATGCGTCGAGAATCTAAACTAATATCCCGGTCTATCCATGTAAATGGATTAGAATTTTAGCTCATCCAGACCAGGCCTAAAATGAAGTGCAAAAGGGGGGAAAAAGTGACGGATAAGTTACTATCAGCTATTAGTGCCCTATTCTGTCCAAAATTTCATATATACGCATATAGCGTATGTGTACCACATATATGCATGCCTGTACCGCTTTCAGGGGAGATTTCATACAAAACCAAAAGCTTTTTCTAGCTGACAAATGGGCTGCACGGTTTGCCTCCCTTGGACAATGCTTGAAGGTCGCATTGGCGAAAGACATGGCCTCAGCTCTCTTCATCAGCGAAGATTGTTGCGGGAGCTCTTGGGCCTTTCAGGATTGCAAACGGCCTCATAGTCTATTGCATGATTTTGTTACACCCAATCAAGCTCATTAGCCAAAATCAGCCCCAAATGTTACAACCTCTTTATTTTATCCAGCACAATAACGATTCTTTTATTTATATCATACGCACCATTGTATAGTCTTATACAATAATTTCGTAACATCATGAACCCAACACATATATTTATAATTTTTTCTAAAAATACAATACAAATAATTGTAAGATCTTAAAAATCCAAACCACCTAAATCGAAATAAATTCACTCAGCTAATTTAGCCTACTAAAGAGGTGAATTTGTAATGTTCCTCAAATTTTTCGGAGGTCTCTGCAATGTACATACTACATTGCCACCCTGTTCGATTCTATAATTGTACCACTGCGTCATGAACCATCAAGTCCGGCAAAGTTGTATAATTGCAACAGCCCCAATCTCTCGAGATCACAAGAAACCAGCAAGTATGTAGATACAAAAATTTCTCGACATGTATCGATAGCTTTGCTACTTGCATCCAGAAAACTTCTAGCGACATCACTACACATCAGAGCAGACAAATGTCATCCTGACAAAACATTGCGTTTACAGCTACAATAATTGCATTAGCACCTTACTCAAAAGAGAAAACAGAAGAATAAAGCTCAAATCGTATTGCAGTTAGGGCAACAGAAAGACCAATGAGAAGTCATCAATCAAGCCTGCAAAAACCAGTAAAAGATTCAGGGGCCGTTCTTCCAGTCTGTCAGGACTTAATAATTTTTGCATCTACATTTTCGCTCTCCGTAGCCCACTTAGCCAGCTTGGTGAATTTTGCAGTTCTTTTTCCTGCAGTACCAACTAGACATGAGTGTGAAATTGGTTCAAGAACCTGTTTTCTTTTTATAAGGGCTAAATACGAATTAGGAAAATTGGAGTTCAAGGGGTTAAGGAAATGTGGTTCAGGCATACAGCACGACATGCAAGGACCAGTGGTGCAATTTACTGCTGAGAGGAAATTGCTCATGTATTGGACTATAGGGAGTAGTAGTACTTACAGTAGAAGCTGATCCAACCTGATTGGCCAAGCAGCTCATGAGCTCGGCTCGGCTCGAGGCTCGACCGAGCCCGAGCCGAGCCCGGTTTTCAACTCGACAAAGACAATGAGCCGAGCTCGGCTCGACTCAAGAACCGACGAGCTCGGTCGAGCCGAGCTCGGCTCGATTCCACCCCTACCAAGCAGGCTCCAGCGGAGAGGAGCATTCAGATCATCAGGCTGGTATAGATGAGAATGCCCCAAAAGAAAGCCAAAGTACACAACAGCTCAATCGCCAATCTCACAATTCACATAAAAGCATTGTAACTTTTTTCCCAAAAAATTATGCATTTGCACAAGTTGATCCATGTGTTCACAAGCATCTTCATCGGCTAGTAATTACCACATTATACTACGGTACTTGGGGGCATTCTAATATTCTCCGCATCCACCAAAGCCTTCATAATTTTTGCATCTTCACAACACACTCACCGGAGTCCGCCTAGCCAGCTTGGTGGAAGAATATCAGAATGATAACGGCATATATATATATGTATGTACACATGGATGGATGGATGATGCAATTTACTCCTGAGAGAATTGTTCATCTAGAAACAGAGGAAATAGTATGATCCACCACAGCGGCCAAGCGAGCTTCAACGGAGAAGCGTATTCAGATCTCCATTCTTAATACAAAGGTAATCATCAGGCTGGCAGACCAGAATGCCCCCCACGACAAAGGCAAAGTATACTCATCAACTTTTGTCCAAAAAATTGTGACATAATAAAATCAGCATCCATGTAAGTTAACTTGGATTATGCTACTTTCAATTGCTAGAAGTTGTTTATAGTATTACTTGCTAGCTGCATCCATGGTTTAATCAGAATCCACATCTACTCCATACATATCCTATCACTAAAATCTTTGAACTCAAGAAAATTTAAAGGAAATGAAGTACCAGAAATTAGGTATTTTTCACACTGAAATGCTCAAAATATATTTAACAGGCACCTAAACCCCAAAAAATGAACATAAAAGAGTTGAGACACATAATGCAACAAAATAAACAAATGAAGCCAAACTTGCTCTGCGCTGCCGCAGAGAACTTCTAGAATATTTATTGGAGGTGCTGCTCACTCCATCATAAATGTTTTATTTAAAAAAAAATATCATGAGTACAAATTTTCTGAGATTTTCGGTCAATAAAAAGTTTATACCTCGGCAATAAAAAAATAACCACCCCGTATCAAAATACAAAAGAGTAATCAGTATGCTCAGAACAAGGGCTAGGCTTAGTATGCTCTCAGAATCTAAAAATGCCTAGGAGGCTAGGCTTGATTAATTTAACACCAGAAATCAGCAGCCATGTAAATATAAAGATATAAAGCCGTTTAAACATGTATTAATACTTTTTCTCCTTGCATCCATAAAACTTCTAGCATCATCAGTACACAGCAGAGCAGATGTATTTCCTGAATAACAAAACATTCACAGCTCCAATATTTCCCTTAGCACCTTACTGGAAAGGTTAATCACAAGAATGGAGAGCAGATCCCATTGCAGTTAGGACAACAGTAATACCCATGACAATTAAGCAATCAGGATTGCAAAACCCAGTGAAAAAACAACCTTGCGGTGATGAATTACTCAATATACAGGCTGTTAAATCAGGGGGCATTCTTTCGATCTGCCAAGCCTTCATAATTCTTGCATCAACATATTAGTTCCCCAGAGCCCACTTAGCCAGCTTGGTGGAAGGACAATCAGAGTGAGTTCAGGGGAGGGAGGGATTAAAAAAAAGTAGGTCAAGCATGCAGAACGACATGCAATGACATGTTTTGTGACCGGAGGGAGTAGTACAAGCAGTAGCAGCTGATCCACCAGAGCAGCCAAGCAAGCTTCAATGGAGAAGTGCATTCAGATCTCCATTCTTAATGCAAACATTGGTAATCATCAGGTTGGTATAGATCAGAATGCCCCAAAACAAAGACAAAAATATTCAACAGTTCAACTACTAATCTCACATTCAAACCAAAACATATTCATCAACTAGTAATTACCGCATAATATAACGGTACTATGGAGGGCATTCTATGCATCCACCAAATCCTTCATAATTTTTGCATCTTCACATACTCACACTGGAGTCCAGCTAGCCAGCTTGGTGGAAGAAAATGAGAGTGATACATGCATGCATGCATGGATGGTGCAATTTACTCCTGAGAGAAAATTACCTATCTATTCAGAAACAGAGACAGCAGCATATGATCCACCAAGCAGCCAAGCGAGCATAATGCAAAGGTTATCATCAGGATGGCAGATCAGAATGCCCCCAAGACAAAGACAAACTACCCATCGACTTTTGTCCAAAGAAAAATCAGACAGAACAAAATTAGCATCCATGTAAGCTGTGAACTTGGATTATAATACTATTATGTCTAGAAGTTATTTATACTATTACTTGCTAGTTGCATCTATGGTTTCATCAGAATACACCTCATCTACTTCATAAGCCTATCATGTACATCTTTAAACTAAAAAAAAAGAACACAAAAGAGTTGAGACACATAATGTAAGGAAATAAACCAACGAAGGCAGGATTTCGCATCAAAGATTTCCCAAGACAGTCATCATACTAGTGTCCCCAATTTGATTAAGGGGAACTGCAGATGTTATAGAAAAGAATCAATCAAGACTGACTGGATTCCAGTGAACATCCATCCAAAATAATTTCTGGTAGAGCAATACCCCTTGAAGTAAACCACTGGACCAGCTGCATGTAGACATGGGCATTGGGCCAGCCCGTGCCACAGCAGGTAGGCCACGGCACGGCACACGCATGGGCTTGGCCGGCATAGCAAGAATGACAAGACCATGCAGGACCTTGTGGTAGGGTACAATGCGCGGCACGATATGGCACACCAAGATGGTCCGTGCATGGGCCAGCATGGCACACGGCAAGACGCTCTGCCGCAACATTGCGTCATGTTGCAACTTGCCTTACGGCCGACGCCTTTTACGGTCCTCGCATGTAGAGAAAGGGAAGACAACGAAGATGCTAAAACGTGAAGAATATGAACTAAAGAGTACACACTCGCTGACACCAAGCACCCGTACCGAACCACTCCACACTAGTGTAACCGTGTAAGGTTTTTAACGCAGTGTTACATGGACATGGACACATAAGTCAGAATCCGACTCAGATTCAAGTGTCTGATTCGGCAAAAAAAAATTAAACACGAGAAATGCTACTCAGAATCATACACAGGTGTTGGAATCCGACTCGGATTCATGGTATCCGATTTAGCAAATTTTTTGGACATGAGTATCCGGGTAACACTGTTTTAACAATACAGTAACTCTATACCCGTTCAATAATGAATAAAATTTAGTTACTTTTCTCCCAATATTTATCTACTACCTCAACTTCATGCATCTCCAACTCCTTTCCGCTCATCGGAATAGTATAAATGGGCCAAGCCTAGACCAACACACACGAAACCATAACGAATTGCAAATAGGCTATGCATGGGCTCGTTGAAGACGAGCCAGGCCAGCACAACACAATCAGCTAGCAGAGCCATGGTGACACAACACGGTTTAGGCACACAGCCCGACATGTCGGGCCAACACAGCACAACACCCACCTCTAGCTGCATGGCAAGTTGGCAGCACCAGATTAACTTCAGACAAACACGTTTGTGGTGGTCAAGAACTCATTGAACAAGTTGATGCAGGGTGCCCGAACTTCACAAAGTAGTATCACAAGTACTATGAATCTAGTGGCCAGTGGGGGCATTCATACAACCGTGCCAAAGCCTTCATAACTTTTGAGTCTACACATTCAATCCCGGAGCCCATTTAGCCTGCTTGGTAGAAAAGAATCAGATGCATGCATGTGCGTGCGTGTGCGTTGGGGTTTTCGCGATTTACTACTGAGAAAATCACCCGAGTAATTCGGAATGGAGGGAGTAGTACATGATCCAGGCATCCACCCACAGCGGCCAAGGGGGCTTCCACGGAGAAGTGAATTCAGATCTCCTCTTTTTAATGCAAACAGTGGTAATCATCAGGCTGGCAGTTAAGATTTCTGCCCCCAGGTCACTCAGATTAGGTACTTCTCATTGCAAAAAGCTAATGGTCCGATAGCGCAAGAAAAGAGACCAAATGCAAGAAAATAGGCTATAAAGACACTTCTGATTAGCATCAGAGATTCCCCTAGACGGAGTCATCATGCTAGTGCGTCCCGGATTTGAATCGGGAGCGCTGCAGATGTCCTTGTCTTGCTTCTCGTCATCTGCCGAGTTTGCTCGTGTGGTGAACTATTGCAACACACATACCAGTCATGCTTCAGGGAAAAAAGATTCAACAAAGACCAGTCAGATTGCAGCGAACATCCCATCCAAGATCATGTTCAGGCAGAGCAAACCCCCAACTACCCCCGTGAACTACCGGAAAACTGCACTGGCAGGCTGGTAGCACATTTGCCTTCAAAATCAGAACATGTAGTGAACAAACGAGCAGAGTACGTCATCCACACCAAGCAAACATCAATCAAACTAGTTTGTAGGATTCAAGAACTCGTTAAACAAGTGACATGAATTTTTTAGGGGGGCATTTTTTTCGATCCGCCTAAGCCTTCATAACTTTTGCATCTACACATTCGTTCTCCGGAGCCAGCTTAGCCTGCTCGGTGGAAGAGATTCAGAGGGACATGCGAAAATGAAGACATATTGCGAAACGAAGGAACTATTTGTGGAACGGAGGGAGTAGTACTACTGCATGATCCACCATAGCGGCCAAGCTAGCTTCGACGGAGAAGCGCATTCAGATCTCCGTTCTTGAAGCAGGCAATGCTAATCATCAGGCCGGCAGATCAGTATACCCCCATGACAAACAAAATGAGACTAGAACACAAAACATTTTCGAAGAAATTATGCATCTATACTAGTAGTTAATTGATCCATGGCCTCAAAATCATCAAGAATGTCCACACAGAAACAGAATGCCTCAGATTAAAATGCTTTTCATGGCGGATTGCTCAAAGTATATTTAACACCATCACAGGCACCTTTAAAAAATCCTCAAGAACACGAAAGGGAAAGCAAAAAAGGACTCATGATGCGAGAAAGAAAGAGGAGCAGAGAGATCGAGCTGGGATTAGCATCGGAGATTCCCCTAGACGGAGTCATCACGCTATTGCGCCCCCGATCTGGATCGAGGGCGCTGCAGACTTACTTGTCTTGCTTCTCGTCATCTGCTAATCTTGCTCATGGGATGCCGGGACGAGATGAGAATCAAACATTGGAATCTTCATGGCTGGTATGATTTCGCATGGAGGAATCGTGGAAGAAGTGCAGCCGCCGAAGAATGAAGATGTCAAGGTAGGGTTTTGGGGAGGGAAATATATAGAAGGGCAAAGCTCAATAGTTAATAGGCTGGGCCGTGTACTGCATAACAAGGCCGCCCTGGTTTTTTTTTTCCTTTCTTTTTTCGCATACATGGCAAATCTCAATAGTTATAGGCCCGGCCTGGTTTTTTTTATGTAAGAATCTACACGTTGCATTTAATTTTTTTTTCAGTTTCCTCATCAAACTGACTATCTGGGGTAATAATATCATATGTTTGGTAAAGAAGGAATTTTCGTATAACTAGTCTGAGTGGCAATTGTGCGGCTATTTGTACTATACTTTTATTCGTGTTTTATAATAGCAGAGTGTTTGTACGTTACAACGGGTCTCAAATGAACGATATCTAAGCTTTAAATTCACATTGTTTTGTTTTGTTTTGTTTTGTTTTTCCAACTTTAGAACTTGTGGTATCATCGGCACTCTGCTAAGTACTTGAAAGAAAATGCTTCTCATGGTAAGCTTCTAAAATCCCACTTTGTACAATCTATTATACTAAAAAATTGAAATTGAACAACTTCTTCACGATAAATAAATGCTTTAAACAAATAAGTACTTGAAAGAAAAGTAAGTGTATATCAATACTATGAAATTGAACAATCACGACATGCTTTGAATAACTAATGCAACATAAGCAAAGAAAATAAAGGCCTTCGATTGCATAAGGGCCTGCAAGTACTTGAAAGAAAAATAAGTAAATCAATAGTATGACAGGTAAATTAAACAGTGCCGACATGTTTTGAATAACTGATACAACATAAGTAGAGAACATAGAACCCCTCAATTGCATAGGGGTGAAAAAGCCCTACATTTAGTAGTAGAGGAGTGATTCCATGCTTTTCTTTGTTAATAGTTGTATAAATATTAAATCATGAATAAAGGGTAGATAATGGTTACTTGCAACTTGTATTGTAAGGAAAAGCATTGAAGTACTGCTCTTAGTAGTATATCAATAAATAGAAACTAAACAAATACGATCATTAAAAAGACCGAAACAATACAAACAGGTCTCGCATGAATTTCTCATGCCGTATAGTTGCTTGATGTTCTATTCCCTAGAGGGTTCGAAGGAGTGGCTATGGCTTGCAGGAAGTCCTTGCCTATGCCACGAAACATGTGATTGCACAGGATATGTTCTCTTCCAAGCATGGGTGAACTACCAACAGTCATTACTAGTTTGGATATTTAGTACAACCGGTTTGATGAGTTGCCTCCTTTCGCGACGGCGACATCGTAGAAAGGAAAAACCACTCAAGAAGTTACCTGTCATCGTGATGACCTACGAAACCAAATTGTGAAAAGAAAAGAATTAGCTAGCAGTAATGGCAACATGTCGCCATTTATATGGAGTAATGGAAATGTGATGTAAGAAATGTACATTTATGCAGATTAATAGGAAATAAATATGCATGATTTTGATGAAGAAACTTGAAAGAGAAGTCTCGACTAAGCGATGGTGGTCTTGTTCAATTGAATTCGGTTTCTATAGCTGAGAAATGTAGTAGCTTGAATAATTCTATTTACCGTATGTGATACCGTATGTGATACCATTTGGAAAAAAAAAGACCGGATAGGAACGTCCGGTGAAGAGGGCTTTGATCTTTGGTTCGACGTCAATGAGCGCTTTAACGTGCCGAGATACCGAGAGAGCTTCGTCACACGCACTAATATGGCAACGATGTCCGCGAAACCGCGATGCAAAAGCAGGAGGGTCTCGATCACGCCCTCGGCGCGTGGTTCCACCGCCGCATCTTCTCGTCCGAACCGATGCGCCGCCACACCATATTTTTGAAGCCGGATCTAAGCTCGATGGTAGCACAAGACACGAGAAATTATACGTGTTCGGGCTCGCGGTGGAGATAATAAGAATTATGAGTGTCTAACTTATTTGTCGATGAGTTCCACTCGGATACGAGGTGGAAATTGTGTCTCTTTCCTTATCCGTTATATATGATAAGATTACAATTATATCTTCCCGGTGGTTGGTTTCCATTTAGTTTTGGTTAACTTGAACTGTTGTTGAGATTCTCTCGTTGAAGATAATCTACTAACAGAAGTGAAAACTCAATTGTGCAAAAAGGCTAGTCAATCAACAGGTACCAATTTTGGGGCGATTGATTGCTTGGACTTTCTTATGGGAAGCTGTTGTGAGGAATTGGGTTAAGGTAGATTGTTTGTGACAACGAAATTAACTTTCATAGATTACAATACTTGGTAGATCATTTGATTTATAATGAGTGGTAGATTCATACATAGGCAGTTCAATAGTCTTCTTTGCGATTCTGTTTTTCTTTTAGTTTGGCGATAGTCTCTCGATTCGTCATGCAATTATCGTTATATACATCCAATAAGCATTGATCAAGTTCTAAAAGCGCCAAGTATATAAACTGTTTTGTGGTAGGTTGTCACAAACAAATCTATATCTTGCCCTAGTGGCGGGATGGCCTTTAAAGGCAACCCGACATCGAGAACAATTCATAACTAGAATAACATGTTATTCTTGTTATTCTTGGATTATTTCACATATATCTTATCAGTATGCCACTTGTTGGAAAAGAAAGAATGCAGTAGCAGCGATACATAAGAATTTCTATTCTTGTTGGGAGTACATTGTGGATGCCCTTAACATTGTGGATGCATTATACTCTTTATTACTTGTTGCCTTACTTGTCTTACTTGTTGAGAATTGGGGTGGAAAGAATGCAGTAGCAAATACATATTTCACATATATCCAGTGCCACTTGTATTATTATGTACCACGTATTACCAAGTTTTGTATCAACTACCAAGAATTTGTGTGTACATTGTATCATGATGTAACACAGCCTTGATTTATTAATATTTTTTGGTACATTTCTACACCGCTGTTCCCGAGGCCTCCACTTGCTGCAACACGCCGAGGACGAGGAAGACTAAGAAGCTCAAGGCTTGTACACCATCACGGAGGTCTCAGATCTTGGGTCCCTCAGAGCACCAAAAAGGCAAAGAAGAAAATACAAGGTCAACATGCGGGTACATCGTAAGGAGAAAGTGCCAATCACCTATTCGGATTGGCATAAAGTGCCCTAAGCCACCAAAGCGGATCTGTGGATGAGCTCAAAGGAACCTTCGATTCTCCGGGAGTCGAAGAACTCGTGCGTCGCGATGCATTGATGACCATGGATGCGGCGTGGAGAAACTTCAGGCGAGGTGAACGTAAATTATCTGAAGCAAAACGGTCACGCGTCGGAGACTACCCAAGATTACGACCACACTGGATGAGTTCGTGGCGATGAAGCAATCTGAAGCAAACAAGAAAGTCTAGTGAGGACCACATTAGCATCGCAAGAAGGAATACTCACCCTGCGGACTTGGCACGAGGGGTACACGGGTAAAATTGCTCAATGGGACAGCAGAATTACAAGTGATCCAACAGATCGCGAAGTCCCTTGGTCTGACTACTGTGAGTGAAGCACTACGCAATAGCGAGGGCGATCTCTTGTCTACTAAGAGTTTATCATTCAAGAGCAACAAGACGAAGCAATGACGCAAAGAGTTCATCACACGCGCACCACCCAAGGATCCTTCCACCCAAACAGAGAATGACGAGCTAACGGCTGCCCTAGGAAACAAAGAGCACCCCGGTCGAACACGAAGCATCGGGTCAAGGTTCCATGGAAGATGGGATTCTCAAAGACGAAGACTCTTATAGGAGCTCAAGAGAGCTAAAGAAGAGCGCTAAGCAGAAATGGAAAGTATGAAGGAAAGGGTTCTACGAATTACAACCCACCATTCAAGAACAAGTTCAACGACAAGTACAAGCACCCTTGAGCCGCACGCAGTCGAAAACACTCTCCCAAATTTCAGTGTCGAAAAAGGCTGCGCCGGACCTAACCATTATCCTATGGGCGACATACGGACCCCCACACATCGGCTCAACGTGCCGTGATGAACATCTTTCAGTAGCTAGGGTAGCTTATCCGTGCCAACAAGGGGTGTCTGCACAATGCTCCGATAAGCGAGTTATGCAAAGGTCCGGTGGACACGATTTCCGCACGGTTCGCGATATCGGGCTGAAAAACCCACCAATGATGAGATAACAACTCTAGGAAGTGCCGTCACTCATTCATCGATTAGGCAGCGTGACATCGTCTTGGACCATCGATGGCGCCCTCTCGACTTAGTCTTGGACCTTTCGATGCCGACCTCTCTGCGATTATCCAGCACCAGTCACCAGCACACGAGAGTGAAAGCGGTGAAGAAGCAAGATGAGGTAACAAAAAATCCATTGAGGACCCCATAAAGATGGCCCTTGTTAGTACTCCAACGCGAAAACACCTAACAGTACGTACTTCAAGGACAAACCTACAACCCTGATCCATGCAACAAAATCGTATCCAAAATTAATGGGTGCAAGTACATCCATACTTAGTCTTTACCTTTCCTCGGTTATCAAACCGAGAATACGCCTATAAAGCTTTGCTTAAACTACAAGACAAGGAGTTTATACTTGTACCATACAATTTTAAGTAAGTTCCTCACTAGCTAGTTAAATTACTCGCTGATTTCGTTATGTACTCTAACGTAAGGACTAATGGCTATGGCATCCAGATTCCATCGATTCTCATAGTAATTCATCCGCATAAGAGCAAGATGTCGATCATGGATCCAATGGATAAACCTAAAGCGGACTATGAAGTGATGACACATTTGATAAATGAGGCGCTCAAAAGATATTGTCAAGAGCACGAGACACCGCCATACAAAAATCCCTTACAATCCGTACTAACTTTCCCAGACGCACGCAAGGAATATTCTTATATCGTATTTCATAGTAAATAGCTCATTTGACGACATCTTAGCTCAAGGTCACAAGAGCATTTAAGGAACAAATTTATGTGGGTACTTCGTGTGCCAAGACATGCGCGAAATCTTAAGTTGCACAATAAAAGACAATGCGTGGAGGTCACCATGCACATGACACATCGATTCGCGCCACTCAATTTCTATATACTCTCTTAATTACTTTTTCATACTACAAGTCGCTTCACTACTAGAGATTGAATTTCATGGTAAGTACTATCATTTGATTCTCTTTTTTTTGGTTATTTAGGATATTGTGTTATATACTTACATGACAATATCCTGGATAGTAATAGCAATGTTCATTTCTGTATATTTGGTCTATCTCGCTTATTTTCATGTCGTACACACATGCATCTCTCAAGTGCTCATTTCAATTTTTAGAAATAGACTACATCTCAACCTCGCTAGTGTTTGTCTTCTTACTTTCTTCTATGGTTGCTACATTGTTCCTATTAACCTATACCTTTCTATTTAATATTTATAGTTTCTATTGGGATAATTGCAGTGCTATTGAATTGTTGGCGATTCACGATGAATTACGGCAAGATGGAATTCAAATGGCACTCATTAGTGCATATTCAAGACTTGGGAACTCGACATGGCCAAACAAGTAAATGATGCTCTCTCGACAGAATTTTCTTTTAATTTTTCTCGCACCTTTAGGTTCCAATTCTCCTCATACATGATGTAACGTATATTTTCTTAATTGGATAGATAATGGTTATTACTACAAAATGCTAATGTTAAGAAACTAAAGAAAATGCTTAAGCACATAATATCTCCGTAACATAGAATGAGGTCTACAATGTAATTTGTTATATGTGATACTTATAAAACCATCCTAATGAAAGTTCCTCTGTATGCGCTTGGATGCACATATTAATTTTAATTTTTTATTCTTCTTTCAAGAGTGCTGACTAGTGTTGTGAAAAAGGTATGCATTCCACGTAAGGAAGTAGGAGAGATAGATGAAGGTAAAGTAGTAAAGATTTATTCCAGTTAAGGTTTAGAATTTAGAATTTTTTTATTTTTATCGAGATGTTATTCTTACAAGACAATAGATAATATATAAGCCCAACTGGTGGCTTTATAGAATTTTTTAGATCCGCAATTGAATCCATTTATCTGTTGCACACCTTTGGAGAGCTAATGGAAGAATGATGAAGGTTTGGGTGTCATCCTGAAGGAGATAAAAATATATAAAAAAAGTATAGATATGTAGTTGATCAGCAGAGAAGAAATCATGCTTCAAAAAGCAAATGAAATGGGTACTGAGTAAAAGTAAAAGTAACACCAGATGATCAGTAATGAAGGTTAGGAGCTAGAGATGAAGAACCTGTTGCCGGTTCCATGAGTTTGGCAATGACGAGAGTATAACGAAGTCTTAAGCGGTAGGAAGGACATCCCAGTGTATGATATATAGTTTGGTGAGTGATAAAGGTGATTTGCAAGAGGAGGTGAAAAGAGATAGTAACGGTGGAGTTAAGAGTTGATTGCTGAATGAATTGGGATTTATAATTGTGACCTGTTTGCATAGTGGAATTGAAGCCATGATTACGACGCAACATTGACTGATTGGTGTAAGGGCATGTACAATGCTAATGACAGTTACTATCTATAACAAATTGCCATGTCACCTATAGATAACCTTATATAATGGTACAGACAATCACTTTTTTGGTTCCCGTGCTACAATCAATTCATCTCTACACACAACCAAATTTTGGTTCTCTGTATACAATGATCGCAAATGTATAGACAGCTTCTTTCTCTTTCCTTTTTCTCTTTCATCCACATCAACAAATAGGTGACATGGCAACTCTTATAGACAGCTGATGTCAACCCATTGTACATGCTCTAATGGGTTGAAATATATATTATTAGAACTTAATGTACACGAGATTAACTGTTAAAGGGATGGAGGAACGTAGAGTACCCTTTCAGATACTCGCCGCTAGGGATGAAAATGGATTAGATATTTTCCGCTCGATCCGGGATCGAATTTGTGACCTCGAGATTTGGGATCAGATACCAATATTCGGATTTTTCCTATTCGGACGGATATTAGCAAGGTTCAACCTATTTTCATCACTTTTTTCCATAGCAGCTCATTTATATTGACAATTATTTAGTTCTATTGATTCTCAAGTAGCATATTGTTTCTATGATGTCTATTGGGTTTGATTTATATATAACTTGCTATTATGGTTATGTACTCATATGGTTTTAATTAAACATATATTACTCTATATATAAGTGCATTATCTGTATATCTTTATTCGTTTCTGAACCGAATTTGTCCCGTGTCTGTAACACGGATAACCCAAATTCATATCCATATCTGAAAAAATGTGTATTAGGATACGAAAAAACAATATCCATCCATATCTTACCGTTTTCACCCCTACTCGCCACCAAGTATAGCATCCAAATTAGAGGGTAAAGTTGTGGCATCACTGGTGAGCCACGAGGCCGTTTCAAAAAGGGACAACAATAGAAGTGGTTTTATGGGAATGGACTGGGCTGGGGTAAGCAAATTCCCCAAGTCGAATTTAATGGATGCAAAGGAGGTCGTCGGCTTGACTAATCTCTGCTGCCCAAGGTTAATCCATTGACAAAAAGAATTGCAATAACGTGGAAGGCTCTGGGTGGAGAAAAATAGCTTTTTTCTGTTAGTTGGGATTTTTTGTTTAGTATTATAGGATAAGTCTAGTCTCATTAGTTATTATAGTAACACTTAATTCAGTCATAATTTCGTATGGCTTGCTATAATTGGTCTCGTCAAGCCGCATGACATAGAACATTTAATGAAATAAATAGAAAAAATTAGACATAAGAGGGAAAAGGTAAAAATGAAAGAAAAGAGAAATGATTTGAACACAACAAAATTGAACTCGGTCTCGGCAGCAGCATCTCCATCTCTCTCTTTTTGTTTGATGGCCAGCATGTTCATGTCATGCACAATTTTTTTTTTTGAGGTTCTATCTCACGCACAAGTTATTGCATGGCACGTTCTTCCTTTCTTTTTTAGAATTTTTTTAGTAAGGAACTTCTCTTTTAGTTTTAAAATTACAAGGTAGCATATATCTCTAAGCAATAACATTCAATGGCAGCTATACATAATTTGGAGTCTACCAAGTTCAAGCTAGTTGTTTTTTCTTTTGAAAATTTATGGTATATTTCTCTTTTTAAATTAGGATGCTATAGTTAAGCTTTAATTAGGGTCCGCCTAAATCCAAGTTTGAATGTTTCTCTTTTTTATTTAAGAATATCTAGCAAATTTATCTTTTTGTTTTCTTAATAGTTGTAGAGCCTACATAACATATCACGACGGGCTTACTCCGTGATTCTGTCTTCCGAAACAACAAGAATAAACAGAGGCGGACCAACAAGATGGCCGCCCACCTACAATTTAAAGGCTTATACCCAAGTGTGTGTATATTGCATATCCCAACAAATTTAGTCCATAGGCAGGGCATAGCCCAACAAATTTATACCCAGGTGTGTGTATGCTTCAAGTTTGCCCCACCTATAATTTCTTTCTGGGTCCGCCACTGGTAACAAAGCATCGGACATCTACAGCAGTAACATAAACGAATAAACGGGAAGTGCAACTTATGATCTTGGTCAATGCCTCCAAGCGAAGCTTTTCATGAGTTTCCATTCCACAGTCATTATGTTTCTTATAAAATTTGCCTCGGATAAATCGTCCATGACAATTGTGGATAAAAAATGGCAACTGACAAGTGCGATATGCTGCTAAAAAGTGTGGCATGCCAGATATGCGTTAATTAACTACAGACTAGCAAAGGTCAAAGTTGCCTAATTGAGTGGTAGCAAAGTGTGGCTTACAAGTTGCGACCATACACGCCCTATGTCTTTTGTAAGAACCACATCCTCTGCTTTCGTATTGTAAAAGGCAGAGATACACAGTACCATGCCTCATGGCTAATATGGAACCGTTGGATCTAAAACAAACAGCTCAGATCGATTGCTATTGACTTGCTACTGTGCAATACAGTACTCTGCTTCTGCTCCTTAGTCCTTGCAGCTTTGTACCGTGCTTCTCTGCTTTCGCATAGCAATAAGTCGAGGATCTGGTTCGTCTTTGCGATGGTAAAACAGATGGCAAAAAATCCACCTCGCGGCTCTATACAGTGCGAAGTTCTCAAAAGAAAAGACAAGATGAAGTACAGTAAAAACAGAAAAAAGTACAGTAAACCAATCTGAAGAGGAATGACTGTCACTGGATCAACGGATGAGCTCACAAATTCACTCACCAAAGATTAGTTAACCGCAGTTCAATGTGGTATGCTGCTGGTGTACACACAAAGTATGTAGCCACAGAATGCTTGATGGAAGAGGAAGGGAAACAACGTTCTATTGGGCTATTACACAGCTCTTGAAAACTCACCTCAAAAGTGCTCTAAAACTAAACAAAACCTAAGGAATGAATGAATCTCAGCTGATTCTCCTAAAACTTTCTATACTAGTTTGATTTGAACTAGTGTCTGATCACTCTGAACTTAGAATAAATGAAAAAACAGGTGTAGGGAAGGAAAAAAAAGCAAAGCACAGCACTGAGGTGCAACTACTCGACAAGCGGTGGATCAAGACTAGACGAGTCCAGGCAATGCCCATTTGCCACCGAGTCAGAGTGCATCGACTTCTATCAGGAAACTACTTGACAACAAGCTGCGAATCTCATTTCGACGGGCATTCGCAACTAGAACAACCTCACCCTGCATACATCGCCCAATTATATGTCTGTGTCAATGCATTTATTCAGGGGGCGGCAACAAGAATACAAAGCCTGAGTTCTCCCGAATGAGTGGAGGTGGCTCAATGTCAGAGATGTCAATCTGCTCCATTGATTTGGATATGTCATCGACGGAGAACGGTATGCTGGATTTCAAAGTGCAGATGAGTAAGTAGAAAACACTTTAGATCAGATGGCATGGTGGAATAGGATAAACAATTGATAGGAGCATAAAGATAGTAACCTTGAGTCATCATCCAGCAGAAATGAATTGCTTACAGGATTGTTGGAGTCTTCTGTCATTAATACTCTCATGTTTGATATAACCTAATATGGTAAATCAACTGTGATCACTTCTTATCAGGTGAAATGAAATGCACCAATACCATGTGAAGCTTACCTCTGGGGACACACTATGTGTTCCGTACTTGTCATCCCAGTACATAGTACTGATCCTGTATAACTGTTGTATGCTAAGTACCTGAACAGGAAGTTAGGGAATTGTTAACAAATTCCTAAGGAAATCCAACTTTTCAAACGAAGGGACCATGAACGACATGACTATTTCTCACTTACTGGACAAAGGTCATGACATATTTCATCCAACGTTTTCTTTGGCTTTTGATGAATTACCTGGAAAAAAAAGGCACATATGAGAGGCTTACATTTTTCATTTGGCAATGTGCAATACTTCAATCTACATTTCATATCAATTCTTGTACCCCAAATGTCGAGATCACACAGTATGTCCAAATTTGAAATCCTGACTGCCAGCTTATTTGAGTGGACTAACATCTAAAGGAAAAAAAATACAAAGGGAAACAAAAAGATATTCCTGAGTCATGTTTCTTTTAGGACAGTTCCAAAGTCATTTCACAATCATTGTCCCATATTTGCTCATACAATTTCTCTTAGCAGTGATTAGCTAATATTGGTTCTGCTAACCAAAATTATGTGCAAGTGTTCTAGGAGCAAGTGGAAAAATAAATTACCAGGAAACCAATAGCCTGTCTAATATGTTTAAGCTCATCCCAGGCTGAACCTGCATACTGCAAGTAGGAAAGCACTAGGTGAGAAATCAATATTGACGCTCGCAACCATTCTGAAGATTTTTACAATCACTAAATCAATTCAGACCGTGCTTGGGGTAATGAACATAAAAGACACAAACTATCTTAGTTTATTTCCTTTTGCTGTTGGCCACTGTAAGAACCTGGATATAAGCACAGCCATATGGTCTAGAACTAATTATCATTCTCAAGCTCAACATCAAATTAGGATGCTACGAAAGCTCCTTCAAAAAATTAGGATACTACTAAAGCTCTACTGCCCCTTCACAAATATGTTTATATTATCTAGCAACATTTTGAGATGTGTCACAATAATAGCTATATTTACCTCATCAGTAGCTCGATAGCACCAATGTTCGAGTTCAGCTAATCCTGCTTTTACGTACTCACCGTTACTGAATGAACAGCACTCCCTTCTAAGTAGCAGACTGAAGACAGGCAATAATCAAATGAAGCTCAATCAAGCATTTCTGGCGTTTTGCAAACCAACAGTCAAATAAATAGCTTTCTTTAATATGTATGTAAATTCATTTACCTGTTAAATAGCTGTACATTGATGAATGAGAATATCTGAGTGAATACCTTTCGCACCAAGAATGGAGGAACCTGAAGTGGTGACATACACAAGTAGGATTAGTTGATATACATCTAATCATGTGAATGCTGTTCTTACAACTGCTGAGAATTTTATCCTAACGATATGGAATAAAAGAAAAATACGTTTTAACAATCAACATTTTACTGACATTGTTCACTTTGAGTATGTTCAAGAAATTTCCAAGGCTCTTCACAATCCCTTGCCAGTGAGCAATCAAAGCTTGTTGTGCAGCTGTATTTGTGTTTGAACGTGAAGATCCTTTCATTAAGCTTGCTCTTGATGTTCTTGGGGCCTATAGTATTTGTATTGGTGGGGAGAAATGAAAATATGACACCAACTAGACAATATAAAATGTATGTCGAATTCAAATTAAAAGTCTGGACTCAGAAACCATTGGTACCTGAATGCACAAACCAAGCAAAGGAGAAATCTCTTTCTTCAAATTATCCCGGATCATTCCATAAATCTTTTCCACATATGCCGTTAGTTGCTGCTTAAACAGTAAAGCAGGATACTTGGCTTCGACTTGTCTCAGTGTCTCTACTCCACTAACCATGCTTCCATTTATTAGAGAAAGATTTACACCTTGCGGAGTTCCTCTGAAGCTCTGGAAATAGAAAATGCAAAACAGTCATCCTGTAACTATTATGAAGCTTCAGTTAAATAAGATAAAAACTGCATACCTGGGTCATCCTTCCAAAAAGAGTAGCAGAAGATGAACGTCGACGCTGTGGAGCCATTCCTGTTGACCCACTTGCCTTCAGTGTCCGTTGAAGCAACAGCAACAGCGTTGAAGCATTTGAGAGCCAATATGCTAAGACTTCATTGTTGTCCTGTGTCTATAAAACACAGAAAATGAAATTCAGCATCAACGTCAATAATGATAATAAAGTTGCATTGTATGATTATAACCTCAATTGCATGTCCAATGGTCTGAATAATGCGATCAAAAACACTTGTCCGCTCTACTTCAAATGATCTCCAATGAAGAAGGCACTTGTATATAATACAAGCAGCAACTGGCCGATTCCCAGCAAAGCCTAAATGCTGTGCGATGCACCTAATTAATAGATCTTGATTTTCCTGCAAAGGTATCAGCATATCAATTGCAGAGAGTGACATAAATATAAAGGGTCTATACAGTGATCTTAAAAAACATAAGATATCATACTACACCTGCTGCTTTTCATTAAGAGATTTCTGTGGCTTATCATCTATGTCATATTCCTTTTTAGGAGAGGACACATTATTGGACTCCTGGAGCACCAAGAGATAAAAATGGGTTTTATTTTGATATACTGTCCAGTAAAGTATATAGCTGCCAACCCAATAGATACATCATGTCCACTCACCGGAGTTGCTTTTGAATCGCCACCTGATACATGAACACTTTCTGTATTCCTCTGTAAAACAAACAGGCAGTGTAATTATCGATAAAATCTTCAAAAGGAACAAAAGATAACATGCCTACACTCATTGACTCACCTGTAAATTGGACTTGGAACGGCCAGACAAAATTTTACTTGGAGCCATCGAGACAGCTTGCTGACGAAGGACTTTATTTTCAGATTCTACATTAGATAGCTTCTCCTCTAGCCTATATGAGAACATGCAGATCACCAGCACTATAAGATGAAGATTTAATGTTGGATAACAAGGCGTCAATGCATTTAGATATCTACAGCTCCTCCATAATCACACAGAACGCCCAGCTTTGCAGAGCTGCTCTCTCCCCAGTCCACAGTAAGGTGTGGAATCTGGATTAATATGACTATAATTCTGAAGTCTGCTAATACAGAAGAAAAGGAATGAAAGTGTTTGTGTTCGTATCAGTCTTTTTTCAAACTCCAAAAGGCTATCAATGAGTTAAACCCTCCGTAGCTGGAGTAGTATGACCAAATGAGGGCATATTGATTAAAATGTGTTCTTCTAAATAGGTTTAGTATGAAAACTGAACTCATAAGGAGAATCTGGACATGTTTCATGCACAACAGGAAAAAAAACATGGGAAGATCAGTGGCAACAGAGTAAAAAGCAAGAAGCAGAATGTAAAAAGCTAAACCTTCTCAGATATTCCTGAAATTGACGCATTTTTACTTCAGTCTCTTCCAGTTTCTTTTGCTTTTCTTCATTTACTTGTCCTTCTTCAGAGCGTTTCTTTTCTAAATCATCCGCTCTTTGTTTTTCTGATTGTAGTGAGGTCTACAAGGAAATGAAGTAGCACATCACAAAATGAGTGCAAGTGCTAAATCATGTAGCTATGCTTAAGTTAATTTGATAGTATCTCGTTGTGTAAAATTACTTTTAGAGCAAAACAATAAGACATCCTGTCCAACAACAAAAATAAAATTATATTACATACCTTAAGTTCTTCCACCTCTGCTGTCAAGGAATCAACCTTTTCAGTGTCTTGGACTAGAACCTTAGTTTCCTTCACTACAGGAGGTGCTTCCTCGATAGCCTTCTTAGCAGCTTCTCTTTCCTTGACAAGCATTGCATTCGTGTCATCCAATTTAGCTTGCAGAGCTTCTATAGAGCTCTGCAGTTTTAATGATTCCTGGGCTTTTGCTTCTTCCAAGTCTGTCTGTATGCATGTGAAATGATTGAGATGATAGGTAGTTTGATAAATACCTAAATGTGCATATTACAATTATAGAAGATAAATCATGATGTAAAGCATTTTACTCCTGAGATGTTTCTGGAGTGGATGTTGATGCAATAAGTCTTTGTACTCAGTCTTTGTGGTCCTTTGTACTCAGTCTTTGTGGTCCTTTAGGACAGCATCTTAGACCACTTTAGGACAGCATCTTAGACCACTTTAGGACTTTAGACCACTTTAGACATCTTAGACTAGCATCTTAGCATATGCTTGACTGCCCTGGCCGGCTATAAATATGTAACCCCAACCCCTCAGGTTGGTATGGCATTGTGTGAGAAATAAACAAGAAAATTGCCCCAACTCCTATTGTCATCCTCTCTCAATGAGAGTAAGAATTCAGCTACTAACAAGTGGTATCAGAGCCGTTCTTTCCTGCAGCCTAAACATCTCTTGCTCATCTCCTTCCCACGCCTCGCTCGCCTAGCAGCAAGAATAACAAACTGCTCCTCGCCACCCTTCATCTCTCGAACAGACAAGCAAAGAAATTGCTCGAGGCTTTTTCCCTAGCGCTAGCCCCCACTAGCGCGCCATGTCCGAAGGTCGGCCTCGGGTCATCGCTGAAAGCGCTGGCACGCAGAGGCCGAGGTTGCCGCGGCAGAGATCGGCGAGAAGCAAAGAAGCAGAGATCGCAATGACGGCAAGAAGGGCGTAAGGGGCGGCATGAATCAAGGAAGAAGGGCGTATGAAGAAGAAGAAGAAGCGGATGCAAATACAGGCGGCGGCAAGCAGAGTTTCGAGGCTCATGGCAAGGCAAGAGCTCTGAAGCAGCCGCTTCGCCGACGGCGGCAGACGACGGGGCTCAAGCCGGCGAGCGAGGCAAGACGCGAAGCAAGGGCGGCGAAGGGGGCCAAGACTTATGAGCGTGGTGGCAGCCAGACAGCGCGGACGCGCTAACGGCGCTCCGGCGGCGGCGCGGGTCGACGGAGATCGCGGTTTTACAGTGGCGCGCTCTCGAACCGCAGACGATGGTCACCACGGATCCAGCCATTGTCGGGACGCCGGTCCCAAGAAGGATGGCCTACCTCACCAAGACCAACTACGCCGAGCGGGTCGCGGTGATGCGGTACGGCCAGCGCGCACATGGGAAAGGGCCGCAGATGGCGACGCCGACATTACGAGGATCGACGGCGCCGATGCCCTCATAGCCGCAGCTTCGCCGAGATGCGCTTCGCTTCAACAAGCGAATCGCCAAGGAGGCTCGATGCCATCGCTGCAAGACGACGGCAGCCGATCGCGCCGCAAGACCACCTCGCAGCACTTCGCAAGAGAGGGAAAGCTCGCCTTCAAGCCGTGAGGACGTTGACGACTTTGCTCTCCGCCTCAACACTCGCCGCAGAAGATGGTGCGCTTCGGCGACGACACCTACGACGAGGAGAGAGCCGCCCGAAGCTTTTCCGCTGCATCCCCGAGAAGTACAAGCAGATCGCCGCCGATCGAAGTCTCGCTGGATCTCTCCACGATGTCGATCGAAGAGGCGATAGGTCGCCTCAAGGTCGCCGACAATGATGAACCACGCCTCCCTGGGCCTATCACCATCGGCGGAAGTCAGATCTCACTCGAACATGGGAGGCTTGCCAGGTGTCGGGAAGAAGGAGTCCTCTTCCGCGACAAAGGCCGCAGCGCCAAGCCGCGCAAGGCGCGCGGACGCGCCTGTGCCGGGCGCGAGGACGCCGAGGGTGACGCCCGCGAGGCGCTTGTGGCGGCGCCACGGCAACGTAAACCCGCACGAGATGACTCGCCGCAATCTATGGCAAGCTTGGCCATTGGGCCAAGGAGTGTCGCCACCACGACGCGGGCTGTGCCCACGCCGCAAAGTGGAGGAAGAAGAGCCGGCCGCTTCCCGCACACGCAAGCATCGAAGCTATCTCCGCATGCATCGGCCGCAGCGAATCTCCTCCACTCGATGAGCCGAGAGCACACGCCTTTCTTGGCGACACCCAAAGCAGCCGACAAGATTGACGGTGGTGCCTCGACATCGGGCGCTACCCATCACATGACCGGCCGACGGAGTTCTTCACCGAAGCTTGACTCCAACGCCCGAGGCTCCGCTGTTTGGGGACGCCCAGCGTGGAGATCAAGGGCATCGGCTCGTCCTCTTCACCGCCGAAGTCCGAGAGCACAGTGTCGCTCACCGAGTCTACTACATCCCCGCTGAGAACTCTATCATCGCCTTGGGACACTGGATGAGAACGCTCGCGCGTGGCGATCAAGAGCGAGTCATGAGGATTTGGGATCACCGCTGCCGCCTCCTGCCAAGGTAACCAGAGGCATCAATCGACTTTACGCCCTCAACGCAGTGTGGCACAACCTCTCGCCTTGTTGCTCGTCGGGACGACGAGGCGCGCAATGGCATGAGCGCCGCACCTTTCACTTTGAGGCCCCAAGAGGCTCTCGTTAACGAGATGGTGCGCGCCTCCCGCGCCGACCACGCGTGGAGCGCTTCGCGACGTCTGCGGCCGACAAAGCAGAGGCGCTTCTCTTTCCTCAGATAGCCGAGCCCGAGCCAAGGATCGCTCGAGCTCGCAGACGGGACTTGTGTGGCTCGGTGACACCGCCCACACCAGAGGACGACGCTATCGGCCGCCGTCGACGACCTCTCCCGCTACATGTGGGTGATGGTTCTCGGCAGAAGCGGGAGAGGTCATGCGGATGCCATCAGCGGCGCGCAGTCGCCGCGGAGGCGAATGCGCCGCAGAAGTCGCTACGCGTCTGCAAGACCGACAACGGCGGCGAATTCACGCACCGAAGTTCGCTCGCGATCAGGCGGATGAGAGATTCGCCATTTATTCGCTACCGCATCGCTTCGCAGCAGAATCGGCGTTGCCGAGCGGCGCAACCAGACGGTTGCGGGATGGCTCGCCCTCCTCAAGCAGGGATGCCATTGTTTCTCGGGAGAGGCGGTGGTAACGGCCGTCTACATCCTCAACCGCCGCCCACCAAGGCTCTCAATGGCAGACGCCGACGAGGCTTGGCATGGGCGCAAGCCGGCTGATCTCTCACCCACGGGTCTACCGCCTCGCGCTCGTCAAAGAGCTTAGCCACATCGGCAAGCTCGACACGTAAGCACCTGTGGTGTTCCTCGCCACGGAGGGCTCAAGGCCTATCGCATTCTTGACCCAGTGGACACAGCAGGGCAAGACGCCGCGACGTTGTGTTCAACGGCGGCGAGGATGGGCATGGGACAAGGCGGTGGATCGATGGCTCGACCGACGACAACGACTTCATCGCCGAGTACGCCCACTTCAAGGAGCCGTGAGTAGGCGCCTCTTCATCAAGCATGCCTACCCCATCCCCGAGCTTGCACCGACTCCAAAATATGCTCTCCACCACAACTTCGGTGCGGCAAGTTCTTCGCCAACACCACCACAACAAGAACTCCACGCACTCAAAGACCACCGCCACTCCTCCCGCACGCCCATCTCGACACCACCAAGGTCGACCACTACCGATGGAGTTCGCACCCCGCCTCCCACGATGAGGCGCGATCGACGGTACCACGACGGCGAGCAGCCGCAGTATCGACGACGAGAACCTTCTCGGAACCACCGGTCTGCCGGACCGGTGCCTCGCGATCCGGAGGCGTTAGATTGCATCTTATGCGGTGACGACGGCGAAGCCTCGTTTTTCGCGGAGGTCGCGAGACACACGGCATGGCGTGCCGCGATGCGCCGGAGATGGATGCGGTTACGAAGAACCGCACTGGAGCTTGCCGATCTCCTCGTGGTCACCGCGCGATCACCCTTAAGTGGGTGTTCAAGTCGAAGAGGATGAAGCCGGCGCCATCGCTGCACAAGGCTCGCTTGGTGGCACGCGGTTTCGCGGCAAAGAGGAGGATCGACTTCGACGATGCTTCGCTTCGCGGGCACCGGATGGAACTGCGGCGACTTCTCCTTCATACCGCTGCCCAGAAGGTGGCGTGTTCATCACATGGACGTTAAATCGGCGCTTTCAACGGCGATTTGAAGGAGGAGGTCTACGTGCACCACCACACGCTTTGAGATTCCGGCTAGGAGGAAGTGCTACGCGCGCAAGGCCCTCTATGGCTTGCGACAGACCGAGGGCGTGGAATGCCAAGTTGATTCCACGCCAAAAGGATGGGTTGAGCAAAGCCCGCGACGAGGCGGCCATCTACCGCGGGCAATGGTGGAAACGCTTTGTGGTGGGTGTCACGCCGACGACTTGGTGATCACCGCACCAAGGACGGAGGTGGCAGATTCAAGGAAGAGATGAAGGCCACCTTCCAAATGAGTGACCGGGGCCTCTCTTCTACCGGGATCGAGGTGCACCAGACGACTCTAATCACGCTTCGACTGCATCGCCACGCCAAGCGAGTCGTTGAGTCGGTGGGCTCACCGATCGCAACCCAAAGACTCACTCCGATGGAGGAGCTATTGCCGAGCCGCGACGACACGACGGAAGAGGTGGACGCCACGCAAGACGGCGTCTTGTGGGAGCCTCCGCTACTCGCCCACACACGGCCGGATTCGCTTTCTCCGTCGGCCACGTTAGTTTGTTCATGCAATGACCGACGAATGAGCACCAACAGTGTGGAAGAGGATCATCCGCTATGTTTGGGACTCTCGACCACGGCCTCTACTACCCGAGGTGCCCCGAGAGGCACACCTCGCGGCCATAAACGACAAAGAACCACGGCGGCGACATCGACACCAAAGAAGAGCACGAAGCGGATTCTCTTATTCCTCGGCAAGTGCCTCGTTAGTCGGCCGGCGGTTGAAGCGGTGGCCCTGGCCCCTCCATGCGAGGCCGAGTACATAGCGCTTCCACCGCCGACTCAGCACTTTGGCTTGCTCGATCGCTGGTGATCTCTCAGAGACACCGGGTGGAACTCAAAGGACAAAGAAGTCCGCCTGCCCTCGCAAAGAACCCTGCTTTTTAACGGAGCAAGCACATCCGAGCGAGGTACCATTTCATCCGGATTGCTTGGACGAAGGAAGCATCAAGGCGCGCTACATCAACACTAAGGACCAACTTATGGACTCGCCACCAAGCCCTTGGGAGGATCAAGTTCCTTGAGCTTCGCTCCAGACCTGGATGGTCCAACTTTCCCACAAGACGACGGACAAGACTTAGGGGAGAATGATAGAATAAGTCTTTGTACTCGGCCTTTGTGGTCCTTAGGACAAGATCTTAGACTCCTTTAGGACAAAGATCTTAGACCACTTTAGGACAAAGATCTTAGACCCTTTAGGACAAGATCTTAGACTAGCATCTTAGCATATGCTTGATCGCCTGGCCGGCTATAATATGTAACCCCAACCCTCAAAGTTGGCATGGCATTGTGTGAGAAATAAACAAGAAAATTGCCCCAACTCCTATTGTCATCCTCTCTCAATGAGAGTAAGAATTCAGCTACTAACAGATGTATGTAAATAGTAAAATAGCAAAAGAAGTCCAACATTGTACCCTCATTCGCTTCTCTAACTGCACCCGCCATGTAAGTTCTTCCACTTTCTTTTCAAGTTTATCCTTTGCTTCCTTGAGTGCACCTGTTTCTCTTGCTTCCTGAAGAGATTATAATAGCAATGCATTAGATGTGACAATTTTGTGTTATCTGATGGTGATAACTTATTGTTGACTTTATGACTTGATAGTAGATTTCTCATGAGAGCATTTACTTTCCTCGGTTGTGCAGTTAAATTTTATGAGCATGCAATATTGGGGGTGAATTCTTATCCTTTATATGATAATAGTACATAATCTAAAAGCCCATCAAAGTAGAAATAGGACTAGTGCATTCATGTTGTATTCACAACCAGAATATGATGTGTAACAGTAGTGCATTGATGGGGAGAATACAGGTACCATTTTAAGTTTTCTGAGTTCTTTCCTTCCAATCCTTCCCCTCCATCTGCATTGTGCAACAATGGCTGCACGCTTTAACTTTTTATGGTAAACCTGAGCTCTATGGCACCTATAACGAGCCTGTATCATAGAATACATTCAGGAACAAATGGTGTGTCCAAAAGCAATATGCATAATTGAGTTGTTTTATAATTTACTAGGAACTGAAAACCACCTGAATTGTAACTGATGCCTTAAATTGCTTCTTGTATCTGAACTCATTTCTTGCTGCCATCGCACGCAATGCAGTTTGTACTATGAGAACCGAAGCATTTAGGAGTTTGTAGGACCTCCTTGCCTGATGCCTACGTTGATTTTTCTGAACTTTGATGGCAGCTGCTTCCCTTCGCATGCGATCATATATTTTACAAGCCAATCTTCCTAAAACACAAAGCATGATATCAACAACAATTAGCAAAATGAAATATAACCAGGACTACAGTAAAGTACAAGCAAATCAGACCTCTCCATATTGCCTGAACACATATAGATGCTTTCCTCACAGAAATAAACTTCTTCCGCATGATATGTGTCCGTATTTTCCCTTGAATTGTTTTTGCCGCAGCACTGAGTACTTCAGTTCTCCTAGCATCTAATTCAGCCATCTGGCCGGCTCTCAAAAAAACTTTTGTTTTACCTATCTGTGAAATACGAACCACAGTTAGTGTAAATAAGTATCGAAGCACTAATGTAGCACAATTCTCCTGAACTTGCATCCCCGGCGCGACTAGTGCTGTAGGGCACCCTGCATGCCATAATCTAATAACACAATAAAGTTTAAATATTGAGCAAGTGCATCATTTAAGTACAATTTTTCCTTTATCAGATCATCAATAGCTCTCCAATGTATGTTAGGCATTCAAACAACACTAAGCTTTGGATAAAACAGTGTGACAAGGCAAATGGACTAGAGTTCATGCTAGTTACCTGAAAGCCCAAAAGACCCTTCTTCTCCATAATCCTAGCGCATGCAACCTTTTCATCGCAACTATTGAGATATGAGAAAGAAAAACTTGGAGATGTATGACTTTTAGAAGCACTAACGAACTTGATTGAGTCTCAGATATTAAACTACAGAACTGCAAAGTACTTACTTTCCTTCAAGGGCCTCTGGGGCAAGTATTCCAAAACGATGCAAAAATTCATAAAATGTGCGACGTGTAGGATACCCGGCACAACTGATCCTGATTGCCTCAAGTACACCCTGATGGTACATCGCATGCAATTTAGCAGAACATCTTTGTTGTATAGACCAACTCCAACATAGCCACCATTGACTGCAGTGCAGGATGGCACAATAAATTATAGTTCAGAAGCACTTACACCACAACGCAACTGTTGCATGACATTGACATTCTCGAAAATTGTGGGTTTTAGCACATTATTTGGCTTCACACATCTGATATAATGAGGTTCTGTAGAGTTTAATGTTTCCATAAGAGCTTGGAGTTGTTGCTGCCACATAAAAAAAGAAGAGGTTGGTAAAGTTAGTCATGCATAATAGAAAACTTGACAAATATAGACATGGCCGTGGCAGCAAATTCTGAAGCGTAATCAAACAATATCAGTGGGTGGGGAGGACCTTGAAGCGGGCTCCAATCGAAGAGAACTTTGAGGATTTGGATGTTTCCTCTGGCAGAGGAGGAAATAATCCTGAGATAAATGAGCATTTAGAAGCACTCAGTAACTCCTGGTGCTCTGCCACAACATAGTCTTTATTTTTGTCAAGGAATTGGTCAGATTGATACAACACCTGAATACCGCAAGTATTACTATAAGTTAAAACCAGAACTGACAATATCCTGAAGCAATTGAATTTGATGAATAAAAGCTGACCTCTCCAGCGTAATGACAGATTGTAAAATCTGTGCGAGATAGCTTCGGTTTGACAAAACGTTTGTGCTTTTGAAAAGTCTGGTACAGCTTCTGGGCAAAGGTCTCATGTGTTGACTTGGGAAACATACTGAATGCAAAACAGTTAACAGAGGATATGTTAGCATAATTTTGCATCTATCAATGGTCATTAATGCTAAGGAATATATCTTTAGATATATTGCCTTGTATAGGCTTTCTTTTTTTTACTCTTGTGTACTCTATATATATTCTGACCTATTGGCCTCATATTGATCTATATATTCTGCCCCACCGGTCTCATATTGATATATATATTCTGGCCTACAACAATTGCTTTTTCTAACATGGTATCAGAACAAGATTTCTAGGTTTAGGGTTTTACTGCATTGCAGTTGCGCCATCCTATCCACCACCTGCATACTTCCGCTGCTGCTGCCCCGGGAGGAGCCATCTCCCTTCTCGGGGCGGCCAACTCTGTCCGCCGTCTGCTCTGCTACGGCGAGGCTTTGTCAAGGCCCGTGGCTTCGTCCAAGCTGGCGGCATCGTCTGCAGCTTCGTGCAGGCCGACGCCGCTGTCCCCAATTGCACGGTGCCGCTGTCACACGCTCGTCACCACATGAAGCTCGATGGGAGGTCTTCCGGCCATCGGACCAACGTTGCCGACGCACGTTCCCTACCCCGCCTCCTTCCAGACCGCCGACGACGCCTGCTGCTTCTATCCGGCAACACACGAGCGCCGCTGGCTCCACAACTTCTGCTGCGGGCCCCGCGCGTCTCTGAGTTCGGCGGCTACGCCATTCCAAATCACCTGGAGCCGCTGTCCCCAATCGCCAAGGCGGCCGAGCTCATTGCCACACGCCGCGTGGGCGGTGATGGCTGAGGTGGTCCTTCACGCGACCACGTCCAAATTTATTAGCCTTTAGGTATTTTTTCAGAGGGAAAAAATCGAGGACTTCCTCCGACTCTGACGGCGATGGTTGTTAAAGCTTTTTATTTGATCATATTGTGTTTGGTATTTTTTTATTTAAATGTTGGTATGTCGACTTATATTGTTAAAAAGTTTGTCGACCACCTATGACTAAAATCCTAGCTCCTCGCCTGGAGGTCTTCCACATGCCTTCTCCAAAACCCGAGTCTCGATGACACCGTCGACACCATCTCTGGATGATCGATGATCGATCGATTGGTCCGATCTCGCGATCGAATTTAATCTAGGTGTTGGCTCTGTTTTTCGGCTCGGCTCTGGTCAGTTCAGCTTTGGCCCCTATGTTTTGGTTCGGGTCAGCTTAGTTGTAACTCTTCGGCTCGACTCTTTTGTTGGTTCAGTATTTGTTAGCTCGGCTTAGCTCATTTCTCAGCTCAGCTCTTCAGCTCAGTCTTGGCTCTGCTCCTGATTGGATTTGGCTTCTCTGGCTTGTTTTGGGCTCAGCTTTAGCTCGGCTCTTTCATTGTCATTGTCTCCAGCTCCTGCCCTTGCCTCTTATACTCGGCTCCCGCTAAAAAAATAAAAAAAAGCTTGATTGGCTTCGTCTTCCTTTCACTGACCCTACCAGTCTCTCCATCTCCATTGCATCTATCCAAATCCTTAATATCTTGGCTCATATATATATATTTTCTTTTAGAAGTAGTTACTCTCACCTCTAAAATCTCACCAAATACCACATAAACAAACTTAAAATATTCATCACTTTAGGTACACTCATATACTTTTTATCGACTACACATAAAAGGAGTATGTCCAAAAATGTGCATACCACCTTTGCTTATTTCATCAATTTGAAATTTCCGCAAATTTTTTCATTGGCTCTTCTTCACTTGATTCTTAGGCCCCTCGCTTGACTCTTATTTGCTTATTTCATCAACTTCGTTGGCTCTTCTTCTTTGACTCGGCTCCTTCATCGGCTCAATTTTTCAAAAGTTGGATGCTACGATGACTACTTCAAGGACTTTGGATTTCCCTATTTTAGTGCCAACCCTTCCAAATGTAATACTATTGCATACACCTTACATTTATGGGGTTGTTAAGGAATATATTGTCTTGTATAGATATTATCTTGTATAGGCTTTCCTTTTGATATATTGCCTTGTGTAAGTTTTCCTTTTGTACTCTCGTATACTCTATATATTCTAGCCTATTGGCCTCATATTGAATACAACAAGTGCTATTCCTAACAATTAACTCAAACATTCATCTAAAATCATGCAGGAAAATAAATTTGATTAGACAGGAAGAACAAAAAAAAAGATAAATGGTAAGCATACCATGCCTCATCAAGAAGTGCGATAACACCACCAGGTTTCTGCAAAGGGAAAATTTAAACAAACAAAACTTCACCTCATTTGTTGATAAATTCAGTAATACATGGAAAAGGAGTGAGAATCCTTTGCAAAACTGATTTATAAATATATTACTTAGTTATAAACACATACAAGAAAGCAATGCAGCATATTTGCGGCCCAAAACAATGGATTATCTTTCTATGCTGATCTTTATAAATAAGACTAAATGTAAGCTGAATGTTTAGCCTTGTTTTAAGCTTATACATTACAACATTTGAGACGTCCAATATTAATATGCTTTAGATGAAATTAGACTTATTAAATTTGTACATCCTTTAGGTCGACTGGTTATACATGCCTTCTCAATAAGGTCAAGGACATCTTGATTATCCACGAACTCAATATAGCTCCAATCAATTTGTTCTTTGGTGTACTCCTCTTGTTCCATCTTGAAAACATGCTGAAAAGGAACACACATGCACATTTCACATAAATATATTCTCTTGTGGCAAATGACTAGGGGGGAGTTTGGTGTACAATTGTACATGAACCATTCCTTGTAAGCAAGTTTTACCTGATTGAAATGTTGTTGCAATTTCTCATTTGTATAATTAATACAAAATTGTTCAAAACTGCAGAAATTATGATTTGTCAGTTCGTGAAAACAGCTTAGTGGATTCTAAATACAAGACTAAACTACAGTAAAGGTTACCTGTTTGACTTGAAGCTCTCAAAACCATAGATGTCCAGGACACCAATAAGACATTTAGAGCTAGCGTCTTGCCCAATGGAACTATTAATTTTATCAACAAGCCTGCAAGATAATGATAAGTTGCAACGATGAATGCAACCTTTTTTAGTGCATTGCATTGGGCATGCTATGGAACATATTTAATAAAGTATGAAAAGGTACTATTATAGTACCAGTCAAACAAGCGAGAATATATCGTCTTTGCTAGACCATCCCTGCTGATAGTTGCATTGTAAGGATCAAGGCTCCTTTTTATAACCTCCTCTGGTGTTATCATGACACGCTTACAAAGAGCATCTTCCAAGGCTCCAGGATCACACCTGACATAAAGTAAATGTCAACAACCATTGTAGCATGCACATAGTAATATCACCAATTATAGAAAAGAACCAAATACAGGTAGTTACATAAGAAGCTCAGCAGCTGTGTTGAGATGGAACTTAGATTTGTCATCTTTCAAAACTGAGGAATCAACTTCTTTCCCCTTTGCAAATTCAATGTTGCCAATATGAAGGATAGCTGCAACGACCCTGAAAATAGCATCCTGAAAACAAATTAAATTGCAGAGATGTGAGAAGGAAAAAAGACATTGATCATATCAAAGAACATTTGGAAATAATTGAGCTACCTGCTCCTGAGTACTGATGCCAACAATATCCATTGCTCTTCTGGTAGCCAAATATTCATGAGCATCACTAACCCCAACCAACTCATAACAATTTGATTGATTAAGATAATGAAAACTCTTAGGATTTCCTAGTTTGTACTTTTCAACCTCCTGAAAGTTCAATGTCACAGGAGATTGTATTATTAACCAAATCCCAAATTAGTGTAAAGAAAACTAGAGATGAGTTCGCTGAGGATAAGAAGTATACAAAGAGAAAATAGATCATTACCTCCTGCGGTGCCGCACATAGGAGATAAAAGCAGTGGTAGTTGCGTTCAGGATCAGAAGTTTGGCATACCCGTGACCTTTCCAGCAAGTAAGTTCTGACAGCAGCACCTGAGATCCTCCCTTGCTTATCAAACTGAATCTCAACAAACTTACCAAACCGACTGCACCAAGCATTACAGAGAGAGAGAGAGAGAGATTGGAAGATATAAATTTCCGTAATTTGGAAAATTGCAGGTAATCTTGTGATTGAGATAGTTTTTAAAATCTCGCCTACCTAGAATTGTTATTTCTGACAGTTTTGGCATTGCCAAAAGCTTCGAGGACTGGATTTGACTGCAGACATAAAAATAAGTTCAATTGAAGTATAAATAACTTAGTAGTACAACGGTCTTGCAAGGATAAGCACTCGCTCTCTTACTTCAAGGACTTGTTGCTCTACTGTTCTTCCTTCAGTTGCAGCTCGACCACCCAAATAGGCAAGATACCTCATAAGCATTTTTGTTGTTTCTGTTTTACCCGCACCACTCTCACCACTCACAAGAATAGAGTTGCTCTTCCCTTCATTAATCATTGCTCTGTTTCAAGTGAAAGAACAACAAAGAGATCAACCCATTTTTTGTGGAAACATTGAATCAGTTCCCATCTATTAACCTTACCTGTATGCAACATCTGCCACAGCAAAAACATGTGGACTTAACTCTCCAAATGGTGCTCCCTTATACTGTTGCATCATATGTGGGTCATATAAATGTGGCAGTCTTTGGAAAGGATTGACAGCAATGAGAATATTTCCAGTGTATGTCTGCAAAAATGATAAAATATCAGTCATATGGAACATTATGTGAGTCTTACACTTGTAAACTCAGACAGTACAACTGGCATAATGACGTGTCTACAGCAAATGACTGCAAACAGTACGAAAGAATAGCATACATATATTTCGTTAAGTTCATATCTGATCGCCAAATTCTGTAAAACTCCTGGTTCATGGAGATATGAGAGCTTCGTCATGTCATCAACTCCACCAGCAGCAGCTTCCATATCTTTGGGATATAGTTTTGACAAATTTGCAACGATCTAACAATGTGACAGTACAATGATAAGTAGCAGCATATCAAATTCAAGGACCAAAATCAAGTAACAAGACTAGCTTATCACTCTATAACAAGCAAAAAGAATCTGAATGAGTAGAATGCAACTTACCTTTTTCCCATTGGCTGCTTGGATCTCAGCCTCTTCGCCATTGATCTTAACGACCTCTCCATCGACCCAGCAAATTTCAGGGTCTTCAGCCCATACATGAGAGCCCACAATTATATTAACTTTAGTTCCCTGTAAAAGAAATTTGCGTTATCTCAATGATCCCATATATCAAGTAATTATATTAGCTTTCGTCCCCTGCAACAGAAACTTGCGTATCTCAATGATCCCAGCTATCAAGTGATACAAAACTTCCTGGAACGATGATGACACTGGATTCGCGCTTCACCTATGCGGAAAGATTGCAATTCTATCGCATGGATTAACGGAAATCACAAAATTCACTTTATCCTAAATGGTGTTAAACATATTGGCACAATCCGGAAGCTTATCAAGGCAAGCATACCAAACACCACAACCCATCGATACATCCAATGTAATTCTACGTCTAATTCAACTGAATACATCTTCGGTGAAACAATCAGTATCACGCTTCCCTACCAAGTTAGCCTCAAGCAACATAACACGGACACCACACTGGCGCTGCATTACTCCAGCGGAGGCAAACTAGAAGGCGATCTCACCATTTCGTCGGCGCCTGGAGGATGATGTTCAGTTGGACGCTGTGAGCGACGGGGCAGATGAACTCATATCTCTTCCCCCAGCGCTCGCGCTCGTGCCTGCCCTCGTCCGACCCCTCCGCACCGCAGGTCGTGCTCGTCGTCGTGGCCTCGTGGGGAGGAGGAGGTGATGGCGCGGTGCAAAAGCGGGGGAGTGGAGAGGGACAGGGGATGTAGAGAAGGCGGTGGGGGGTCGAGGTGGGGTGGAGTACGTGGAGCGACCATGGCTGGCCCTCGCCTCGATCTCTGCGGGGCGCCATGGAATCCGCCCCCGTTTCGCTCGCTCGCTCGCTCGTTTCCATCTTCTCTCGGTCTCCTCTGCGCGCACGAGCACGCGCCACTCGCAAGGTCGCGTCTCAGGCGCGCAGCCGCAGGCGGATCGGTCGAGAGTGACTCGCGAGAGTGGGCGAGACCAACGGTCGGGTCCCGAGGATTCTGCGATCAAGTCCGAAAGATTTTACTCGGGGCGCGTCCTGTTCCAGGAAAGATTTTACTGGTCGGAAATTAACGCATCAGATGATAGATGGGAGAAGAAGACGAGAAATTCAAGGTTTTTCTTAGAAGAATGTTTTACGACTCAATTTATCGACCCTATATTTAGATCTTGTTTGGTTGAGTTATAATTTATATCCATCCACATGGATGAGCTGAGATTTTAGTTTAAATTCTCAACCGATTAACATAGATCCCGGTAAAAAATGCACCTTCCAAACAAGTTCTCAGCGTTGAGTTCAAAAGAAAATACATATATTCAGTGCCAACAATTGACAATCCAATTATTAAGGCACCTGCTGAGTTTTTCTTAGAAAAATTCCTGTAAAAAAATTCTTAGGAAAATTAATGTTTTAGGACTATTTGATCTCGTCGTCTTTGTCATTGAAATATCCAGTTTTGGTGTACCTTTCTTCTGTAAATTTGAAATGAAAAGAAAAAAAAAAAGAGAAAAGGTTGGTAGATTGATCAGCTTAATTCCTTTGGAATTTTCCAACCTTTTCTTCTAAAGGGCGGCAAGAGATCTGGCCGTTCATTGGAGAAAGAAAGAAATCGCTGAGGAGTAATATCCCGCACAACTTTTGATAAGTGTACCATGTGATGATTGGAACACAAAATTATTTTCTTTGCTAGTTTGTACATCTCAACTTACCACCTACATATAAAATTCGATCATGATATTCTCCTATGGGACTAGCAGAAAAGACAAATCTCGCATGAACAGTGATTTTTACTGTTCATCACTATTCATTTTTGCTGCTTGTTTTTTTTGACGCTAGGATAGGATGAATTTGATTATGAAATTTTATATGATCCAAAGATTTTTGAAACTTTTTAGTTCAGTTGGCGGTGGTTTACTTGAGGGGGGTTAACAACCGATATGTTGCCATTTTTCTTTGCTAGTTTGTCATGTATTCTCCTATGGAAACGAATAGAGTGACAAAGACATGAGTCGGACTGGTAGAAAAAGATATGGCGGCATTATCTCCTATTCAATAGTTCAATCCTGGCAAAATTTTGAAAATTTCATATGAGATTTTGGATTTCAGTCGAGGACAAGATTCAAAATTCCGGCCAAATAAAAAAAGTTAAAATTGCTACAATAATTTCAAAATTTTGGTGAAATTTTAGCAAATTTTCGCCAAAATCTAGGGTATTTAACCGGATTTTAACTTTTATGATAGGATTTGGGTCAATGACCCTTAAGAATGTCATCTACAATGAAAATTTGTTGCAAAACTGAATGTTTGAGATATTTTACAAAAATACTGTTAGATTTTTATAAAATTATACAAGCTTGACCATATTCTAAAAAATTTATGTTACCATATTTAACAGTCTAGGATCATACAGAAATATTTCCAAAATAATTAAGCTTCACTTGTTATGTTCAAATATTCAAAAATAGAATGAACATAACTGAGACATTAACCATGTTAGAATTTTATAAATTTGCTCGAGTGTGATCTTGATCCAAACTTTTAGGAGAGATTAATAATTGCTTCAAAACCCTTTTCTAAAACTCTAAAAAATTTAAACTTATTTTGGTTATTCAATCAAATCTATGAATGCAATACATGTAGCACTGTAAGACTTTTATCAGGACAATAGCATTGTCACAATTTTTAGAATTTTCTCAAGCTTGATCATCATCTAAAAATTTTATAGAAATATTAGTGATGTATCAAGACCATCCAATTTTTTTTCAAAATTTTGTAACATGGTTTGAATTATTTTTCATTCGGTTGAAATTTGCATGTCAGCCTTCAGTAGAACTGTCCGAATTTTTAAAAATTTCTCAAGCTTTATCATTATCTAAAAATTTTATGAAAATATTATTGATATATCAAGATCATCTAACAAAATTTCAAAATTTTCTAACATGATTTACACCATTTTTCATCTGGTTAAAATTTACCGGTCAGCCTTTTATCAAGACAGTAGCACTATCAAAATTTTTAAAAAATTCCTTATGCTTGATTATCATCTAAAATTTTTATGTGAATATTAGTGATGTGTGACGACCATCCACAAATTTTTTTAAAAAAATTTAACATAGTTTCGACTATTTTTTACTAGGTTGAATTTCATCAAGATTTCAGCAATTTCGGCCGAATTTCGTTTCAAAATTTTCAGATTTCAAATTTGCATTTTGAATTTTGACTATATTTCACCCAAAATTCTGACATTTCATCCAAATTTTGGATTTCGCCCATCTTTGAGATGTGAAGAGGCTCCTAGCAAAATACTCTCACATATTGTTCCAAAAATGACAACAGGCTTGACTTACGTTGTCATATACCATTTGGTTCCATTGTTTTGGATGAATAGGATGGTTCAATATTTATAGAAAATATTTCTTAAATTTGTATCCCACCATCCAGAACTGGATGGTTCCATTCAAACAATCAAACACATAGATGACTTTTTTCTTAAACCATCTTATACATGTACCACTTGGTACAAGCAACCAAACACACCCTTAGACCACCAGTAGATTTGGAAATATGATATATGACACTCGAGAAAGTCATTTTGGTACGCTCAAAGCAGATGCTATTTCGGATTGTCTATATATCCTAGCTTACAGCAACAGGTCCTATGAGATGGATCTTGTATTTTCTTCGCAAGCATGCATCTGCCAATAACAAATTCCATTAAGGTTTTTGTCGGGGATTGGATATTCTCGTTAGGCGACCATTGCATCCCAGCGGTCTGCGAGCTTGCCCGTGCTCAGACGTCGCCCCCAAGAAAGATCTTTGAGTCGTTGACTCGCCGACCCCTCCGTCGATGAGCATGCCCGTCGGAGTCCGCGTTCAGACGACCGGCCCGCCGAAGGGTCTTCTAAGCTTGAATCCACGAAGACGACTGGCATTAAATTACCCGACGCGAAGGTCTCTGGGACCCACGATCTGATGTCCGTGGTCTCAAGACGGCGATCTGCGTATCGCTCCATCGTCATACTGTGCTTACGGAAACAAGGAGTACACCATCGCCCCGAACAAAGGGCACGCCTCGTAATAAATGTTGTGTCGATGAATCCCCTATAAATACCGCTCGCATTTAAAGGTTGGGGGTTGGTTGGTTTTGTTAGACTTCATTTTCCTATTTCCATAATTCTAGCTTGTTCCTTGTGGTCTGGAGGGTAGTCCTTAGAACCTCCTAGGGCCCCCGAGCAAGCATATTGTAATACACCCTCAAGAAGTTAGTGCAATCAGGACGGGGTTATTATCTCCCCGCGAGAGGCCCGAACTGCATAAAAAGGGTCCTTGCTCGTTGTGTCCACGCTTATACGAGCTCGATACCTCGACGCTACACCCTACCGCCAAAAGGGGCCTTAGGTTGATCCTTCATTCAACAAGTAAGCTTCGGCGGGGACCGGTTCTCGACCTCGACAAATGGGCGCCGTCTGTGGGGACCGATCGAGTCCTTTGGTGGGAATCCCCGAGGATGCCGAATTCTCGACAATCAAGACCTCTCGTCTTCAACGATGTGGAGGACGACGACGCGGGTACTATGCCGGCGATGGCGTGGGTGGTCGACTCGAAGGCACACCGAGTCCGGAGTCTTTCCTTGGTCGCTGCGCGAGAGCGTTTCCTCCGCCGCGGACGATATCCTCGCTAGCGAGGAAGCGTGGCGCCCGCGACGGTCTTAGGCTCCCGACCGTCCCGAAAAGCGACTAAGGGATCATGGGCGCATGGTGACACCACTTGTCGCCCACACGGCCTGGTGCTCCCGCGCCAATATGGCGAAAGGAAGAGATCCACGAGGTCCAGCCTCCGGAGACCTCCCAAAGACCATCGGCACATCGACGAGAACCGCCGGAGTTGTCCCCGGCAAGACCTCGACGACCACCCGCCGCTAAGCTAGCGAGAGGGCGGACGCTAGACTAGAGGCCCGCTCATGAAGATCCCAATGAGTATAGCTCCCGAGTAGCGCAGCGCGACCGCCCCGAGGTCGCTTTCACCGCTCCCCAGAGGCCGAGCGGCTGCGGCCGTGGCGACGGTCGCCGCGCACCTCCGCCTCGCCAGCGGATCTCGCGGCCATGGGAGCGGTCGAGTCGAAAATCTAGAAACTCGCCACGACATAGGGCTCTCAGGCCCTCGCCGGAGAAAGGCCTCGAGTGTTTCCCAGACCACAAGCACTACTCCCTGTTTCGCCCCGCCATAGCGCCTCAAGTCCTCGCTTTCGAAGGCCACGGAAGCAAGAGCGGTACCGTGAGGACGCTCAGCGGTTCCGGACACAGCTCGGCGAGCCCGGCATCGCTTCTCCCGCCACGAGCCCACCGAATGTTCCACCTCGGGGCTCCCTTCATCGTGCCGGAGCGGAGACGTGTTCTCCCATCTCGCCCCGCGCACGAAGGACCATCGAGACGTCGGTCGTCACGGCCGCCGTAACCGGAGGGGTCGCCACGACGGCCCGGCGTTCGGATGCCGGGCCTTTTCGGTGTCCCTCCGCGACGTCTCGTGGTCGAGTAAGTTCAAACCTGGGCACATCGAGCGGTTTAACAGAACTCAGAAACCAGACGAGTTCCTCTCGATCTATTCCACCGCCATTCTGGCAGCCAGAGGGGACGAAGGGGTCATGGCCAACTACCTCCCCACGGTCCTCGACGACTTCGCCAGGACGTGGCTTTTCAATCAGAACGAGGGGTCGATCTGCTCGTGGGGGCAGCTCTGCGAGGCGCTCCGAACAAATTTCTAGAGCTGCTACACCCGCCCGGGCAACTTGCGCGACCTCGAGCGGCTGATCCAAACGGAAAAGGAGTCCTTGCGGGACTTCGTCCAAAGGTTTATCAAGGTGAGGAACTCCATTCCGAGCATCTCGGATGAGGCAGTCGTCCGGGCCTTCAAGTTCGAGAACCATGACGTTTCGCTTCACGCAAGGCGGAGATCCACTCCCGACCCTACCAACCAAAGCTGCTCCAGAGGGCCGACGCGCTAATGCCGACGGTTGCAATGGAAGAAGATGCTCGATGAAGGCAAGCTACCGCCACCGGCTCGAGGGCCTCGAGCAAAAACACGCCAGGCTCTGTTGAGAAGAAAATCAAGAAGAAGAAGAGGCGATGCGCCGCATGGTGGCCGCTGCCGAAGGCCGTCGTCGCATGGCTCCACCAGCTCGCCACCGAGGGCGGGCGCGAGGTCGGCACGCACTGCGGGCGCAATGACCAAGGTGGCAACGACCAAGGCCACAGCGACCAGGGTCGCGACGACCGGGGTCACGGCAACTAAGGTCGCGAAGAAAGGAGTGCCCCTTCGGCCACCGCTCGCCCGCTCCATCAGCGGTCGGCCACGAGGCCGCGAATCGCCGGACTGGGCATACCGCCTGGAGAAGTTCTACAACGGCGAAGGCCCTATGCCCACTCTCCCGGGAAAGGGGGAGAGCGACAAGGGCAAGGGCCCTGTGGATAACGACCGACATGGGTTACCCGCTGCCGCCACTGGCTCTCGCCTGGCGAAGGGGCTCGACGCCCACCACGGCCACCAGTCGCCACGCTGTCTTGCTTATTTGTGGTGGAGAGGGTACCCTGGCGTAAAATACACCGACAATAGCCCCCGGGTCTATCTTGGAACGCGCGCTAGTTTCTTTTTGGACCTCATTAAATGTCGGTGCATTTCTAGATGGGCCTACCACTCCTGAGCACGCAACCGCCTCGGTCCTCTTCATTTTCGCTGATTTTTCTTGGACCAAACGTCACAGATTTTTGCTCCGTCGCGAACTATCTCCGTGAGGGGCCTATATATATGCGTACCCCTGACCAGCAGTTCATGCTCCTTCTGATTTTCGCGAACCTTGCTCTTTGCCCTTTCGTCTTCCTTGTCTAAAGACCTCGCTTCTGCTCCCATGGCGCAACCCCTTCTCCCTTCCACCGTTGGTGAGGATAGGGTGGCGCTGCTCTCCAAGATGGCGCCCGAGGGTTCCCTTCACCTTCGCCGTGGAACCCTCGCATCGCGGTGCGAACCTGGGGAGATTATTGTCTTCGCCTAGGGACTCCTGGCGGGCCTAGTGCCACCATTCTCAAATTCTTTTTTACCATTCTTCACTTCTACGAAATCCATCTTCTTCACCTCACCCCCAATTCTATTGTCACTCTTTCCATCTTCGCCTACCTCTGCAAGATGTTCGTAAGGGTAATACCCAATCTTCCTCTCTTTCGCTATTTCTTCATCTGCCATAGCTCCCTCGACAGTGGGATCACGGGGAGCTGCCATTTCGCTCGCGACGGCCTGCTACATTCCTTCCACCAAAATCCAACCGGAAGTCGTGAGAGATTGGCTCTACATCGGCGACATTTACGGGTCGACTCCTCGGATGCCTGCGCAGACAAAGTGGTGTCGAGAGTTGAGTCGCCTTGCCGAGAGATGGAGAGCTCGGCAATGGCGTTCGCGATCAACCGATCGCGGACGCAGCCTGATCAAGACTAGTTGTCCGGGACTTCATAGCCCGGAGGATCAGCCCCTTTCATTGCCGTGTCCGGCCCCATATGGCAAGATACACGGCGACAACGACATGACTCGCATGCGCTCAGGTCGTAAGTTTTTTTACCCTTCTTGTGAATGTATATTCTCCTTCATGATTGCCATCAACCAACGTTCTTGTCTTCTTTTTCCGCCAGGCGAAGGCAACCTAGATGGTCCCGCCATTTCAAAATGGCTATCCGGACTGCTCCCGCCAATGCCAAGCCGCCTGGACTTCCCTGCCGGGGCCCGGTCGCTCTACGATCTGGAGTCCGCAGAGCACGTCCAGATCATTAGGGCGCTCCTGGCGATGGACTCTACGAGCCTCTCGGCGCTGCCAGCCCGGGGTCCCTTGGTGATCAGGGACCAGGCCCCGGCCGACGATCGGAGGGCAGGCAAACGGGCTTGCACTTCAGACATCTCGGACGCGGACCCCAAGAGGCCCCGCACCGAGGATTGAACTCCTGCCGCCACTGACCGATCGTCGCTCGAAGCGAAGCTCGAGCGGTGGCGCTTCACCCGGCGCCGACGTCGCCGCGCCGCCCGGCTACGGTCAGACTGACGCCGACTATGGCCGACTCAACGGCACCACTCGAAGCGACGCCGACTCCATTGGCGCCACCTCCATCACGGCTCCAGTGTTGCCACCACCGCCTCGCGGCGGCTTCGACTCCCGGTGACCTCCTTCAGCTTGAAGTCGCCTCCAAGGGTGGCCCATCAAGGTGCCCCTACCAGCAGACATCCGCAAAGGCTAACAGACGCAATGGAGACTTCGCTAGGGGGCAACTCCGACGGCCCGGCGACCGAGTGGGACGTCGCTAGCGCCAAAGATTTCGCCACCTCGCCGGTCGTCCTCGCGCCAGCCATCGCTCGAAAGGACGCTTGTCGAACTTGGCGAAGCGCTCACAGCCACGGGCGCCCTCCTCACGATAGCCACCCAGTGCGAAGCCCAAATGTCACAGCAGATGGTGGCGCTGCGCGAGGAGCTGGAGAAGGGGGAGGCACTGCCCGAGGAGCTGGAGAAGGGGGAGGCGCTGCTGGCCCAGGAGAGGGCAACTGGGGCAGCCCTGCTCGCCCGGGCACAGGAGGCCGAGGCAGCGCAGAGGCAGGAGGTAGAGGAGCAGCGTCGCGCGCTACACAACCTCGTTGTCACGCTCCGGCTAGCTTACCGGCGCATGGCAAGGGCCTTGGAGCCGCTGGGAGTGGATCTTCGTGAGCCGCTCAAGCCCACAGCGATGCAGTATGTACACTACATCACTCGGGTTGCCGAGGCGCTCTCCGGCCTTCCCGCCGCCATGGCCGCCCACTCCACCCAGGAAGGGCAGCAAGTCACCATGGCCACCGCGATGTTTGTGTTGGCGTGCTACGCCAGCCGCGATGCTTCCTTCAACCCAATGGCCGTCGCGGACGGCATTGAGGAGATGAGGCTCAGCGCAAGCGCTGCAGCACGAGGTCGCATGAGCACGCCGCCAAGATGATGACGGAGGACCCTGCACTCGACGCGGTGGAAGTGAGCCGAAGTCGGGAGGATGATGGGCACACCCAAGTCATCAACGACAGCTAATGGCCCGGGCTGCTTGCTTTGTTTACTTTGTTTCTGCTTTGCCCTCCTGTATGTCAAAACTATCTTAGTAACTGTAATAAAATTGGCATCTTCTGATTTTACCTGCGTGTTTATTTGTCCGCGTTTTGATTGTGTTTGCTCAACTCAACCATCGCCACCAGCCTCGAAGCCTTGCCATGATGCTAACCTAAACACTTAAGTTAGGTCGATACTTTGGCTTTTTGAGGATCGCAAGCGGTCGCTATAACGCGAACAATGGTTACGTAAAACATGCGGGATGTAGACAAATAAAGTCCTAAGTCTTTGCGCAAGGTTATCACTGACTCCTGTCTTTCGGAACTTATATACTTATGATCTCTTGGAACCTGACCGCAGCGTCGTGTGGCAAGGTAGTAGGTTCCCAGGAGTGTTATTGGGCCAGCGGTGCTCGCGGTGACAGCCAGTTGTGCTTCGCAGAGCCAACCCGAGGTGTGCGAGTGGAGAGGGTACCCTGGCGTAAAGTACGCCGATAACTTCCATAACGATTTCCTATCTAACTCCAAATGTAACATACTCGCTGGACATTGGAATGGGAAATGATCGGTTGTGAAAACTTAAGAGTGCACTTTCAACATTGTATTCCACAGATTATATAATGTACATGCATGTACAAGAGTTACAAGAGTACATGGCAAGCAATATGAATCATACACGCCTCTAGTGTAGGGTCGAGGATGCGCCTAGAGGGGGGGTGAATAGGCGATTTACAAAATTCGATCGCTCACTAATCAATTCATTTAATCAACCCCTATGTCAAAACCTTCACAATTATAATGCGGAAGCGATAAACTTGTTTTGACAATTAAAGCCTAAATCAACTAGGCTCACTATGTGCACGATCTAAATTATGTCTCTAAACTAGAATTGCTAAATTGGACAAACAATTAATACTAAGCAATTCTAATACAATCAAGCAATTGATAAATACTCAATAATGTAAATGCTTGAAAGTAAAGAGACAAGGACAACCGATGTTTTTCCGTGGTGTTCTGGAGATTCTTGCCGGTCTCCCTAGTCCACGTTGAGGCTAGCCCACACTTGGACCGGCCCCGCTAGAGCACCCGCCTCTTTCCACTAGTCGGGTTTTTCACGCCGCAGCGTGAGGCTCAACCCGAACCTTCACAAATCTCGCGGGCTTTCACAACCTTGAGAGCTCCTCCAAGACGCACGCCACGCCGCCTAGGAGTCGGCAACCTCCAAGAGTAAAAAGCCGCTTCCTTCGCTTGAACCTCACGGGGCACAACAAATGCGCTCCTTGATCACCAAGTGCAACACATGCACAAGGACTCCTCAAGTGCAACACATGCACAAGAGGCTTCAAACCACTCACTAATTGCAACACATGCAATTAGCTCACTTAAGCTCAAGAGGCAAAGGGAGAAAGAGCAACACATGCAAAACACTCCCACACATAGCCAACCTATGCCCCAAGCCCCCCAAGGGGGTATATATAGCCCCCCACAAGAAAACTAGCCGCTTGGGGGCAAATTCAAAAAACACGGACTTGGCCAGTATTATCAGCTCTCTAAGGGCAGTAGTCACACACTATAGCAACGGCTATAAACTAGCTGCTATACAGAGAACCCTGCATTACCGCCTCGAGGTAGCAGAGTACCGCCTTTGGTAGTAATCCGCCCCAGGCCTAGTAGTAAGCACGCACAACCGAAAACACACTCCTGGGGAAAAGCTACCTGCAACTAAATCCCTAGTACAGTGACTTGCAGACTACCGCCACATTGCCCGGTAGTCAAGACCTCTCGAGAATTTCAGATTTCAACTCGAAAACCAATTCTCAAAAACAAACTTTGTTCATTGAGCCACTAGATGATCAACACATGATCATAGACACGCAAAATACAATTGCACCAACTTACCTCACGCCAAAGAATTTCAACCAAATTGTGAAAACACATTTCGCAACCAACTCAAGAACTGCTTGCAAAACGATACAAATCAAACTCGAAGTTTATGAGATTAATCCCCTAGCCATGTGAAGGTCAACACAAGACCCGGCCAACTTGCCAACACCCTGCAAGCCCCACTCACATGCTCGAATTCAGGACTCATAAACCTCGCTTTATTCGCACAACGAACTTGCAAATAACACAATAAACACATTTCATGCTTGAGCACTACTTTGCAACACATGCAAAAGTCTAGCTCCAAGCAACATCAATCATTTATGCATGAACTCTCTAATTGCAACACATGCAATTTCTCTAGTTCAATGCAACACCAAAACCAAACTTCAACTAAAACCAAATCCATACGTATGAGCTCTTTACTCGTAACACATGCAAGCCTTTAGCTCCATACAAACACACAAACACCAAATCGATCACATTAAAAAGCAACACAACCTTATGTGCTCTTTTACTCACAACACATGCAGCCTCTAGCACATACACAACCACAATCACAAATCATGCTTGAGCTCTCCTTGCAACACATGCAAAACTTAGCTCCAAGCAACCACACTGGTTTTAGAAAGATTATTTTATAAACCAAAGCATGAAGCTTCAACTAATGCAACACATGCAAAGTGAACTTCACGCAAAAGCCAACGCACTAGCTTATCACTTCTTGCAACACATGTAAATCAAAGCATTATGCGAAAACCAAATGCAACCAAGCATAAGTTTAACCCATTCGCAACACATGCCAAAAGGTTAACCCATATGCAAAAACCAAATCAAATAAGATTTGAGCTTGAGTGAACGCGGAATGAGATCACCAACACATGATGAAGCTCAAGCAAAGGGGACGACCCCTCTTAATAGCACGGCGATAAAACCTTAGACTCAAAGACTACACAAGTCCTTAGCCTATCTAATTATACCTTCGCCGCCGTGCACAAGCAATCCCCTTTGGGGTCTTTATGATCATCGCTTTGATACTCCCCCAGATCATCATTCGACTCCTCTTTAACTTCGATCCACTCTTGACGCCTATCAACTCATGATGCCGCCCTTGTCCTGTTCTCATCATCTCATCCATCTTTGGACCTAACTCAAACACAACTCATAAAATAGTTAGTCCAAGATGCATGGTTGTCTCAATTATCTCTTGCACTCCATTAACACATAATGGATGCCTCTAGATCAATTGAGCACAACCCTAAATCAATAGAAATGATTTATGTGTCTTAAGTACAATAATGCAACTCATGCTTTATTATACTTAAGAACTATTCATTTGTCCTCATTAATCACGGAACACCATCAACACATGATGAAGTGTTCGTAATAATTAATTAAGACAAATGAACTCAATTTAAATTATCATTTAAATTGATATGAGTATATATTAACTACACAAGTTTTCATATACTCATGTTGATGAAAAATAATGATCTATTATGTGTAAACTATATGGAGATGATCATTACTCTAAGTCATCAACTATAGAATCACTACAACAGGACCAATCTATTCTAACACACACTTTGCAACACATATGGTTTGTGTTGTAGGAAAACTCAACTGCAACACATGCTACGTGTTGCTAACACCATATGTAGAATTCTCAAACATATAGTACCTATTGAATTACCCTACAACACTTGATGGTCATGTTGCTACACTTGTCAGATGTGTTGGTAGGTGAACAAAGAATCGAGATAAGAAACATATATAAATTTTAGATAAACAAAATAGGGTGATGGAGGCTGTTGCGCTAATTAATCTTCGTCGAGATGTGTGATGCCTTGACTTCTCTTTGTCTGAGTATCCTGCATTGAAGGTAGGAGTGAAAAAAAACTCAAAACTCACGAATTTCACGAGTACTTCAAAACTCGACTCGAACTCGTGAGTTAACGAGTTTAGAGAGTTGAAAAAAAAACCGCTATAGCCCTAACTCCCTCAGCCTGTTCGGTTCAGAGTGAGCCACCGACGCTTCGCCCCCGCCCTAGTCCCGACGCTTTCATCCCTACCTCCGACGACCCCGCCCCGCCCGCTTCCCCGACGCTCTCCCCTCCCACGCAGCCCGCCCCGCCCCGTCCCGACATCTCCTCCTCCTCCGACGCTTCTCCGGCCGGCCGGCCAAGCAATTGCTCATCCTCCGTCATGGGCAACCCCACCAGATCCAACCTCTCCTCGCTCCCCATCCACCCACCGGCCCCGGCTCCCCAAGGTTAGCATTTCCCATTTAGCCATGTTTTCGCCATGCGTGTTTGTAATTTGTTCATCCGCCGCATGGCATGTTTGAAATTCGGATCGTTGTTCAAGACTGCCTTGACTAATCTTGTTGGAGCTAAATCGATGTGCAAAGCTAGAGGTAGATGTCAATTTTGTTTTCCTAATATTGTGCATTTTGATAAGTTCATATACTTTGTTCCCAAGAAAGAGAATCAATCAGACAGATGCCAGCCTGACACAGTGACAAACCATAAATGGCACCGTGTTTTTTTTTGAGATCGATAATCGATAATAGTTAGCCAAGCCATGATATGACAATATCAAATGGTAAATGTCGCTCTTACGCTTTTTAAAGCAAGATTACCATCGAACTATTCTTGGATCATAGTCCCCGCCTTCGTTCATCATCAGCTTATATTGCACACCGCCTTCATTATCGGGATCGTGCCCAAGCATGCAAAGGTCGCAATAGCAATGTGATACTTGGCAATGTGAGCACCCATCCCACGCAAAGGCAGTCGCAATGTTTCTTCTTGCAGCTATAGAGGTTTCCTTAATGGATCTATTACCACTTCAGATAATACAAATTTGTGGATAATTTGGTATCTCAAGTAGTCTTACTTTTTTGTTGGTTGAATCTGAACGGATTGGCTTGTGGGTGGAATGGATCCGTTGGTATGGTTGAGTAAAGTGGCCACATTTGGATTTAGGTTAGTCATTGCCTAATTAACCCAATGTACTTGTGTTAAAGCATATTTCCAATCTTAGCATATAACTGCTCATCAATTTCAATTATGAGCATCTAATTTTGTCCTCTCACTTTTGACATCTTGATCATCCATGCTTTGTTTCCTCCTCTTACAGATCTTGATTCCTCTCGAGACGATTAATCGCCTCCGCCACCACCTCAGACCTCGCCTCTTATACCCACCATTGGAGCTTCCTTCCTCGACCGGTCCGGTGAGTGAGCCACTTCTTCCATTCATGGTACTCCCTTGCACTGTGTTTTGCCACATGAAAGTAGTAGGTAGTCTTCAATTGCTTGTCGCTTCTTCATTTTGTTCTTTCTTTCTTGATTAATCCATATATTTGGCTTCATATTTCAAGACATGCTGATTTGATCACCACGTGAGCATTTCAAGCGCATCTTAAAATGTTCTTTCCTTCGCAATGTTAGTTTGTGAAATGCCTTTTCTTATGGTTTATGGTTGGGATTTCACTATTGCGTGATGGTGATAAGTTTTGGAGGATGCCCGAGTGTTACATTCGTGGGAACACCATCAAGTATCTTCGTGTTAATGATTTATGTACTCCTAAATTTGTTTGCAAAATTACCTTTTCTTGAGTATCGTTAGTCGCTTTTTTCTTTTTGGTGAGAACAAGACAATCCTTTTTAATGCTTGAAATTTTCAGAATCGCCTCGTTAAATGATTTCTTCACTTTGTTGGTTAGGCATTTGGTCGAGTAGGCTTACTATTTAGTATAATCAACCCCTATTGTCCGAATGGAGTACTTGATCTTATGTGGTCATTTAGATTTAGGTTATTTAAGTGAAATTCTATATCCTAGATGATCTGAAATATTGATAATCCGAATGGTAATATCAAGTATCGCAAGTCAAAGATTCTAAATGGAAGTTATAAGGAAGTTAACTATTCATGTCTAATATCCTCTGTCAAACCAAAGATCTTGGAGACCATGAAAAGCCAACAAGGACTTATGTTTGGTGAATACGTGGAGTATCTCGATGTGATGGTGTGCAAGAACATCGAGCTCTGTTCTGCGTAATCGTAATCTTGATCTACGTAGTATTTCAAAGAAATTAGTCCAATCACTCATTATACACGTGTTTAGCTATTACTTGTATCAATCAAATATATTAAAACTAGAGTCACCAACTCGACAAGGGGCCTAAGAATTTCTTTTGGTTTTAAATCATCGGGCATATAACACCAAGTAAATCTCCTCTTATGATAGCCCTTTTGTTCCAACTGTCAGATGCAAAGCTATTCTCCCTCGGCAAAGCATACCGATAATAATATGTTCATATTATGGGGAAGCACATCACATTAATACAGATCTCAATAGGCCCGAGGATAGCCTTCTCCTATATTATTGAGTTATAACAATTTAGCAATTCGTAAGTAATGTTGATAAGTAACATCCGAGGGTATAAAGATTTCAAGCTTTTTTCCAAATGTGACAACAAGGTACACCAAGTTGGGATGTGATTGAGCTAGTAAATTTGGCCACACCGTAATCAATACTGGTTAACCAACATTTTTTCGTTATCCGTAAGGCCATGTAAAAGTTTTATCTCGCTAGTTTAAAATAGTTTTTTTTCAATCACATATACTTTTACTTTGTCTTCAAGTTAACCACCTTTCTATCCTTACTCTTGATCAAGATATTTGTTATTATGATGAAAAGCACATAAAAGGAGTATTATTTACTTGCCGGTGACTTGTCGATGAAGATAACCGATCATTTTAGATGTTATGAGATATGATGTCGCCTTTCATTTAGAATACTGACTAAAATGGTTCTCAATTATTCAAATCCTTAAGATCCGGGGCAACATAAAATACGGCAAATCACTTGTTGGATGTCAAATGTCCTTGGATGGTGATCTTGAAGCATCACTCACCGATAAAAAGTCTCATTATTATTTACTGAGGGGACTTTGGTTTTCACGAGTCCATGGAATGTGCGTAACAAAACTATGTTATTTCCTTTTCAATTTTCCTCGTTAGGTCACGTTTTTTACCTTTTATTGTTGACTTGAGAGGTCAAATAGCCAATTGAATGTGCCTATCAATTTCATTTTCACCGATTTGTTCTACTTGGGTACTTTAGCATTTTATTCAATTTGTCACTCTTTTCTTTCAATGTCATCCCCTCATGTTTCGTTATAGGTTATTAGGTTACCTTCCTCACGAAGATACATTAGCATTATTCTCATATTCATGTGATATGACCCGATTGCATGAGATTATTTTTCCGCACGTAAGTTTACAAGGTTCAAGAGGAAACTTCTAAGAGCAAATCAGTATGCACCTAAAGGCTAAAGCTGTTGTAATGAGTAGTAGACCAATATTGGACCACATATATATATATATATATGTTTACATGTTAATGGAAGGTAAAATATTATGAAAGTATTCTAGATGACAAGCCTATTTATGTCATTTTTCTTGTGGCAACGCAAATGTCTTTATGCATTTAGTGGTCAAAGTTTAAGAGATGTTTGACTGTCCATATACGATGATAATGCTGGAAAAATACTTATAATGATATATGATGATAATGCTGAAAAATACTTAAAAGTTTAAAACTTATCACCAAAGATTATAAGTATACTTACATTCATGCAATTTTCTTGTTATTCTTGCAAAGTTGAAAAGATCAATGGTTGAATTGTTGTATTTGGATGTTTACCTCATTAAGGGATCAAGAAGCAAGGAATTTCAAGAGGAAAAGATAGTGCTAGTAGTGTACTAGTATTAGTAGTAGTAGAATTTCATATGGTAGGACTCAAATTTTACTCTTGTTCTCAACAAATGAGATGCATTGTTCTATGTGGAATGATGTTCAATACTTATATTTATTTCTTAATTAATGCAATGCAATCTACCTTTTGATCATTGCTCGTGTTGAATCGTATTATATATCATCTAATATGAATTTCTTAATTATCAAATACAATTATTTATGCATAATTATATTTTGTATATATATAGCAAATAAATAAACCATAATTTAGATTTACTTAGTTGTGTTGCAATAGACTAATTATGTGTTTCTAACAGTGTTACATATGTGTTGAAAATATATGTTGTTATATATAAAACACATGTTGCTACTTTGCAACACATTTTCTTTTGTTTAACAACATCTAGTTTGTGTTGCAGTATATCTACCATAGCAACATGACCAATAACATCACTTATCACATGTGTTGCTATCTATCCTAGCAACACATATGTGTGCATATAGCAACATATACCTATGTTGCTATAGCTCATTCCTGGTGTATGCAAAAACCAAATCAAATAAGATTTGAGCTTGAGTGAACGCGGAATGAGATCACCAACACATGATGAAACTCAAGCAAAGGGGACGACCCCTCTTAATAGCACGGCGATAAAACCTTAGACTCAAAGACTACACAAGTCCTTAGCCTATCTAATTATACCTTCGCCGCCGTGCACAAGCAATCCCCTTTGGGGTCTTTATGATCATCGCTTTGATACTCTCCCGGGATCATCATTCGACTCCTCTTTTAACTTCGGGATCCACTCTTGACGCCTATCAACTCATGATGCCGCCCTTGTCCCGTTCTCATCATCTCATCCATCTTGGACCTAACTCAATCACAACTCATAAAATAGTTAGTCCAAGATGCATGGTTGTCTCAATTATCTCTTGCACTCCATTAACACATAATGGATGCCTCTAGATCAATTGAGCACAACCCTAAATCAATAAAAATGATTTATGTGTCTTAAGTACAATAATGCAACTCATGCTTTATTATACTTAAGAACTATTCATTTGTCCTCAATTAATCACGAACACCATCAACACATGATGAAGTGTTCGTTAATAATTAATTAAGACAAATGAACTCAATTTAAATTATCATTTAAATTGATATGAGTATATATTAACTACACAAGTTTTCATATACTCATGTTGATGAAAAATAATGATCTATTATGTGTAAACTATATGGAGATGATCATCACTCTAAGTCATCAACTATAGAATACACTCCACATGTATATGTGCATAAATATGATTGACTTGGAGATAATATGCACATATTCAAATTGATCGTATTGGAGTATATCCTATATTACCATGAGTATACTTATAACTAGGCAATTCGAATATATACTCAAGGATTTAGTTTCTTTGTCTTGATCCTTATATGTGTTAATAACGAATTGATCAATACAAAGAGACTTTCAAGTTAAACTACAAACTCCCCCTATGTGCATCCATGTAATATATGGATTGGGAAACATGATGCACATTTTGTGGTTAATATAATGGGGACATTCATACTTTAACTTGAATCCAAAGTATGTAATTAATACTATAATGAATATGCATACATACCTCGGGTTTTCCATTTTTCAATGCGATGAGACTAAACAAAGATATTCTAAATAAACATGTTAGTCTCGATATAAGATTGTCATTAATAACACTATCGCATTAGAGGATAAACTCAATATTGGATTTGTCATTAACACAAGATTAGATTTGTCATTAACACCAAAACCATAACTAAGGAAGGTTGAACTTACATCTAGACAAAGATCTAGAGGGACCTCATCCAACAGCCATCAGATCTAACCCTCGTATGCCTAGTACCATTGAATTAGCATGGTCCAATGGATCAAGCCCACGAGGAACGTGCTAGGCCGCCTTATAAAGGATGACACCAAGTGACATGTGGGCTCCTTAGGGGGCAAAAGGACTATCATGCCTTAGTATTGTAGTACTTTAGGGGGCAACTTTGTAATCTTCCAACCCCCTTGATGCTATAAATATAGCACCATGAGCAATGGTCAGGGGGTTAGCATACTTGTAATTGAGCACTATATATGCAAGTATCTTTTACTTGTACCCTAGGCTTCGGCTAAGCCCCCTTCGGTGCGGACCGAAGCCCCCTTACTACTACAGTATTGCTCCGTAACCACAGCAAAGTCTATTTCCTATCTGGCAAGCAATGCATGTGACAGCCATAGAAGACTCTTGTAGCGCATCCAGCATGGGGAGAAACCTAGTAGGGTATATGTGGTAGAGGTAGTAGATTCCAAAGTTGTGCACCAAACATCCATACTGGAACAAAATTCTCCAAACAACATCGTTGGTAGCCGCTTTGTGAATATGGCAGCATACTAGGACATATATGGTACATGAAGAACCCATAAATCTTAGATGGCAACATTTTTCACTGACAAAATGAATGTTTATTTCGATATGTTTGGTATGACAACGTTGAACCGAATTGAAGGAGAGATAGATAGCATAGAAATTGTCAAAATGGACAATAGTGGACGTGCGAACCGGATGTGCAACTCAAGAAGTAGTTGGTGAAACCAACAAGTTTCAGCCATGGCATTTGCATCTACATGGTATTCGGATTCAGCACTAGAACAAGAAACTGTCATTTAACACTTATATGACCAGGAGATGAGGTTATCACCAAGAAAAAAGCAATAAATTGAAAGTTGAGCAAGAGTGTCAGGGCAGCCCGCCCAATCAGCATAAGAGTAAGCAGTGGGACTATGAGAGCGAGTAGGAGTAATGTGAAGACTGAAATCAAGGGTACACTGGATATAATAAAAAATGCATTTAATGAGATATAAGTGCAGTTCACGTGAATCATGAATTGTTGGGACCCAGATTTCCAAATCTAAAACCCTTTGTGCATACTGCACTAGTTCAGGATCATACTAGTGCACACAGTAGAAACATAAATGAAATATCAACCATACACATGTATAACTATGAAAATGGCAATTGACATTAATAAACCAGAGTAGCAATCTTATGGCTAAAGCTTACAATTAATAGCCTCATGCACTAAACAACTTGATTAAAATGCAGAAGAAGAAATTAAGATAGCTTCAATTGTAGCTCATTCATATGGCGTGTGCAATCAACTGGGGTAGCGTGACCTAGTTCTCTATGATACTTGAAGAAATAGTCCTCGTTAACCATCTCTTATCTTGGCAAAGTCTTTAGCAATCGATCAACAAGACATATAGCCGTGAGTATATGTAACATCCCAAATTTTGCTTTTTTGGATTTATTGTGCTTTTTCCTTTTATTTGAATTTTCTGAGATTTTATTTAATTCCTTTTGCATTTAATAGAACATGCCATTTGCCATCTTTTATTTATTCTATGCAAGTTATTATTGATCTTTTGCTAGAAATATTTTATTTGGGTTCTAAATATCTTAAAGTATTTTTTAGAATTTTGCTAGATTTTTCTAAATTTTCTTGCTATTTATTTTGGCTTTATTTTTTTGATTTGTTTTAATTCAGAAATGAATTAAAAATACTCTAAATAATGTTTGGGCTGAAACTCAGCTGGTCCGACCCATTTCCCCGCACCGCCAACCCGTTTAGCCCGCTCGCGAAACCCTAATCCTAGAGCCATTCGATCTGGATCGGACGCTCACCGTTGCGCCAAGTCGCTGCTTGCTCGTACGCCATCGATCTTTCGCCGCTTGGACGTCCATGATACTGCCATGTTACCCTAATCAAATCCCCACCGGACTCCATCATTGCTGCCTTATGTCGTGGTTTCCTCGCCGACACGCCTCCCTAGACCCTATTTAAGCGCACCGATGCCACCATTGTGCTCCTCACCTCGCGCCGCACCCGCTAACCAAGTCTCGCCATTGAGCCGCTCGTCGATCCAGCTTGCCGTCCCCTAAGGTCATCGCCAACGCTTCGCCGCCGCCCGTCCGCTTCGCCGCATCGAGGTCGCCATAACACCGTCGCCAAAGCCTCCCTCTAGCGCCATCGCCGTGGTCATCTTCCCTAGCTCCGGTGAATCTGCTCCGCCGCACCATCGCCACTGATTCGAGCTTCATCCGCCGTCCAATCTTCATCCAACACTTGCTATCGATCCACATCGCCGAACAACAATAAACCACTCCTTCACCCCTCACCGTTGGATTTCAATTGTACGGTGTAGATTGCATCGTGTATAATCATGTTAGCTTAGATCTTAGCCGTTATATCCTAATCATAGAGTTCTAGTTTTGCCACGTTGCATTGTCGCTGTCAGCCGTCGAATCGCGCATTGGTCATTTTCGATTGTGCCGCATGTTGCGCCGTCACTTTGCCTGCCATCGTCGTCCCTTTGCCTGCCATCGCCGTCCGATTTGGATCCAGCGGTCACAGTAGCCATGCATCAAGCCCGCAGTAGATCAGAGCCACTACGCACCGCTTAATCGACCATTCGTTTTGAATCGGACGGATGAGATAGCGTCGAGTTTCCGCTAGTCGTGTAACACCGCGTGTCACACTGTGATTGGGCTACATGCCATCACTGACACCATGGCTTGCATCATCTAGCACACAGACACAGTATTGCCGGTCCACGGTGGACCAAGGCCAAGCCGTGGACTGAGTCTGTAGACCGCGACATGTTTCGCCTTTTGATTGGGCCACATGTCGGGTGACGTGAGCAGTGATGTCATAATTAATTTCCAGTAGAAAAATATTTTAGTCGAAATTAAAAATCTATGCTGACATCAGCATGATGTCATAAACATGAATTTCCTGTATAAAAATAATTCGGATAAATCAAAATTTCTGATTTTTGTGTTTTTCCATTTATTTTAATCTTTGAATGGTTATATCTTTTGCATCCGAACTCCGATTGAGGTGATTCTAGTCTCTAAACATTTGTAAAATCATGCTCTATTTATTGGTAAATTTTATTTAATTTTTAGAGTTGATTTTACTCTCTATTTTGGCTATTTATTGCTTTCTCTCGTTACGCGTAGACGTTGAGTTGCCTGGTGAGTTTGTCGTCGAGGAGCCAGTGCTTGACCAAGTTTCAAAGCAGGATCTAGAACTCTTCGAAGGCAAGTCGTGCTTTGAACATGTTGAACCTATGCTTTAATTATTATATTGTTTCAATATATTGCATGGTATTTCAATTATCTATTGTTTTTCATATGTTGGGAGTAGCTAATTACCTACTTGAATTACATCCACCTTGCCATGTCGTATGTCATAACTTATTTGTCACCCTAGAATGGTTTAATATTAATTGGTAGCTATAATTGCCAATGTGGGTTGTTAGAACGCAAGTAGTATGCTTAGTCATGCAACGAGTCATCATTTTATGTGCAATGATTAATCTTACTTAATGATTATGGAACATGTGTTTTAACTTGTGTGTCGGGTATTGTCACACAATGTTGGTATTGTTGATGGCATGTGGTGCAGGGTAAATCAACTGGGTGGTAAAATGATTTAGACAGAGGCAAGTTGCATGTTTTTGTGGTGGGCCAATGTGGTACGTGGACGACCGCATTTGCCTTTTATGATAATTATGGTTTATGGTTATGATGATTTTTGGTTAGTCTTGCCTTGGTCAATTAAGTACTTAACCTTACAAGAATTTGAACTGAGTCATTCATACAACCACAAGTCTAGTATGGGACAGACCTAACTGATTAATTTGTTGAGTCTAAACTTTGGTACTATTGTAGTGGTGTGAGGCCCGGGTAGTAGTAACCAGTCCTTGTACAGATTGTCTCAGATGGCGCAAGAGGGGGCCCTAGATGTAGTAACCAGTCCCACCAGTGTTGAAGCATTAGCAATAGTACTGGGTTTAGATAGGCATTGGAAAGGCTTTGTTATAATCACTCGCCTTTATGGTGTATGATTATATCTTGTGGGTAAAGTGTATAACCTCTGCAGAGTGTAAAACCTATTCAAATAGCCGTGCTTGTGGTATTGAGCATTGCTCGGTAATTACAGTCAAGGGTTAGATTTTATCAAAACAAATATGGGAACGGGATGATGAACTAAGGAAATAGGTTGTGAATTGGTTATTTGAAACAAATGCAAAAGTTATTATTGTTGTTATTTGTTTTACTGTGTTTTAAATCTATTTATTCTATTCTTTCACAAATATTGTTTATGCAAAGTAATCTTGTAGCCTATCCTTTGTACTAAGTCATGCATATAGTATATCGACTTGCATTCTATGCACGGCTTGTTGAGTGCTTTATGTACTCACCCCTTACAACAAAATATCATCAGTTAGAGAAGAAGTAATGCCTGCTTTTGAGGAGGAGTTCCGCGAGGAGGCGAACAACTAGGGTGCGAACCTTATCAGTTGTCTGTGGCAGTTCAAGGGTTTCTACGCTTTTAATTATTTATGCTGCTATTCATTTACCTTTTGCTTTAGCCCTGCGTGACGTATTCATGTAAGGTGGACCATAAGGTCGTTTATCAGTTATACTTAACTTGATGGAGTTTTTATTATATTATCGCTGAGTATGATTGTAATATTCATCTATATTGAGTCTGTGTGCACTAGCGTGATCCTAGACTAGTGCGGAATACACAAAGGGTACAAATTTGCATATTCGGGTCCCGACATTATATAAAGTACTCAGCAAGTCATAGGGAGTAGTGATACAAATATATTCATGTAAGGCTTGATAAAGAAATAGCCATATGGTTCTTTTGTAGAAAGCAACAATTTGAATTTAAATACAATAAATAGATTCAAAGGATAATAAATAACCATTAAACCATAATAGATAACATAAATAGATTGGCGAGGCTTCACCCTTCACTATCTAAAACCATGATCAAACCATTGAACTCATCCGTGCTAGCCATAGACATCAAAATCACTAATGAACTCCATATTCAGTTCCAACCATTCCACCATCCAGCATTTTTGTTAAAACTCTATATCTTGTATAAAATCCCTATGCATGTCCATGACCATGCACATGGCTATCGAATAGTTTTACACTCTGCAGAGGTTGTACTGCTTTACCCATAAGACATAATCATCTCTTAATGTCGATCATGACACATTTTATTTGGCTTGCGACTAAGAGATTATAATAAGTCCTTTACACTATTGCACACTAGGACCACCCTGCCTAGTGAGGTAATTACCAAAACCAAAGACAAAATTTGGAGCCTAGATGCTTTAATCTCCCCCTTTTTGATAATTGATGATAACCTTATCAAATATAATAAAATTGAATATGTTTTAAATATATATCAAGTCAAGCTAGTTGTATACTTTTGGATTTTGCTTTTAATGGCATTTCACTTCTTTTGGAAGAAGATGATTGGATTTGAAATCAAAATGCCATAAAAGCCACAATTGTATAATTGAAACTCCCCCTAAATGTATGCACGAATATACTAATATGAGATTGCATACTGTCGGTGTTTCGTACAACCGGCAAGTAGATTTGTAAGTATAGGGGCCGCGCGCTCCCTCTCCTTGAATGGTTAGACGAAGGGAGCCCAAGATTTATACTGGTTCGGGCTGAATATCCCTACGTCCAGTTCGTGCAGTGGATCTGTATTGCTCGGGGTGTAGTGGACTACACGGGATTACAAGCGGGGGCTAAGGACAGGCCCTTAGCGTTCGTCCGAGTGGAGGAGGTCGGAGGTGTTTGTGTTGGTCGGATGGCTCGGATGTGGGTGCGAGCAAACCGAATGCTAATGAGGACGCGAATGTCCGATCCCCCTTCCCTGAAGGTCCTGCCTCCCTTTATATATGCGGAGGAGGGCAGGTTGCACGGAAGTTTGGAGGAAAAAAGGTAGGGGTATGCTACACCTGGGAGCTCCTGGTCTTCGGTCTCGATGATTGACAGGTCCCTGTTGCCCCACGCCGGGTTGGTAGACACAACGGACAACGTCTCGTTGGGAAGGTGCGCATCTGCCCTCTGCATGTCTATCAGATGCCGACGCCGTCATGATGAGCCCTGACGCCGCCTCGGGAGGAAGCGAGCCTCCTTACCGCGTATGGCGGGGTGAAGCGACCGATGCTTTGACTTTGGCGGCCCCCTGGCCACCTTGAGGGGGAGCCACCTGCCCCGGTGTACCATTGTGTCCACAGGGCAGGTGACCAATTCGGAGTCGACTGGCGACGTGGTGAAGGTTGCTTAGTGGGAGTTCGTCTGGGATCTACCCTGGGGCCAAGTCGGAGCTCACGGAGGCGTCCGACCTGTGGTCAGGTCGGAACCCACGGGAGCGTCCGACCCGAAGCCTGGTCGGACCGCCCCTGGTGGGCCTGGTCGAGGCTGAGGGTCGTTCGTGGCCCCCTCTTCTTGGGCCTAGAGCCAGGCCCACGTCGGATTGTCCGGTATCCCAGGCAATATTTAGAGATAATCCCATCTGTGAGGGGCGGAGACTTTGGTAATACCCCCTCCAGCGCTCTGCATCACTGCTAACCTTGCCGTCATATCCGTATGACTGAGAGAAAAACGATCTTGATATAGATGTATACTTTGCTGTGGGGTACCCCGGGTATGAGTATTCGTCACATACATTTTGAAGAATTTGGAAATTTTGGCAGAGTTTCCACTATATATTAGATTCGAGAACACAAGATGAATATGTCAACATGCATGCACATTAATCATAAGATCCAATATGACAAAATAGGAAACATAATAATATGACAATTAAGCATGCAACATTACAAACATCCATGAAAACATCCAAAAGCACATAATAGAGGTTCAATTAGCTTATAATATATATAAAAATATATTACAAAGCTAATCCCACACTACACTTCTTCCATCTTTTACTTCCTCTTCTTCTACTTCTCCTCTTTTGGCATGTAAGGACCAAAAGAAGAGGTCTTTATGGAACACATAGGAAGAGGGGTCTTGGGTACCATGACCAGGACCACAAACAAAGCGATGAAAAGAGACGTTAACAAACTTGTCACAAAGAAGATCTATAGTTGCTCCACTAGTGTCCAAATGCTCTCGAACTTCACCAACCATGGCATGAGTCTAGAGCTAAAATTGATGCTCTTGGTCAAGCCTGCTCATGATTCCAAAGCTGAGTGAGGCAAACTGAGTCATCATGTCTAAACAAAGAGTCTTTAGACTCACCAAGAAGGCATCCTGAGGCACGTCATGGGCCGAAGGTGGATCCTGAGGGGTGTCCTGAGGTTGCTGCTGCGCTGGATGACCAATTACTTGAGGGGCTGCTGCTGCGCTAGATGACCAATTACTTGAGGAGGAGCTTCACGAGGCTTGTATTATTTGTAAGCATATCCATATCTTCCCTTGCACCCAGTCTTCCTAAGTATGAGCTTTATGATGTAGGGAGCAAAGTATATGGATTTTCCTTGCTCACGAGCCAAAGAGGCCATCACCCTCATCATAAAGTCAATTACATCGAACTTCTATCTGTGCATCACCTTATTCATTATATTCTAGGCATATCCATGAATGTCATCAAAGTTACCACTTTTGGGAGAATAGTAACTCTAATGATCCTATTTACTAAACTGGCCTGTGGAAGTAGCCATGCTAATTTACCTGGCCTCCTTACATTAGCAGGATCATAAAACTCAAGCTGGTGAGTGACCCTAAGTGGCATGTCACTATGAATCCTAGGATATCCACTATGGAAGATGCACAATGCCTACTTAAACTCATCCTTAGTGACAATGTAGACCTTGGCACTGAACACCTAGGTGATGGAGTCATATATGTTAGGAATGTAAACTATAGCATAAAACTGATGAATCATGTCCTCAAAGTCACACATCTAATTTACAAGCTCATGAGGCTTGCTCCATGGAATAACTCAGGGACACCAACAAATAACGGTAGCTTTCTAATATGGTCCCAATCCAACTATTTCTTATCAGCAAAGTCCTTGTCAAAATAAATCTCATAAAAGACCTTCTCTTGGAAAAGAGTGCGAAAGAACTTCTTTGATGTTGTTCTTGGGAGGCGAAATTGATTAACTCCCCTCAAGGAATAATACTTATCTCCCTTGATTGGACTTAGGTCCTCTTGAGGATCAAAGCTAGGCAGAGATTCTTCTTCCTCATAGTCTTCCTCCTCATCAACATCCATGCTATAATCCTCCTCATCTTCTTCTTCCTCATTTGATTCATGTGTGGGTCCTTTTTCTTTATTGGCCTGTGAGTTGCTTCCTCCTAATTCTTGCTGCACTAATTTCCTTATTTGTTCATTTCTAGTAGCAATAGTGTAGGAGTCATCGTTGTCACTCCCATTGTCAAACTGAGGAGTGGGAACCCCGGCACTAAAGCAGTTGAAGCTAGGTTGTCATCCTTATGAAAAAAATCAGAAATGACTTCATTTATCTAGGTGTCACCTTAGTTCTGCTTCTTGCTCTAAGCAGAAAGACTTATCGAAATCACAGGTCGAGTTGATTTCCTAACTATGCCCCCACCATGAGGTGGCTTGGGCTTGGAAGGATTCTATACCCTTGGCATGATTCTAGATAACAAGGATAATAGGAGGGATAAGCAAAGGAACTAGGAACTCAAATTTTATAAATTTAACAAAAATACAATAGGTTATGTTGTTTTTGGCAGCAAAGTCGAAACTACTGCCTATGCTGGACCGGTAGTGCCGCTTCTGGGTGGCACTAGCACACTAGCAGGGCCGGTAGAACTGCACCAGGTCGGTACTACCACTGTACCACAGCTGTAGTACCGGGTTCATCATGGAACCACAGCCACCAAGAGTGAAAACTCCATTTTTTGATTAGATTGGGCACTAGAATTGCATAAAGTGACTTCATATGTCACCGATTCACCGATCTATTCATTTAAACTAGAAATTTCACTTAAACACAACATGCATTTGCTACATTTGTATCAAACCCTAAAATCAAAATTTGAGGCCTAGGGCATGAAGTGAATGGAGGAAAAGCTCAAGAGTGATGAGAGATGATTACCTTGAGAAGATTGAGAGCACTTGAGTAAGAAAAGATCCTTGAAATGGAGAGAAAGAGCTTTGGGATTTTTGGGAGAAAGTGGCTTGAGAGCCAACCCTTGCTTTGAGAGGAATGAGGCACAAATGAGGGCAGTGAATAAGGGTGTGTTTGGCAGGGATTCAGCTTCTTCAGATTCATGAATCTGGTGAAGCTGAAAATTCTAGCTTCACCAGATTCGTGAAGCTGAAGCTGTGAGTACATTAAGAGTGTTTAGATAGATCATCTTGTTTACATTTTAGACCAAAAATATAAACTTAATTCACTTTATTTTAACCTACAAGTTTCAGATTTCAGGTGAAGCTAGAATCTGGAGCTCTACCAAACAGGCCCTAAGTAGTAACCGGCCAAGGAAGCAAATAAGGAAAAGGGAAACCACCGTCTATGCAGAAAACCACTCAAAAATTGGCCCCACCTGACACTTATGGCACTACCATTGCCGGGGGAGATAGTGCCGGCCATGGGCAGTACTACCGGGATTAACAAGCGGGTAGTGCCATCTTGATTGAAGCAGACTGAACCTTTAAGATCAAAATTGTGAAATAACTCTAATGTATTCAAGACTTAGTAAAATACATATATGAGCATTTCCAAAATATCACAAAGCTCAAAACCATATAATTAACATAATTTGTACAAAGATAGTTTTTGAAAAGATCATTTTCCCTTTTTGAGAAAGCAACACTCATTTTAAAGAGAATATGAATTCAATTTAAGCAACACTCATCTTAAAGAGAATATGAATTCAATTTCCTTGTTTAAGTTTTAAGTACTTGTAGGATACTAGAAACATATGAAGCTCTAGTTCCACAAGCTATAACTCAATAAGTGTATTATTTAGATCAATATAGACATTATTTTGGGTTTGCTTGAAAATCTAATGGAGTATTTTTAAAACACCTTTTTGCTTTTGTAGAAATATATAGAGAAAGTTGTAACAAAGAATATCTATTAGATGAGATTTACATATATATTTTTTTGAAAGTGAAGGGATTTCAATAAGAATTTTGTAAAAGCTTCAATATATCATACTCTTAAATAATTTGACTTAGTTAAGTCTATAGGCTTCCTTTTTGAAACAGTAGTACTACTTATTTGATATTTTCATATTTTAAGGATATAGTATACATATAGATTGTATAATACTCCCCCTTAATGCGTTGCCCAACATAAAATTCAAGAATCAATCAAAAGCAAATAACATAAAATGAAAGTTCAACCATGGTGCAAATTGTTCAAGTAACATTTGAGATATCTATGACATTTAATTCATTCCTTAATTTGCAAAAGTAGGCTTTATCTAGAGGGTTGGTATGGATATCCGCTAATTGATCTTCGATTCTTATATGGCTAATGACTATTCACCCTTTCTCATATGATCTTTTAAGAAATGATGGCGGATATCTATATGCTTAGTTCTTGAGTGTTGGATTGGATTGTTGGTTATTTTGACCGCGTTTTCATTATCACATAAAAGAGGCATACTTTTAAAATTTATTCCATAATCCATCAAAATTTACCTCATCCAAAGTAATTGAGTGCAACAACTACCATGGATATATACTCGGCTTCACGGTTGATATGGCAACGGAATTTTGTTTCTTGAGAAACCATGAAACAAGAGATCTACTTAGGAATTGACAACTTCCTGATGTGCTCTTTCTATCCACTTTGCAACCCGCATAATTTGAATCGAATATCCAATTAAATCAAATTTAGCACCTTTAAGATATCATAAGTCTATATTTGAGGAACGCTTTAAATATCTTAGAATTCTTTTAACGGCCACTAAATGGCAATCTTTGGTGATGCTTGAAAATGTGCACACGTGCAAATACTAAACATGATATCAGGCCAGATGTAGTAAAATAAAACAAGTTATCAATCATAGAACAATAAACCTTTAAATCTACCAATTTACCTCCCTCATTGAGGTCTAAGTGCCCATTGGATGCCATAGGTGCCTTGATGGGCTTTGTGCCTCTATGCCAAATCTTTTGAGTAAATCCTTCACGTATTTGGTTTAGCTCACGAAGGTTCCATCATTGAGTTGATTGATTTGGAGTCTAAGAATATAGCTCAATTCACTAATCATGAACATGTCAAATTCTCTAGGCATCATATCACCAAATTTTTTGCAAAAATCTTGGTTAGTAGAACCAAATATAATGTCATCAACATAAATTTGACATATAAAGAATTCATTATTACTTATTTTTGTGAGGAGTGTTATATCAACCTTCCCAATTTTGAATTCTTTTGAAAGTAGAAAGTCTCTAAGACACTTATACCATACTTTATGTGCTTGTTTGAGTCTATATAGCGCCTTAGAGAGATTATACACATGGTTCGGATTTTTAGGATTTTTAAAACTGGGAGGTTGTTCTATAAATACCAACTAGGATATTTTTCCATTTAGAAAAGTACTATTCACATCCATTTGAAGCAATTTAATATTGAAATAGGATGCAAATGCAAGCAAGATACGAATGGCTTCTAATCTAGCCATAGGTGCAAAGGTTTCACCAAAATCCAAAACTTCGATTTGGGTAAAACTGTGTGCTACCAATTTTACCTTATTTTTTACTACAATACCATTTTTATCTTGTTTATTTTGAAATACCCATTTTGTACCAATAACGTTGTGATCCTTTGGTATTTCAACTAAAGTCCAAACGTCATTTCGGGTGAAGTTATTGAGTTGTTCATGCATTGAGTTCACCCAATCTGGATCATCTAAAGCTTCATCTACATGAGAGGATTCAAAAGAAGACACAAAAGAATAATATTCACAAAATGAAGCAACACGAGATCGAGTTTGAACACTCTTACTAACATCACCCAATATTTGATCTATTGGGTGATCTTTTAAGATTACATGGTGAATTCTTGGAGGTAAGGCATGAAGTTGATGATCATCCTCCTTTTCTTCCACTTCTATTGGTTGAGCTTGACTTGGTGTAGCAAAAGTGGAAGGCTCAACTTGAGTGGATAGAGGTTGATCATCTTTGTCCTCCTTTGGCTTGATGTCCCCAAGGGTCATATTCTTCATTGCTTATCTCAAGCTTTCATCATCTACATCATCCAAATTTTCTTGCTCTTCTTGAGAGCCATTAGCCTCATCAAATTTAACATCACACGTTTCTTCAACTAAATCTTTAGTTTGGTTGAAGACATGGCATACCTTGCTATTTGAAGAGTAACCAAGTAAGAATCCAATATCATACCGGCTTTGAAATTTTGAAATACAAACATCCTTTTCCAAAATATAACATTTGCAATCAAAGAAATAAAAATAAGAGATGTTCGGTTTTCTTTCAATGAGAAGCTCATATGAAATGTTTTTCAAAAGACGATGCAAATAAAGATGGTTTGTGGCATGACAAGCGGTATTCATAACTTTTGCCCAAAAATTATCAGAAGTACCATATTCATCAAGCATTGTCCTTGCCATTTCAATCAACGTTCGATTTTTCTTTTCTATAACTCCATTTTGCTCTAGAGTGTAGGTAGCGGAAAGCTCATGCTTTATTCTAGATTCATCATAATAATCTTTGATTCTTGTATTTTTAAACTCGAAACCATAATCACTATGGATTTTCTTTATTTTGAAATCAAATTCATTTTGAGCTCCTTTTACAAAACTTTTGAAAATAATGGAGGCTTCAGATTTGTCATCTAAGAAGAAAACCCAAGTATATCTTGGGGAATCATCTACAATATCTAAACAATAAGAATTGCCCCTAGTGTTCTTACAGGTTGTTGGGCCAAACAAATTCATATATAAGATCTCTAATGAACTAGATGTAGACATGATACTCTTGGAAGAATGAAAACCAGCAATTTGCTTACAGGCTTGGAAAGTACTACACAATTTATTTTTCTCAAACTTCACATCTTTCAAACTTACAACTAAATTATATTTGAAAAGCTTTTTGAGTTGAATCATCCCAACATGAGCTACCTTTCTATGCCATAACCAACCAAATGAGCTTTTCGTAATTAAACAAGTTTGAAGGTATGACTCATTTGAGGTGAAGTCAACTAAGAAAGATTTTCAAATCTAAAGCCTTTGAACATCAAGGAGTTATCATTTTCTTTTGAGATTACAATACCATCTCTATAAAATGTGCAATTAAGGCCAAGATCATATATTTGAGAAATGGATAGCAAGTTAAAATTTAAAGTTTCAACTAATGAAACATTTTAAATGAAAAGGTCGTTAGATATAGCAATTTTACCAAATCTTATTACCTTTTTCTTACTATTATCACTAAATGTGATTTGTCATGTTGACCATTCCCAACTTCAAATGTGGTGAACATCTTCCGATCTTCAATCATGTGTTGAGTGCAACTACTATCTAACAACTAATACCGTCCATCAGTTTTGTAGTTTACCTACAAAAGAATAATTAAACTTTTTAGGTACCCAAATTTGTTTGGGTCCTTCGAGGTTAGTAACCAAGTTTTTTGGCACCCAAATGATATTCTTTTTGACACCAAGTATAGGGGTGCCAACAAATTTAGCAACTACTTTACCATTGCTAGTTTTTCTAAGAATATAGCATGAATCATAAACATTATTCTTAGGAGCTTTGCTTAAAGAACAATCATTTGCTATATGTCCTACTTCGTGACACTTATAGCAAAGCTTCTCATTAGACCTCACAAATCTTGGAGACTTATGGCTCACTTTCTTACCCTTTTGGGAATGAACCCAAGGCCTTCCTTATTGTAGGAGCATTATTGATCACTTAGAATATCGTCAAGAGTTGCTTTACCCTTGAAGCATCGATCCAAGCTCTTGCTTAGCTTAGCTACTTACTCCTTGAGCTCAACATTCTCATCAATTAAATTATTGCTATCATGAATAGTATTGAAACTTGAGCTAGAAGGCATGATAAGCAAGTCATCACATGAAGTTGCTATGCTAATTTTTGATATATTACAAGAACAATCATTTACTTTAGACATAGCATCAATAATATCATAAGAAACTCATATATCAATTTTGGACTTAGATTAAACCTTGAGAATGAGAGTCTCATGAGCTTTCTTTAGCTCCTCATAAGAGTCTTTGAGAGAAAGAAATTCTTTTCTCAAAGTCTTATACTTTGACTTCTCCTTATTAAGGTATTCATTTAAGTTCTCAAGCATATCTATAAGTTCATTATAGGAAGGCTCATCATCGTCATTAGATTTTACCTTATCTTCTTTTTCCATAAGATAAAAAGGAGTGACGAATGGCGATATAGCTTCCTTTATGGCGATTTTGATGAGTCCCTTCTTCTTGAAAGGGGTGTCATCATTGGATGAGTCGGAATCCAAATACTCTTATTTGGAATCCCACTCTCCAATATGAGTCTCACCATTGCCATCCTTGTGAAGCTTCTTGAAAAGATTCTTCTTCTTTTGGAATGGCTTCTTGGATGACTTGGCCTTATCATCCTTCCCCTTGGGGCAATGAGAGGCGATGTCCCCTTTTCATCGCACTCCTAGCAACAGATGTTGGTGTAGTGATTGTTGCTTGAGTTTTGCCCCTTTTTAAATTTATGTAGAGCATTTAAGCTTGAGCTCCTCGTCATGAACCTCCTCATTCGCCTCACAAGGAGAGCCATCTCCTCTTCGGAGTCATCAAGCGTATCATTGCTTGACTCCGCCTTGGCCTTTGAGGTGGTGTTCTTTTTTTAAGAACTTTGCTCCAAGAGCTCCTCCTTGTCCTTCTTTTAAAGCTCAGTAGTAATGAGGTTTTCAAGGAGTTCGGTTGGCGTCATCCTTGGTAAATCAGGAGAGATGAGGAACAATGTCATCAATATATTTGTCCAGTAGAGCCCTAAGCATCTTGCGAAAAATATCAAGATCATTAGTGACGCCCTAAGGCCTTTGAGCTCATTCACTATATTGTTGAGCCTTGAGTATACCTCATTAATGTTCTCATGGGGTACTATAAGGGCATGTACAATGGTATAGGCACAATGCTTGCCTATAACAAGGACATGTCATTTATTTAGAGACAACCCATGCAATGGTATAGACACATTTATGAGTAGATAGCTTCTTCCCACATATTAGAGTCGACTCTAGATTGAGCGACTCAACTCTCTATACTCACCCTCTCTCATCCACGTTCCTATGTGGCAAAGCTTAGAGGACATGTACTATTGTACATGCTCTAATGAAACTCTCATATTTGATTCTTAGCATATGCAATTTAGGCTCCTTATCGAGAATGTTCCCTTATGGATTTCCGAGACGGTAGTCCAAATCTCATGAGTGGTGTCAAGATTGCTCACTCGATTGAACTCATCCGTGTTCAAGCCTCCAAATAGAGCGTTCATGGCTTGAGCATTGAGATGAGAATTTTTCTCTTCTTGATCAATGGTAAGTGTGGGATTTAATCCCGTAGTGAAACCCTCATCTACAATTCTCCACCTGCTTGGACTCATAGCTTTGTGATAAATGGTTATGCATATTTTCTAATACACATAATTTGTGCCATCAAAGAAAGGTGCCTTGCCTATGGAAACCCGTCGCTAGCCATCCTTTACTCTCTAGACGATAAAGCTCCAAAAGAGAGTCCAAACTCTGATACCACTTGTAGGATCAAGGATAACCAACTAGAGGGGGTGAATATGAGGTTTTTTAATTTTTTGGCTCTAATTACAATAGATGATCAAGTAATACTAGAATTGAGAATTTTAATAATTAAAAGCTAAATTGTCTAGGATTTCGCTAATTGCACCAACAAACTAGGTCTAAGCAAATTACACAATCCTAGATAGATGAGCAAATGCTAAAAATATTAGGAATATAAATTTGCACAAATGAACACAAGAGAGCAAACCATAAGAGATGAATACAATGATTTTTTGTGGTCTCTAAGACTTGCCGGTTCCCCTAACTTATGTTAAGGAAGCTTGAATAAATCAAGCCGGCACCTTGTGCAAATGAGCCTCTCTCGATCGCTAGTGATAGCTCTTCCTCGCTCCAAGTAGGTGAGCTCCAACCATCACAATCCACTGGGTGCCTCCTCACAAGCTTCTTTGAGGAGATCACCGATTCTCATGCCTCCAAGTTGTCTAGGAGATGGCAACCTTCAAGAGAATAAACCTTGACACTTGCTTGAGGTTGATCAAGTGTTTAATGGCTCAACTTGGTTGCACACATTTGAATTTCTCTCAACAACTCACAAAATGTGAATTAAATACTCTAGAGATGATGAGAGACTTGCAAGGGCTCACAATATGCAATAAATGTTCAAGAGTATACCCTTGCTGCAGGTGGGATGAAGAGTATACCCTTGCTATAGGTGGGATGGAATTAAAGTCCCCACCAACAAATCTAGCTGTTACCATCTAATTCCTGAAAAATTCAGGAAAGTCAGCACTACCGCCCATGTAGCATCGATAGTGCCGACCTCAGGCTCAACGGTCGCCTATAGCATTTAATGCTGAGAGGAACTAGTCATTGATATAGTACCCCAGTACTACCGCCCATGTAGCATCTGTAGTACCGGCCATAAGCACCAAGAATTGTGCATATTCAACTTTTTCTCGAAAAAGGCTAATGTCCATTTTGGTCGGTACTACTACACCTATGGCAGTACTGCTCCCAGATGGACGGTAGTGCTAGTCATGTAAAAACCTAAAAGATGCACTGTTCTGGAAAAGATCTAACAACCACTAGGGCAGGTACTACCGCAACTTTGGTAGTACCAGCCAAAAGTGGGTCGGTGTCCGGCCTTGGCACCAAGGATTGAAATCTCGTTTTCGCTCCAAATCTTGTCCATGGCCAGAGAATGAAATCTCAGCAAGATTTAGAAATTTCTGAAAAATTCTGGATGAAATACAAAACAAAAATTTTAATCCAAATTTTTTCTACTGAGAAAATTGAAATTTCGGCCAATTTTGCCAAGATCTTAGCGAGATTTGCCGAGATCTTAGCAAAATTGTACCGAGCAAAAAATAGATCAAACAATGTCAACAAATTTTTTTTGTAGGTTCCTGTAATATCAATGATATTTATATAAAAATTTCAGATGATTATCAATTCTAAGGAATTTTTAAAAATTTAAACATTGCAACTGCCCTAATAAAACGTTGACCGACAAGATTGAACCGAATAAAAAATAAAACAAACCATGTAAGAAAATTTTGAAATTTTTTTTGCATGGTTATGAGGTATCATTAATGTTTCTATAAAATTTTTAGATAATGATAAAGGTTCATGAGTTTTTAAAAATTCAGACAGTGCTACTGTTCTAATAAAAGCCATAGTGGTAAGCTTCAACTAAATGAAAAATAGTACAAACCACATTAGAAAATTTTGAAACTAATTTTGGATATTCCTGATGTGTCATTAATGTTTATATAAAATTTTTATATAATGATGAAACTTCAAGAAGTTCCAAAAATTCTGAAATTGCTACATCCTGATAAAAATCGATGATCAATATATAGATTTGGTTTAATAATGGTTTAAAATTTTTGAAAATTTTACAGAAGAGTTCTAAGGAAATTATTAAGATCTATTAAAGTTTTTGAATCATTATTACAATCCAGTGAATTTATAAAATTCTTGCAAGTGCACTGTACCATTTATGTTGTTTTTGTTTTTGATTTTTGAAATATATCAAATGAAGTTCAATGCATACATAGATTTGATTGAGCCAGAAAAAAATTTTGAATTTTTTTAAAATTTTATATAATGGTAATGAGGAAATTATTAATCTCTCATAAAAATTTTGGATTATGATCACACTCAAGAAAATTTATAAAATTCTGACAAGGTTATTGTCCCAATTATGTTTATTTTGTTTTTGATTTTTGAAAGATAACAAATGAAGTTCAATTATTTTGAAACTTTTTGTTTATGATCATACAATTCTTATGACGGTACCATAAATTTTTGACATTATGATAAAATATATACAATTTTATAAAAATTCGACACTATTTCTGTGGTTTCTAAAAATATCTAAAAAAATTCAGTTTTTTAACAAATTTTCGTAGGAGATGACTTTCTTAGGGGTTATTGGACCAAATCCGGTCAAAAAAAGTCAAAAATTCTGAGATCTCAACGAGATTTGGCAAGATCTCCATGAGATTTCCGAGATTACTATAGCAATTTAAATTTTTTTGATTTTTTTGCTCCCCGGCATTTCAAAATTCATCCACATATGGAAACTGAGATCTCGTGAAATTTTGGCAAGATTTTAATCCTTGCTGAGCACACTCCAAAAATATGCATAATGTAAAATAGCTACTGACATCTGGAGCCGATATACGCACCTGCGACAGTGTCGCTCCCAGAAGGTCGGTAGTGCAGGCCTGGAGCAGATCCAAAAATAGCCATCTTTGTCAAATAACTACCGGCCTCTTTAGCTGATATTGTCGCCCTTGCGACAATACCGCTCCTAGAAGGTCGGTAGTAGCAGTACCGCTCCTAGAAGATTGGTAGTGTTGAAAGCACAGTTTTTCAGAGGATTTTGAAGGATTTTTTGAGAAATGCATATGACTAAAATATAAATATGAATTTGAGCCATTGACACTTGATTATCTTCAAGCTACTAACCAAAGATTTCTCTTCACAGTATGGCGATTGGCGAAGAGGAAACTTTCAAGAGGGGCTCTGCGTAGCGTGGCATGAAAAGCGTGATGCGGCGAGGCAAGGCCATCATGACATGAAAAACAACATGTTATGGCGTCCAGTATAGCATTTACACTAGCAACTCAATCTTTTCTCCAAACACCTAGATCAGCAAAAAGCTACAAAAAGATCCTTACAACTTATACCTTGGTATTAGTTTGATGTTCTAATTTCCTTATAGCTCAACAATTTCATCTCTTCATAGAATCAACCTACGTTTTGTATTCTCAAGAAAAATTGTTAGTCTTTAAAACATGACTGTTATTAATTATCAAAATCAAAGACAAAATTTGGGGGCCAGATGATCCAGTGGTGTTGAAGTAGGCGTGGCCTACACCGAAGAAGTTGTTGGAGATGCCACCGGTAGCGTGATCCTTATCAGAATGTTCGGATCGATCAACGCGAGCATTGCCATCGCTGGCAGTGGAGGCGATGACGACGGTGGAGGTAGCCGACTTGGCATTGAGCTTCTTCTGATTTTGTACCAACAAAAGCATAGAAGAGATTTGGAGAAAAATAGGGAAAATTGTCTACATTGGTGTGCCAAGGAGCTGCAATACTTGGTGATGAACTTGTTGCCTTGAGGAAGATTGTGAAATTTGGCCGCGCGTGACTCTTCTTATTATCACGAAAAAGCTTCTCGATGGCCATCCAAATTGAGAGAATGGAGGAGCCAGGCATCATGACGATATCGAAAATCTCTACGGAGATCGAACCGTAGAGTCAAGAGAGAACGGTGAAGTCGCTGTGGTTCCAGTCAACGTCATCAGCAGTGGGAACGAAACCGTCGACTTGTACCATAAGGGAGCTAGTGCTTGTCGAGAGTAACAAAGGAAGAGTTTCCGCCACTTAGCATAGTTGGAGGATCGACGATGATCAACACGTGTGTTTTGATGATCGCCGCATGAACGGCCTGGACAGAGAGGGAGGGAGTGCTTGTACATCATGCTCGGCATGTCCTTGACGCCAACCTCGGAAACAATATCATCATCGCTGGAGTCACCGGATTTCTTACTGCCGTGGTCGCTCACCATGATTGATGGGAAGAGACGACGGGAGAGAGAAGTCATCGAGAGGGAGGGGTGGAAATTGTTGATCAGAAAGGAATCAAAGATTCAGCTATGTAGCTGATAACTCTGTAATAAAACTGAGCTATGTGTTTTGGTAGAGGCCGGAGGCAACTCCTTTTTCTAAAAAAAAAAAGGAATCAAAGGTCCACACCTCAGAGTTCTATCCAGTATCCACCCCACAGAAATAAGTTTGTGTGAACAGGAACAAGCAAAGACGGGGATGCAAGATGACCTATTCTGAACCGTTGCTACTAGAAAAATCATTGTTACTGCAATAACTTGTCTGATGGTACAAACTGATCATATTCCAAAATGATGCTAATAGCATAATCCCAATTAATGTAAAAATCAGTACAAATGGCACAAAAATACAACAATGAAACTCCACAAGAAACGTGGTTATGTGGAAATGAAATCCTACATTCCTACCAGCTTTTTTGTAAAAACAGCAGGTGCCCTTTGCCTTGACGGTATTCACGACAAAGAAATGAGGTTATTACATCATTACCTAGTGAATAATTCCTTCGGTTGGATCAGTGCTATGCTGTTACGAGTTGGAGGTTCCGCAAAAACCAGCGCCAACAATAAGAAATGTTATAGCTTGTAGATAAATGTAGATGAAATAGAAGTCGCCTCCATACACCAAGTTGTAGGTTGCGCAAAAGAATAGGAATATGGCAAATAAAATTTCTGACAAGGTCCATCTGGAAGAACATTAGAACAGTACACAACATGGAATTAGTTGAATCTAGCCTTGATCAGATCTGTTACTCTGAGGATGTACATAGAAACGGCCACCTTACCTGTCCCAAAACCTGCAGGGAGGCCTTTCAAGTATTTGAGATGCATGCTTTGTGCTGCTCGTATTACCAAGCTTTTCTGTGACAACCCACTCATTTACACTTCCTAACTCGAGCAAACCGATGATCGTCGCCTTAGTTCGGTGAAAAGACATGACATTCTCAAAAAGGATCCAGAATGGTATGAAATGGATAGAACTGAAAGCAAAGCAATAGTTAGAAACCAATGCACCCAATTGGGTAATAAAACATTTATGTTAACAAGCTCTTTTTGCAAGCATAAAAACCTTGGATTTCTAATGGCATATAGAAGGGTTATTGTTGTTGGGACATAAATCACCCCCCATGCAGGAACTGTGACCTCAGGGATTAGGACCGACAATGGGATTACTACACAGTATAGCATGAAAGGTACCACATGAGCAACAACCTTCCTCACAAAGAAGAAGCTGTAGAGCAAATAAAGCTTCCTCCAAAATGAAACCTCCTGCTCCAAGATTTAGATGATGTCAGATAAAAATAAAAATAAAACAGTAATGCTGTAATCAAATGGTCAGATTACTCACACAAAACAGGGTATGAAATGTTTGAGGAAATAAATTTGATGCTCATGCATATCAGAGTATCAGACAAAAATCACCTCATCATTAAATGCATAAGATTACTATATTATAACAAGCAAACTTACATTAGTAAGCAATATTTCTGCCCCCATCTTCCGGAATAAATTTGCTGCCCCACATGTCCAACGGTGTTGTTGACGACGATATGCCTTCAGATTGCTTGGCAATTCACTTTTTACCTATGGTTCCAGTAATAATTTCCTTGCAAGTTACATCACATGTAAAAAATATGATTGTCAACCAAACAAGGTTGGCCATTAAACAACACTACCAACTGTAAGAAAAAAAAGGCAAAGTTATTTGTTTTAATATTTCTAGCATGCTCTAAATGGTTTCAGATGAATTCCATTCCGCAAATCACCATGCTTCTCTCACGATTACATTTATTTTCTTTTCCAATTGTTAAGGCCTCTCTTAATGTAGAACATGCAAAAGCTGTGTAGTTCAACAAGATAAATGAATCCATATGAGTACGTTAGTACCATCCTACCTTAACATCACCAACATAGAAAAATTTCCATCGTTTCAGACCAGCTCTGACTGCCAAATCCATGTCTTCCACTGTGGTTCGATCCTCCCAGCCCCCAGCTTCCTTGATGGCAGAAATTCTCCAGACACCGGCGGTTCCTGAAGTTAAATAGGTTAATCCTACAGGACTGTGAATGGTTCAATTCTTATTGAGAAATTTATTTGTTATACCATTAAAACCAAAGAACGCAAAGGTGGATGAACCTGCTTCCTGCTCTACTTTAAAGTGATAATCTAGTGTCATCTTCTGTATCCTTGTCATCAAGCACTCGTTGGGGTTAACTGCAAAACCGTCCCGAAATGCCAGTCAGCAAGTTCCTGTCAATTGGAACAAGAGAAGCATCAGACAGATAAAGCCTTCTCGTTTGATGTATTGGGGCAAAGTTTGTTATGCACCATATCCAGAGTTTATTGAAGGACTTATCCGGATTTGCATCAGATACAGGTACAAGGTTATGTTGGCAACTTGGCATGGAAGACCATAAATAGGATGAGTTGAGTACGGGACGACAAGGTGCTTGACTACTTCTACCTGGGTGAGAAAGTCGTTCGAAGACATCAAAGCTGGCCATAGTACTTTCACTACATATGTGTATGTTTCCTTAGCATCAGCATCAGTGCTGTCATAATTTATTTTTCTTCATATAATTATTGTGTAACCCAATTGCACATTCTCAAGAAAACATATACTGTTATCCCGTTTCCTCCACTTTGACAGCAGTTATTATCGGTCCTATCTAACATGCATATTCAATGGTGGTGTTCACTAATCTACTCTAAGCTTTATGTCATAAGAGCGGTGCTATGCTAGTTGCTACAACCAGGCAGCTTCAAAGATTTGATAGGAGCATCATCAAAGAACAACATACTAACAAAATGAACTCATAACCAGGGTAAACGCGAGTGCTCTTCAGGCTTACCAAATTCCCAGCGTGCTTGAACAAGAGCAATTTGTGGATTATGCACAAGATACGGGATGGTTCTCAGGAGGAAGTCAGGTTCTGGCTGGAAATCAGCATCAAATACAGCAACAAAATCGCACTGTTGGACATAATCACGCAGCATCCCTTCTTTCAATGCACCAGCCTTATATCCTTTTCGAGTGTTTCTCACCTCATATTTTACGTTCTTGCCTTTGTTAGCCCAAATCTTGCATTCAAGCTCCACCAGATCCTATTTCGAGCATACTACACGAATGAATGATTTATCTTGGAGGAAGGCAAGAAAAAAATTTCAATACCACTTCAATTAAGTAGCTCAAGCTAATATGTACAAGTACTTATTTCTACCCTAATTAATGCCAGTAGCCACAACAGGAGTGCTACTGCTTCTATGTTGCACTATAAAAAAGAAATTTTCAGAAATTTATGAGTTGAACCCTTTTGTATGCCCTTTGTAACTGAGATGGGCAGGTTCTACTGCGCTAGGCTCCCCATCTTGATGTAGCATACTGTAGCGACGTCTTACTTTTTTGGCCATGATGCAACTTCTATTACAGATACTATTTGTTATAATTCGCATCCAATTGTAGCAATTTGTCCACACATCATTATTGACATATGGATACCTTGTGCTTTTCCTCTCGGTGCATACATATTGTTACTACGTTGCCTAATACGTCATTGCTTAAAATTTCACTCTTTGAATGGCACATAATCTCTGCCGGCGCATCACTAGTTGACCAACAATACAATACCATTCGAGCAGTGCTTCTATATTTTCCCTCCTAGTACAAGTTGCACAAATTTTAAAACAGACGAAGAGTTAAATAATCACCATCTACCTTTTATTTATATTTTAATATTTAAATAATTTTTAAAAAGAAAAGAGCAGAAGTATCTCTCATATCACTTTACTCAGACACTATGCCACTATCCGACAACTCACCACTGTCTACCAATTCTATTCTTCTATCGGCCATTATTTTTTTTATTGGATTACAAGGAAGCCACACACGCACCACCACGCACGCGGACTACATAATGGCCGATAGAAGAATAGAATTGGTAAGCCCCTTTATCAGGCGCCTAGACAGACTTACACTGGGGAAATATCTGCAACCTCACAAAATCTCATGTGTACGTATAATAGATGAGCAATAGAATTTAAACTCTGATAGAGTGTATAATAGGTGAGCGTTAAACCCCGATAGTTGGAGTCGTAGAACAAACTCCACCATCACCCACCACCCAAATGTGTCCATTCTGATTGCGAAACGCGTATTTCTTTTGAGAAATTTTACCAACAACTCCAATGAAGTGACCCAAGGCTTTAAACTTACCTTGACCGTTGGATCCGTGGAATCGTCTAGAACCTGCACGATGATCCTATCCAACGGCCACGACAGCCCGCACGCTGCTCCGATCGAGAGCTTGTACACCTGCACCCAAAACAGAAGCAGACGACGAAGTGCACGTACGTACACCAACCGTATAACCATTCTGTTTACACTATACACTAACGTATGCAATTACAGTAGTACGTACGTACACTGTACGTACCTCCCTCTCGTTGTACATGGGGATTTGAACGAGCACCATGGGGTAGCCGAGGCGGCCGCCCTCCTCGTCCTCCTCCTCGTGGTCGCCGTCGCCGCCGAGCGGGCCCGCCCGGTACTGCCGCTCGGGACAGCGCCGCACGAGGCTGGCGGCGGCCATGAACACGGCGTCGACGAGCAGCATGGCCGACATGGCCAGGCACGCGCCCGATGCGGCCGCGAGCGCCGGCGCCACGGCCGCCCCGCGCAACGCGTCCCACGCCGCCCGCAGCTCGCCGCCGCCCGAAGGCCAGCGCAGGAGCAGCAGCACTGGGGACCCGTAGAGCCACTCCGCCGCGGCGGTGGGCCCCTGGGTGCCGGCCATGCCCGCCTGCGTCAGTGCGAGCCTGCCTTTTCAGCTCGCGCTCTCGGGCGGCTGCTTTTTGGTGCGCGTCGGTGCGGAAGGGCGCTTTTGCCCTCGCTTATAAGACGAATGGAGTTCCCGTGGACGCTGGTTCCCTACAGCTGATCTCTCTGACAGGTGAGCTCAGAAATATCCCAGCCCGGCGTGTCAGTGAAAAGAGTAGGAACTCGCAAGGTCCGCGAACCGCAGCTCGTACTATCTCGCATGGGCATCATGTACCGAGGAGCCGCAAAGCGTCACGCACTGCGCTGTGGGTCCATCGTCTTCGTGGGACCCATTTGTCATTGGCGAACTGTGGATCACATTCGCGGTTGCGAGTGTGCGATGGCCCGTGTCGTAGCCAAGCGTAAATGCCAAAGCGGCGTGGGCGTGGACGTCGAGAGCGCTTCGCCGTCCGCGGTTGGCTGCCGTTCTGTCGCCGTCGTCGCGGCTGTGAAACCTTCGTTTCGCTGGCGCGTCTGTGAAAACTCGTCGCCACCGACGGAAGCGTGCGGCCAAAGGCGATTCGAGCAAAGGAGTGGACGCGCCGGCACGAGAGCTTCTGCCGCCCCCCATTTGGATGCGCCCCCGACTCGCGTCGTGTTGCTCGTGTTCCACTACCGGACGAGGTACGCTCCCTCCCTCCCCACCCACCCTTGCGTCAGTCGTATTCGGATGGAAGCAAAGGTAAGACGGGTGATGAATGATGTTAGGGCCACAAGCGAATTAGTACTTCACATAATTTGCTTTCTGGATTATGGTACAGTCCATGATGCCTCACTGTGTCCTCTCCTCGGTGCCCTAACTGCCAGTGCCAGCCTTAGAAGGCCCTTTCATTACGTTCTTTTTGCTATCTTAAGACTCAAATCTGGTTGTGCATGGACAGGGTATATATTCAGCAAATTGCTCACTTTAAATCATCTCTTGTGTACTCCCTCCATCTAAGTATATAATGCATATTTTCTTAGCACATAGATCAAGATAATATTGAAAATAACTAGACTATCCCTAATTATTATCCCTAAACACTATATTCAATATATGCAAGTAGAGAATATCAAGTAAATCTATATATTTATTAGAGGTATAAAGGAAACATCACACTAATTAATTTTTGTATTGGAATATAAAATACGTCTTATATTATAGACAAAACTATTAAAAAATACGTCCTATAAACTTGAACAATGGGAGTACCATTTCTTGCAAACCCTAAAGTGGGATTCCACTGACAACTTCTCTTCCTTGCACAAAGATGATAGGCGCCCCACTACGGGTTGGACAGAATTCGATCATGACATTACCAGTGTCATGCGTGTTACACGAGGTTCCCCGTTTCTCTGGCCACACGCTAGACGAATATAAGGGACAAATTTCATCAAAATTCAAAAGTAGCAAGGGATCGGACTGGCACAAAAGCTTTTTTCCAATTTGAAGTCGTAGCTGCATTCACATTCGCAAGATGTACATACAATTCAGCGCTGCAGAACTGGCAGCTTCAACTCATGCGCATATTTTTTTTTTTTGACCTAAAAGACAACAGAAGAAGCCCTGCTGGGATTTTATTGAGCAAACTAGAGAAGAAACAAAACAGGGAAGGGGAGAAAACAGAGCTGGCAACAAGCTAGCCCAACAAAACGAAAACAAGTTAAGCTAATCTAGCACCCCAGGCTTCCAAACCAGATCTACAAGAAGACTTAAGCCTAAAAGATTGCAAGTGGATTTTAGCAAGAAACTACTCTTTTCATACAAGAAAACCTGTCGGCTTGGACCTAAAAATCAAATCGTTTCGAAGCTTCCAAATACCCCAAGACACTATCATGAAAGCATCAAAGAAGAAAGGATCTCCATTAGCCAGGCAAGCATCAATTATACGCATATATACCTCATGCGTATAATTAAGGAGGATCGCACTTGCTTGGTCTGATCGATTCACACTGTGATTGGGATAGGATATGTGAAATGTTGAGGTGGGTTTGAGACTACGATATGAGTTCATTTTTTACCCCCACTCACTTGTTTGGATATATTAGGATTGGGATGTATGAAGATCTTATCGATTGTAGTTCACTCGTACCCTTCATGGGCTTGTTTCAAAATGCATGAATATCAAGTGAATTTTATAGAAAATAATATAATTCCCACATTGCAAATGGGGGCATAGACATAACACAGTCTCAATTTCAATTTTTTTTATATTGTAAGGTAGCTGCATACACGCACAATCACGCAAGTGTGTCCCCTAACATAAACCTAGGAAGCTATAATTGTCAAAATGTCAAGGACTACTAAGAAACATTCGCGGTGGTATAAGATGGACAATAATATCAAGATGCTTACACTTTATATGTGTGTAGTCTATTGATCAAGGTAGTGCAGAAAAATCATTGGATTGATCTGGGGGTTCAAACCTAGTATAATCTGTAGGATTCAAGACCTACAATTTTGTCGCTAGGTAAGATCTCCATCAATCATTGTAGTTGTAAGAGCTTATTATCTCGTGGGTCCACGATGGCATTCCTTTGTAGACCTAAAACAAAGGGTAAAATAATATAAAATGTTTAATGATCTGTACAATAATAGTTTTCAAGGTACAATACTATTACGTCGTACAATTCAATCGTGTGATTTCCATCTTGTTAACACAAAAATGATCCAGCCAAAACTCTTAAGTCGTCGTCGTCGTCATCATTTGAGAGAGGCTAGAATCCCTATTACAATAATCTTAGTTCAGACTTTAGAATCCTTGTAGTATAACTCATCTTATTATATTTTTGTTTCTTGGTTCACTTTAACTGGAAGTGTCTATTAATTTGAAGCAGGGAAGCACATGTGACATTCCTGCCTGTTCAAATTATATCTATGCCATTCTACAAGGTAGCCATTTGAAAAATATCCATTTCATCCCAAAATTCCTACAAGTCATTTATTGAGTTTTGAAAATCTTTTCGTGTATTTCCCATGAATTTTTAAAAAATATGCATAAAAGAAAAATTCCTAATTTACAGTAGGTATGAATTTTTAAAAAAAAATTTGCACAAAGAAAAATTCCCAATTTATAGCAGCTATTTTTAATTTAAATAATTAATTAAAACTTGAATAGAGCCTAAAAATAATTTATTTTGGTTCTAAATAATCTAAAGTGACTCTACAATTTTTTTTGTAATTTTTGAAGTGGGTTTGCTAATTTTAAAAATTCAAACTCGATTTATGCAATTAAATGTGTCGGTTTACTTTACACCGGGGTACCTTCTCCGTCGCAGAATAATGGGCCCAAGAAGCGGCCTGGCCCAGCGTGGCGGCTTGGTGAGAAGGTGGGCGGTCATGCCCTGCTCGCCGGGCGGTAAGCCCACGTGGTGCCCTGGCGGGCAGGTGGGCGATCATGCCCTGCCCGCCGGGCGAGGAGCCCGCGTGGCGTCCTGATGAGCAGGTGGGCGATCATGCCTCGCCACGGGCAGAAGCCCACGTGGTGCCTCGCGGCGGTGCGCGATCATGCCCCGCCACGGGCGAGGAGCCCGCGTGGCGTCTGGCGGCGGTGGGCGATCATGCCTCGCCGCCGGGCGGTAAGCCACGTGGTGCCTGGCGGCGGTGGCGATCATGCCTCGCCGCCGGGCGAGGAGCCCATGGCGGCTTTGGCGGCGGTGGGCGATCATGCCCCGCTCACGGGCGGTAAGCCCACGTGGTGCCCTAGCGGCGGCGGGCGATCATGCCTCGCCACGGGCGAGAAGCAGCGTGGCGCCTGGCGGCGGTGAGCGATCATACCCTGCTCGTCGGGCGGTAAGCCCACGTGGCGGCCTGGCGAGTGGGCGGGCGATCGGGCCCCGCTCGTCAGGCCACGAAGGCAACCAAAGGAATGAGAAGAAGGCTTCGCCTCGAAGTCTCCTTCCCCTGACATGCTGTGTCAGGGCCATTAATTGCGGAGAATGTTGCTATCGACACGACGACGGCCTATCCCTCTGACGCCTCTCACCAAACCCGTCGCAGGAGTGTCATATTTCGGGCAGACCGGGCGAAGCCTCACAACGGCATTAAATGGGGCTTGAAGGACAAGGTTACAGCGACGGGCGTAATAAATGAGTCATGGGTCAGTGAGATAAGACTTGAATGATGGGTGTAATTAATGAGTCGTAGATCAGCATAGCGTCACCTTCTCATCTGCCCGGGCCAGCCCGTCTATATAAGGGCGCCCCGGTGCATGGAGGAGGGGGGTCGGTCAAGAGGTCTAAGACTTGGAGAAAGAAGAAAAAGACTAGAGGAGCTATTGTAATCGCTTCCACATTTTCTCAACAAAGGTCTAGCAGGACGTAGGGCTATTACCCACGCTGGGGGCCCGAACCTGGGTACATCACCATGTCCATTGATCTGTTGATCCCCGAGGTTCATCGTGAGAGAGTCGTTAGGGTTTCCAGCCACGAAGACGTCCTCTACCGAACCATACCTTCCATACTGGGAGTAGTCAACCTTGTTCGTTGACGGGGTCCTGTCCTGTGGAATACGCCGACAGGGGCGCGCCAGGTAGGGGGCTAGTGGTTGGCTCACCCAGTCATCTCTCTGGCAAATTCCGGTCTTCTGTCCTAAAGGACCTTGCCTCTAGTGATGGCGGGTTCGCACTCGCAGCGACAAGAGGTGGCGGAGGCTAGCAGCGCCCAGAACACGTCCCGACGCTCTCGCCGGACGAGGGATCGCCTCACGCCGCCCCCGCAGGAGGGCGGTGGCGCCCCCCTAGCCGCGGCCGAACTTTCAGTTCGGCGTTAGCTGGCCATGGAGGCCGCCACTCCGGCCCAGAACCTGCATGTGGTCCGTCTCCTCTTGGATCACCCTCCGGTGGAACTTGCGAGAGACTCCCCGGCCACGCCGTGGCTGCGGGATATTGTTGGCCTCGTGGATGCGGCCCAGCTTCATGTAGGGATGCCTGACCGGTCCGGGACCGTCAGTACCCCTCAGCCAAGGGTGCACTTCGTTCGCACCCAAGCTTCCAGCCGCCCCAGCGGGAAGCGCTCTGGCCAGGAGGGCCATAGTAAAGGAAAGGGCGTGCAAGAAGAAGGTCCCAGCTCCGCGAGAAGCCGTGAGGACCTGAGGGACCATCTGGAGAAGCGTCGCCAGTGGCACGGTAGTGATCTGCATGATCACCTGCAGCGTTGTCGCGCTCGCGACGGACGGATGGCCCCTGGAGGTGAGAATTCCTCTCGCGACTCTCACCTTCAGAGCAAGGAGGAAGTCCGCTCCTCCGACTCTCTGGGGAGTCGCAATCCGCACTCCCCGGCACGGTCTCCGGGCCGGGGTTCAGGTGGACGACAGGATTCCCACTACGGCGTTGGATGCCAGGCGTTTTTTCGACGGTTGTGCCGTGTGGCGTGGCCCAAGAGGCTTCGTCCGGCCTCCATCGAGAAGTACGACGGCACCACCAACCCAGAGGAGTTCTTGCAGATCTACACCACGGTGGTGCGTGCCGCTGGCGGGTCTGAGAAGGCCATGGCCAACTACTTCCCAACGGCCTTAACGGGGTCCACCCAGTCCAGGTTGTTGAACCTCCTATGAGGATCAGTGCGCTCGTGAGAGGAGTTGTGCGGCCTCTTCGTCGCCAACTTCCAAGGCTCCTTCGCATAGCCGGGCGTGGAGGATGATCTCCATGCCTTCGAGCAGGAAAAAGGGGATTCGTTGCGCGACTTCATTCGGCGATTCTGCCACTGCCGCAACACAATCCCCCGAATTTCAGACAAGTCGGTCGTCATCACCTTCCGAAGAGGCGTTCGCGACCGCAAGATGTGGGACAAGATGGTGACCTGCGACATTGCCACCACCTCCAAGCTCTTCTCCTTGGCGCACAAGTGCGCGTGGGCAGCAGAAGCTCGGGGGCCGGTGTCTGGCGTCACGCGAGGACGCGGCGGGGACGAAACCGGGACCTCGAGGGGCCCGGCCCTGTAAGCAAGAAGGCGCGGAAGCATGAGGCAGTTGAGACCAGGCGGGTCCTGACCGCTGAGCGCGAGCGTGAAGACGCCCGGCCGCGGAGGTGCGACCGCGGCGACCGGCGGGATGACCACCGAGGCCGGCGTGATGACCATCGCGGTCGAAGGGACGACCGCCGCCTGGAGAAGGAGGGCGAGCCTTTCTGCCCGATCCACCGGACCAACACTTATGGCCTGGACAGTTGCCAGGTTGTGAACAAGATGGTCGAGCAGCGGCTCAAGGAGCGCCGCCCTCACGACGATGACCAAGATGAAGACCCCGCCTCGCTGGCCTTCCAGCAGGCGGATCGCGCCGTGGCGTACATTCATGGTGGCTCGTCCACCTATCCCTCCCACGCATCCTATAAGCAGCTGAGGAGGGAAGTCTGTCCTATGGCGTCGAGTTCAGTTGCGTGTCGGATGCTGAAGTGGTCGGAGGAGCCGATCACCTTCAGTCGGGCTGACCACCCTGAGAGCACTGCCGGCATAGGTCACCTTCCGGTCGTGGTCTCGCCCACGATCCGGAACGTGAAGCTTGGGCGAGTGCTGTTGGACGGAGGGAGTTCTCTCAACCTCCTATCCTTCGAGGCATTCCGGGCACTCCAGGTGTTGAACCAAGAGCTGCGCCCGGCCTTGCAGTTCTACGGCGTAGCCCCGGGGGCTGGCATGGTCCCCCTGGGCCAGGTGAGCCTCCTCGTCACCTTCGGAGAGGAAAGCAACTTCCGTACAGAGCTGGTCGACTTCGAAGTCGCCGATTTCGACCTCCCGTACAATGCCATACTTGGCCGTCCGGCGTTGGCCAAGTTCATGGCAGCAATCCACTATGGATACATGGTGGTGAAAATGCCAGGGCCTGGTGGCCAGAAAGCATCTAGGCCCCCATGTGGTTATGGTTTTGATAATTAATGACAATCACGCGAAAAAGACTAACGAGGTTTGTGCAAGTTAGTTGGAAACAGGATAAATGTATTCCTCGAAAGATGTTGAATGGCTTCAAGTGCTAAAATGGAAGGAGTACGTGCAAAAGAAGCTAAAGAAGTGAAGGTATAAAATTTAGATGTATTTTCTAGTCTTTTCACCGATCTCGGAGTTGGGAAAAAGATCGGATTATTAGGATAGTAGCCGTACTATCAAGAGGGATTTGATATGGGTCTTTGAAACTTGAAAGTGCATAAAAATATGGCTCATTAGTTCATTTGTGCATTGGTGTTTTCGAGAGAAAATCATCTGTGAAAAAAATCCTCGGTAAGCACTACCACGTGGATCGGGCGGTAGTCAAGATTTATGTACTACCGCACCTTAGTTAATGATAGCTAAATTCCAGAGAACAATATTCATTGGTTTCTTCCGAACCCTCGAGGCCTAAGACTATCAAGATGGTCGAGCGGTAGTCTGCGAATCGCGTACTACCGCACAATAGTTGGCGGTAGCTTTATTCCAGAAGGCATGTTTTTCCGGTCGATAGGTGCGGTACTACCGCACCCATGGTAGTAGTACGCCACATATAAAAATCAACAGAATGTGACTACGTGTCAACAGCATTTAATCGTTATAGAGATAGTTCTGACCAGCTTAAAGTACTCTACGCCCATAGAGGGCGGTAGTACCGGCCTTGGCGCAAATTCGGCAGAAAAAGAAGAAAACGGCTAGTTTGAGTGGGTGGGGGTTATAAATACCCCCCACCTGTGCTAGGGCAAGGTTGGTCACTTCATTGAACACATTCTAAGCCCTAGCAACTCTCTCCACTCTCTTGTGCATTGAATTCTTGATTCTTGAGTTCAGGAGAGCAACAAGTGAGTGCATTGCATTTAGTGAGCCATATTGTGTGCACTTTTGAGGATCAAGCCACGTCAAGTTTGTTACTCTTGGAGGTTGCTGCCTCCTAGACGGCTTGGAGGCGTGAGGCTCCGGTGATCTTCACAAAGGAGGTTGTGTGAAGACCCGGGCGGTTGTGAAGGCACGAAGCTCGCCTACCCGGAGCGGGGAAGAGCTATCGCTAGTGATCGGGGAAGGCTCAAGCGGGTGGAGCCGGCTTGAAGAAATTCAAGCTACCTCAATGTGGAGTAGGGGAGACTGGCAAGTCTCCGAGACCATGGGAAAAATTCTCTTGTCCTTCATTTGTGGTTTGCTTGTTTTTACTCTCGTACATACTAGCAATTTGATTCTATTGTGCTACTCGTTTAGCTATTTATACTTTTGTGTAGCAATATCATTTCGTGATCATTAGAATTGTTAAGTATTTAACATTGCTAAAATTGTCACTAGCTCTTAGAAATCTTTGAAGTTGAAATTTAGTGATAAAAATTAGAAAAGCCTATTCACCCCCCCTCTAGGCTCATCCTCGATCTTACAAGTGGTATCAGAACTTGGTCTCTCTATTTTGGCTTTACCACCTAGAGAGCAAGGATGGCCAACGAGGGTATGTCAATTGGAAAAGCTCATTTCTTTGATGGTACGAATTATTCGTATTGGAAAATTCGTATGACGGTTTACCTTAAGGCTATGAGTCCAAATATATGGAGAATTGTCAATGAGGGTTATGTTGTGACCACCGGTGCCACTTTAAATGAGGAACAAAATGAAAGATTTATTCATTTAAATGCTCAAGCTATGAATGCTATCTTTGGTGCCTTAAATGCGGATGAATTTAATCGTAAGTAATTTAGAAACCGCACATGAAATTTGGAATACATTGTCGGAAATTCATGAAGGACATCCACCGTTAAGGAAGCTAAATTGCATATGCTTAGAGTTAAATATGAAAGTTTCATTATGTTGCCTCATGAGAATATTAATGAAATGTATTCTAGATTAAACAATATTGTTAACGAGTTCAAGGGTCTTGGTACGACCTTGAGTGATGTTGATATTGTCAGAAAATGCTAAGAGCTCTTAGGAGAAATATGAAACATTGGTTACACTATTTCTCAACTCGCCGGAATTGCCAAGGATGACGCCAACCGGTCTTCTCGGCAATCTCATCACCAACGAGCTTTACAAGAAAGACAAGGAAGAATTATTGGAACAAAGCTCTTCCAAAAAGAAGAACATCGCATTCAAAGCTAAGGCGAGTCAAGCGATGAAGACTCCGAAGATGAAGACACCGAGGAGGAAATGGCGCTTCTAGTGAGAAGAATGAAGAAGTTTATGAGAAGACGCTCAAACTTTAGCGGTCCGCAAAGGTACAAGAAAGGGCAAAATTCTAGCACTAACCGTTATGCTAATATTCGGTGTTATGAATGTGATGAAAAGGGACACATAGCCTCGCATTGCCCCGAGAAGAAGGATGACAAAGACAAATCACCCAAGAAGAAGAAGTTCTTTCAAGGCAAGAAGAAGCTATTCAAGAAATTCCAAAAGGATGGCAAGGGTGAAGCTCATATTGGTGAGTGGGATTCCGAGGAGGAATACTCGGATTCCGATTCATCCGAAGACGAAGCACCTTCAAAGAAGAAGGGTTTTGCCGGTGTTGCCATCAAGGAGGCTTCGTCCGCCTTTCGTCACTCCTTTATGCCTCATGGCTAGAGGAGAAACTAAGGTAAACTCTAACGAAAATGATGAACCATCATATGATGAGCTAATGGACATGCTAGAAGAATTAAATGAATATCTTGGCAAAGAAAAATCAAAATTTAAGGTTCTAAAGAAAGAATTCCTAACTCTCAAAAATTCATATGATGAGCTAAAGGAAGATCATGAAACTCTACTTGTCAAGAATAATTCAAAATTAACAAATGATATTGGTATCACGTGTGATATTATAAATGACTTGCCTAGACTAGCAAATACCTCATCTCATGTAGAAAAATCAAGCATATCTACTTCATGTTGTGATTTAGTTGATTTATCATGTTCTAGTGCTAGTTCATGTCATGAAAATTTAATTGTTGAGAATGATGAACTTAAGAAGCAAGTGAACAAATTAAGTCAAAGTTTAGATAGATGCTTTAAGGGTAAGGACACCTTAAATAAGATTTTAGGTAGTCAAAGATGTTCCTATAATAAAGAAGGCTTAGGATATATCCTAAAAAGAATAAGAAAATAAGTAACAAAGCTCCGCTTCGTGAAATCAAATGGTAAATTTTGTTATAAATGTCATGAAATAGGACATCTAGCAAATGATTGCACCTTGAGTAAAGCATCCAAGAATAATGTTCATGACTCTTGCTATGTTCTAAAAGGGATAGAAATGGTAATGTTTTTGCTAAGTTTGTTGGGACCCGATAATTGGCCAAAGAAAGAAAGCCGTTTGGGTTCCCAAAACCTTGGTTACTAACCTCCAAGGACCCAAACAAATTTGGGTACCTAAAAAGGCTTGATTCTCTTTTGTAGGTGAACTACAAAATCGGCGGACGGCATTGGGTGTTGGATAGTGGGTGCACCCAACACATGACCGGTGACCGGAAAATGTTCACCACATTCGATTCGGGAAATGGACAAAATGACAAGATCACATTTGGTGATAATAGCAAAGGAAAGGTGTTGGGTTTAGGTAAAATTGCTATATCAAACGACCTTTCCATTTCAAATGTATCATTAGTTGAAATATTAAATTTCAATTTGCTATCTGTTGCTCAAATATGTGATCTTAATCTTGTTTGTACCTTCTCTAAAAATGACGTAGTTATTACTAAAGAAAATGATAATTCGCTTGTGTTTAAAGGATTTAGATTTGGAAATTTGTATTTAGTTGATTTCACTTCAAATGACTCATGTCTTCAAACTTGCTTAATGGCAAAAACATCTTTAGGATGGTTATGGCATAGAAGACTAACTCATGTTGGAATGATTCAACTTAAAAAGTTGTTTAAAAATGATTTAGTTGTGGGCTTGAAAGATGTGAAGTTTGAAAAAAATCGACTTTGTAGTGCTTGTCAAGCCGGTAAACAAGTCGCTAGTTCTCATCCATCAAAAAGTATCATGTCCACATCTAGACCATTAGAGCTCTTACATATGGATTTGTTTGGCCCGACAACCTATAAGAGCATTGGAGGTAATTCTTATTGTTTAGTTGTTGTTGATGATTATTCTAGATATACTTGGGTTTTCTTTTTAGACGACAAATCCGAAACCTCAAGTATTTTCAAAAGATTTGCAAAAAGGGCTCAAAACGAGTTTGATTTTATAATAAAGAAAATTCGTAGTGATAATGGTTCCGAATTCAAGAATACTAGAATCGAAGATTTTTGTGATGAAATTGGAATAAAGCACGAGCTTTCCGTAACCTACACTCCGGAACAAAATGGAGTTGTGGAACGGAAAAATCGTACATTAATTGAAATGGCAAGAACAATGCTAGATGAATATGGTACTTCCGATAGTTTTTGGGCGGAAGCAATTAATACCGCTTGCCATGCTTCAAATAGACTTTATTTGCATCGTCTTTTGAAAAAGACCTCTTATGAACTTCTTGTTGGAAGAAGGCCGAACATTTCTTATTTTCGAGTTTTTGGTTGTAAATGTTATATTTTGAAAAAGGGAGTTCGGCTTTCTAAATTTCAAAGTCGGTGCGATGAAGGTTTCTTGCTTGGTTATTCTTCTAATAGCAAAGCTTATCGAGTTTTAATAAAACAAAGGTTTTGTTGAAGAAATATGTGATGTTGAATTTGATGAAACTAACGGCTCTCAAGAAGAGCAAGAAAATTTGGATGATGTAGGTGAGGAAGGTCTGAGAGAAGCAATGAAAAATATGACAATTGGAGATGTGAAGCCGGAAGTGGATAAACATGATCAACCTTCATCAACTCAAGCCGAGCCTTCAACTTCCACAACGCCAAGTCGGATCCAAACAATCGATGAAGATGACAAGGCAAATGATCAACAAGTTCAACCTCTACCTCTACGGATTCATCATGGTCTCTCTAAGGATCACCCAATAGACCAAATATTGGGTGACGTGAGTAAGGGTGTTCAAACTCGATCCCGTGTCGCTTCTTTTTGTGAACATTATTCATTCGTATCTTCATTTGAACCTACTCACATAGATGAAGCATTAAGTGATCCGGATTGGGTAAATGCCATGCATGATGAATTGAACAATTTTGCTCGTAATGATGTTTGGACATTAGTAGAAAGACCCAAAGAACATAATGTAATTGGCACAAAATGGGTTTTTCGTAATAAACAAGATGAAAATGGTATTGTAGTAAGAAATAAAGCTAGATTAGTGGCACAAGGTTTCACTCAAATTGAAGGATTAGATTTGGTGAAACTTTCTTTTAGTAGCTAGATTAGAAGCCATTAGAATTTTGCTTGCATTTGCATCAAGCTTTGACATTAAGTTATATCAAATGGATGTTAAGAGTGCGTTCTTAAATAGACAAATATCCGAATTGGTATTTGTCGAACAACCTCCCGGTTTTGAAAATTTCAAATATCCTAATCATGTCTACAAACTCTCTAAAGCGCTATACGGACTCAAACAAGCTCCTAGAGCGTGGTATGAGCGACTTAGAGATTTTCTACTCTCAAAGGGTTTCAAAATTGGGAAGGTTGATACAACGCTCTTTACAAAAATAATTGATGATGAATTCTTTGTATGTCAAATCTATGTTGACGATATCATTTTCGGTTCTACTAACGAAGATTTTTGCAAAGAATTTGGTGATATGATGTCTAGGGAGTTTGAAATGTCGATGATCGGAGAATTGAGCTTCTTCCTTGGACTTCAAATCAAGCAACTCAAGAATGGGACGTTCGTAAGCCAAATCAAGTACACGAAGGATCTTCTTAAAAGATTTGGCATGGAGGACGCCAAACCGATCAAGACTCCAATGGCATCAAACGGGCATCTCGACTTAAACGAGGGAGGTAAACCGGTGGATTTAAAGCTTTATAGATCCATGATTGGTAGTTTGCTTTATCTCACCGCATCTAGGCCCGATATTATGTTTAGTGTTTGCATGTGTGCTCGCTTTCAAGCTTCTCCCAAAGAATGCCATTTAGTTGCCGTAAAGAGAATTCTAAGATATTTAAAACATTCCTCAAACATAGGGTTATGGTATCCTAAAGGTGCAAAATTTGATTTAATTGGATATTCGGATTCGGATTATGCGGGTTGCAAAGTGGATAGAAAAAGCACCTCCGGGAGTTGTCAATTGCTAGGTAGATCCCTAGTTTCATGGTTCTCCAAGAAACAAAACTCCGTAGCTTTATCCACCGCCGAAGCCGAATATATATCCGCCGGTAGTTGTTGCGCTCAATTGTTATGGATGAGGCAAACTCTAATGGATTATGGAATAAATTTTAAGAAGGTGCCTCTCTTATATGATAATGAAAGCGCGGTTAAAATTGCAAATAATCCCGTCCAACACTCAAGAACAAAACACATTGATATCCGTCATCATTTCTTGAGAGATCATGTATGTAAAGGGGATATTGAAATTAGTCACATTAGAACGGAAAATCAATTAGCGGATATACTCACTAAACCCTTAGATGAGTCTAGATTTTGCAAATTGAGAAATGAATTAAATGTCATTGATATCTCTAATGTGGCCTAAGTGAAATTCTTTTGGTTGTTTTAAATTGGTTTTTATTTTGTATGTGTTCTTTAGATGAGTCTCACTTCAAGGGGGAGTAATATGCAATTCATGTATATATCACACCCCCTACATGTGGAAAATTGAAGATTGTGCGATAAATATCTTGAGAGATAAAACTAGACTTTATAAGTCAAAATTATTTGAAAATAATTCATTTTGGATTTTCAAAGTACAAGGGTTCTCAAACCTTCATTTAAAACATTATTATTATGTAAATCCTATCCTTTGGAACTTATGCCTTATTAAAAAGTCTTTATGTTTATAAAGAAACAAAATTTTTTTTGTTGTTTTTCAAAAGGTTTGGCAAAATCCAAAAATCTCGATCTATATTGATCTAATATAAGCACACCTTGAGTTTTGCCCAAAGAGCTAGAATTGCCATACTTCTAGTTGCTTATGTGGTATTTCAACTCGAACAAGTCAAATCACTGTTCCTTATTTAATTATGTATAAAGTTGTTGTTTTGTGCTTATTCTCTTGATTGGATATGTTCTAAAATTTCTAGTATATTTATTGAGCTTTTTCGCGGCCAAAATTTCCTCTCTTCTCTCTGCCTTGACTGTCTCTCGCACTCTGCCAGGCCACGGCAGTAGTAGTCATGAATCTTGGTACTCGGGTCTGGAGCAGTAGTACCGCTTCGGATCAAAATTGGTGGGGCCACTTCATTTTCTGCCGTTTTCTCGCCTTCTCTCTCTCTTCTTCAATACTCACACCCGAGACCTCTTCCTCTCCATTTTAGTGCGGCCTCTCTCTCCTCCTCAAACCCTAATTTTCATCTCCTCAAAATCTTCTTGTTTATGATTTCTTCCATTGATTTCAGTCCTTGAGTCCTCCTCCACCGAAGGTATCTATCATCTCTTCCATTCTCTTTCATTTCATCCCTCTTTGAACAACCTAGGGTTTAAATGGAAGTTCAAATGTGCAATCATATTTTGAGGCAAATACTTGAGGATTAGGTATAAAATTGATGTCCTTAATAGTCCCTAAAACCCTAATCCGAATTTAAATCATCTTTGGCTCAACATTGCTTCGATTATGCCCAAAATCCATCTCGGTCGCGCTCGGGCGGCACTACCGGCCACTGGGAGCGGTAGTACCGACTTTGCGGTACTACCAGGCCTCCGATTCTTGATAGTCTACTGCCGTCATGAAGACTAATTTTGAGCATTTTTGAAGTGTAGTCTCTCCATAATATTCACATATTTCATCTCTATAGTGCAAATTCTACCCGTCCTTTGCTCATACCCTAAATTCCTTGAAATTCTCATCTAGATCATGCCTCGCACTAAAGTCGCCGGAACCGGTCCTTCTGGAGGAGGCAAAGGCACGAAGAAGACGACTAAAGGTCGTGGCGTGCCCACTTCGGACTCGGACAGCGGAGATAGTGACAACTCCTACTCCGTCGCCATGAGGACCACAAGAGCTAAAGGGAAGGGTCCTGCCGAGCCTTCCAAGGCTAAGAAGAGAAAAGTCCTTGCTCTTGCTCCTCAAATTACTGGCAGCGACGATGAGACTGAAAGTGACCCTGAGGAGAGCTCAAAGGAAGAAGAAGTGGTGCCTCCGGTTGGTAGGCACGATCCGTCTCAAATTAAGGGAGATGACTGTTATGCTCGCAGAAGTCAGAATCTGTATCTCCAACCTCGCTCACCCCCAAATCCAAGATTCCATTCCTTGTTTCAGCAGAGGGTGTTTGAGCAAATATATCTGGAGAAGGAGTTTGCCAACCAATACTGGGTCGATTTGAAGCACATCCGTGAGCAGCCTGAGTTTGTTGGCATTCGGAACTTTTGGAGGAGCTGGCTCATATAACTTCCTTAGTACAAGGACTGATTACCATGAGAAGGTCATCAAGCAATTTTATGCAACGCTCTATGTTTCTGAAAATCTTGAGCAAATCACTTGGATGACTGACACTACTAAATACACTGCCTCCAAGGACGATTTTGAGCATGCTTTGGGAATTTTCCATAGCCGGTACCCTAAAATCCATGACGAGCCTACTCTGACCTTGGAGCAAGCATCTGAGTTCTATGATCAATCTCATCACTACAGAATTGGAAACTCAGCTGGTCTGCAACTCCAACCCAGCATGGTGAATAAAATTATTCGTGTCACTGTTCATCCGAAGAGTGGAAATTTTGATGCCGTGAGAGGCCATGCTTGGAATGTCATTGCGAAGATCATGGCACGAGAGAAGTTTGATGTGGTAGACTTCATAATAAGGGAGATGTCTCAATCGGCTAGGGATAGAGGGAAGACCATCTATTTTGCTCCGTACATCATGGCACTAATCCGGAGAGTTGCCGAGTACAATGGTGCCACCCCTACTCCACATAAGCCGTACAAGCCTCGTGTTGCTCCTCCTCAAGTCCTGCATCACATCGCCGAGCAAGCCGCTCAAGCAAGAGCTCAAGCCGAGCAAGCGGCCCAAGCCCAAGCTCAAGCTGCTTCCGTGCCCGATGCCTACCTTGCGAGCCTTGAGACTCTCCGTTCTGATATGATGGCCGGGTTTGCTCGTCAAGAATCCTATTTGCAGGGCCAGTTTGCACTGGTTACGGAGCTTCAATATCAGAATCGCGAGATGGTTGAGGATGTCCGAGAGCGCCTGAGTTCGCTTAGCACCTCCTTTGATGACTATCGCTCATACCATCAGTCCTACCAGCGTCGTCGTCCGGATGGCGGCAGCGGTTCCCCTTCCTATCACCCTCCTCCGTCATCCAGCTGGGATCCATAGTCTCCTCATCCGCCGGCCGAGGCTCCTGGCGATGGTGAAGAATAGACGGCATCTTGGCGATCCCCTTTTGGTCTTTGATGACAAAGGGGGAGAAGAATGTGAAATTGAAGTCCGTTGAAGCCTAGCCTAGCTTATATTTTATTGTAATAAACTTGTTTAACTTATGTGGTTGTTGGATTTGAACTCTTTGTGTTTATTTATGTCTTCTTTTTGCGTCTTGTTGAATATCTATTGTGAACTCGGTCTTGAACTAATTTCACTAATTTCGCTAAAATTTTATCCTTCCTTATGTGTTTCGCATCAAGTCATGTTATTTCAATTGATTAATATCATCTTCATTGCTATACACCCATACATAACTCAGATACAAATGTTATTTATTGTTTATCCATGGCACATTTGTAGGGGGAGCTATTCTCATTTAGCAATATTTTCATTCAAATATATTTTGTCCTCCAAAGACAAAATATTGCTAAATAAGAATTCCATTGTGTGAGTAATTAATTTTTTATTGGTCACTCACACTAAATATCAATTTACTTCAATTCGATTATGAGGATTGTCATCAATTACCAAAAAGGGGGAGATTGAAAGCATCTAGGCCCCCATGTGGTTATGGTTTTGATAATTAATGACAATCACGCGAAAAAGACTAACGAGGTTTGTGCAAGTTAGTTGGAAACAGGATAAATGTATTCCTCGAAAGATGTTGAATGGCTTCAAGTGCTAAAATGGAAGAGTACGTGCAAAAGAAGCTAAAGAAGTGAAGGTATAAAATTTAGATGTATTTTCTAGTCTTTTCACGATCTCGGAGTTGGGAAAAAGATCGGATTATTAGGATAGTAGCCGTACTATCAAGAGGGATTTGATATGGGTCTTTGAAACTTGAAAGTGCATAAAAATATGGCTCATTAGTTCATTTGTGCATTGGTGTTTTCGAGAGAAAAATCATCTGCTGAAAAAATCCTCGGTAGGCACTCTGGCGTGGATGGCGGTAGTATCAAGATTTATGTACTACCGCACCTTAGAATGGCGATAGCTAAATTCAGAGAACAATATTCATTGGTTTCTTCCAACCCCGAGGCCGGCACTATCGCATGGTCGAGCGGTAGTACTGCTGAATCTTGATACTACCGCACAATAGTTGGCGGTAGCTTTATTCCAGAAGGCATGTTTTTCCGGTCGACAGGTGCGGTACTACCGCACCCATGGGCGGTAGTACCGGCCACATATAAAAATCGCTGTAACGGCTACGTGTCAGCGCATTTAATGCCCGTTATAGCCGTTACAGCCCAGGTGCGGTACTACCGGCCCATAGAGGGCGGTAGTACCGGCCTTGGCGCAAATTCGGCAGAAAAAGAAGAAAACGGCTAGTTTGAGTGGGTGGGGGTTATAAATACCCCCCCACCTGTGCTAGGGCAAGGTTGGTCACTTCATTGAACACATTCTAAGCCCTAGCAACTCTCTCCACTCTCTTGTGCATTGAATTCTTGATTCTTGAGTTTTGGAGAGCAACAAGTGAGTGCATTGCATTTAGTGAGCCATATTGTGTGCACTTTTGAGGATCAAGCCACGTCAAGTTTGTTACTCTTGGAGGTTCTTTGCCTCCTAGGCGGCTTGAGGCGTGAGGCTCTGTGATCTTCACAAAGGAGGTTGTGTGAAGACCCAGGCGGTTGTGAAGGCCTGGCTTCGCCTACGGGAGCGAGGGAAGAGCTATCGCTAGTGATCGGGGAAGGCTCAAGCGGGTGGAGCCGGCTTGAAGAAATTCAAGCTACCTCAATGTGGAGTAGGGGAGACTGGCAAGTCTCCGAGACCATGGGAAAAATTCTCTTGTCCTTCATTTGTGGTTTGCTTGTTTTTTACTCTCGTGCCATACTAGCAATTTGATTCTATTGTGCTACTCGTTTAGCTATTTATACTTTTGTGTAGCAATATCATTTCGTGATCATTAGAATTGTTAAGTATTTAACATTGCTAAAATTGTCACTAGCTCTTAGAAATCTTTGAAGTTGAAATTTAGTGATAAAAATTAGAAAAGCCTATTCACCCCCCCTCTAGGCTCATCCTCGATCTTACATGGTGGCCCCATAGTCATCCGGGTGGACAGGTCAGAAGCCTTGCGTTGCCACAAACGCGCACTGGACCTGGCCGATGCCACCTGCGTGAAGCCGGCTGATGCCGCCTTTCCGGGAGCCCCTCAGGCGCAGACCCGCGCCTCGCCTGGCTCGCCCGCCGAGGTAAAGGTGGTCTCCCTGAGTGAGGGTGAGCCTAGGAAGTCCGTCTTCATTGGCACCAGCCTCAGCGCCAAATAGGAAGACGCACTCGTCACCTTCCTCCGGTCCAATTTCGACTTGTTCGCCTGGCAACCGTCCGATATGACTGGGGTCTCCAGGGAGGTGATCGAGCACCGATTGGCTACGCTCCCCGAGGTGCGCCCGGTCCGTCAGAAGGTCCGGCGCCAAGCACCAGAGCGGCAAGACGCCATTCGGGAGGAGGTAGAGAAGCTGCTGAGCGCAGGGATCGTTCGGGATGTCTCTCACCTTGAGTGGCTTGCCAACCCTGTGCTTATCAAGAAGTCCAACGGGAAGTGGCGGATGTGTGTTGATTTCACCGACCTCAACAAGGCCTGCCCGAAGGACCCTTACCCCTTGCCGCATGTCGATCTCATCGTCGACTCGACGGCAGGATGTGAGCTGCCGTGCTTTCTGCATGCGTACTCAGGGTACCACCAGATTAGCATGGCGGCAGAAGATGAAGAAAAAACCGCCTTTGTAACACCCATGGGCGTTTATTGTTATATCAGAATGGCTTTTGGGTTAAAAAATGCTGGTTCTACTTACCAACGCGCCATGTATATTACTTTTCGTCCGCAGATAGGCGCAATCTTGAGGTGTACGTCGACGACCTGGTCATAAAAGTAAAAAAGAGCGAAGAACTGATTGAAGACCTGGATGAAACCTTCGTTAACCTCTGAAAGAATCACCTGAAGCTCAACCCCGAGAAGTGCGTGTTCGGCGTGCCCTCCGAAAAGCTGTTAGGGTTCCTCGTGTCTAGGCGGGGCATTAAGGCCAACCCTGACAAAATAGCAGCCATTGAACACATGAAGCCGTCAGTTCGGCTCAAGCAGGTGCAGTGCCTGGCTGGTCGTCTGGCCTCCCTCGGGCGATTCATCGCCCGGCTGGGAGAAAGAAGCCTGCCCCTTTTCAAGCTGCTAAAGAAGACGAACCACTTCGAGTGGACTAAGGAGACTCAACGAGCATTTGAAGACTTGAAGCAGTACCTCTCCTCCCCGCCTGTACTAGTCGCCCCTCAGCCCGGCGAACCTTTGCTCTTGCATATCACTGCCACCTCGGCAGTAGTGAGCGTTGTACTGGTGGCGGAGAGGGAAGGTGTCCAGAAGCCAGTCTATTACATCAGCAAGGTGTTACACGAGGTAGAGACCAGATACCCACAAGCGCAGAAGATGCTTTACGCCGTCCTGGTGGCGTCCAGGAAGCTGTGGCACTATTTTTAGGGGTGAGAGATTACGGTGGTCACGCCTCGCCTGCGAGATCCTTCTGTCGAAGCGAAGGCCGCGCCATAAAGTGGTCGGTGGAGCTAGGGAATTCATCTCAAGTTTGTACCCCACACCGCCATCAAGAGCCGGTGGTGGAGTTTGTTGCGAATGGACTCCGCGCTCTGGTGAAGAAACCCCCGCGCCTTCCCCCTGGATTCTATTCTTTGACGGCTTCTTCAGGCTCGAAGGCGCAGGGGTTGGGATTGTCTTGGTCTTCCCGACCAGTGACGTCTTTCAATACGTGGTCGCCCTTGACTTCAAGGCCACCAACAACATCGGCGTTAGGCTTCCGACGCCTCCAAGTCAAAGGCGACTCCCTGCTAGTCATCAACCAAGCGCGGAAGGAATTTCAATGCTCTGATCCTACCATGGCCGCCTACTTGGCGGAGGTCAGGAAGATGGAGCGCCACTTCGAAGGACTGGGATATATCCATATCCCTCGACACGACAATCACATGGCGGACGGGCTTTCACAGCTCGTGTCCTCAAGAACCTCTGTTCCGGTCAGGGTCTTTGAAGAAAGACTATCACGACCGTCCATCGCTGCCCTCGGTTCGAGCGGGAATGATGGTGCAGCAGTCGCGGCCTCCAATTCAGGGAGGGCAGGCAGCGCACCCGCCTCAGCCCCTAGATCCGGGAGGGAAGGCGGCGGTGCCACCGATGCGGCACCCGGGGAAAAGCTTGGCCAAGCAGAGTACCCGGGCGATCACCGTGTATCGCCACTCTTGGCCAGGAAGGTCAGTGGATGATCCCATTTTGGCCTTCCTGCGAGACTGAGTGATCCCCGACGATGATGCCTCAGCTGACAAGATTGCACGCAAGGCCAAGTGCTATGCTCTGGTAGGTGGGGACCTATATCGCCGGAGCAAAAGCAGAATTCTACTGAAGTGCATCACTTGGGAAGAGGGGAGCGCCCTGCTCTTTGATATCCATGGAGGCATGTGCGGGAGCCATATGTCCGGCCGGACGCTTGTCGGCAAAGCGTTCCGCCAAGGATTTTATTGGCCTACTGCCCTCCAGGATGCTTGCGAGCTGGTGAGGAGATGCGAAGCATGCCAATTCTTCGCCAGGCAAATCCACCGACCAGCCTAAGCTCTGTAAACTATCCCGCTCTCTTAGCCGTTCGCGGTCTGGGGGCTGGATATCCTAGGCCCGTTCCCGCGGGCCACGGGGTGCTTCACCCATTTGTTCGTCGCCATCGACAAATTCACCAAGTGGGTCGAAACCGAAGCAGTACGTGCCATCACGGCTTCCGCTGCTATCAAGTTCATCCGCAGGATCTTCACCCGCTTTGGAGTCGTCAATCACATCATCACTGACAACGACACTCAATTCACCAACGCGGCCTTCTTGGAGTTTTTTGAGGAGATGGGCACCAAGGTATGTTTTGCTTCGGTTGCCCATCCAAGGAGCAATGGCCAAGCTGAGCGTGCCAACGCGCTGGTGCTAAGGGGCTTGAAGACCAGATCATTTGATCGACTCCATAAGCGAGGGGCGCGGTGGACGGAAGAACTCCCGGCTGTGCTGTGGTCGCTCTAGACCACACCTAGTCAGGCGACTGGAGAAATGCCTTTCTTCCTGGTCTACGGTGCCGAAGCTATCCTCCCGTCCAAGCTATCGCTCGGTTCGCCGCGCGTCTTGGCGTTCAGCGAGGAAGGACAAGAAGACCTCCGCGGAGAAGATGTCAACCTGAAGGATCGATAAGGTCGTCTAGAGGGGGGTGAATAGGCGTTTAAAAATTAAAACCTAATTTGTAGCGGAAATATCGGACTATCCGACTTCTTATATCGGACTATCCGATATGTACCGGACTATCCGATATATGGAATCGGATTATCCGATCAGAGCGAGAACAGACAGATTTATCACAGGTTAAAGGGGCAGACCTAGAGTAGGCAATAAATAAGTAGAGGGCAATATGCTAACAGGCAAGATGCAGTAGTTACTACAAGCTAAACTTAAACAAGGTAACAAGAAAAGACCAAACCAAAGATTCGATGCACGGTTGGTTTTTCCCGAAGTTCGGATCCTTGAGGGGATCCTACGTCTCCGTTGAGGTGACACTAAGCCGGGGTCTCTTTCAACCCTACTCCTCCCGGTGTTGCACAAAGCACTCGCCGGTCTCACTTCTTGATCCCTTCCCTTGCGGAGGTGGAATCAACCCTTCACAAACTTCCGAGGCTCACCACACGATGTCTTGGTGGCTCCCGGTGACTCCTAGCCGTCTAGGACACCTCAATCTCCAAGAGTAATAAATGGAGTGTAGATCCGCTCTTGAAAATCACTCTAGTGCTCAAATGAACTTTCCTGGTTTGAAGTCTAGGCACTAGAAATCAACTTGCTCCAATCTCACAATAAATATCTCAAAGAACAACTCAAGAGGGAGCAAGAGAATAGCAAGAAGGCAATAAATGTTCAGCACACCGTTGGGGTGGAAATAAATGAGGGAGGTGGTGGAGTATTTATAGCCAGGACACAAAAACTAGCCGTTCTGCACTATGTTAGACCCACATCGGACTGTCCGATATGAGAAATCCGACTATCCGATATGTGTAAATCTCCAGATCTGTTCCACCTCAAAAATTCAAATTCTTTTGAAAGAACACGCAAATCGGACTATCCGATGTCACACATCGGACATTCCGATAAAACCCGAGAGTTTTCAAAACAGCTCAGTTGCTTTCAAAATTTCCAACTGTATATCGGACTGTCCGACTTGTAACATCGGACAATCCGATAATTCCAGAGTGTTTCCAATGAGGGAGAAGTTTTTCAAAAACTTTCTAAGTGTATATCGGAATGTCCGATATAAGCGATCGGACAATCCGACTTTTCCCGAGAGTTCCACTTTCAAATCCTTAGAAAAATTCTCAGCCCTCATCGGACAATCCGATACAAACTATCGGACAGTCCGATGTGGAACATCGGACTATCCGATAAAATCAGCACAAGAAAACTGCAATGTGAGTGTTGTGCTTGGTGACTTCCAAAATTCATTTTGTAAAAGTAGTTCATCTGAGCATAGAGATCATTTCTAACACACCTACATCCCATCCCTCTTGATAGTACGGCGATTCTATCGACTCAATTAAATGAAAAATCTACGCTAAGTCGACGCCGTTCTTCTTTTCTCTTTTGAGGGTCATCATTGTCCGCAGATGCATTTCTTTTGAGACCATTACCTGCTTATCAACTCATTTAAGCCATTAGTCCCTTAAACGTTTGTCATTAATCATCCAAAACCCAATTAGGGGCCTAGATGCACTTTCACAACCTTCTGGAGGAGGTGCACGACCAGGCAGCCTTGCGCGCCGCCCGGTACCAGCAACGTCTCAGGCGGTACCATGCCACCCGAGTCTGCGAGAGGACACTGGCAATAGGTGACCTGGTCTTGCGTAGAATCCAGAGGCATGCCGGTCTCCACAAACTGTCTCCCCGATGGGAGGGCCCCTTTAAGGTGGTCTCGAGATCTCGACCGGGGCGGTCCGGTTGGCCGAGGGCGATCAAGAGTGGCCAACCCCTTCAACGTGGAGTTGTTGCGAAAGTTTTACCCCTAAAGCTGTTAGTACCCAGTAGTTTGCCTTGATCAGCTGTGTGGGCAAGTTTTTCCCCCGGCTGATCGGCGACTGCTGGCGGTTAGCAAAGTTGTTTGCCTTAAAGGCTTCTGCTTTATTCTCCTTGCTTGTCCCCTAGTGGGTAGTATTGCGCGTGGGTGTCATGGATTCCGGCGGTTTGGCCGCTCCTTGTTGATCTGCGGTAACACCCGGCATTCGCGTCGTGCGAGGACGGGCGACCAGGAGCGTGAGTGTGGCACGGTGACTCAAACGCGGCTCGCACACCTCGGGATAGCTCCACGAAGCACCGCTGGCTGTCACCGCGAGCACCGCAAGCCTGATACCACTCCTGGGAACCTGCTGCCTTGCCACGCAACGCCGCGGGCTGATTCCGAATTGCAAGAGCCTAAGTTCCAAAGAAAGGGACCATGACATACCCGCGCAAGAACCTGCGTTCTTCAATATATTTCCTGGATGCTTTGCGTAACCCTACTTGTGTTTTCAGTAGCCATGTGCAATCGCAGATAAAGTGCCAGAGCTCTAACCTAATCCGAACATCCCAGATGGCCCCGTGGCGGCCTGGCGAGCAGGTGAGCAATGATGCCCTGCTCGCCGGGTGGTAAGTCCGCGTGTGGGCCTGGCGGGCAGGTGGGCGATCAAGCCCCGCCTGCCGGCGGCAGAAGGGTGCATACGCTCGCCGGATGATGGCTCCGTGACAGCACTGGGGCTGGTCGCGATAACCTATGACAAAGATAAGTTGCTCGCCTTGGCAGTATCGACTTACCTTTAGCATCTACACCCTGTGCGGTTGAGTTGTGCGTGGTTGTCACTGGCCCTAAAAACCTGATGGCTCCTCGTTGATAAAAGGAAATGCCTAGCGTTTGCGTCGCAAGGACGGGTAACCGGGAGTGCGAGTGTGGCACGGTGACTCAAACGATGCTCGCACACCTTGGGTTAGCTCCGTGAAGCACCGCTGCCTGTTTCCTTGTCGTGCAACACTGCGGTCAGATTTCAAGAGATCATAAGGATATAAGTTCCAAAAGGGCGGGAGTCAGTGACAACCTTACGCAAAGATTTAAGCCTTCACTTGCATACATCTTGCATGTTTTACGCAATCTTCGTTCGCGTTATCGCAATCACTCAAAAAAACAATGTCTAAGTATCGACCTAACCTGAGTGTTTAGGTTCGCATCATGACAAGGCTGGGGGCTGATTGCCCGATGATTGAGTTGAGCAAGCACAACCAAAATGCGAACAGACAAACATGCACAGGTAAAACCAGAAAATACCAACTTCATTACAATTGCTAAGATTGTTCTCGCATACAAAAAAATAGGAACAGAAAGAAACGAAAGAAATGAAGGAAGCGGCCCAAGCCATCAGTTGTCGTTGGCAACTTGGATGTGCCCATCATCCTCCTCGGCCTCCGGCTCCGCTGCCACCGCGTCGAGGTCTGGACCCTCCACCACCATCATGCCGATGACGTGCTCCGAAGCCTCGTGCACACACGCCTGCGCCTGGGTCTCGTCTCCCTCAATGCCGTCTACAACGGTCATTGGGTTGAAGGCAGCGTCGCGGCTGGCATAGCACGCCAGCACGAAGGTCATGGTGGCCATGGCAACCTGCCGCCCTTCCTGGATGGAGCGAGCGGCCATGGCGGCTGGTAGGCCAGAGAGCGCCGCGGCGGCCCGAGTGATGCAATGGGCGTACTGCATCGCTGTAGGCTCGAGCGGCTCCCAAAGATCCACCCCCAGCGGCTCCAAGGCCCTCGCCATGCGCCGGTAGGATGGCCGAAGCATGGTCGCGAGTTTGTGCAGCGTGCGCCGCTGCTCCTCTGCCGTCCGCCTCTGTGCTGCCTCAGCCTCCTGCGCCCGGGCGAGCAAGGTTGCACCGGTGGCCCTCTCTTGGGCCAGTAGCGCCTCGTTCCTCTCCAGCTCCCCACGCAGCGCCGCCACCTGTTGCGCTACATGAGCTTCGCGCTAGGTGGCTGCTGCGAGGAGGGTGTTCGCGACTGTGAGCGCTTCGCCGAGCTTGGCAAGCAGTGCACTCAAGCCGGTGGCGCGGGCGGTGAGGAAGACCGGGGTGGGGGGAGCAGAAGTGCTGGCGCCGACGACGTCCAATCTGGCTGCTCCGGAGCCGCTAGGCTGCCCTTGAGCAGAAGTCCACGCTGCGTCTGTCGGCGCTGCGGATGTCTGCGCGGCTCGGGCACCCTGACGGGCCGCCCTCGGGGGCGACTTGAAGCTGAAGGAGGTAGCCGGAACCGAGAGCCCGCCCGGGCAGGCACCAGTAGCGGCTGGAGTTGGCGCCGGTGGAGTCGGTGCCGATGAGGATGGCGCCGACCGGCGTCGGTGCAGCCGGCGCCGGAGGAGGGGCGACGGGTGTCGCCGCCCTAGATGAAGGTGCCACCGCTCGGGCGCTAAGCGGCGAGTCGGTGGCAAGAGTTTAGCCTGGTGCAGGCCCTCTGGGTTCTGCGTCATGCGTTCGGAGCGATCAGCCGTTTGCCTGCGCTCCGATCATCGGCCCGGGGCTGGTCCCTAATCACCAAGGGGTCGTGGGCCGGTACCACGGTGGGACCAGTGGAGTCCATCGCCGGGAACGATTGGATGATCCTAAGGCGCTCTGCGAACTCCAGATCGCAGAGCGGTCGGGCTTCGGCTGGAAAGTCCAGGCCGCTTGGCATTGGCGGGTGCAGCCCGGATAGCCATCTTGAGATGGCAGGGCCATCCAAGCTTTCCCTCGCCTAAGCGCAGAAAGAAGGCAGGAGTATAAGGTGATGGTGACCGCGAAGAGGAATATGCATTCAAAAGAAGGGCAACAGGACTTACTGCCCGGGTACATGCACGTCACGTCGTCGTCCCCTGTATACCTCCATGCAGGGCGGGCACGACGATGGAGGGGGCTGATCCTCCGAGCCACGAAGTCCTAGACCACCAGCGCCCCAATCAAGCCAGCGCCCCGTAATCGGTCGATGCGGGCCGCCATCTCCAGGAGCTCCGCCGTGTCCTCGACGGGCGAGCTCCAGTTTTCGCGGACTTCCACCCGCGCGCAGGGCATCCCGAGGAGGTCGACCCGCTGTCGTCGCCGATGTAGAGCCAGTCGCTCCACCACGTCTTTCAGTTGGATCTTGGCTGGAAGGGAATGTAGAGGGGGCCGACCCGTCGCGGAGACGGAAGTGGCAGCTCCTCACGGTTCCGCTGTCAGGGGAGCTGCGATAGGTGAAGAAGTAGCGGAAGAGAGGAAGGTTGGGTATCACCCCTATGAACATCTCGCAGAGGTAGGCGAAGGTGGAGAGAATGACGATGGAGTTGAGGGAGAGATGGAGATGATGGATCTCGTAGAAGTGAAGGACGGTGAGAAAAAATTCTGAGAATGGCGGCACCAGGCCAGCCATAAGACCCCAGGTGAAGACGATGATCTCCCCTGGATTGCAGCTTGGCACAAGGGTTCCTTGGCGAAGGTGGAGGGAGACCTCGGGTGCCATCTTGGCGAGAAAATCCACGCTGCTCTGGCCAGCGGTGGAAGGAAGCAAAAGAGGTTGCGCCATTGAGGCTGAAGCGAAGTTCTTTGATCAAGGAAGACGAAGGGCAAAGAGCAAAGTGCGAGAAGATCAGAAAGCGTGAACTGTTGGTTGGGGGTGCCTATATATATATAGACCCCCCGCAAAGACGGTTCGCGAGCAGGCAAAAGGATGCGACGCTTCGAGTCCAAAAAATCGACGAAAGTGGGGAGGACCGAGGCGGTTGCGCGCTCAGAAGTGGTGGGCCCATCCAGGAATGCACCGACATTAAATGAGGCCTAAAAAGTAGCTGACGCGCGTTCTAGGACGGCTCTGGGGGCTACTGTCGGTGTACTTTGTACCGGGGTACCCTCTCCGTCGCAGAATAATGGGCCCAAGAAGTGGCCTAGCCCAGCGTGGCGGCCTGGCGAGCAGGTGGGCGGTCATGCCCTACTCGCCGGGCGGTAAGCCCTGGCGGGCAGGTGGGCGATCATGCCCTGCCCGCCGGGCGAGGAGCCTGCGTGGCACCCTGGCGAGTAGGGGGGCGATCATGCCCTGCTCGCGCGGGCGGTAAGCCCACGTGGTGCCCTGGCGGGTAGGTGGACGATCATGCCCTGCCCACCGGGCAAGGAGCCCGCGTGGCGCCCTGGCGAGCAAGTGGGCGATCATGCCCTGCTCGCCGAGCGGTAAGCCCACGTGGTGCCTTGGCGGGCAGGTGGGCGATCATGCCCTGCCCACCGGGCGAGGAGCCCGTGTGGCGCCCTGGCGAGCAGGTGACCGATCATGCCCTGCTCGTCGGGCGGTAAGCCCACGTGGCAGCCTGGCAAGTGGGCGGGCGATCGGGCCCCGCTCGTCAGGCCACGAAGGTAACCATAGGAATGAGGAGAAGGCTTCGCCTCGAAGTCTCTTTCCCCTGACATGCTGTGTCATGGCCATTAATTGCGGATAATGCTGCTATCAACACGACGACGGCCCATCCCTCTAACGCCTCTCACCAAACCCGTCGCAGGAGTGTCTTATCCCGGGAGGACCAGGCGAAGCCTCACAGCGGCATTAGATGGGGCTTGAAGGACAAGGCTACAGCAACAGGCATAATAAATGAGTCATGGGTTAGTGAGATAAGGCTCGAGTGATGGGTGTAATTAATGAGTCGTAGATCAGCATAGCGTCACCTTCTCATCTGTCCGGGCCAGCCCGTCTATATAAGGGCGCCCCGGTGCATAGAGGAGGGGGCTCGGTCAAGAGTTCTAAGACTTGGAGAAAGAAGAAAAAGACTAGAGGAGCTATTGTAATCGCTTCCACATTTCCTCAACAAAGGTCTAGCAGGACGTAGGGCTATTACCGTCTTTCAGTCGAACACAGGTACATCATCGTGTCCATTGATCTGTTGATCCCTGGGTTCATCGTGAGAGAGTCGTTAGGGTTTCCAGCCACGAAGATGCCCTCTACCGAACCATACCTTCCATCCTGGGAGTAGTCAACCATGTTCATTGACGGGGTCCTATCTGGTGCAATACGCCGATAAAATGCATTAGAAAACAAATTGAAAATTCACTTCTGTCCATAGGTCAAATCTTTCCCTATTGGCCCAACACTACTATAGAATGGTATATCACTATCGTGTCATCTGGGTCAGTTCTTAAGATTTTAGAAAAAAAAGAGATTGTGATAGATGACTTAAGAGGGGTGTTAATAATAATCACTTGTGGTTCTCAGGTTGAAAGTGATTGTGATGTAGCACCGTGCACATCACAATCAATTCTTATATGAGAAGTGATAGTGATGTGCACGCTTATCACTATCGGTTCAAAAAAACGATAGTGATGACCACGTGCACATCATTATCGGTTCTTTTGTGAGAAGCAATAGTGATATGAAAACTCATCACTATCGGTTCTTACAAAAGAAGCGATAGTGATGAGCACGTGCACGATTGAGCATGTGGTCATTACAATCGCTTCTTTTGTAAGAACTGATAGTAATGTGCATTTTGCCATATCTCTTGAACGAATATTTTTTTTGAGGAAATTATTTTTGAGAAAGCTTCTAACTAGTCCAAAGTTCATTTCTAAAAAATTTTAAAAACTTCTACTTTATTTGAATTTCCTAAATTAATTGAGAAAGACAGGACACAGGGAGATATGATTAACATAATGTTTGCCTTTCTATATGTCTTCTCTCCAAGGAAGAGTTTGTTGGAACACTTATCTAAAGGTGTAGAAACTCCTTAACATTATGGGACAAATCTGTTGATTGTTGAATATTTTTTGGCCTCTTCAAGATACTGAATTCTCGAAATCCATGGAGTAAAACATCGTCTGAATCAAAAGATGGGATACTGGCAAGGACAAAATGCTGCAACTGCAAGTACTCGAAACGTCTGAAGCTGTAGGTTCCGTAATAATTTTCCTCCAAATAATGTGCAGCATAAAAATTGTCTTGATATTGCTGGAGAACAAGAGGCTTCCAGTGGCAATGGCTGGAGTTTATCGCTTGAGAAAAGTGATCATTTCAATCGGTTCCAATTAGGAACCGATTGTGATTCAGTCAATACAGTCGGTTTTTAAAAAAAAACAGATAGTGATTCAGAATTTTAATGCAGTTGGTTTTTTTTCAAAAACTGGCACTGATTAGAAGCGTCAATACAGTCGATTTTTTTAGCAAACCGACACTGATTCCTCAGTCAATCCGTCAGACATGAGAGCTAGCTCTGACTTAACGATAAGTAATATTTCACCAATGCACATATATATAGCAACTACATTATCAAAGATAACATCCCAAGCATCTAAAACAATGCATTCTTCCGTACCTCCACTCTACTCTTCAATATGAGGCATGAACCCAATCGGGATCAGGATCTCAACAAGCACCTCAGCTCACACTACCTCCCGCGGACGCCGGCGCCTCCAACGTCAGGATGACACGAGCGAGATTGGCGCCTCAACTCTGTTTTCTGCACCAAGGCTGTCGAATGCGCAGTGTACACTGCGGTACCAGGGGTTGCCGGGTATGCCCCGGCACCTCTAAAATTTTGAAAATCATATAAAATTATCTTTTTAATATGCTAAATTTGTTTATTGAATTAGTTTTGATTTTGATAGTTTGGGATTTTTAAGACCTTAGAACTGTTGACGAAGCTATCTCGTCCAACGGCATGACTGGTTCTCGTGTCGCCCACGCGCTTCGGCGTCCACGTTGCACGGCTCTCCGCCTGGCTCGCTGCGCTCGCCCGCTATGGCCTCGCTATTCTGTTGTAGCTACGTCCGTTGTACATGCTCTATATATTCTTGTGATTCAATTCAAGTTCTGCGTTGGATCCTATACTGTTTCATGGTATCAGTTTGTGCGGCTTCATCCTGCCTGTCTTCCGCGCTCACACCTCTCTTCCGCTGCCATGGCGTCCAACCCCCTCTTCGAGTTTGCGCCATCCGTCCACGACGATAGCGACTCCTCCTCCTCTTCCCCCTCTGTTGCCACCTCTGCTGCCAGCGACGGTGACCATCCTCCGTGTCCCTTCCCGGCCGCAGCCCTGCAGACGGTCAACATCAAGTCTCATGTTCCCATCGTCCTCAGCGTCGCTGATCCCAACTACCCCGAGTGGCGCTGCTTCTTCGACTCAGTCATCGGCAAGTTTGGTCTGCGCTCCCACGTCGACGCGCCCCCAACAGAACGTCAACGCCGCGACCCTGAATGGGTGATGGTCGACCAGTGCATTCTGAACTGGTTCTACAACTCCATCCACAAGGATGTCCTTGACATCGTGCGCATTCCCGACGCCACGGCGTTCGCCATCTGGAGCAACATCGTCGACATCTTCCGTAGCAATCAACTTCACCGTGCTGTCTACCTGGAGGCGGAATTTCGGAGCATCTACCAAGGCGATATGACTATCTCCGAGTACACCTCGCGGCTGAAGCAGCTTGCCGATGCCCTCCACGACGTCGGCCACCCCGTCTCCGACCCTAGCCAAGTCTTGAACATGCTCTGCGGCCTCAACGACCAGTTCCGTCACCTCATTCCTCACATGACTGACAAGCAGCCACCCCACACATTCCTCTCCGCTCGCTCCTTCCTCCTCCTCGAAGAACTCTACGCCAAGGAGCACCAGAAAATGGCGACTCACCACGCGATGGTTGCCCAAGGCAGCGGGCGTCCGTCCTCTGGTGGCGACACTGCTTCCGGCTCTGGCGGATCTGGGAGTGGCAGCTTCCGCTCACGCAACAAGAAGAAGCGCGGTCGCGGCCCCAACACCAGCTTCCCCTCCGGCGGATCTGCACCGCCGCCACCTGCTGGTGCCTCCGGTTCTGCTCCTCGTCCTCCCCACGCTTGGACCTCTGGTTACAACCCCTAGACTGGGATGGTGCAGGCTTGGCCCATGCCCTTCCGGGCCCTAGGTGCGGGCCTTCTGGGTCCACGACCCAGCACACCGCCGCAACAGGCCTACCTTGCAATGCCGTCTTCCCAGGGCCTAGCTGCGAGCTTGCCCCAGCCTCCTCCCGCGTCCGGTGCCTGGGAGCAGAACGCTCTCCTTGCAGCGCTCGCCAATGCCGGCGTGCCACCACAGGGCTCCAGCAACTCCGACTAGTTCCTCGACACAGGCGCATCGTCACACACGGCCTCCACTCCTGGTAACCTCCACTCTCTTCGTCCTTTGCTCCATCCTATTGTCATCACTATTAGCAACGGCGCTCACATGCCCGTCTCACACACTGCGGCTTCCGTTATTCCCACCCCTTCTTCTCCTCTTCACCTCCGGCATGTTCTTGTTTCTCCATCGTTGATCAAGAATCTAATTTCCGTTCGATCTCTCACTCGAGATAATAATGTTTCTGTTGAATTTGACCCGTTTGGCTTCTCCATCAAGGATCTTCCCACTCGCCAGGAGATGCTCCGATGTAACAGCTCCGGTGCGCTCTACCCCCTGACGCTCTCCAATCACCATGCTCTTCATGCGTCTGCTGTCTCCGTTGATCTGTGGCATCAGCGGCTAGGCCATCCTGGTCGAGATTCCTTAGCTCGCACTCTTCATACTTTCGGTTATTCCTGTAATAAGTCTGCTCCTCATTCTTGCCACGTGTGCCAGCTTGGCAAGCATGTGCGGCTGCCCTTTCGCTCGTCAACTTCAGTGTGCTATTTCCCCTTTCAGCTGGTTCATACAGATGTTTGGATGTCCCCTATCTCCAGCAACTCTGGTTATAAATTTTATTTAGTTCTCATTGATGATTTTACTCATTACACATGGACCATCCCACTGCGTGCAAAGTCTGAAGTGCTCCCTAGTCTGCTCACGTTTATTTCTTACGTGCGCACTCAGTTTCAGCTTCCTTTCCTTGCTTTGCAAATTGATAATGGGAAGGAATTTGACAACTACGCTCTCCGCTCCTTCCTGTCCACGCATGTCATTGCTCTTCGCCTCTCCTGTCCATATACGTCCGCTCAGAATGGGAAGGCCGAGCGCATTCTCCTCACGCTCAACGACAGCGTCCGCAGCATGCTCTTCCACGCCCACATCCCTGCACCGTTCTGGCCAGAGGCCTTGTCGACCGCGACCTACCTCGTCAATCACCGTCCTTGCTGAGCCAGCGGCCCTCTCACCCCTCACGAGCTCCTCCTTGGGACCGCACCAGCATACGATCACCTACGGGTCTTCGGGTGTCTCTCAGCATCGAATCAATCCCGACAACAAAGACAAGCTCAGCCCTGCTACGCCGGTCGCCTTCGCCAGCTATTTCGCCAGACCCCAAAGTGCTGGTGTTTTGCCCTTGACTCCCACCGCTTCATCACGTCCCGCCACGTGACCTTCTTCGAGCATGAATTTCCATACCGCCCGGTGTCTTCGTCCCCTTCGCCACCACCACTTCCTCCTGCCATCTATGACGATCCTCTCGCAGCCCCCGCGCACGACACGACACGCCACGGCACCAAACATCGCTGCCTTCGCGACCAAGATCCGCACCGGCCGTCAAGCGCTTCAAGAAATTTCGCGCCAGCTCACCATCCTCAAGATCGGTCGCCTTCGCCTGCTTCATCAGTGTCCTTGCCTACTCCTCAGCCATCGCCGATAGGTGATCAGCCCTCGCCGGTGTCCTTTGCGCCCATCGCCATGACATCGTCACCGACAGCATCGCCAGTTGCACCCACCCCTCCCTCCTCTCCGCTGGTGTCCTCCCCATCCACTGCAGCTCCACGTATTCCTCCCCCACCCAAGGCCCCCCTGCTGCTCCCTACACATCCCATGGTGACCCGTGCTCAATCTGGTGTGTTCAAACCACATCCGAAGTATGCCCTGGCTGCTGCGACCGACGCTTCCTCCCCACAGCATCCGATCTCGCCACTTCCTTCCTCCGCGCGCGCTGCTCTCTGTGACCCGAACTGGCGCGCGGTGATGCAGCTGGAATTCGATGCACTGCTGAACAATGGCACCTGGCGCCTCGTTCCGCGACCTCCAGGCGCCCTTCTCGTCACAGGGAAGTGGGTGTTCAAACATAAACTCAATCCCGACGGGACCCTAGCCCGCTACAAAGCACGGTGGGTCATGCGCGGGTTCACTCAACGCACTGGTGTGGACTTCGGTGAAACCTTCACGCCGGTGGTCAAGCCAGCCACCATCCGGACAGTGCTTGCTCTTGTCGCCTCACGGGGCTGTACCACACAGCAACTCGACGTCTCCAATGCCTTTCTCTATGGCCACCTCTCCGAGCAGGTCTACAGTCATCAACCTATTGGGTTCGTTGATCCCACCCAGCCAGATGCCGTCTGCCTCCTACGTAAGTCTCTACGGGTCCGCAAGAAGCCCTCGCTACCTGGTTCACACGGTTCACTGCCTTCCTCACCACACTTGGCTTCACCTCAACAAAGTCGGACTCTTCCCTGTTTGTTCTCCGACAAGGCTCCGACTTAGCTTATCTTCTTCTATACGTCGACGACATGGTGCTCACGGCGTCCTCTCCTGCCCTCCTCCAAAGATATTATCGCCGCTGCGCAGTTGAGTTATTTGTCAGGACATGGGTGCTCTGCGGTTCTTCCTCAGATCGACGCCCAAACAAGACTAGCCGCGGGTTCTTTCTCTCCCAGGCCAAGTATGCCGAAGACATCCTTGCCAGAGCCAGCATGTCTAACTGTCGACCCATCAGCACACCCGTCGATGCCAAGGGCAAGCTCTTCGCCAGCGATGGCCCGGCCGTCAGTGATCCCTCCTACTACCGCAGTATGGCTGGCGCCCTGCAGTACTTAACTGTGACGCGGCCGGACCTTTCCTACGCCGTCCAACAAGCTTGCTTGCACATGCACGATCCCAGGGCGTGTCACTTGGCATTGCTCAAGCGGATCCTGCGATATGTGCGCGGCATGATGACACTGGGGCTCACCATCCATGCCTCACCAACGTCGACACTCACCGCGTACTCCGATGCCGACTGGGCTGGCTGCCCCGACACGCGCCGTTCGACATCCGGCTACTGCATCTTCCTCGGGGACTCTCTTGTGTCCTGGTCCTCTAAGCACCAACCGACGGTCTCACGTTCCAGCGTGGAAGCCGAATACCGTGCTGTGGCCAACGCGACGGCCGAGTGCGTGTGGCTTCGGTACCTGCTGTCTGAGCTGCATTGTCCACTGCCAAAGGCCATGGTGGCCTACTGTGACAACATCTCCGCCGTCTACATGTCTGCCAACCCGGTGCACCACAAGCGGACCAAGCATATCGAACTTGATATTCATTTTGTCAGGGAAAAGGTCGCCCTTGGTGAGCTTCGGGTACATCATGTGCCCATCGGACAACAATATGCCGACGTCATTACGAAAGGGCTACCGACGGCGACATTCAGTTCTTTCCAGACTAGTCTCAGTGTTGGCGAACCGCCACATGTGACTGCGGGGGGGGGGTGTTGACGAAGCTATCTCGTCCAACGGCATGACCGGTTCTCGCGTCGCCCACGCGTTTCGGCGTCCACGTTGCACGGCTCTTCGCTTTGGCTCGCTGCCGCTCTGCCACTGGCCTCGCTTATTCTCATTAGAAGCACGTCCGTTGTACATGCTCTATATATTCTTGTGATTCAATACAAGTTCTGCGTTGGATCCTATACTGTTTCAAGAACTATTTATATTGTGCTTTTAGCAAATTTCAAATATATGTGTTAGATTTACGATGTTATGAAATAATTGTAAAAGATTACAAAGTTGTAAATGTGAGCTGGTACTTGGCCTTGACGAGGACGTCCTCGAGCTGCGTGGTCCCAGCTAAGGTCCTGCGACATGCCGCGCCCCTGGAGGCCTCCCAGCTCTCCCGGTACGTCTGGTATGTGTTCGGCTCGGCACGGTCGAACGTCCACTCGAGCCCGGAGTGGCCGAACGGGTCGAACGGCGCGACGGTGTCCCTCAGCCCGCCGACGGCGTGCACGACGGGGACGGTGCCGTACGCCATCTGTAGAGCTCGTTCAGCCCGCACGGCTCGAACCGGCACTACTATAGAACCGGCTACCACAAGCGGCTCGTAACCCCCTTTAGAAGTGGTTTTATAACTGCTTCTAAGCAACCGCGTGTGATACCCATCGGGTATCAAGCGTTTCTCGAACCGCCAGGCTGTGTGGCACCGTAGCGGTTGGGAAGGTGTCCAGGAGGGCCATGGAGTCACCACGTGGGGACTCACTGGCGGTTCGTGTTACAAACCGCCAGGAGAAGGATATTGGTTTATTAGTCTTACCAACCTCTTGTGGAGAGCAAGCCTCGAGCGGTTGGAGTCACCAACCGCCAGGAGAGAGTTTTCAATTATATGTATTATAGAATATGTTCTTACGGTATTTTTGTATATCGTTTTTGACCATAAAATTAAATATGAGTGGAGGAGTTTTTGCACAATTAAATATATATTACATATGCATACTCATACACATGTTCACAAGCTAGCTCAAGACACAAAAAACAAACTTAATAGTGTAAAAATGGACAATTACATACACGCAACCGACGTTTATAAGTTTGAATGATGAAAAAATGATTATCGAACTCATTTCTCGCATGCGTCACTCTTTATGTCCTTGGTCGACGTGGATGTCATCATCAGTTCAGCGGTGTTCAACGCAGAAACCTTACGTGGAACTTCGCCATTTGGAGATACAACCTCATCGATAATGAAGCCGATGAGTTGTTCTTGGAATGCGCGCACCGGTGGAGGCGGAGCACGTTAACGTGCTCATCGATGTTAGGTGACAATTAATTAAGCGGGAAGTATATAAATATCCGATCACATGCAATTAATTAAAATGTAAGTTGTAGCTAACAAATTGACATGCATATACTGAACCTCGCATAATGTTCCACTCATCGCCATGGATAAAACTTTGAATATAGTGGAACACGAGTAGCCACATAAGTTGTTTCGGTATCGGCGTTTAACCTTCACGGGAGAAATTTCGAATATCGATGAAGAACCGATATGGCGATGTATATTAATAATTGTTTTTGTAGTACGATTCGAGTGCTTACTATGACTTCAATTCTTTCTTGAATTCTCCTTTTGCTTCTTCTTGAACTTTGCAAATGTCTGTTATGACGCCAATGAACCATTGGTATTTTTGGACTGGATTCCTTCTTGAGTCATGAACTATAATCCTGCTGTTGTCAAGCTCGATGACTAGAAGGATCCAGTGAAACCTATTCGTATATTGCAACATATGCGTAAGTAGCTAGTCGTACTATCAATGGCTTAAGAAATACAAGAACAAGAGGTTTGTGAGAACATGTACTTGAAGTTGAAGGGCAAAAGTATGTACGGTTTGTAGTGCTGTTTCAGCATTGCATGCAAAATGTATGCCTCAACTAGCGGTTTTTTCTTGTCGTATGACCAGACTTTCTCGTTGACAATCTACGGGTCGATGAAGCCAACGCTCGCTTTGCCCGCCTTATACATCGTTGTATCTCCATTCTACATAAGAAGGGATAACTAAGTTAATTAGATTTTCAATTTTGTGGTGCGAGAGGAAGCAAATGGTAAACTTAGTAGATCGACACTTACAGACACCAGTAAGACATGAAAGACACGTTGACGACGCCTCCTTGGTACACATGGTACAAGTCCTCGAATTCCACCATATTTCGTGTTGTTCCTCATGGAAGAAATGCTCATCTTGGAAAATGAGGAGGAACATTTGCTCTCCTTTAGATGCCCTGTTCATGTACCATTCATACATTTGACGCATCTTAGTTGGGAGATCTTTTATATCTTTTGGATCAATTAGCGGTTTGCCCAACTCATACTTCCATCTAGTTGGTGCCACTGGAAGATCCTGGTCTATTGATTGGGGTCCCGCCTCCTTCAGGAATGCCTAGACTGCACGACTCTCAACCTTTCTCTGATCAATGTTATTTGCTCTTCGGCTTCTTGGAGTATGTCTGGTCCGAAGACACGACGCTCACCGGTCTCATTCCAATTCAACGGTGTTCTACAAGGTCGACCATACAACGCTTCGAAAGGTGACATCTGAAGGCTGGCCTGGTAACTATTGTTGTAACTAAACTCTGCATAAGGCAAACATTTATGCCAAGACGTTGTGTATGCCAATGCACAAGCTCTTAACATATCTTCTAATATCTGATTGACTATTTCAGTCTGTCCATCTGTCTGCGGGTGATAAGCTGTGCTGAAGTTCAAACGGGTGCCCATTGTGGTATGCAGTTTATCCCAAAATCATGAGGTAAATTGGGTACCTCTGTCCGACACTATCTTCTTTGGCACTCCGTGCAAGCAAACGATCCTTGCCATGTATAGCTCTGCTAACTTATCTCCTGAATAGGTTGTCTTTACCGGTATAAAGTGTGCGACTTTTGTCAAGCGATCCACTATGACCCATATGGAGTCATAACCTCCTTGCGTCCTCGGCAAACCGTCTTTACCGGTATAAAGTGTGCGACTTTTGTCAAGCGATCCACTATGACCCATATGGAGTCATAACCTCCTTGCGTCCTCGGCAAACCAGTGATAAAATCCATTCTGATTTCTTCCCATTTCCACTCCGGCACTTTTAATGGTTGCAGTAGTCCTGCTAGCTTCTGATGCATAGCTTTGACTCGCTGACACACATCACATAGTGCTACGTGCTCAGCTACTTCCCTCTTCATATTCAGCCACCAGAACCTTTCTTTCAAGTCTTGATACATCTTTGCACTTCCTGGGTGAATCGAATACTTGGAGTCGTGAGTTTCCTCCAATATTAACTGCTTGAGCTCCTTTTTATTGGGTACACATATGCGCTCTCTCATCCATAGAGTACCTTGATCATCCAGCTTAAATTCCTTTGCTTGGCCTTCCTTCATTTTGGATTTGATTCGCTCGATCTTCTCATCATTCTTCTGACATTCCTTAATCTGATCCTCCAAGGTAGGCTTTACTTCTAGAGCAGCTACGAATCCTTTCGGAACAACCTCCAATTTCAATCTCTGAAGGTCCTTGCACAATTCTGCCCGACTCTCTTCTACCAACACGTTTAAGTTATGGCTCTTCCGACTCAAGGCATCAGCCACTACGTTGGCTTTACCGGGGTGGTAATGAATCCCCATATTATAATCTTTAATCAGCTCTAACCACCTTCTTTGTCTCATGTTTAGGTCAGATTGGGTGAAGATATACTTAAGACTCTTATGATCTGTATATATCTCACATCTATTGCCAATAAGATAGTGACGCCATATCTTTAAGGCATGCACTACAGCTGCTAATTCTAGATTATGCGTCGGGTAATTCCCTTCATGTGGCCTTAATTGTCTTGATGCGTAAGCCACTACCTTTCCATTCTGCATTAACACGCATCCAAGTCCTTGCCGTGATGCATCACAATATATATCAAAGCTTTGGTGCACATCTGGCAAAACTAACACTGGTGCTGATGTTAACCGTTTCTTCAATTCCTGAAAACTTTTCTCACAATCCGGTGTCCAGACAAATTTCTTCTCTTTCTTTAGCAATTGCGTAAGAGGCCTAGCAATCGTCGAGAATCCTTCTATAAATCGGCGATAGTAACCAGCCATCCCAAGAAAACTACGAATCTGGGTCACCATCTTTGGTGGCTCCCAATGCAGTACTGCCTCTACCTTGCTTGGGTCTACTGCGATTCCTTCGGCCATCATTACATGCCCTAGGAATTCTACCTTACTTTTCCAGAAATCACATTTACTAAACTTAACAAACAACTGCTGTTCTCTTAACTTTTCCAAAACCAACCTCAAATGTTGAGCATGTTCTTCATTCGTCTTTGAGTAAACCAGAATATCATCTATGAATACGACCACAAATTTATCTAAATATTCCATAAATACTTTATTCATCAAGTTCATAAAGTATGCTGGCACATTTGTCAATCCAAACGACATAACAGTGAACTCATAGTGTCCATATCTTGAAGAAAATGCCATCTTTGGTATGTCATCTGTCTTAATCTTCAACTGGTGGTATCCTGATCTAAGGTCGATCTTAGAGAAAACTCCTGCCCCTCTTAATTAATCAAATAAATCGTCAATCCTGGGCAACGGGTATTTGTTCTTTATTGTTACTTCATTAAGTGCTCGATAATCTACACACATCCGAAAACTCCCGTCTTTCTTTTTAACAAACAGGACCGGTGCTCCCCAAGGTGATGAGCTCGGTCTAATGAATCCTTTTTCCAATAGCTCCTCGATCTGCTTCTTCATTTCTACCAACTCTTCAGTAGACATCCGATACGGTCTCTTTGCTATTGGTGCTGTTCCAGGCACTAGGTCGATTACAAACTCTATGTCTCTGTCTGGTGGCATTCCAGGTAACTCCTCGGGAAAAACATCCAGATACTCACTGACCACTGGTACATCCTTCAAACTGATGGTTTCTAAACTGTTAACCAATAATTGCCCTTCTCGAACTGTCGTTGCTTGAAATTCAACTTTCTTGCCTTCAGGGCTCTCTATAGACACGACTCTTCATCCACGGTCTAATACAGCCTTGTGCTTAGACAGCCAATCCATTCATAGTATCACATCTAGGGTCTGGGTATCTAGGATAATAAGGTTCGCTAGGAACTCTACTCCTTGTATTAATAACTTAATCCCAGAACAACCGATCTTAGATCGTAGTTCGATCCGAGGATTGTACTATAAGTGTATTCTTAAGATTGACAACACCCAATTCATTTTGCACAAGAAAACTCGAGAAACGAATCTAATGTGAAGCTCCGAATCAAATACAATCGTAGGCTGGATCGAGTTGACTAGAAACTTACCCAGTACTACGTCCGTGGCGTTTTGAACTTCATCTGCAGTGACGTGATTGACTCTGCCTCGTGCAACTGCTTGGGGTGCAGATCCAGCTTGGGCAGGTCCTCTGCTTCCACCTTGAGCGGGGGTTCTAGCAAGCGTGTTTCCTAAGTTGAAGCGCACTGGGGTCACACCTCCCTTCTTGGGGCATACATTGGCGAAGTGCCCTATCTCGTTCATAGCTTGTAGCAAATATTTCTTGACATCTCGCTGGTTTCTCCATTCTCGTTAACATTCGACCGTGTCCGGGGTTTGTCCTATTGGTCTTGGCATTGGTGGCGGTGTCCTAACATTGTTCCCTTGTTGGAACCTGGAGAATTGCTGAGGTATCATCCTTGGTTTTTGCTAGCCATGGCGTCCTCCCTGCTGTGCCATGCGGCGTTTGCGGTTATCATCTAGCTCCTTGTGCTTGTCCTCCAATATAAGCGTCTTATTTACCAGCTCTTGAAAATCAGGAAATGTGTGGGTAATCAATCCCACCAGAATTCAAATGTTAAGTCCTTCATGAAACGGGACTGTTCGTTTGTTTACTTTACGCCCTTCGGAGCGAAGCGTGTAACCGAGTGAACTTATTTAAATAATCGCCACCGATTGGCCTCCTTGCTTCAAAGGTTTCTAAATTCTCCTTTTTCAGCTCCATAATACCCTCCGCACGTGATAATCGATTTAAAAGCTATGGTGAATTCTTCCCAAGTGATTTCCTGTGGGTTTTCCTGTGATGCGCAGTAGTTTTCCCACCACTCAGCTGCTGTTCCTTCTAGCTGATGAGAGGCGTAAAGCACCCTCTCATTTCCATCGCACTGTGTTATATGCAGTTTCCTCTCGATGGTCCTCAACCAGTCATCTGCCTCTAATGGGCTAGCGTTTCCTAAGAAAGTAGGCGGATGTGTCCTCATAAACTCGGACAATCTCGAGTAGGGACGGGGACCATTGTTAACAGCTTGATTGTTGGCAGCTGCTTGGTTGTTGATTTGCTGTACGGTTGCCATCATGGTCTGCATTAACTGCGTTTGTGCTGCGAGAAAAGCTCCTAGATTCTGCATGTCAACTTGTGGTGCTGCCTGAGGAAGTGATGCATTGCTCTGGCTGCCTCCCTGACGTGAACCACTGCCTCCGGCTCCGGTGTTGCGAGTGTTCACCATCTGTTGATTGCTTCGATGGTTTAGAGATGAGAGGGAAAGAATAGGCAAGTAAAGGAACTTATACGGGGAAACAGGTGTAACTAAAACCCTTAAACATCAATTCATAGATAATAAGTAAGTAGGGTTGCTCACAAGGGCCTAGGGCCATGCAACCATACCAACAATCACAATCATCATCCAAAATAGTTCATTACAACATCGTTATCTAAGGGAAGTTCGAGAATTAAAGGACGCGACTCTAACAGATGAGTCTCAACGCAAAATTCGCTGACTAGACAAACTCAAGTACTCAATCCTCAAGCCACCCTGGCTGCGGCTCGCCTATCACATATACTGGCGGGTGAGCTGGCATTGGGGCAAACTGATCCCCATGCCCTCCCACTGGTGCTGGGGGCTCCACTGGCTGCTGATCCTCTAGCACAGGCTCTGGCTCCTGCTCCTCGTCCTCGTCGTCAAGCTCCATGACGGCCTCAGGCTCCCCGTGACCGTAGAGGGCCTCCTCTAGCTCTAAGAATCCTCTCGCTGACAACAGGCATCCCGGTCTCGCAGGTCGTCTCTGTCTCCTCCAAGGTGCGGTACACTGACATCAGCTCTAGCGTAGCCACGTCTATGGCCTCCTCCTGGGCCACAGCAAACCGTCCCAGGTGGACGACAGCGGCATCGTCCTCCAACTCCAAGCGCGCCTGGATAGGTCCACCCGCATGTGGGTGTACGCGGAAAGCAGTGTCCCACAGCTCGTAGCCATAGTCACGGCTGATCTTCCGAAGCGCTAGCCGGCACACTCCTGAATGCCCGCCTCGTAGCTGGCTCGCTTCACCACGAGGTGGAGCGGACGACTGGCGCGAGCATTCTCTCGCGCGTACAGAGTAAAGGTAGTCTCCCAGCCGCGGTTGATGCCGTTGACCACCCAGGTGCGAGACCGGTAAAGAGGGCGGTCCAAACCTCCAAGCACCTGGAGCATCCTCCAAAGCTCCGCTGCGTAACCTCCGTGACGCTCGCCGAAGGAGTGAACCATCCTCATCTGCCAAATCAACTCGTCAGTACTAAAATTTTAAAAGAACACAAAAGTAATAGCAAAATGCAGCATAGGTATGAAGTAAGGAAGAAGGGATAAGTCAAGATCTCATTGATTCTTCTTGCCAATTTTTAATCTTTAGAAATTAGTTTTTATCCTTTCTAGAACGGTCGGTCTAACTAGGGTTAAGTCCTGCAATCAGTATGGCTCTGATACCAACTCTGTCGGGACCCGAATCTGCAAATCCGGACCCTCCGTGTATTCTGTACTAGTCCAGGATCACGCTAGTACACACAGGATAAACATGTTGAGATACCACAATCATACACAGCGGAAATAATAGATAAGTACCTCAAACATAATTATAACGAGTTACACGACCTTATGGTCACCTTACAATAATTCGTCACGCAGGACGATAAATAAAAGTAGCACAGTTCAATAGCGGAAGCAAAAGTACGTCAATGAACCCCTCGTTCTGCCACAGGCAACTGACGAGGCTTAACCCTAATCCTCCTGACCTTCATCGAACTCCTCCTCCCAAGCTGGTGTTGCTTCTTCTTCTGAGGTTTTTGTTGAAGCAAGGGTGAGTCTACACCATACTCAACAAGGCATGCACAATGCAATTCTATTACTACATGCATGGCTTATTCCAAGGGAAAGGCTTAAATGACTATTTTGCATAAAGCAGCATTTCTTTTAACATATAGTCTTAATTAGATTGAAAGCGTAAAACCATTACTATAATAATTAATTCCTCAATTCTTTTCCCAAAAGTTTGGCACATAGCCCTAAGTTTGATTCATCAATCTTTGGCACACAGCCACCCATTCCATTTTTTATTTTGAAAATCTAACCCTTGACTGTAATCCCCGAGCATTGTCCAATACCGCGGACGCGGCTATTCGAATAGATTTAACACACACTCTGTAGAGGCTGTACACTTTACCCACAGGATACAGTCACTCACCACACAGGCGATTGATTGCAACAAAGTCTTTCGGAGACTAACACTTAACCTGTGAACCTCTCCAGTATTGCCTTTCTAATACTCCCCTCACTCAGAGCCAGAGTTTAGAAACAAAGCTATCACAGATTGATGGGTACCAAGCCGTAGTACGTGCACGCCCCACACTGTTACACTCTTGTGTAATCACACCCCGAGGTGTCAAAGGAAAGATTTCGAACCCTACTAAACTAGGTGCATCCCATTCCGCACAAGTGGTTGTACGAGTAACTCAGTTCAAAGGCTCGCAAGGTGAAGTCCTTAACTGTCCCGGGCAAGACATCCGTCTTATATTTCTCAGCACACAGCCTTTACAATCTAAATACATCCCGTTGCCACACAGGCCCACCTGGCACGAAGCCTCCTTGCCACTTGCCCCGGTCCAAATCATTTCCCAGCCCGGTTTGCATTTATGCAACACATGCTAATGCCCACTTCATTGCATGAGTAGAACCACACAGGTCGCTACCCCCAATTCCATCTCATGACATCATCGCATTATTCTAAAATGCGTTCCATATTTGTTTAATCAATATTCTTTTGCAATTTGAAAGTCCTTCAGCGCATACAAGCAGACTAAGCACTAGTCACGGTCTAGCCTCCCGTGTTGGCTTTATAATAGCAACCAACTCAATTTAATCTCTTAGGGTGACAAGGTTTTCAGGGCATACAAATAATATTAACAAGGTGACATAAACAAGGTAGGTGTATTATCTATTTTACCCAAATTATTCAGTGTCATTTTTAATTAACATAGCATGCATAATTTGAATTGAAATACATTTGAAAATCTAGGGGCAATATGGTCAAAGCATGACTTGCCTTCGAAAAGTAGTTGATCCTGATCTGTAACTTGCGATGGGTCTTCGAATTCTTCCCCGGCAGTTCCCGGCAACTCGGAGTCTACTCGGAATAAACGTACATACAATAAATATACTTAAATAGATAGCAAGATCAACACTAAAAATAAAATAAAATTCACCAATAAATAGCTCACATTTTTACAAATTTTTAGGAACTGGAATCGCTCAAATCGGAGCTAAGACGCAAAAGTTATAGCGATTACAATTTTTGTAAATTCAAATAAAAGAAAAACCGAATTACTCTATTTATTTTCCTACTGGAAATCCGATTAAATTCTCTCGGCGTGACACGTGTCAGCGCAGGAGCCAGCCACGTCGCCTCGGGTCTATAGACCGAGCGCACGGTTTGCTCGGGTCCACGGTGGACTCGGTTCACCGAACAGTGCTACTGACCCGCTCCCATGGTGACGTCATGATGACGTCAGCCCTCCACACCCATCGAGCAGGTTGGCCCGACCGATTACAGAGACATGCGCTTCACTAGCGACACTTAGCGTGACCCCATTGGTCCACGCGGTCACAACTGTTCCCGCCCGTTGGATTCAAATCCAACGGTCGGTGCACACGCGGTCAACCTACGCCACGTGGCATCATTCGAGCCGCTCATTCAAAATCCTACGGCTTGGATCTGATTCAACCACCAGCCTTGACCTAGCGACGTGGACAGCCCGGTGAGTGACACGCGCATGCATCACGGCCGGTCATCCAAGAATCGACGGCTACGGTTCAACGCGGCTAGGTTACCGGAGAGCTACGTGGCGACATCTCGACCACAGATCTAGGATTCAACGGACATTATCAAACGTATCAAGGTTAGCTACGTGGCGAGCACTTGACCGTAGATCTAAGATCTAACGGGCATTATCAAGTGCACCAACTACGGCTACGTGGGCCCACTGGCGCGGCTGGATGAAGATCCGACGGCGGCAGCTACCTGAGCGATACCCTATTCACCGAACCTACGTGGCTTAATCCGAGCCGAACATCTAAGATCTAACGGTGAAGATCTGCCACTATTGGTCTACGCGATGCAATCGGCACCGTTGAGACGAGATCCAACGGCCATTATCATCGCATCCCCACGGCGGCTACGTGGACTTCTCAGAGCCACACGATGACGATCTACCGGCCATTTTCAAACGCACGCGTTACGACTACGCGGCGCTACGGTGGCGGTCAGATCAAGATCCTACGGTCGGGATCTACCGAGGCTATGCGAGTCTAGCGCTACAGGAAAGGGGGACGTGGCGTTACTTCGAACGTTCAATGGTGATCCGACGGTGGCGGTGAGCTGCGATGCTTTGAAGAAGAGGCGGCGGTGCTTGTCGCCGAAGCTGAGGAAGATGAAGTAGTCTACGGCGTTTCCGGGCGTCTCCGGTCGGAAGAAGTGGTCCCCGCGATGCAGCTCGTCACCACGAACTCGGCAAGGGTCTTGGATGCGGCGGAAAGTGACGGCTGGCGGTGGAAGGTGAGAAAAACCGAGGTGGCAGCTGGGCTAACTCCGGCGAGTGAGTGGGAGAGCTACGGGGCACGGCTGCTAACGGGCGAACGGACCAAATGTGCGGGGCGAAGGGACCAGTTAAATGCGCCACAGCACGGTCGTCGAGATGCCTTGGAACGCGCGCAAATCCACCGCCAATCTTGTCGGCCAACCCCCGACGGCGGCGCACTGCTCGCTCCCTCCCGATACGGTGACATCCATCCGCACCGTTCGATTGCAATCCAACGGCCCAGGGCGAATAACGGTTCGGCTACCCAGCGCCACGTGGCGAAATCCTGGCGGCGCAAGCTACTACGATCCAACAGCTCTCGCGAATTGGCGACGCGGCTCATTATCAATCGTCCGATAAAGATCGCCTGACCAGAGTAGCGGGCGCTAGGGTTCGGCCGAACATACGCACAAGTGTTGGGCTCGACCCGAAACTCAGAGCGAGGTGTTTTCCGACTTTTAACATTTAAATTAATTCTAGAAAATCAAAGTAATTAATTAGGGCACTAAAAATACCCAAAAAATTCTAGAAAAATTCCAGAAAATATTTCAAGGCATTTAGAGCTCAAATAAAATATTTTTATTTATTTTTGATAATTACCTTTCTGAAATTTAATTATTCAAGAGAAGGATAATTTAAATTAATTTCAATTAAATCCAAATAAATCCCAAAAATTCACAAAAATTCAGATAAATTCAAATAACTCCAAAAAATTAAATTAGGCCAAATTTTGGGATGTTACACACACCATCTGGAAATATGATGTACTTTTTGCGCTAGAGGTTGAATGTGCCATGGAGGGCCTGTCCAAGCTTGGTCACGTCGTCGCCCCTAGCAATCTCGAGCATGAGATCTTCGAAGCCCCCCACCACCTCTTCCACCGTGACCTTCGAGTATCCGGAGGGTATCTGGTTGCAGTGGAACGTCTGGCCTACCTCCACCGGATAAGCCATGCCGTAAGCCACCTTGTAGGAGAGGTTACGCATATCAATGTGTAGCTCGCACTGGCGGCGAACCTTGATGTCGCCCACGGATAGACGAACTGCGGGTCGCCCTCTGAGGGCCACAATGGACGCAAGAATCGCTCTTTTGCGCGGTCGGACTGATCACGGATTCCGGCGCCGCCTGAACATTGGTCGAATGTCGGGCTCCCTGAAGCTGGCTTATTGCTTCGGACACTTTTTGCGTGACCAGGATATCGATGGAAGCCTTCGTAGCTCTAAGCTCTTCCTCCAATCGGCCCACTCTACCTTGATCTCTCCTCTTGCTTCTGTCCCGGCTCCTGTAACTGCTTGAGTCTTTGGCAAAGCCGTGCCCCCATGGCACCTTTCCGAAACCTCGTGTCCGTCCCGGGTGCTTCGGGTTTTGAAGGGCATATGTTAGCTCGTCATTCTCCCTGTCCATCACCAAGGATCCTGACCGAGTCTGCTCGATGGCTTGTACAATCCTTTCACCAACTTCTTGGACTGTCAGTGCCATCACCAAGCTACCGTCACCAGCAAATTTGCCCCCGTGAGCCAAGAACCAATTGCGCAGGCGGGGCTCCCAATTCTCAGTTTTAGGTACAACATCCTGCTGCCGAAGTTCCTCTTCCCGCTTGTCCCATTTCTTTGCAGCCTTGATGTAACCACCGGTCCCGAGATGGTGGTGGTATTTCTTCTTCTGGACATTCACCCTGTTTTTCTCTCTCGCGGCCTGTCCTGCATCCGATAGCTTGTACTCCTCGAAAGCATCCCAATGATCGGTCAGCTTAGGAAATTGATTGAAGTCTGTCCTTTCTCCTTTGTCGATGTACTTGCGGGTGAGGGACAACTTCCACTGCTGAAAGGAAGTTGCCATCTTCTTCAAAGCCCATCCCTTGGCCTTCTGTTCGTACCCTTCTGAAAAAGTGAAATTTTCCTTCATATCATTCCAGAGCAGTTTCTTGGTAGCTGCAGGGACTTCGGCCCATTTCTGGATGCTGATTGGGACGTGATCCCTCACGTGGTAGCCGCAAGCATTGTTGAAAGGGCCAATTGCTGATTCTGGGGCTAGCAGACTCCCGTCGTTGCCGACTTCGGTTATCACATACTTTGTCGAAGGCTTCTTGTTAGGTCCTCGGTTAATTCCGGACTGGGTGGCCGATGAGGTACCAGGCTGGATACACAAACACATATAATATGAATGATTTTAGAATAATTAACATGTTTACGGTGATTTTATAATGGGTAAGAGTATACCTCGGTACCAATGTTAACGGCCTCATCGACAACGTTGGCAGCACCATCGTGATTTTCCGCATCAGTGTTAACGGCCTCATTAGCTAAGATGCTACCCAGTGCAATGGTCTCGAACATCAGATTTTCCGCCTCATTGAAAGCCGGGTCACCACGTCTTGGTGTCGCTATCTAGAGTAGAGCAAATCTTGAGGCTTAGATTATATATGAAGACAAGATTGTTGAGAACAATTCGAGTTTGAAAGCATAAGGGCAGAAAGGAATAACGGTAAATGCAACACGGTGGGAAAGCATATAGGCGAAAAGGGCGAAATGAATAGAGGAAGGAAAGAATAAATAAAGATCCTTTTTTGTATTGCATTCCATATCTTTTGTCCTATTCTTTCCGGAGGAGTATCTTTAGGAAAAGTTATTGTCTTGCTTAGGAAAAGTTATTGTCAATATTGCTTAGGAGCGTATCTCACGATTCTAATGCCCAAATGGGGCCAAATTAGAAACCAACCGTTAAAATCGTTGGAGTGCTATTAGCATATTGAGCCATTTTTTAACAACAAGATCCAAAGATTCCGATCCACCTAGCTAGTCTTGGAAAGTATGGCTTGTCGTGTCATGCAAGACAAGTAAATATCAAGATGTAATTAATAATCAGATTAAATAAGTTAGTTGGTTTTCTTACTTAAGCTTTTAATGTTTAGTGTTTGGCTTGGCTAGCATGTGGATTAAGTAGTATGCTCGTTATAAAAGGACATGTATTACGTGGGTTTGAGGATAACAAAAAAACATAAAGAATAACAGAAAAACAAGATAAGAGAAAAGAAAGAAAAAGACGTCAAGTTGAGCTGAAGTTGAAAAAAATCTCTCTATATGCTATTGTGTTCTTCATCGAGTTCGTGTGTGTGTTTATGATCCTAGACTGAAATTCACCAACATAGTGAAGCACAAATTAACCGATGGATGCCACCAACACTAGAAAGAGAGTCTATACGTTCATTTGTCGAAACCAAAGACAATGATTTATACACGTGTGCATATTTATACCACACACGCCCAGCTTCATAAAATAACTGAACTGCTAGAAGCATACCTCGTCTAGCTAGTCGGTATACCCAAATGGTATGAAGGAGGCCAACAAAGCTGTTGGATGTACCAAATGATATATTAGCAATAGGATCGACAATTGTAAGCATGGCATAGTGACTCATGCCAAATCTTATTTTGAAGTTAAGTGCAAATGTTAGATGTTAGAGAAAAAGTATATTTCTTGCTATCCTTCAACCGACTTATAATACTAAGATATAATACACTATTATAGTGCGCAATAAAATCAAATTCGAAGCTCTGTTCACACGCACATCGAACATCTATCCGGTGTATCATCTAAGATATAACATGTCGGGGAAGGGATCGATCCAGCGCTACTTCGAGCAGACAATAACTTCTACCACTTGACATCCTTGTTCTTCGTTTAGCAGGACAAGCCACCTTCTTCTTCTTGTTGTAGACCTGGCGCCCAGAGCTAGCCGGACCGCTCCTCAGGCATTTCGCTGAACACCTTGCGGGCAATGGGATTAGAGAGGGAGGAGGAGGGCGTGCGCAGCTATACCTCGGTCCTCCGGGGTGGAATGGCGGGGCGGCGTCGACCGGTGGCAGAGGAGGTCCTTGGCGAGGTGGCGTCGGCGCGGGGACTTGGGAAATTTGGGGTGTGAGGAAACGCGGGGACTTAGAAAATTTGGGGTGTGAGGAAGAGTGGGCAGTATCAACTTTATATAGGGAACCCACTTCTACAAGCGGTTGGTAATAACAACCGCTTGTAGTAACTCTAGCGGTTGGTATTATCAACCGCTTGTAAAGAGGACTTCTACAAGCGGTTGATATTACTAACCGCTTGTAGAACGCATGGATGGGTGGGAGTGGGAAAGGCCCTATGCAAGCGGTTTGTATTATCAACCGCTTGTAGAGCGCAAGCTACAAGCGGCTATTAATACCAACCGCTTGTAAAAGTGCTGACCAGATAATATTCAAAACAATACGGTGCCCATATCGTTCGATAAGATCTCTTCCTCCCCCGGCTAGCGCGTGGCGTTTGAGTGTCTTGGGCTCGTCACCCGGTTTGAACCCGCCGCGCCCTTGCCATTCTTTTTTAACTATGTAGCTTTCACAAGCGGTTGTTACTAAGAACCGCTTGAAGATACCACAAGCGGTTGGTAATACAAACCGCTTGTAAAGAGGACTTCTACAAGCGGTTGATATTACTAACCGCTTGTAGAATGCATGGATGGGCGGGAGTGGGAAAGGCCCTATGCAAGCGGTTCGTATTATCAACCGCTTGTAGAGTGCAAGCTACAAGCGGCTATTAATACCAACCGCTTGTAAAAGTATTGACCGGATAATATTCAAAACAATACGGTGCCCATATCGTTCGATAAGATCTCTTCCTCCCCCCTGGCTAGCGCGTGGCGTTTGAGTGTGCGGGCTCGTCCACCCCGGTTCGAACCTCGCTAGCGCCCCCTTGCCATTCTTTTTTAACTGTGTAGCTTTCTACAAGCGGTTGTTACTAAGAACCGCTTGTAGAAGTACCTCTACAAGCGGTTGGTAATACAAACCACTTGTAAAGAGGACTTCTACAAGCGGTTGATAATACGAACCGCTTGTAGAGGTACTTCTACAAGAGGTTTATATTACAAACCGCTTGTAGAAGTGGGTAGAGCTTTAATTTTCTAAGTCCCCACACTCTCCCACACCTTCAAATTTTCTAAGTCCCCGATCGCCTCCTCTCTCTGTCACACATGCCACGTACCGCCTTGAGCTTCCTGACGATCAGCCATCACACCGACGCTTCACCATCATGGCACGACGCCCCAAATTAATCCACCCGGAGGACCTAGGTAGCCGGCTAAACGCCCCCTCCTGCTCTCTCTGTTTTCATGCCCACAAAGTGTTCGGTGAAATGCCCACAAGGAGTTTTGTTGATATGTTGTTGGAGTAATGAAAAAATATTGTTGATGCTAATTTGTTTCACTCTTTGTGCTTGAAATACTTCTTGTGATTTGGATGAGATTGGAAAGGTTTAAATTTGAAGCTATTAATTCATGTCGACGGCTTCATCAAATGGCGAGACGAAGAGACAACTAGAGGCATTGCGGATGAAGCTATCGTGTCCTCGATCACGGAGATTCAGAATGTGTTCACCTCCCATACATCCAAGAATCCATCCCGAGTGTTCGTGAAGTGTTGAATATGTCGGTAAGTTTTGAAGTTATTCATTTGTTCATATTCCTTGACTTTCACCTTCCGCTCCATTCTTTCTGCTTGAAGGACACAAGATGTCAAGATTGGCGTTGGGTGATAAAGCCGACCATGGTGTTGAAAATCTTGCAATGCAAATTGCTGCACTCCAAGAAGATTTGTCGCCAAGTGATGATGGCCTACGGTCGTAATATTTAATCTGTTGCAAGCCGAGAGATGCACATCCATTTGCTTCGATGACAACAAGAGTATTAAAAAGCTAGAAGAAAGGATGGAAAGAGTAGAGAACATGCTAAAAAAATTAGTTAATATAGCTATCATTGTAATGTTGCTCCTTTTATATGATGTACTAGGTAAGTAGCAGTAGACAACCTGTGCTCAAATTGTTGAAAGCTTGTATGTCAGTTGTGTAAATTTCACACTGCTTTTGGGGTTTTTGTATGGGAATTTATGAGCTAACTATGCTAAGCTGAATTTCTCTTTGTATGTCTGTAATTTTCTTTTTTAGGTATGCTAAAATTTATGCAGTCCTTTCATAGAGTGGATATAAATCACAGAATAAATGTCATTTGTATTAAAAGTGAATTGAACAAACGAATAACTTGTAGAAATAATTTTCAGGCTTTCTTCTCATTTTAAAATTTGTACAAATGGTTTTCAGGCTTTGTTTTCATTTTAAAATTTGTATAAATAATTTTGTAGAAATTATGTACAAGCAATGTTAAATATCAACATATCAACATGATCATATGGAATAATTTGTATACAAGTAGTACATCTTAAGTCTTCGTCTTTACAATTGTTCCTTCGTTATGATCGTGACGTATGTAAGGAGCATCGACATCACTGTCACGCAGGACGTTTATGTCAACATCAACTGTAAAGGAGGAGCTCTTGAATCGACCATACTCTTCCTCGTCGGTGGACGTTCTCAACTCCTACAATCTTTCGCTTGCCTTGGAGAACCACATGTCGCTTTGGCATTACCTTTTGCTTGTCCTTCGCTTTTTAGGTTTGCTTGACATGTCCATTACATAGAAGACCTGGATCACATCGTCATGAGAACAAACGGTTCGCACCTATAGCCGACTTCTGTGAGATCCACGGTTGTCATGCCGATTTGTCGACCTTCACACCGCTTTGGAGTCGGCTTGACCCATTGGCACTTAAATAAAGGGACCTTCAGAGGTCCATAGTCGAGCTCCCATATTTCTTCTATGAAACCATAATATGTGTCCAACCCGCCATTGTTGTCTTGGCGTCTATACGGACATCACCGCATTCGGTTGGTGCTCTGTTATCACGGGATCCGTGTAGAATGTGTAACCATTGATTTCATACCCTTGAATGTCACGATTTCTTGTGATGGTCCGGGCCAAGCGTTGCAATAGTTCATCGCTTGACCCTTCCTCAAGGATGTATACAGAGCAACCGCCGAAAGAATCCATGTGCTTCGTGGTTATCCAACTCTCTGTCTTCCCCTGTGAACTCGCGTAGGACACTCTTGTCTTGTGAAGGACATAGGGGCAACTATAGTTGATTGCTTGAGCGATGAAATGTACTTGCTTGAATGCAACAAGATCATTGCATGCAACCGCTTGCCTTCCTATTGTCCCTTTGCTCGTAGCCTCCCTCGTGTCGTGATATGGGGACGCCGATAGGATTTAGATCATTCATGTAATCAACACAAAACTCTATCACCTCCTCCGTCACGTAGCCCTCGGCAATGCAGCCTTCGGACGGAACGATTCTGGGACGTACTTCTTGAGGACACTCATGTACCTCTCGAAGGGAACATGTTGTGCGATACACCGTCCGAGGATACCTATCTCCTTGACAATGTGAACGGTGAGATGAACCATGATATCAAAGAATGCAGGAGGAAAGATCATCTCGAGGCTAACCAAATTTTGTACCACATCGCCTCCAACTTAGGCGGTTTAATGGTTCGACAACCTTTCGTGAAATGGCGTTCAGAAGGAACATAGCTTTGTGATTGTCCCCGCACCCACTTGGGCAAGATACCTCGACGACTACGGAGCAAGCTGTGTCATCAACACAAGGCAGTCATGGGATTTTAGGCCTTGGAGTTTGTTCTCCTTCATGTTTACGAGTCTCTTTACATTTGAGGAGTATCCAGAAGGGACCTTCACACTGTTCAAACACTCAATCATACTTTTTTTCTCTTCCTTGCTTGGAGTGTAGCTCGCAGGATGTAGATAAAGTTGTTTTGTCCCTTCTTTATTTTTCGGATGTAGGTCACTCCTCACCTCCATATCTTCAAGGTCCTTCCGAGCTTGCAGTGTATCTTTCGATTTGCCATACATATCTATTTAGCCTAGCAGGTTCAAGCAAACATTCTTCGTGATGTGCATGAAGTCAAGCGAGTGTGAACCTCCAAAACTTCCCAATCTGGCGGGTCCCAAAATATTGATTTCTTCTTCCATGTGGGTGCATGACCATCCTCGTTCGGCACAGGTATGCTTCCAAGACCCTTCCCAAATACTACTTTCAGATCCTTTACCATAGCAAACACAAATCGCCCATTACGATGTTGAGGCTTAACACGAATTTCTGTTCCCCCGTTAAATTTACTGCCTTTCCACCTCAAAGCATGACTGCCAGGAAGAAACCTGCGGTGGCCCATGTACACACACTTCCGAGAGTTTTTCATGTACATGCAGTCCGTTTCATCTATGCACTGGGTGCAGGCTTTAAACCCTTTGACAGTTTGGCCGGACAGGTTACCAAGAGCAGACCAATCGTTGATTGTTACAAACAACAATGCACGCAGGTTGAAATACTCTCTTTTGTACTCATCCCAAACCCGTACACCATCCTCCCACAACTTCACAAGGTCTTCAACCAATGGTTTTAGGTAGACATCGATGTCGTTTCTAGGTTGCTTAGGGCCTTCGATCAACAATGGCATCATGATGTACTTCCGCTTCATGCACAGCCATGGAGGAATGTTATAGATGCAAAGCGTCACAGGCCAGGTGCTATTGATGCTGCTCAACTGATCGAAAGGATTCATCCCATCAGTACTCAACCCAAACCTTATGTTTCTGACCTCATTTGCAAAGTTCAGGTAAGCCCGATCGACTTTCCTCCACTGCGAGCCATCTGCAGGGTGTCTAAGTATCCCGTCTTTCTTACGCTCTTCTTCATGCCAACGCATCATCTTGGCATGACCTTCGTTAGCAAACAGACGCTTCAACCGGGGGATCACAGGGAAATACCACAATACTTTAGCTGGAGTTCTCTTCTTCGTATGATTCCCATCTAATTCACCTGGATCGTCACGCTGCACCTTATACCGGGATTCTTCGCACACTGGACAAACCACCAAATCGGTATACTCATTGCGATACAAGATATAATCGTTAGGACATGCGTGTATCTTCCATACTTGCAATCCTAAAGGGCAGAGGACTCGCTTCGCTTCATACGTAGATTCAGGTAGAGTATTACCTTCCGGAAGCACCTTCTTTACGAGTGATAACAAACCATTGAATGTCTTGTCTGACACACCGTTTGTGGCCTTCCATTACATGAGTTCTAGTGTAGTACATAGCTTTTTGTGGCCCTGTCCACAGTTTGGGTAAAAAGCAGTTCTGTGGTCCTCTACCATGCTCTGAAACTTCTTGTATTGTCTTTCCTCTGTGAACTCTCCCTCTCCGTCACGGAGCATCTGATCTAGCTCATCATCGCCAAACTCGTCGAGTGTATCTTCCACGGACCCGTATTGAGTGGTATCCGGCATACTGTTGGCTCTATCTTCCTCTTCTTCGTCTTCTTCATCGTCTTCCTGTCGAATCGCCTCTGTTTCGCCATGGTGGGTCCAGCAGGTATAGTTTGCCATAAAACCTCTCGTGATCACATGTCTCATAACCATCCATCGTTCGGAGTGCTCCTTCTCATTCTTGCAGTCCACGCACGGACAACGTATGAAGCTTCCTAGAGGCAAGAATGTAACGGCCGCATCGAGAAACTCCTTCATGCCATCTCTGAACTCTCTTGACCGACGGTCCGCATTGTACATCCATTGTCGGTTCATCTACACCAATAAAAATAATAACAACATCTATCACAATATTTAATTAAAGCTAACTATGTCTAATAGTTTTGTATTTTTTAATCATTCTGTATTCTTTTAACTAAAACCAACTAATTATTTCTAATCCTCCTGCATTTTTTTAAATAAAACTAACTAATTGTTACATGTTCATGCAAACCTTTTCTATCATTCCGCATTTTAATTTTACTAAATAAAAATTATTTTTTACCTTTTCCCCACCTTTGTAATTTTTCATCATTTCACATTTATTACATTTCATTCCATACACCAAACAATATATCACCTTAAGAACAAAAAAATAAGCCAACAACACAAACACTAATTCCCACAAGAACAAAACATGATTTCTCAACATTCAATGCACAAAAAACATCAATATCTAGGTGAGAAGGATGTCAGCAACATGTTACTTACCTTATGAACAATTAATTCGGAGCTAATAGCCTCAATTGAAAATTTTGACAGCACCTCCCCCATGAACTGCTCTCGGCCCACCACTCTGCTGTCCTGTGCGAGCTCGGGGAGGAAGATGGGGTTTAAATGCGTTGGAAGATGGGTTTTAAATGCGCTGAGGGGGAAGGGGGTCTCTACAAGCGGTTCTACACATGAACCGCTTCTGGATCCCCACCTATAGAGGTGGGACTCCAGAAAGGGTTCGTGTCAAGAACCGCTTTTAGAGACCCCCTTCCACCCGTTGCCCACGAACCGCTTGTGGCACGTAGAGCACAAGCGATACGCATCTAACCGCTTGTAATAGACTGGTTGTGAAGACCGGTTTTATAGTAGTACGGGACGGCATGACGAGCACGTCCGCGCCCGCCGTGATCCGGTGCGCCACTGGCACGGAGAACCCGACCCACCCGTGCACCTTGTCGTTGTGCTGCAGCATGCATGCGCTCCAGGTCGCCGCGCCCGGAGCCCAGCATCACCAGCTGCACGTCCTGGCCCACGATCCACGGCATCGCGTCCCCAATGATGTCTACACCTTCTGCATGCCCGTCCAGCCGCCCGATGAAACCTATCACCAGCACGTCGTCGCGGACCTCCAGGCCCAGCTCGCGCTGTAGGGCCGCCTTGCACTGCCGCTTGCCGGCGTCCAGCGCCCGGAGGGAGTAGTTGGTGTAGCCGTCCGACTTCAGGTACACGTCCACCTCGGGGTTCCATTCCCGCTTGTCGATGCCGTTCACGATGCCGTTTATCTTCCAGTCGTTGGAGCGTATGATGTCGTGAGGGCCCCAGCCGCCCTCCACAGTCGATCTTTAGCTCCCATAGGTAGCCGCAGCTGACGGTGACCACACGGTCCGCCGTCTTCTGGCCGGCGGCGAAAATGTTGGCGTGCTCGCCACCGACAGGGTCGTACGTACAGCTTGAAGTGGTCGAGTTAGTGACCAGGCAAGTCCATGTACGGGAATTCATCCACAGGGCCACGGCCCTACATACAAGAGATCTCTTTCGTAAGCCATCGTTAGTACTCAACCAATTACATTTATCAAACAGTAATTGATAACTGAAACTAATAAGTGTGCATCAGTGTTGGATAACTTTCATAAGCCGTCATTAGTACTCAACCAATTACAATCATCAAACAAGCAACGATAGAAAAAAAATCAAGAATGGGAGAAAAGGAAAACCTGGTGAGCGATGTTATGACCACCAGAACGGAGCGAATGTACTGCATCAAGCCATGGTCTCTGTAATATGCATGCCTTCAGATGAACTGGTAGGAGTGCAGTGTGCCAATCATTTGCAATAAACACCAAATTGCCGTCACCATAGGGGACACCGCCGCATGGAACGTGCCAAGGAATCTGCAAATTATTGAGGATCAGAAAAGATAGTCCAGTAGTCCTAAAAGGATACTATGTCAAGTGCAAAATTCACTACTACAAAAAACCTCTTTCTTGCCTGTCTATCATTGTCGGTTTGGTTAGAACTGACGGTAATAACACTTTCACTGCCGGTTCATAAGCTAAACCGGCACAAATGCTCGACCCAAGAAGAACCGGTAGTGATATTAACTTATCACTGCCAGTTCTAAAAAACTAGCAATGGTACTATTACTGCTAGTTCTTCTTAAGAACCGACAGTGATAAGTTATCATCATTGCCGGTTCAGAATCCAAACAGGCAGTGATAATATTTTTGAAAAATCATAACTTTTACATACGTAGTCGAATGAAGACAAATTTTATATGAAAATTATAGCTCTCGATGAGATCTACAATTGTGTAGTTGACAACTTTTTTATTTAAAGTCATTTGGATGTCCAAATAATCGTTGAAACTTTCGGATACGAAGGGATAAAAGAAAAATATATCTTATAGTAGTTGAGAAGTGTGTGTTAGGTGAGATGATAAGGGAAGTTTACGTGAAGCAGCAGGTCATGGGTTCAATTCCTAGCAACCGCACGCGCGTGTATTTCGGGCGAAAATCACGTGACTTGTGGCTTGCGACGCGCGACTGTGCGTAGTAGTAAATATAGGTTGGTCCACGTGCAAATAAATTTATTTTTTAATTTTACCGAGTGATTTTTGGATTTACACTATTACTGTCAGTTCACATACAGATAGTTCGACTATCACTGCCGACTCCATACTGTAGGTTCCAATATCCGACAATGATACTAGTTTGGAACCGACATTAATGTAGTATTTTGTAATAGTGATTTCTCCATTGGATTGGATGAAAATTAGGAGTATGTACTAGTCTGTGGCGGGTAGAAATGTGAAAATAGTCACTCCTGTAACAAAACAATATCTAGATAAAACAACGAAACTACATGAGCAATCATGTATCACTATTACAGAAATGCTATATTAGACGTCTCATTACAGATGGTTCTTCAAAATCGTCTGTGATAATAGCTACGCCGGATACCCATCGCGTTTCACCTCCCACAAACCCTAACTCCTCCCCCATGCCGGTCTCCACCCCTGCACCAGTTTCCTCCCTTGCTTCGGTCTCCTCCCTCGCAGTGGTATCCTCCTCATGTGCTAGTGTTCCCCCAATGAAGATGTCACCACTTTTGAGTAAGCACGGATATTATTCATCAAGTGGCCCATGATGAGTGTCATACTAGTCAAGGTAAAAATTCCCTGTATCTTCTCAATCATTTCAATACTATAACACATTACATATGCATGTGCCTCGTAGGTTTCTAGTCCTACTCCCACCACCATGACGAGTCCTATGCAGAGTGCAGAGTTGGCGCGCAAAAGGACTAACACGACAGCCAAAGAATCACAGGAGGTCTCGAAGACTCCTTCTATCAAGAAGGCAAAGCTGACAAATGCCAAAGTGCTCCCTCAAATACATAGAAAGCCCCTTGTCTAACCTCGGAGATTCCTTTTGTCTAGAAAGGAATGTTGGCAGAGACCACAGAGTACCCTTAAGATTTTAAGGGGTACGTAAATGGAAAGCCCCTTTTACATAACACTGAATTGAATGTTCTAAGCAAGTAGACTCGGTTGCTCCATGGATGGTACATTGACAAGGTGAATGAGATTGAGTGTTATATCGATTTCAATGTGAGGTATAGAAGGGAACATTTCCACCACATGTAGCATGAGACATTCCTAGTCAGTTTTGAGGATCTATTTTGTTTGTATCAACTGATAGCCATCGATATTTCTACTGTATGATGCTGGACGCTATGAGTATTGCACCATATAGCTTGAGCTTATGACTTTTATAGGATTTTGCATTATATTTTTTAACATTCAACACGAGTTGCAAGACAATGAGGCAGCGAGCCATAACGGGTCAACACCTAGTTGGGTTCGTCAACCTCGAGTTTGTGTCTGTGGCCATGGCTAGGCTTCAATATCTGATTCCTTGCCGACTACATCAAACGATCATTGCAGGCTGAGTCAGAAAAGGATTGCGTTCAATTCAATTACTACATCAATCATGAGGAATAAGTAGTACTTTACAATTCAATTACTTGTATGCAGTTAAACCGTACATAAACTTATTTTTTTGCACTGCATACCATTTAATAAGCAACTATTGGGTTCTACTCGTGCTCGCTCTGAGTGAAAACAAAGTCTATACTTTTAACTCACTTGAGAAGAGATCGATGGCCTATGCGATCAACCTTGCTTTGCTGAAGTAAATACATTTCTCTAACCTAACACTTTCTGTATAAAACTACATTCGTTGTTTTACTCATTGATTTCTCTCCAATACATGTAGGGGTTTCTTGTCCTACATCACTGAAGGAGGGCGACACAATAACAAATGAGGCGACCAACTAGAGTGGAAGCGCTTCAAGGTACCAAGTGCCTAGCATATATCGGATTAATTTTTTCTGACATTTATTCTTCGTCTCTTAATTTCATTTTCTTTGTTCACAGTGTCATCAATAGGGCAGTGACGACCTATGCGGCTTCTACGTCATTGTCGGGGATTGGGTGATTTCCATAAAGACCATCATACCTCGGCAGCCAATCTTCGGTCGACCATACTTATCCTTGGATGGTGTTCCTAAGGAAGATCTTTGGGCAGCCCGACCGATAGGTCTGCCCCGACCACGACCAAGCTCGTCCCCGAGCATGTGTCTCTGTTTCCCAGGCGCGCCTACTCGGAGGGATGCGACGATCGATCAAGGCTGGAGGAAGACCCCGGGCATGATCGGCAGGTCGTGCGTGGCCCACGAAGACGACGTGGCATTAATCACACGGCGGCTCGAAGGACTGTACAGCCACGTTCTAAGCCCACTACGCCCACGTCACGGCATGGCGAAAAGTAAGGGCAGCGATTCATACGTCCAAGACGCATGAGTGGCATGTCATTCAGTTATAAATAATGTAAGACTGTAATCGTCTATAAATACCCCGCCGTAAGAAACATCCAGGGGTCTCTTTTTTTTGGCACTGGTTAGAAAAAGGGGATGATCTCCTTTAGAAGAAACTGTAAAAGAAACACCTAAGAGTATATGTAAGAAGTGGAGAGAAGAGAGTAAGCTCAACACTTCTGAGCAAGCACCCTATAAATCATTCTTCGGCAGTAGTGAAGCCACTAGACGTAGGGTTGTTATCTCCTTCGTGGGAGGCCCAAATCAAGATAAAAAGTTCTTGTCTGTTGTCTTGTTTTGAACCTCCGACCATCCTCCTAGCTCAGCAGGCCTTCGGACGCTAAACTCTTTGCGGGAAAGGGGCCCTGGTTGATCCCTCATTCAACAAGTAAGCTCGGCGGGGGATCCGTTCCCGAATCGTCGACAGTCATGCATCACATGTTGCTCGTGGTCGGTGGCGCAAACCTTTTCGCTGAGGTATATGAACATGCATAATAATACACTTAGTCTTTTACATACAAATTTTAAAATTTAAATCAGTGTACTTTTACATACAAATTTTAAAATTTAAATTAGTGTACTCATTTCTATTTACGGAAGATCGATATCCATCTCAAGAGCTTACAAAGCAAAGAATTCAATAAATTATGAGACCACTTATGCCAGTGGTACTGGATAGAAGTTATAGCGAAGGACGGTAGGTTTAGAGATCCGACAGGCTTCTACTAATCCATATGTAAATAATATTATATATGTGAATGCGATATGTGTCTGACTGTTAAGTATGTTAATTTGTGTTCTATATTGTGAACGAATGTGATACGTGTATTGTAAAGTGTTTGTGTTATGTGAATGTAATATGTGCATACTGTGTGTAATCTGTGTTGTGTAAATGTGATATGTGCGTACTATGTATAATATATGCTATTTTTAGGAGAATGCACAAATGAGAAATAGCACACCCTATCATCACAATCGGTTCTGAGATAGAACCGATTGTGATAATGTCTTTTATCATAATCGTTGAAAACTGACTGTGATAGCGTCTCCTCATCACTGTCTAATGACTTTATATTGCTACTAGAATCGACTGTGATGATAAAAAAGAATCGATTGTAATGCACAATACTGTAGTAGTGCTTAAAAATAAAAGCATAGAAGCACCTCACAATGTGAATCCATTCCACTCCAAATCAACTAGGTGAGAGAAATAATTTGTTCAAGATGTTAATGTGGCATAATCCATGCCGCATGAAAGAAGGAATGACTCATATTTAAGCAAATCCACCCGGTGGAGTCAATTAGCAACTCTGTTTTTGTTATAGCTCTTGTAGTATTCTCAACTGGTGGCTAGTCTTAGGTTTGCCTATCACTGTCTTGTAGCTAATGGATATGGTTCGAGCCCCCAATGATATGTTGGTGGGTTTATTGTGGATTTTTTAAGATATTTGATCCCGTAACCTCTCGGTTAATGCTAAGCTGTAAGGATGATTACAATAACCAATTGCACCGCTGATGAGGACATCACGACCAAGGATACAACCGCTGCCCCTTCTTCCCCTACGATCGCTATTTCATCCCCGACCGTCGCTGTTTCGGCTACTTCGTCTACGATGCTTGGAGGGCTTAACCCAGAAGCAAGGCCTTTTCACCCACCTTTGCTGGACCAGTACGTCAAGGACATCCACCAAGGACAGCCCACGCGCCAAGAAAGGCCCAAGAGAAAGCCCAATTCGTCGCCGAGTCCAGTTCGGCCATCCAGGAGCAGCAGTACTTCAAACGGTCATAACTTGGGCTCCCGAACTCCGTTTTCAGCGTGCGACCACCCGTTTGAAAGGTATCGAGATAACCTTTCCAATGGATCTGGTACCAAGGCCAAATTCCTCCTGGAGCGACGGGAAATCACAGAACAATCTCACGGGACAGAACTCCCAGGTGCTGCGCCACCTTATTTTTGGGCCCATGGCCTATGTATGGTTAGGGTTGCATGGTGGCCGACCTTAGGGTGGTGGCCGACCCTAATTTGGGCGCCCCAAGTCTGGTTTCCACCCTATATAATGCCTCAGCCGTCATACGTTGTCGTTTAGGTTTTGTTGTGTTTGGTAGACCCCGTGAGCGTCCCTCCTCGTGTTTGCGCGTGTCGACTAGACCGCCCGAGCCGAGAAACAGAACCTCAACTTGTTTCGTTTGATTTCAGTACTATCTATTCAGATTGCTTCATGCTTTGTTCTTGCGGGTTCTCGATTTCTTGCAGGAACAATTGATCGTTGGGATCTTGTATCGTGTGGATTGGCATTGCGATTGTGAAGCTCGACTTCTTGGTTAGAAGCCCTAAATTCGGTGCCATCAACACCCCCAAATCGACGTATCATCATCTCACCGAAAGATCGGGAACACCCGTCCCCATCAAGTGGTATCAGAGCTCAAGGTTGCTCGGTGAGATCTTTCTTCAATTTCGTTTTCTACCTAGAGTCTAGAAAATTGCCCCACAAAAATTTAGTAGATTGGTTCCTCTGTCCAAGCTAATTTGTGCCTTAACTTTTACTACTTGTTCTTGGTTTGTTGAATCGTCGGTTGCATAGTCGTGTGCTTGCTGGTTTTAGAGTCTAGTTCCCTTAGAGTTTCGGGTTCGAGTCACGTTTTGTCACAATTGCATCCGAATTGGAGTTGGTCTCTGTTAGTAGATCGATTGCATTGGATCGGGACTCTCGGTGGTTGTTGGAGATCAGATTGAGACGAGTTTGTTTACGCTGGTGCGGAGATTAGATTGGGTCGCGAATTTCCCTGATCTGTTTCCCAAACCGAGTGGTTTTCGGCGATCACCAAAGTCGGGCGAGTACCACCCCCTTCAGAAGACTGCCGCCCATCGCGTGCACTGCTCGCCCATCCCGTGCACTGGTTGCCCGAGTGCTCGCCGACTGCTTGAATTGGTTGCCCGAGTGCTCGCCGATCGCTTGAGCCTGGCCGTATGAGTGCTCGCTGATCGCTGAGCTGGGCGCCGAGTGCTCGCCGACTGCAAATCAGAAGAGAAAAAGGCAAGTGCAATCTTCAAAAGCCGCACTAGATCAATTGCAAACCAAAGATCAGAGAGAGAGAGAGTATCTTTTAATTACCTTTATACCCCTGGTCAAAAAAAAAAGTGTGTGTCGTGAGTGTTGTTGGAGTCCTTTTTGAGTCTGTTATTCAGTTTTGGGGCTCCCACAAAACAAAAAAAAAAGAGAAAAAAAAAGAAAAAAAAGAAAAGAGGAGCCCTAGCTGCTTGCTTTGTGTTCAGGTCATTCTCTTTGCATCTCTGTGGCATCGTTGGTGATTAGGCTCGCGTCTCTAGTGCGGCCTAGCCTAGGACCAGCATTGCTGCTCGATTTTGAACGACTTTTCACTTACTTTGGTTCAGTGGTACTAGTTCCTCCTTTGCTACATATTATTGCTGTCCAAGCTCCACCATCTTCTAACCACACGTGTTCGGAATTTGCAATCGCTTGCCACATCGAGGACTTGTAAGGACTTGGTAGAAGCTTGAGCGTGTGTGAGGATTGCCACTTCATACCACCTAGTAGTTCATAGGAGCTTTCATATCTGTGTGAAGTTTCTTTGTTTCTACTAACTATGGCAGGTATTCCAAGCAATCATGGGAGCAACGTCGGTAGTGGGAGTGAACATGAGGACCGCCTCACGCCAAAAGAACGGCGTTGGGTCACTCATTTCGAGAGGATGCACCATCAGCACGAGATGCGAACTCGTGACACTCTTGATGCGATTGAAGCGCGATTGGCACCTCTCACTGAGCTTCAAGCACAGCTAGCACAACTTCTTCAAGGTGCTGGCCCCAACAATGGTGCCGTTGGTCATGCTTTGGGCCAACGCGGCGCTCCACCAGTCGTCCCTGTTGCTTTAAATGGTGTGGATCAAGAGGAGAACAACTACGCCGCCGATACCGAGGACGACTACATGGTGAATATGCACAACGACCGAGCTCATCGTCGACTCCGCCATAACAGGCAAGGTATGGCTAGAAATCAACATGATTAAAGGGAAGTACATGATGATTCTATGGCAAAAATGAAATTTACTATGCTTCCTTTTGATGGTGCTTATAATCCTGATGCTTATCTAGATTGGGAGTTGGCGGTGGATCAAAAATTTTCTTGCTATGATTTCTCTGAGCGTAGAAGGGTGCATCTTGCCACTAGTGAATTCTTGGTTTTGCATCTATTTGGTGGAAAGAACTTTGTAGAGCCAACCGTGATGTACCTACAACTTGGGATGGGTTGAAGCGTGTCATGAGGGCTAGATTTGTTCCTACATACTATGCTCGTGACTTATTGAATAAAATGCAGCGCTTTAATCAAGGTGATAAAACAGTTGAGGAATATTATCAGGAATTGCAAATTGGCATGTTGCACTGTGGGATAGAAGAGGGTGAAGATGCAAAAATGGCTAGGTTTTTGGGTGGGCTTAACTGAGAGATACAGGATATACTTGATTATAAAGAATACAATTCTATCACTCGTTTGTATCATCTTGCTTTGAAAGCAGAAAGGGAAGTGCAGGGTCGACGATCGGCAACGCGAGGTACTTTTGGAGGCTCTTCCACATCCAAGTCGGTCCCGATCCATAGCAAGGCGTCATCTTCCATACCTGGACGTGTACCTACACCCATTGTCCCAACTACTTCGATACGGGCGCATTAGGAAGCAAACCATCGGCCACACTTCAGCACCCGCCAAGAGTGCTTCCTCCATTACCTCCACCAGTCGGACGCGGGAAACACAATGCTTTCGGTGCAAAGGAATGGGGCATGTGATGCGAGACTGCCCTAATCAACGTGCTCTAATCATCCGAGAAAATGGTGAGTACACTAGTGCTAGTGACATTGATGAAAATGAATATGCTCTTGTTACCACTAACAACTGCAGAGCCACCAAGAGATTCTCACTTCACGCAGATCCGAGAAATATCCGGCTCTTGTTGTCACACGGTACTTAACGTCACAACTTGCACGCGATGAACAAAATCAACGCCATACTATCTTTCAGACAAGGTGTGTGGTGAATGAGCGCGCTGTGCATGTCATTGTTGATGGAGGTAGCTGCAACAATCTTGCAAGTGAAGACATGGTTGAGAAGCTTGGCTTGACCACAAATCCACTTTCTCAACCGTATGAAATTGAATGGCTCAATTCAAATGGTAAGGTTCAGTAGCAAAAACCGTCGAGTACCTATCTCCATTGGTTCTTATCATGATAATGTTATTTGCGATATTGTACCCATGAATGCTTGCTCTCTTTTATTGGGTAGACCTTGGATCTATGATATGGATGCTACACATCATGGTAGGACCAATGAGTATACTTTCATGTATAAGGGAAAGAAAATTATGTTGAAACCCATGAGCCCTCAGAATCGAGAAACATTGATGTTACAAGAGCTAAAAGAGAAAAAGAAGAGAGTGAAATTCGAAGTGTAGCTAGTAAATCAACCCTTGCAACTACACCAATTGCTCAAAAACCTGATCTTAAGTTGAAAGGTAAAGTATTGTTGGCTACAAAAGTTCTCTCACAAGATAACAAGGATAGTATAGAACCATTGCCATTATCTGTTGCTTTGTCTCCTGTTGTCACTAACCTTTTGCAGGAACATGGGAAGGAGTCGAGGACGACTCCAATTCAAGAAGGGGAGGATGATGAGGACATCACGACCAAGGATACAACCGCTGCCCCTTCTTCCCCTACGATCGCTATTTCATCCCCGACCGTCGCTGTTTCGGCTACTTCGTCTACGATGCTTGGAGGGCTTAACCCAGAAGCAAGGCCTTTTCACCCACCTTTGCTGGACCAGTACGTCAAGGACATCCACCAAGGACAGCCCACGCGCCAAGAAAGGCCCAAGAGAAAGCCCAATTCGTCGCCGAGTCCAGTTCGGCCATCCAGGAGCAGCAGTACTTCAAACGGTCATAACTTGGGCTCCCGAACTCCGTTTTCAGCGTGCGACCACCCGTTTGAAAGGTATCGAGATAACCTTTCCAATGGATCTGGTACCAAGGCCAAATTCCTCCTGGAGCGACGGGAAATCACAGAACAATCTCACGGGACAGAACTCCCAGGTGCTGCGCCACCTTATTTTTGGGCCCATGGCCTATGTATGGTTAGGGTTGCATGGTGGCCGACCTTAGGGTGGTGGCCGACCCTAATTTGGGTGCCCCAAGTCTAGTTTCCACCCTATATAATGCCTCAGCCGTCATACGTTGTCGTTTAGGTTTTGTTGTGTTTGGTAGACCCCGTGAGCGTCCCTCCTCGTGTTTGCGCGTGTCGACTAGACCGCCCGAGCCGAGAAACAGAACCTCAACTTGTTTCGTTTGATTTCAGTACTATCTATTCAGATTACTTCATGCTTTGTTCTTGCGGGTTCTCGATTTCTTGCAGGAACAATTGATCGTTGGGATCTTGTATCTGTGTGGATTGGCATTGCGATTGTGAAGCTCCTGACTTGCTGGTTAGAAGCCCTAAATTCGGTGCCATCAACACCCCCAAATCGACGTATCATCATCTCACCGAAAGATCGGGAACACCCGTCCCCATCAACCGCTTCGCATAAAGAGAAGGAAAAGAACACAATTAATATACATGGTCTTAGAGCAAGTCCAACCCACCCGCTAAACCTCCCTCTATCGTAAATTACAAGAAGAATTAGAAAAATGTGAGTTTCAACCCAACCCTTATAAGGAACCCCTATTTTAGAGAGATCCTTTCTCACCCCTATATCTATGGGTTTTCTCTTTCCCCCTACTATTTTCTTCAACATTTTTTTATTTATTATTTCTATTTTTAGTACATAATTCATGGGTGCAAAGTAATAATAATGTTTAGATAAATAATAGGAGTGAGTAATAAGGAGTGTGGGTTGGAGACAAATTTGATATAAGGTGTCTTTAATTTTTACACCACCCCTAAATAAGTGATTTAGAGGAAAATATAGGGGTTTGGGTTGAAGTTGCTCTAAGCTTGCAGTTCTTGTAGACACAACGTTGTTTGCATCCACAGGCACATATCGTTGTTCATCACCTCCGTTCCTTCCAGAAATACATCTTTGATCACGACCCATACACACACAAAACCGTGCACAATATGCGTCATCCATCCACACCACCCTACTCATGTATATGTAGCCACAGCCCATGCATTTTAATCAGCTACACATGTAGCTAGCTAGCTGGTGGTTCCGTTGGCGACGACGGTGATGTTGAGCTTCCTGAGCGTCTCGAGCGCGATGAGCTCGTTGGCCCTGTCCGTGGGGTGGTACTCGTCCCAGAACACGTACTGGCTGCGGTCCTTGCACAGCGTGGACAGCGGCGTGCACGTCAGCGTCGGCCGCACCCGCCCCAGCGTGCAGCACGGCCCGTGCGAGTTGTTGAACCCGTGCAAGTATGGCCGGTTGATGATGTCCAGGAAGTAGTCGTACGCGTCGCCGAACCGGAACGTCGCGTTCGGCAGCGACGCCGACAGCGTCTGGATCACGGCGCTGGCCTGCTTGTTGAAGCTCAGCGCCAGCTCGTTCGTCGACTTCTGGCACCCGCCCGACGACGTCAGGATCCGCTGCAGCGGGATGCACCCCATCGGCCCCAGCCCGAAGAACGTCAGCCTCCTAGCCCCAAGCCCGTGCAGCAGCTGCGCTTACATCGATCACAGATCAGTGTTCAGATCGAACAAGAAGCAAATGCAGCAACAGAACCTTTTCGCGCGCGCCATGCATGATATTATGATACCTTGAGCTGGGCTTCGAGCGTGTTGACCATGTACTTGACGAAGGTGTCGCCGTTGTAGGTCCAGGAGTCAGAGTAGACGGGGAGGAGGTAGTTGTTGATGAAGTCATTGGCGCCCATGGCCACCACGTAGAACGCTTCGCCGAAGAACTTGTCGGCCGCCGCCTTGCCGATCTTCTTGCGCATGAACACCTGCGTCCCCTGGAACAGCTCGATCTGCTTGTACAGCGAGAACCTCTGTATCTGCGCGCAGCTCGATCAAATTAAAGCATGATCAGTTCGTTTCCACGTCGATAGCTACATGTTGCCTCCAAAAGTAAGTTGTACTGCAAGAATTGATGTCTTACAAAGAGGGATGATGTCTCGTTGAGGATGCCTCCGCCGCCGGACGCGTAGTTGATGCCATTCTTGAAGATGACGTTCTCGTCCACCGACGGGTCCAGGAACGCCGCCGGCCTCGGCAGGCCCATCTTGTCGCCCACGATGTCCGCGACGGTCCGGCCGTTGCAGAACCTGCCGTTGGGCATGCCGCTCCCGAAGTCGATGCCGTACCACGGCAGCGCGGCGCGGGCCAGGCTCTTGGTTAGGTAGTTGTTGTTGCCGGCGTCTGACAGCGAGTCGCCGAAGATGAACTGCACCACGTCGCCGTGGCACCGCCTGCTGCCCAGGCCGAGGAGCAGGGCCAACACCAACGCCATTGCCAGCGGCTTCTCCTTGCAGGCCATGTCTCCAAATTAAGTCCAAAGACGTACTACTCGGAGAGGAGACAAAGAAGCAAGACCTCTAAATAACACCGCAAGCAGTCTGCAACGATTTGCTGCCATTGCTGGTAGTACTAGTAGTTAATCAGGACTTGACCTGTTGATCTGATTTTAGCATGGATGGATTTGGAGGTTTGGAACGGAGTACTTGGGTATTGAAGCGGGAAGTTGGGCTTTAGAGCTGGTTTGATGCACCTTCCTACCTGCGAAGCGTAACTCCGAGCTTTGGTGGCAAGTGGATCAGGAGTTGGCCTACCATGGTCGTTTACTGACCTTGTCGTCGTCAGCCGGCGGCGACTTATCCCCCTAGCAGCACAAACATTCCAAGAACCGTTTGCTAACTTCAACGCTCCCCGGTTTTCTTGAGACGACATAATTAACTTGGTTTGAGTTGAGCTTACTGTACATGTTATAATAACAAGGAGGTCATAGCGTATTTTGTGCACTATGTGCCGCCGTACTTGAAACGGCCACGCACCTTCTTCTCTTTTGCCCCTTTGCGCAGCAGGTTTGGCGTCAGGTGTTTCGATCCTTTCATATCAGTCATCCACCGCCTCAGGCTTCACGTCACCTACAGGGCGTCGACGGATGGTGGCGTTCTCTCAGATCCTCATCTGAGAGGCGCCGGCAAAAGGAAGTGGATGGAATCGTCCTGTACGTCATATGGAACTTATGGAAGAAAAGGAATAATAGGATTTTCAATGGGGAATCGCGTTTGCCTCTATGTCTTTCGGCCATTGCCATTGATGATGTACGCAATCGTAGGACTGCCTTTACTGTTGCTGCTTCGGCGCCCTCTGTTTCTTAATTTTCGTTCTTTCTGTTTTCTCCCCTTCCTCCCCTTCCCGTTCTCTTTTTCTGCTCTCTTCCTCCTTTTCTTTTAGCCCGTTCTGTGCTCTACAGTTCAGGTCCTGAACGGTTCGTTTGACTGTGATGTAATTTTTATATCTATTGTCTTCTTCTCTTTAATATATGATAGAGCTCTTGTCCTTTCATTTAAAAAAAAACAAGGAGGTCCGGCCAGCTCCAGGAGGGCTAGCCGCCAGCCCAACAGGTCTTCCACGGCCGAGCGGGGCGCCAGATGAAAGGCCGGCTGTGGCTGTGACGATCCAAATTCCAAAGAGGAGATGGGCCTAGGACTAGTAGCACTAGGGGACTCGCGTTGCAGTGCAGTCTGCATTGAGTTGCACGCCGCCGCAACTGCAGCCCACTCGCCGACTCGCCCCAGGCCCCGCGCGCCCGGGCCGAACGGCAGCCGAGCCGTTCGTGCGTAGGGATGGCAACGGGAAAATCTCCACGGACAGCATTTTCTATTACTGATCTCTGGAAAATCTCCACGATTGATAACTAAAATTAGTGCTCGTACATAGGGTTTAATTCCTCCGTCTCTGATCCCCGATAAAAACTAATCTTTGAAAATATTACATGAAAGATCATATGCTACATTAAAGAATCACTGAAGTAATGGTATATGTGTGATTAAAGTGTGAGTAAATCGCTAGAATAATTCATATTTAACATGTTTATTAATAATGACTTTACATATATTTTTTTCTTTTAAGAATGATCGTTTGCTCCTACCTATTAGTGATAACACGGAGACGAGGACAGAGATTGGGGACGGAGAACGGTGGAACGTCTCCGGCCCCGCGATCCCCAACAAGCAGGGGCGAATCCAAGGGGTGGGCTCCAACAGGCCCGAGCCCACCCTCCGCTGTTGCCAAGCACCTTCAGCCGCTCGTCCGCTCTGGAGTTTGGACTCTTTAGCAGCTCCATCACTAGCAGCCCGCACCGACTACTGTAGCACATAGATGGTCTTGCTGATAGTTAATGGCGCCTAGAGGGTATCAGACATCCTAGAGATCACTGCATTAATCGTGGTCTCTCTTCTAGTATCCTACAGGCTACAAATGGTAAATGGGTAAATAAGATCACTGATTAAATGGGTAAATGAGTAAATTGGTAATATAGTAAATTAGTAATATAATATATACTATCAAATATCAATATATCGTTTTCATACTGTTATACACTCATATTGTTATACATTGATAAAAATTACAAATATACCATACAAATATACAACATGCTCTAGGCTCTATTGTTGGTAATATAGTTGTATTATGCTTACACATTTATAGTTGTATTTATTCGTAGATTTGCAATAATGGAGAAACGAACTTTGCGCAATTATTTCACAAGTAATTCAAGTAGTACTCCCCCAACCGATGAGAGTGCAACTCAACTAAAGATACTTTGACTAGAATTGAATACGAATGAAATTATTGCCGATCTGGCGCTTCGCATGCCAATAGAAGATTATGTTAATGAAATTAGAGATCAAGTAAGGATTTTTACTTTTTTTCTATGCTTTTCCTTTCTTTATGTATGAATTTTAATTTTACAATGCTATAATTGCTTTGCTTGTCTCAATTTAGTTTATTTCAATGAGACTTTGAGCCCACCCTCTATTTTAATTCTGGCTTCGCCACTGCCAACAAGGGCAATATTTTTCCCGTTAAACCTTTCACGGGGAAGATTTCCTCCGTCCTATCTTCTAATAAAGGAATTCTCCACGGAGAAACGGGGATCAGAGCTATTGCCATCCCTAGTCGTGCGGAGGCAACGTGCGGGCACGTTCACGAGCCTATCAGTGCCATTCTGTGCTGCGTTGGGCACTGGACCACGTGGGCAAGGGGGCTAGTGGCTACCGTGCACGTCTGGACGATGACTGTGATTTCGCCGTGATACATTGCTGGGCCAAGTTGGTCGCACGGCCAGGGCCCAGGGTGAACGCCGCTGGCTCGTCCTCGGTGGTAGGGATGGCAATCGGGTACAACGGGCACGGGTAATCCTCGCCCATACCCGTACCCGCGACCCCGTATTCCCCCCGCGGGTATACCCGCGAAGCTTCACGGGCGACGAACATCCCCCATACCCGCCGCCCGCGGGTACCCGTCGCCCGCGGGTATACCCGTTTACCCACCAAATATGCCAAGCTGAGGAGACATAAAGCCACTTCACATAACACTAATACTAGTACTGAAACAAGTCGAATTAAAATGCAAGTGATATTTTCAGAGAGCTTGAGACTAATACATCAGTTACACAGTACAAGCATATTTAGCATAGATGATAATTAACCATATTTATCATTCAGTCTTAGCACCCTGACAATTACAAAGTGTGATGATGTTGTACGAATTGGATGACAGCCAGCAAGTTCTGCCCGATATGATAGCATTCAAACAACTACTCAAATGTTCCTTTGTTTTGACAGAAAACCGATGTTAAAACTTATGCAGATTGATGCACTTATCAATAATAGTTTTTTTATGGCTTCTTGTCAGAATGGTGAACTAATAAAAGAAAGAACAGAATCCATTGCTACCTAAATACATTTCCCCCATCCAGCACCTGTGCTACACTAAACGTTTGCAGAACATGTAAATCGATCAACTAAAAATCAAGAACACAGTGAGCACCCATGATGATCCATTTTTGCTTCATCAAACCAGCCAGCAGCTCGAATGTACCAATCAAGATCACAGTTCAACACAAGTCAGCATATATTTTTAACTCAAGACGCTGATCCAGTTCAACACTAGTTTTATAAGGATAAGCACAGCAGCAACAAACATTGGCACAAACATGCTCAAGTTCAAAAATTAAAATGGACTAAAAATTCCACACCTTCAGATCAAGCAGCTAAAAAACGAAGCTCGTTGCTGACGTCGAGCTCGTGGAGGAGATGCAGCGAGGGGAGCGAGTCTGGGAGCGTGCCGGCGAAGCGGTTGGAGTTGACGTGGAGGAGGGCGAGGTCTGAGAGGAGGCTAAGCTCGCTCGGGAGCGTGTAGGCGAGGTCGCCGTGGTTGAGGTCCTCCTCCTGCCATAGGAGGACGTGCTTCGGCCTCCAGCTTCGTGCCTGCGTCTTCTTACGGTAGGAGGCGGCTCGAGGTAGGGACTAGGGAGGGCTACTGGACTCTGGAGGCAGGGTAGGGATGCAAGGCGGCCGGCGGTAGCGAGGTGATGGGGGAGGACCGTGGAAGAGGAAGCTTGATTAGGAGATTTGGGGGATGAGGAGACTCGCTGGGAGACTGCGGTTGGGAGATTTGGGGTCGCTGAGACTCTCGGTCTCTTGGACGATCGGCCGATCGGGAGATAGTTAGCACTCGCAGATCTAGGGTTTTCTAACCAGGTCCCACGTGTCAATGAATTTCGCGGGTAAACGGGTATAACGGGTACGGGTATTGCTTACTCATACCCGTACCCGTTTACCCGATGGGTAAAGAATTAGTCCCATTTCTATACCCGCGGGTAAAAAAAAGACCCCATACCCGCCTCTATTCGGGTTTTTACCCGCGGGTACGTGGGTAAATGGGCAGAATTGCCATCCCTACTCGGTGGGGAAGGTCGAATTTTTATTTATTTAATATTTATTTTAAATCTTTTTTTCAAAACTAATCGACGGATCAAAAAATTTTGAAAAGTAGGCGTCTGTCGTCGATCTGGGGTGATCGCGTCTTTGGGCGACAGTATTTCCTCCACGGATCATAACGGCGAAATTTCAAATTTTAACGGAGAGCAAAAAATTTGAAAATAGACCGATCGTCCGATCAAGAAGGCGATTGGTATTAGAGCACGATTCTTGTAGCAATTTTTTTTTTGCAACTTTATTGTATTCAACCGGAAAAAATTGCAAAAAAAAAATTTGAAATTCCTATCGCCCGCAGCACGGCTTAATACAACAAAACTTGAAATTGCAAAAAAATTGCTACAGTACCAATCGCCCGGTACTAGGGCGATCGGTCTATTTTCAAATTTTTTTTTGCTCTGCCGTTAAAAATTTGAAATTTCACCGTCATGAGTCAGTGAGGCAGTCACTGTCGCCCGATCAAGATAGGGCAATCGCCCGTCTTTGGGCGACAGGCGCCTACTTTTCAAATTTTTTTGCCCACCGATTAGTTTTGAAAAAAAGATTTAAAATAAATATTAAATTAAAAAAAATTCGGGGAAGGTCAGCCCGCGCATGCAGAGCAGTTCGACTGTACCGATAGTTGCACCCGTTATGAGATTATCAATGTAACTCTGCTAATTTTCTTACTTTAGTTTTTGATCGTTGGATCTAAGGGTCTTTGTTAGAGCTTTAAATCCTAGTTTTATCTGAGATCTGAAACTTGTAGGCTAAAATAAAGTAAATTAATTATATATTTTTAATCTAAAATGTAAATAAGATGATCCATTTAAACCCCTAACGCCCTAACGTTTTGCGAAGACATTGCCACTTGTCTAGGTGGAGAGAGCGTGGTGCATGATCTATAAGCAAATCAAATGTTGAGAAAATTCGTTAGAAATCCCAGAAATCAAGTGTTGTTTTGCAATTCCAGTTAAAAGAAATCCCTGAGAACAAGTGTTGTTTTCCAGCTCCAGTTAAATTTTCACGAGAGTGCACCATTTTTCCCTTTGCTTAAATTTTACACTCATAAAACTTGTGAGGAGTTAGAGTTACACGAAGAATTGCGTGGCATCCTGTTTTCTGAAGAGATTGCGGGGAGCAGTTATGTTTAGCAGTGGTTGGCATGACATTCGAACTCAAGACCATCCAACGTTCGTTACCCGCGCACACACTGCCCCTCTAAAATAAAACCAGCAAACTGACCACACCTGGCCTTCAGAAAACGTTTCTGCGAACGTTGCAGAAGAACAGTTCCACGTACGTGCTCCGACCAAGAACCCATGGACAGCAACGCCGGCGAGCTGTCCGTCGAAATCCGCGAAGGCTCCCCGCGGAACCACACCTCCCCGGCGCGCTCCCCCCGGGGTTCCCCACAACGCGCGCACGGCGGCGGCAGCGGCGGGCGGAAGCGCCGCGCGGTGGCGAGGGGCATCCAGAGCACGCTCTCCAAGACGTCCATGCTCGCCAACTTCCTCCCCACCGTCACGCTCCTCGCCTTCTAGATGCTCCTCCCGGCGGCCTCCGGCGACGGCTCCTGCTCCGCGGTCAGCGTCGCCATGCTCAGGTCCCTCCTCCCGCTCTGTGCCGCCTCCTAGGCCCTAGCCTGCTTCCTCTTCCACTTCACCGACAGCTTCCGCGCGCCCGACGGCAAGGTGTACTACGGCTTCGTCACGCCGAGGGGGCTATCGCTGTTCAGGACCGGGCTCGGCGTGGAGGTACCCAGGGAAGACAGGCTCCGGCTCGGCTTCGTCGACGTCGTGCACGCCGTCATGTCGGTGCTCGTGTTCGCGGCCATCGCGCTCTCCGACTACCGGGTCTCCGGGTGCCTCTTCCCCGGCCACCGCAAGGAGCTGGACGAGGTGATGGAGAGCTTCCCGCTCATGGTTTGGCGCGGTGTGCAGCGGCCTCTTCCTCGTGTTCCCCAACACGCGCTACGGCATCGGCTGCATGGCCGCCGGATGATGCAGAGTAGAGCACTGAACTAAACATTCGTAGCTGTCTTGTTCTTTTTATTTTTCATGTATTCTCAGCATCTGTAAACCTTAAATGTGATGTAATCGTAACGTATTACTTTGAAAAGCTTCAAGATAAAACAGTAAAGAGAAGTGGATAGGTATGCATTGCAGTGGATAGGAAGTGGATCATACAATAGAGTAGTTGTCAAATAGCTTTACATTAGATACAGAATGCATTCCTAGGAAAAGAATAGTAACACTGCCTCTCCAATCTTCGTCTATCCTAAAATGTAACCTGCCGTATTCTACATTCTAGTAAGATATGTTACAAGAAGCCACACTATAAGCAACACCATCCTACCCTGTGCCCAAAACAGTAGAGACCTGCTACATCTTCTACAAAATATGGTAGTCAGCCTTGAAACACTCTTGACCGCGGACAAAAAGAAAATGGGGAATATTCAAAACTTTGCCACCTATCGATTCTGCTACCAGAAACAATCAGCCAGGGGCTAACAGGCTCCTCTTACATGGATCATGTCAAGCTTGTCATAGGTGTCAGCAGGCAATGGCACAATAGCAGCCATCAGAATTCAGAATATAGAAGATCGTTCGCATTAGTCCTGTTACTCTTTGCAACATGTTCCTCGCTTTGTGACTGTTCGCATTAGTCCTGTTAATCTTTGCAACACGTTCCTCGCTTTGTTTTCTGAAATTTGTCCCAGAGGCACATCATCTCCTTTGGCTCCTGGTAGTGGGCAACAACATACCCTTCCTCACAGCCTTCGACCAAGATCCTTCCATCATTCTCGTACTTGACATCCAAGCCTTCCTTCTTCATCCCACTGATCCATATTCCCATCGCGACATCCTCCAGCTTGAACATCTGCAAGTCAGGATCCCAGTTAATATCCTCTCAACTTGCACCACAGCAGGAACCAGCAGCTGGAAACATGGTATTTTCCTAACTGACTTTAATATCTTCTCAGATTGAAGCAACCAATAAAATTCAGTACCTCTGAGTGCAAAAAAAGTCCCTTTTCAGAAATTTTGGAGAAAGTTGGCATACCTTTAGCTCCCCTCTCTTGTGTTTCCTGTAAACTTCTTTTGCTATATCCTGAGATACAATGTATCCTGGACCATGTGCCCATGGAGGGTAACTCTCCTCGGGCCATTCCTAGATCATTTAAAGGAGTAGCAAATCAAATGATTGAGATAACAGCAATAGCATTTGCCTAAACATATATTACATGATATATGATGATACACATGCCAATCACAAAGATTTTATGATGTGCCAAAATGATTTTTGCATAATCGCTTAATATAGAAGTAAAGTTTAAAACAAGTTACCTCTGGAGTTATGTACCATTTGCTATATGGATCTCGATGAGGCTGAGAATTAGAATTGACACGACCATACAACAGTCCATGACTGACATTTACTTGATTTAGGGAGGAAAGTATCTCATCAACACGAACAAAAGCATCATCATCTGTTTTCATCACATACTTGGCTGACAAGACATTTGTCTGTAAGGGAAAAGTGAACTTAGATAGATAATGCAGGCAGAAGTCCCAGTGTACCACCAGTAAATTAAATGAAATACCCAAACAAAACAGATACATACCCCATAGATGCAGATGGCTATGGTCTTCCAAAGAATCAGGCTATAATAGTCAACAAACGGCATCAACTGGATGTCTCCGTATGTTCGTGCTTCATTCCAAAGCTCCTCATTCACCAACTCGTTTTTATGCTTTTAACAGAGGCAGGAAAAAGGGCAGATGAGTATTGACTCTCAAGTAGAGAGCTGTAATTCAAACTAGAATATGGCAGAAAAACACAACTGATGGAAAAAGTGATCAGTAAAAACAATCTGATAGTGATAAGGAATCATTTGGACAACAGTGTTAAAGAAAAAGTGCTGCCTTGTGATGAGTTGCAGCAAGTACATAGTGAATGCAATCAGCATTCCAACATGTTTGTTTAGGAGGCATAACATGAATGATGACTTTTGGTATCTGCTGCCCATTTGCAATTCTGTACATAGTATTTGCTCATGCATAAATATATCACTTCTAAGCATAGGACCATATAACATAGAGCAACAGCTATTGTATGGTACAAGTTATCATAAGGCGTGCTATCCTGTGTCACATTTCATTCTTACCAGGCCAACAAAGAATCGAACTGTGACCTTTCCTGAGCGGACAGCATCATATTGCATCCAAGTTCTGCGAACCGCCATTCTGCGTTTGAAATTATTTGCTGTAGAAAAGATCCCAATGAAAAGGTCAACGGATTTATCCATGTGGACAGGTGGAGCCTTCAAAATTTCCAAGTCAGTGACATGCTCAAAGTCCTCTGTTGTAGGCAGGCCACTTGCTATCAGAGACAGCAATTTAACATCTCCTGCAATTCTTACTTCACCAACAAAACCGGGCTCCAAATTCTGGTAGAAAATGTGTGATGAGTAAAATATCAATGCAAACATATTTTTGACATAAGAATGCTGTGGAAAAGAAAATAGTTCCATTTTTTTGTGTGTATGAAACAACAAAATATTTTCACTGGAACTATCGCAAGTCGCAACAAATATTTTCCTTCACTCTTGGAAAATCATTTTGACTAGAGACTGTCATAAGATAAGACGCAATAGCATACTGGGTTAATACACAAGACTTACCTCGCGAAATGCAAAGGAAGTGACATGTTTCCCATCTACAGTCATATGGATCCCCTCTGCTCCAACACGAAGAATTGCTATAGCAAGATATCCTTGTTTGAAGGGAAAATATTTTCTAGATTCTGCATTCTTTTTCCTGGTAGGTTGCATGCTTGAAACATTAGAATGCAGCTTAGAGGCCAAGACTTGTTTCTGGTCATTGCCCACCATGCTACTACATTTTTCTAAATCATCCACTACAAAACAACAGAAAATTTTAAAAAAAATCTATATCAAGACCGGGATCAAGAGAAAAACATATTATTTGACAAGATCCCAATACATTATGTTGAACAGCTCTTACCGGCTATAAATAAAAAGGTGAAAGAAGAGATACAGTTATATTAGAAGCTTGAACAAGTATTGTTTGAAATTGGAGGCCATTTCAGCTACAATACCTCCACACAGTGCATATTTATGGTGATATATAACAGCAACAGGCCACAAATTGTAAACGCTAGCTACAATACTTCAACAAAATGGATTTATCTATTTAATTGCAGAGCCAGATTTTAGAAGGAATTACTATTGTACAATTCAATACCACGGATATCGCATGTCCAGAGTAAGATATGGATTATGGACCACTGAAAGAAGAGTACCTTTTACACTGTCCTTAGCATCTGAATCAAGAGATGGGCAACGATCTTCAGAACCCCAATCATCAGCTATAGTCCATGTATTTTGGACTATTACAGGATCTTCTGTAAGTTTATCACCAAGAAGACGGACATTGTAATGAAGCACAATTGGAGGATCTGGTTCACCAGGGACTGCAGCTCCAGTTAACTCTATCTTAAAATTACCCAGAAGACCACCAGGAGTACCAATAATAGTTATTGAAGAGCCCTGAATCAGTCCACAGGGAATCTTTAAGACAAATCTATCACCTAACCTTGTAGCATTCATTCTTCGAATAGAATACGGGCATTGTTTCTCTTTGCCCTTCTGCTGTGTGCTGCCATTGACTGAAACAACTGAGTCATCGTATTCAAGGGCTGCATTTAGTTTCCTCCATGCAACTCCGGCTTCCTTGATTGCCTCCAGTCCATCTGGTAGGATGTGGGCATGACTTACTAGGTTTCTCAAATGATTCCAAGAATGCAATGAATGTAGTTCTCTATCAGAGAGATTTCTCGTTATGGAAAGGTTGGAAGCTAACAATTCAGTTGATATTACTTGAGAGAAGTTCTGTGGATTCTGAACTGCAAGTGGGTTTGGAACATCCAACCAATGTAGTGGGGTCGTACTATTTTGTTGGAAGACATACTGAAGAGATCTTTCTGCAAGCGGGTTATCCAATATCACATATCTTAACATCAAGATAACGAACAAAGATACCATGACAAAACCACCGTGCCATTTCTTCATCACTAACCGTTCTGACAAGGCTTGAGGTTCACATCCAATATATTTTCAGCCTAAAGCATCACATAACATAACCATGGAACGCTCAATTCAGAACTAAACCATCCTAGTCAGAAAGTCAAATAAATCCCTGCTGAACTGCCACCCTTGTCAAGTACTCATCAACGACTAGAAGGTCACACAAACGTTCCCAGAGGTATGATGAAAGCTTTAAAACCAAATTACCACAAAGTGTATCAGTGAAACTGAGGCAGGTTGGTGTGTCCTTCTAAGTGGAAGAAGCACTCCAAAGAAGAAGGAACTTTATCCTGTAAAAGAAGAATTGATGGTACTTAACAACTGCACCGAGATGTTTATTGCATCAAAGGCATTCACGAAACTCAACAGTTGAAGTGTATACAAATTCATGTTGCTATGACACAAATATCGCTTAAATTTTTTTTTTAGATAATGGAATCGTCTCCGGCCTCTGCCAAAGCACACAGCCCGGTTTTATTACATAATTTGCAGCTACCTAACTGAATTACTGGATCGCAAACACATCTTGACTATTGGAACAAAAATTAAGGATAACAAAGTCTATTGTAATTAATCCATCCGTTCTTAGCAAAAAGCTTCATTGCAATGACCTCCAATCGAGTGCACACTGAACGAATGTTCTCCCTTGCTTCCTCATGCTGCAACAACGTGAATCCAAAATGACAACAATATTCTAAACACTATGCATATGGAGCATATCAGAATCGTCCAAAATGACATCCTAGCAACACACACGCACACGCGCGCGCGCGCGCACGCACGCTTGCCTTCGACAAAGAATAAGCATCTCAACCACACGAACTCTCCATGTAATACTGCACTGATAAGGTGACAAGGACTACAACATGCCCTCGCCATGATATGATTATGAATGTCGAATTTATATACCCCATATTTAGAAATTAGTAGCTCCCACCTGACCAAGTTATTCGCTTCAAATGGGGGAAATTAAGTGCGAGAACCGCAGAAAAAAAAGGCAAGAAAATAGCACGACTCTAGCTACTACTTTTTATCCAGGGAAATCAGAGGAAATAGCAAAAGGAAACCGCGCCTAACAGAAACGAGAGGAATTTACAAGAGAAAAAAAAATTCGAACTAGTAATCTCTGCACGCAAATTTAGCAACGCAGATCCAGCGACAGACTAGACTACTAGAGAAATCACGAAAAGCTTGAGAAAAAATGCAATGGCAAAAACACACCCATTTTTATTTCGCAAAAATCACACGAAATAGGCACCGCGAATGTAGCGTCAACGCACAACTCCCACCGACAATTTCTTTTGTTTTTTGTTTTTTTTTTAAAAAAACCCTCACCGCTCGATACTCCACAGCATGCGCAGATCACCAAAACCGCAACGAATCTGGGGGCACGAACTCAGACACAAGGCGAACAGCACGCGCCCGCGGCCAAAATTCCGCAGGAAATCGCCACGCGATTCAAAAGCGAACCACCGCCCGAGCGCTCCCCACCCAGCTAAGTCATCACGATGCAATTCCAAATCTGCGAAGCACGAGCGCAATGCACGGATCACTCACCAGTCACCAGCCACCGCCTCGGCTCGGCTGCGGTGCCCGCCTCGTCGCCGCCGCCACCGAAGCGAGACAGACAAAGAGAGAGTGAGGCGGAGACCTGAAGAGGCCACCTCAACCGACGGAAGAGAGCGGCGCGAAGGAGGGCAGCCAACGCGCGAGGGAACCCGAAGGCAGCAGGCGGCGGCGGCTTTGGAGTTTGGAGGTCGGAGGGGGAAGGAAGTCAGGGACGTGGCTTCGAGTCCACGGTACGAACCGACCGATTTTTCCTCTCTCCGCCGCGGCGGAGAAGGGTCGCGGTCGCGGTGGTGGGTGGGGTTGGGGGCTCCGTTCGCTCGACGACTTGACCTCGCGCCGGGTGGAATCTCGAGCGCGTGGCTGCGTGCTGCACGCTGCAGCGCGGCCTGGCTCGCGCGCCGCCCGGTGGGTTGCGGTTTGGGGAACGGGAATTGGAGTTGGACGAGACGAGCAGACACCCGCGTTTAGGAGACCAAGTCTTCGTTTTTCACTCATGTCAATATGTCATGCCGGTGACGCGGCGCGTGCTTACTCGAAGCTTTGGTATTTTTTCCTATTGGCTATTTTTTTTTCATGTTTGGCCTGCCGTCTAACGAAATTACAAACTAGCACTTTGTTTTGCCGTGGCAAACGTCTATCTCAATTCTATAGCACAGCAGATAATGTATATCGTTTTGTTGTTTCTTTTTGTGGTTAGGAAGAAATTGGATTTACAATTTCGTTGAAATAATGATCAACGTTACCAAAAAAAAAAATCAAGAGCCAAAATACCAAAAGTCGCTTTAGGGTGTGTTGGGTAGGGCTCCAGTTCCACTAGATCTGTGAAGTTGGAGCTATGAGTACATTAAGAATGTTTAGATGGATCATCTTGTTTATATTTTAGACTAAAAATATAAATTTAATTCACTTTATTTTAACCTACAAGTTTTATATCTCAGGTGAAGTTAAGATTTGAAGCTCTATCAAACAGACCCTTACTCTTTTCCATACCTATCCCTGTGCTAAACCTTGCAAAAAAATTTTTTTGTCTTACCATGCTTTCTTTTTCTCTCGTCTTAGAAGGAGTTCAGAGAGAAATAGTCCTCGTTCTGGCTTACGCTAAAATTAGTTTATCCCTCTCGGCGGCGCCGTTCAAAACCCGCTTTGCGTGGCGCTTTACTTTAGGGAAAGGCCCTCCTCCCTTGGACTAAAGGGTTTTGCGCTGCGGTACCGCTACGTGCACACAAGTAGTACGGTCCTGGAGGCTACGCTCTGACGGTTTTGAGTTCTTGACAACGTGCAGAGCGTCAGCTACGAACAGCAGTTAGCGCAAGTTCACCGACGATGTGACCGGCGCTCTGTCCACCGCCGGCGTGCCGCCGCGTCGTCGGCGCGCGCCGCTTGCTACTCGAGCACGTACGAATCCTTCTATCTGGTGTCTATAACGGAGCAAGTGACCAAGTACTAAATCTTCTCCAGATAGTAGTAGGCAGGCATTGTCTAGGAACCGCACGGAGTAAACAAGTCGACTGGGTAGTGTTGTGTCCCTGTCTCGCTCACCGAACTGACCAGAATATCTTACAGTTCCCGGTGGAAGAAGGCGCCGTGTAAACCTCGTCTTCGGTGGAATGGGACCTGGTCCATCCTTTTAAAAGTCAAGGGAACCGAACGAAGCTCCAGCTCCGAAGTCCCTAGCAAAGCTACGCTCTTTTCCCTTTCTTTGATAAAAGCTATGTCGATGATGATTGACGAGCGATCAGTAGCTGTGGGGTGTGTGAGACAAGCGACAAAAAAGATCTTCATTATGGAAGGTTACGTTAACTCTGATACCACTTCTTACGTGTAACAGCATTTCAAATTGAATCAGAAATTTTCTAAGATATGATATGAGTGTATACAGTCTTAAGAACGAAGAAGATAAATCTCGTAAAGAGAATCAAAATAACGATGTTGAAACAACCGTGACGAGAGAGGGATTTGACGAAGCCGACTGCAAATTCTTTAAACGCAACCTCAAAAGAGTACAAGTGATTGTTGCTATCTCACAACCTCTCAGACATTTTAGTGTCCTCGAATTCTTGCCCTATACATGAATCGAGTGTTAATAAATAACTTAGCCTCTAATCATATGTAACATCCACAAAATGCCGTAAGAAGTTGTCGGCGTACTTTACGCCAGGGTACCCTCTCCACCGCAGATAAGTAAGACCACGTGGAGGCTGGCGGCGAGCAGACGGCGATCAGTGCTCATACGGGGGCGGCCCCATTTAGCTTTGGCGGCGAAGAAGTGACGATCGCTCTCTGCCGGGCGTCGGCGTCGGCCCTCGGCTGGCTTTGGCAGTGGCGATCGAGCCTGCGTGTCGGGCGTCGGCCACTTAGCGGCTGGCCAAGAAGTGGCGTCGGTCCCTGCTGGCTTGGCGTCGGCCTCCTTAGCGATCTGGCGGCGGTGAGCGTCGAGCAGTTCGCCACGGGCGTCGGCCTCATGACGCCTAGCAAGCAGTGAGCGATCGAGGCCCTGCTGGCCGGTGTCGGCCCTCTTGGCAAGCAAAGCGGCGTCAGTCCCGCTCGCCGGCGTCGGCCTCCTTAACGGCTGGCGAACAGCGGGTGATCGAGCCACCTTTCGCGTCGTCCGCCTCTTGGCGGCCTGACAAGCATGCGGGCGATCAGGCCCTACTCGCTGGGCGTCGGCCTCCGTGGCGGCCTGGCAAGCAGGCGGGCGCTCAGGTCCCTCTCGCTAGGCCACGCGGGCGACCAAAAGAATGAAAAGAAGGCTTCACCTCGAAGTCTCCTTCCTCTGACACGCTGTGTCAGAGCCTAACGCGCTGTGTCAGGGCCATTGATTGCAAGGAATTCTACGGTCGACACGATGACGGCCCATCCCTCTGGTGCCTCACACCTAACCCATCGCAGGAATGTCACATCCCGGGCGGACCGGACGAAGCCATACAGCGACATTAAATGGGGCTTGAGGGATAGGTCTACAGTGATGGGTATAATTAATGAGTCGTAGATCAGTATGATGTCACCTTCTTACCTGCCCGAGCTAGCCCAGTCTATATAAGGGAGTTCTGGTGCATGGGGAAAGGGGGTCAAAAGACTTAGCGAAAAAAGAGCAGAATGAACTGAAAGAGCCATTGTAACCACCTCCATATTTCCTGAACAAAGATCCAACAGGACGTAGGGCTATTACCCACACTGGGGGCCTGAACCTGGGTATATGGCTGTGTTCTTTGATCTGTTGATCCCCGAGATCCCTCGTGCGAGAGTTATTAGGGTTTCCGACCGCGAAGACGCCCTCTACCGAACCTTAACCTCCGTTCTGGAGGACACCCTGTCCGCTGACAGGGTCTTGTCCGGCGAAATACGCCAACAGGGGCGCGCTAGGAAGGGAGCTAGTGGTTGGCTCACCCAGCCATCTCTCCGGCGTATCCCGGTCACCTGTTTGGAAGGACTGCGCATCTGGTAATGGCGGGTTCGCATTCATAGCAAAAAGAGGCGGCAGATGTTAGTAGCGCCCAAGACACATTCCGGCGCTCCTGTTGGATGAGGGATCATCTCACGGCGCCCGTGCAGGGAGGCGATGGCGCCCTTGGAAGCGGTAGAACATCCGGTTCGGCGTCGGCTGGCCATGGAGGCGGCCACCCCGGCCCAGAACCTGCATGCAGTTCGTCTCCTCTGGACCACCTTCCGGTGGAACTCGCAGGAGACACCCCGATAACGTCGTGGCTGCGGGACATTGCTGGCCTCATAGATGCGACCCAGCTCCGTGTAGGGATGCTCGACCGGTCGGGTACCATCGGCACCCCTCGATCAAGGGTGCGTCCTGACCGCACCCAAACTTCCACCCGCCCGGGCGGGAAGCGTTCTGGCTAGGAGGGCCAGAATAAAGGAAAGGGCATGCAAGATGAGGGTCCCGGCTCCGCAAGGACCTGAGGGTTCATCTAGAGGAGCATCGTCGGTGGCGCGGAGATGATTTGTGTCGGGGATTAGATAAATTACCAAAAGGACCATCGTGCCCCGGCAGCCCTTCTTCGGCCGACCATGCTCCCCTTTGATGTCGTCCCAAAGGAAGATCCTCGACGAACCAGCTGCCGGCCATACCCGTCCGCGAGCATACGGCTTAGCCCTCCGAGTATGGTTGCTCGGGCTGGTGGCTGAGGTCGGTCACGACCAAGGAAGAAACCCGAGCATGCCCCGCAGGTCATGCTCGGGCTGTAAAGGCGACGTGGTTAGCCATTGCGCCACGACTCGAGCCCATCACATCCACGACACCGCATGGCGGAAATCAAGGGACAGCCGCTGTCACGCGAGGACGCGTAAGGATATGACATTCGGATGAGGTCGCTTTGAACCCCCTGTAAATACCTCCTCAGAACACGCCATGAAAAAGGGGAACGCAGACTCACGCACACACCAGGAGAAGAAAACGCAGAAACGAAAAGCACGCGTAGGCTCTGTAATAGCAATACTCTTTTGTAACCAGGCATAGAGCAAAGCTAAACCCTGCCAGGCCCTTGTAAGCATCAAGAGAATAAGTAAAGAAGCACTGGACATAGGGCTGTTATCTCGGTCGTGAGAGGCCCGAACCAGTATAAAAATCCCTTTGCTCGCCGCCCCCTTTGGTAGCTTGACCTCCTTCCACGGCATTCTTCGGACGCTAGCCCTCCACGGGAAAAGGAGCTCGGTTGATCCCTCAATCAACAAGTAAGCTCGGTGAGGGGTCTGTTCCCCAAACGCCGACAGCTGGCGCCGTCCATGGGGATCGATTGGAGAATCCTTTTCATAGAGAATCCCTGAAGATGCCGAATTCTCAAGACGGTCAAGACCTTTGTGTCTTTAATGATGTAGAAGACGATGATATGTACTACGCCGATGGGGGCGTGGCAGTAGTGACTAATCCAAGAGGTCACACAGAGTCCGGGAGTCTTTCCCTGGTCGCTGCAGCATGAGAGCGTTTCCTCCGCCCGTAGCAAGTTACCCTCATGGATGATGAGGAAGATAATACCCTCTATGTCGGTCTGGATATCCCCGATCATCTTGAGCCCGATTACAAGACATCATCACGAGGAGACTCCATGATGTCATCCTCATAGTCTCCATGCCCTCGCAACATCAATATGGCGGGAGAGGCGGAAATCCCTGAGGAGGAATCCTTGGGGGTTGCTCGTCATCGCCGCTATGAAGCCACCAGGAGCCACCTTGAGGCATCCCTTGGTAGAACCTTGGCGAGTATCCATCATCAAGCTCGTGAGGAGGCAGACGTTGGGGCAAGATCCTCAAACCGCGGGAGCTCTCGTGGGCTCCACTCCCTAGAGCATGCGTGTGGCCGTCAGGCAAGATCGCCCCTTCCCGTTCCGTAGAGCGTTGAACGTTTGCGGGCTATAGCAACGGTCGTACGCGACCTCTGGGACTTTCCCGGTCAGGTGGACCTGGAAGCAATGGGCGCGACTGTAGCTGAGAATCTAGAGAAGCTCACCGCCGACATAAAACTTTCAGGATCCCCGAGCAGCAAAGGAGCCCGGAGTATTTCTCGGGACGCTAAACCTTGCTCTAGGCATGAAGGCCCCTGGGGTTCTACTCGGGAGGGTCGTAGGAAGCATGACAGGTACCGCGATGATACTCGAAGCAGTTCCCGAGCTACCTCATGGGGTCAGAAGTGTGCTCGGTCCAGTCGCAGCCACACTGAGTCCTCAACGTCGAAGCGGTCTCCGCCGCGCCGACGCGAGGAAGTATTCACTCGTCTCGACCCCCGTATCGGAGGTCGTCATGGCGATAACAAGATGGTCGACCGCCAAGAGGCCATCTGCAGAGTTCGCCTTCGGATGCCGAGCTTTCTCAGCATCCCTCCGTAATGTCTTATGGCCAAGCAAATTTAAGCCCGGCCACATCGAAAGGTTCAACGGTACCCAGAATCCAGATGAGTTCCTTTCAATATATACCACTGCCATCCTGGCTGCTGGGGGGATGAAGGGGTGATGGCTAACTTCCTCCCTACAGTCCTGGATGGAGCCGCAAGCACATGGCTCTTCAACCAAAAAGAAGGGTCGATCCGCTCTTGGCATCAGCTCAGCGAAGCACTCCGGGCAATTTTTCAGAGCTATTATATCCGCCCGGGCAAGGAGCGCGACCTCGAGCCTTTGATCCAAACTGAAGGCGAGCCTCTAAGGAACTTTGTTCAAAGATTCATTAAGGTGAGAAATTCCATACTGAATATTTCAGATGAGGCGGTCGTCCGAGCTTTCAAGTTTGGAGTTCGGGACATCCGCTTCACGCAGGGACCTGGAGATCCACCCTAACCTGTCGGCCAACGAGCTGTTCCACATGGCCGACCGGTACACGAATGCCGATGAGGCGGTCAAGTGGAAGAAGATGCTGGATGAAGGGAAACTCCCGCCTTAGCTGGGCCTGGAAGGTCCCACGAGCAAGAAGAATCAAGGCTCCGTGGAGAAGAAGATGTTCAAGAAACGGAAAAGGCCCTCCGCGCCGAGCATGGTGGCGGTGATCGAGCATCACCCGCCACGAACCAGAGCCCCAGCAGCTAGGAGGAGGGGGGCGCCGCCTTTAGCGGCACTGGCGATCACAAGTGCGACGACCAAGGTCGCAGCGGCCAAGGTGCGCCACCTAGTGACCGTTTCTGCCCATTTCATCAGGCGCACGGGCACAACCTTCGCAATTGTAGAACTTGGGCATTTCGCCTAGAGCAGTTCTACAACGGTAAGGGCCCTATGCCCACGCTCTCAAAGCAAGAAGAGAACGGTAAGGCAAAGGGAAAAGGGCCTGCAGTCAGAGACGATGAAGATATGGAGTACCAAGAGCCTCACAATCATATTGCAGTTATATTCAGGGGTTCCTCGCCTACAAGTCCCGCAGGGACTTGAAGGAGGCGGCGCGGGAGGTGCACCATGTTGTGTAGGGCAAGCCTCCCATCCAGCAGCTCAGGTGGTCCGAGCTACCTATTAACTTCTCCAAGAACGATTGTCCCCTTGGAATGGCCAAGCCTCCCTGGATCTCATAACCGTTAGGGTCTTGGACGAGATGCAGGTACCTCGGTCCAAAATTAAGAGCATCGCAGTCCCCTTCTTCGGGATTGTCTCGGGCGCTTCGGTCAAACCCCTCAGTCAAATCATTTTGCCTGTTACATTCGGAAGCCCGAGTAACTTCCGAACAGAGATGATCACCTTCGACGTGGTCGACTTCGAGCTGGCCTACAATGCCATCCTCGGCAGGCTAGCCCTCGCCAAGTTCATGGCCGCCACGCACCATGCATATCAGTGTCTGAAAGTTCCTGGCCCCAATGGAGTGATTACCGTGAGAGGGAACCCAAAGGCGGCCCTGGGTTGCGATGAGAGATCACTCTGCCTCAGTGAGGTCCCGACCAAGGACCGCGGAAGTCCCGTCCAAAAGTTGCCCCCCAGCCAGGAGGAGAGGCCGAGGTCCTGCATTTGGGATCTTCCTTAGATCCCAAATAAGAACTCGAGCTGGAAAGGCGTTTCGCCCGTCGAGATTGTGCTGGGTCCCCAAAGAGTGCACCTGGTCGGCAACGTCGACCAGGAGCTCGAGTATCTACTCGACCTCAACCTCACTGAAGAGACACGCGAAGGGGTGCTACTGCGATCTGTCGTTTACCTACAAGCTCTTCGTAGGCATGAGGGTAAGTCGATTCTGCCAAGGACCTTACAAGTCGGCGACCTTATCCTACGTCGAATTCAGGACACGTCAAAAGCCAACAAGCTTTCCCCCAAATGGGAAGATCCATTCACGGTCGTCTCGATAGCGCGCCCGGGGGCTGTCCACTTGGCGATGGAAGATGGAATCATTTCTGTTTTGCACCAAGCGCGTTCTTCGTCCGAACACAGATTTCATCCCCTCGCCCGATCAAGCGTTCCGCTCGGATCTGTGCCGACCAAACGTTCCGCTGCGCTCGGGGACTGTTCACGTTTCGAGCATGTTCTTCGCTCGGGGACGCGTTTAAATCCCCACAAGCAAGCATTATGCTTGGGCACTTATGATATTCCGTGCCAAATAAGTTTTGCGCTTGAGCACAGGTCTTCCCAAGCAAGTAAGTATGCTCTTGTATCTTTTCTCTCTTTAAAACATTTTTTTTGGACTCCCGGGGCTCACCCGTATACAGCGGCATGAGTCCTCTCATGACCTGCTTGTTCCTTTCCCTGGACATCTGGTCCATGTTTAGGATGCGGCAGTTCGAGCATATCTCGTCTGTCAGTTCCTCGAGCATTTGATCCATGCTCGGGATGTGATGGCATGAGTCCTCTCATGACTAATCAATACCTAGGCATCTGATCTATATCTAGTTTCCCTGTGCATCTGATCAATGCGTGGGATGCGGCAGTGTGGTTTCATTCACAATCTGCTAGTTACCTTCCCGCTAGGCATCTGATCCATGTGTAGTTTCCCTGTGCATCTGATCAATGCATGGGATGCGGCAGTGTGGTTTCATTCACAATCTGCTAGTTACCTTCCCGCTAGGCATCTGATCCATGTCTAGTTTCCTCGTGCATCTGATCAATGCATGGGATGCAGCAATGTGGTTTGATTCACAATCTGCCAGTTACCTTCCTACTAGGCATCTGATCCATGTCTAGTTTCTTTGGGCATCTGATCCATGCTCAGGATGAGGTTGTACGAGTTCACTCGTGACCTGCTAAGTCCTTTTTTCTGTCACTGCCCGTTGATAAGCCGACTCAGTCTTACACAAGGGCATACTTTTTTCTCACGATCTTGGTGATGGGACGAGCGCGTCGGGCAGGAGCGTTCGCTTCAAACATCCTTATTCTAAGGTTTGGCTAACATGCGCAAGAATGCTCAAAGCGCCGCAGCAAGCACCGGATCGCCAGTCTTGCCGCCAGAGGTGTCCGTCTCTGCAAGCCGATTATCATCCGCAGTAGTTCTTCGCTGCATGATCACAATCGCAAGTAGACACCCTCTTGGCCGGTTCAGAGCCCTAGTTAGGTCCGCCGGTGCTTGCTCGTTGCGCGTTTTGGTGGGCAATCGCACGTTCTTCTTCGTCAGGACTATGCTCGCAAACTTAGTAGTATGAGTCCATGACGTTAAGGAAGTTAAGGCCTCGCGCATTCCTTTCTCCCGACCTAGACCATGCTCGCAACTCGGAGAAATCGGTGACTTGGTCGGGAAAGCAACATGCATTTTTCTAACTCTCCTGCGAACGAGCTCGTGCTCGTAGCATAAGTGCACGACCTTCATTCGCAGCGGGGGCTTAGTAGGAATGAGCTGCCGAACTAGCGTTTTTTCTCAAAAAGACTTGTGTCGTTATCGCTTCGTGCTAACTCACGATTCTGTTTTGTCTATCTTTCGGGCTTATGTTGCTCATACTCCGTTCTAACTTATACTCCTATTTGCCTATCTTTCGTATATTCATCTTGCATTCGTTATTTGCAGATGATAATCAGAAAGATACAAAAACGATAGAGGCGCAAGGCAAGAGACAGAGTTTTGGGGGGAACTATACTTTATTCACATCGTCAAGAAGTACAAAAGATAAGGAAAAAGGAATCTACGCTAAGGCCTAGACAAGGAGACTATTTCCCGGGCCTTGCTCCTCTGAGTGCCGCAAAAAGCTTCTGTCGTGCCTCGTCGAGCTTGACCTCGAGATCGAGCACCTTCCGCCGTGCTTCCCGTCCTTCGCAGGCTTCTTGACGGAGCTGCTCCATCTCCTCCTTGTCTTGGTCAGCAAAATCGGTAGCTTCCCGTGCAGCCCGGCCCAGCTCCGCCACCTTCAACTCAAGAACTTGGGAGTGCTGGTTTTCTTGCTCGAGCTCTGACTCAAGCTTGCAAACTCTCTCCTTGTCCTTGGCGGCGTCACGCTCGGCCTGGCGGCACCTCTCCATGATCAGGAGATCCCTAGCCTTAAGGTCGTCTATCTACTGCTCGAGCTCGGCCACTTGGGCCTCGTGATCAGCACGCAGCTAGACCAAGACCTCAGGCGGAACTGTCGCTGAGTTGAAGTCCTTCGTAGTCTTTTGAAGAACCTGTAGACAGGAAAATTTTAGACACCCCCCGTACTCCAAAGAAAAAACTACCGCAAGAGAAAAAAGAAGTATACTTACCTGGCCAAGACGCACGCAGAGGTTGTCTCAGAAGATCTGGGCGACGTCTACCCCCCGGAGATCCGCAAGATTTCCCTCGGGCGTCTTCGGCGGGGAAGATCGGCCTTTCGCACGGGCAAGGAGTTCGCCTAGGATTTCCTTGGAGTCCCCCCGGGCACGCGGTTCGCCCAAGGACGTTGCGTCATCCCCCCGGGTAGGGAGTGCGCCCGGGGCCCTCCTGCTATCCCCTCGGGCATGCAGTTCGCCCGGGGACGTCGCGGCTCCCTCTTGAGCGGCCGATCCGCTCAGGGTCTTCGCGCTGTCCGCCCGAGCATGAGGTTCGCTCGAGGACAGCACGACCTCCTCCCGGGCAGGAGGTTCGCCCGGAACCTTCTCGTTGTCCCCCCGGGCATGTAGTACGCCCGGGGACGTTGTGCCCCCCTGAGCGGCTGGTCCGCTCGGGGTCTCCTCGCTGTCTGCCCGAGCATGTGGCTTGATCGAGGACAGCACAGCGTCCTCCCGAGCATGCTATCCGCTCGGGGGCTCCTCGCTCTTTTCCCAAGAAGGTGGTTCGCCCAGGAGGGCCAGAAGCGTGCCTTAGGGGGCTGGTCCCTCCAGGGCAAGGAGTTCCTCGGCTCCTTGGTCGGGGTCGTCGACGAGCTCGTCCGCCGTTGCCAGGTCGATGGCCTCGCTCATCACGCGATCGGCGACGAGGGCGAACTGCCTCTCTAGGAAATGATCAAGAATCTCGTCAGGTATTTTTCGGCAATCTGGAAAGACCCTAGGAGCTATCACGCCCACGTCAGCGGAGTGGGGTTAGCTCGGGTAAGGGCAAGTAAAACAAAGAGCAAAAAGGGAAAAGAAGAAAAAGACGAAGTTCGAAGACTACCTTTGGCGAGCTCCTCGCTGTCATCTCTAGCGGGGTTGGCCGCCGCCGCAACCACGAGTTCAGCCTTCTCCTCCGTGGCGTGGTTGATCCTCACCAGGAGGGGGTCAACCTTCTCTATGTCGACCGCCTCTAGCGTCTTCTTCGAGCGCCTGCGCCTTGCTATGAGGGGCGCCGTATCCTAGTCGTCCTCCTCCTCAGGCTCCGCAGCTCGGGTGGCTGAGATAGCCTACTTGTACTTGGCCTTGAGCTCGGCAAGCTGGCCCTCTAGTGCCTTGCGCTCGGCCTGCCTCGCCTCTTCGACCAGCTTCGCTCTCTCCGCGATCTGTTGCAAGTGGGCCATCAGCTCCGGATTCCTCACAGAATAATCCCTCATCCAGGTCGCTTACCTCCTTCCTGTCGGCGAACTCCAAGTGCTGACGCGGAGGGCTCCTGGACGAGGTCGTCCACCTCTTCGTTGAGCGAGTAGGGGGCGGCGACGAAGCTTGTCTCTTGCCCCTCGCCTTCTTGCTCTTGGCGGCAGGGAGGAGCACCCCCTGGCCGCCCCCCAGTGGCTTAAGATCAACTACTGCCGCTTCAAGGGCGACCTTCTCCTGACAAAAGCAGAAAGACGTCATAAGATGCTCGGGACGCTTTCCCTCGAGCATAAATTGTAAAAGATCTTACCATTTCGTCCCGCTCGAGCACATTCTTCGGGACCTGCCGCCCGTGCTCGAGTTCCTTGCCCGGGCACCGAACATCTCAGCGACCCACTTCTCCACCCAGTCGAAGCTCGGGGCTGCCGCCAATCATTGAAAGGGGTCAGCACGAGCACAAAATTGTACATGCAAAAGAGAAATCGATCAAGATAAGGTATTTTACCAGAGTCTGCCTCTCGGGTGAGGTCCTACCACCCAGAGACCTTGAAGAAGGGGTGCTCCCTCCTCCTCAGAGGGGACACCCTGTTCCTGAGGAAGTCTTGGACGATATCCCGACCAGTGAGCCCCATGTTTGTGAGCTCGCTGATCATCATCAAGGCCCACTCCTCCTCTGCTTGCACGAGCGGGCGCGGGGTCTCAGCGCCGGGTGCTGCCGTTCCGGAGTAGTAGAGGGTGCTCCCCTCTACCTTCCTCAAATAGAACCAGAAATCAGCCCACCCCGACACCGAGTCTTTGAGCGTGAAGAAGGGGTACTCGTATGGTCAGTGGGGCCACAAACAGAAATACAAAGAACCAGTAGGGGAAGCCGCTCCGGTGCGAAACAAGGAATAGAAATGAAAAAAGAGGCTCATCGTGGGCAGGACGCCCACGAATCCCTCACAAAGGTGCGAGAAGATGGCCAAGACAAGGATAGAATTGGGGTTTAGGTTGGTGATCTCGCACTCGTATTGGGCGAGTACGGACTCAAGAAACTCGCTTTCAGGCATTTGAAGCCCATTGACGGTGTAGAGCTCGCACATGACGATCTCGTCGCCTCCCGTGAGAGCTCCTTTGTCATGGGATCCGCCAGTGCCGTCAGGTACCGAAACCCTCGGCGCCCTGACCTCTCCGCGGTGATCTTGGTCAGGCCGAACTTCGCCATGGAAGGGTTTGGAGAAAAGGGGGCGCAAGGGCGAGAGGAAGTTTGAAAGTTGGAGAGCTTTGGGGTTTGGTTGCGAAATGCAGAAGAAGAAGGTCTCTGTCGTTTCCGCCAGTATTTATAAGCGGAGAAGCGAACGACAGTAAACGCCGCCTCGCCTGATTCACGACCCGACGCTGCGGGCGACGCGATTTCCAAAACTGTCCAATAAAGGCGCGCTTTCCGAAAAACTGTCAGAACCATACCCACGAGGCTTTGCGAAGAAGGAACCATTGCGACCGTTCGCTTCCGTTCCCAAAGCCCCGTTTTGGTCGGGCCTAGAGCAAGAAGCTCGGCCCCGCCAGAACATGCTCGCTTGCGAGCAAGGGTTGCTCGGGTGCCGCAGTAGTGCTTCACTGCGGGATTCTAACTCTATTCCCGAGCAAGGATTGCTCGGATGCTGCAGTAGTGCTTCACTGCAAGATTCTTGTTCCCAAGTGAGGGTCGCTCGGATGCTGCGGGAGTGTTTCGCTGCAGGATTTCAGCCCTATGCCAAGGTAGTTTTCGCCACGAGGTCACAATCCCTCCTGTGAATCTGAAGGCTCAAGAGGAAGGTCCCTATCAAGTAGTTCTTCCACTTGAGCCTCGGGGGCTAGCTGTCGGGGATTGGATAAATTACCATAAGGACCATCGTGCCCCGGCAGCCCTTCTTCAGTCGACCATGCTCCCCTTTGATGTCGTCCCAAAGGAAGATCCTCGAACGAACCAGCTGCCGGCCATACCCATCCGCGAGCATACGGCTTAGCCCTCCGAGCATGGTTGCTCGGGCTGGCGGCTGAGGTCGGTTACGACCAAGGAAGAAACCCAAGCATGCCCCCAGGTCATGCTCGAGCTGTAAAGACGACGTGGTGGCCTCTACATTAGCCGTTGCGCCACGACTTAGGCCCATCACATCCACGACGCCGCATGGTGGAAATCAAGGGACAGCCACTGCCACGCGAGGACGCGTAAGGGCGTGACATTCGGATGAGGTCATTTTGAACCCCCTATAAATACCTCCTCAGAACACACCATGAAAAAGGGGAACGCAGACTCGTGCACACGCCAGGAGAAGAAAACGCAGAAACGAAAAGCACGCATAGGCTCTGTAATAGCTATACTCTTTTGTAACCAGGCATAGGGCAAAGCTAAACCCTGCCAGGCCCTTGTAAGCATCAAGAGAACGAGTAAAGGAGCACTGGACGTAGGGCTGTTATCTCGGTCGTGAGAGGCCCGAACCAGTATAAAAATCCCTTTGCTCACCACCCCCTTTGGTAGCTCGACCTCCTTCCATGGAATTCTTCGGACGCTAGCCCTCCACGGGAAAAGGGGCTCAATTGATCCCTCAATCAACAAGTAAGCTCGGTGAGGGGCCTGTTCCCTAAACGCCAATAATTTGCGTAATCACCTGCTGCGCCGTCGTGCCCAGGAGCAAGGTCGTGACTGGCAGATGGCTCCTGGGGATGAAGGCTCCTCTGATGACTCCCACCTTCAGAGCAAGGAGGAGGTCCACTCCTCCGATTCTTTAGGGAGTTGAGATCTGCACTCCCCGACACGGTCTCTGGGCCGAGGTTCAAGTGGATGGCATGACTCCCCCTACGATGTTGGGTGCCAGGCGTTTTCTCGACGTCTGCGCCACGTGGCGTGGCCCGAAAGGTTTCGTTCGGCATCCATTGAGAAGTACGATGGCACCACCAACCCAGAAGAATTCTTGCAGATCTACACCACGGTGGTGCGGGCCGCTAGCTGGTCTGAAAAGGCCATGGCCAATTACTTCCCAACGGCCTTGACAGGCTCCACCCGGTCTTGGCTGTTGAACCTCCCGCGAGGGTCCGTACACTCCTGGGAGGAGTTGTGCGGCCTTTTCGTCACCAACTTTCAAGGCTCCTACACACAACCAGGCATGGAGGACGATCTCCATGCCCTCGAGCAGGAAAGAGGGGAGTCGTTGTGCGACTTCATCCGATGCTTCAGTCATTGTCGCAACACGATCCCTCAGATTTCTGAGAAGTCAGTCGTCATCGCCATTTGGAGAGGCATTCGAGACCATAAGATGCGGGAGAAGATGGCCACCCACAACATCACCACCACCTCTGAGCTCTTCTCCCTGGCACACAAGTGCGCGCAGGCGGTGGAAGCTCGGGGCCGGTGTCTGGCCCCACGTGCGAACGCTACAAAGACGAAGTCGGGACCTCGAGGGGTCCCAGCCCTACGAACAATAAGACGAGGAGGCATGAGGCGGTTGAGACCAGGCAGGTCCTGACCGTCGAGCGCGAGCGTAGGCAGATCGAGCCGCGGAGGCGTGACCAGCGAGATGATCGCCATGGTCGGAGGGATGATCACCGCAAGGAGAAGGAGGGCAGGCCCTTCTGCCCGATCCACAAGACCAACACCCATGACCTAGCCAGCTGCCAGGTTGTGAGTAAGATGGTGGAGCAGTGGCTTAAGGAGCGCCGCCCCCGCGACGACAACCAAGATGAAGACCCTGCCCCGCTGGCCTTCTAGCAGGCAGACCAAACCGTGGTGTACATTCATGGTGGCTCGTCCACCTACCCCTCCAACATGACGTACAAGCGTTTGAGGAGGGAGGTCTGCACCACGGCACCGAGCTCAGGGGCGGGTCGGATGCTGAAATGGTCGGAGGAGCCGATCACTTTCAGTCGGGCCGACCACCCTGAGAGCACAGCCAGCCTAGGTCACCTTCCGATAGTGGTTTCACCCACGATCCGGAATGTGAAGCTTGGGCGGGTGCTAGTGGACGGAGGGAGCTCCATCAACCTCCTATCCTCCAAGGCATTTCGAGCACTCCAGATATCACGGCAGGAGCTGCGCCCGACCTTGCCCTTCTATGGCATCGCCCCGGGGGCTGGTGTAGGGACCCAGATTTACCAAATCCGATCCCTCTGTGTTTACCCATGCTAGTCCAGGAAAAGCTAGCACACACAGCTCAAACAGTGATGATAACATAGACATATCACGAGTAATTAACAGTAAATAAACAAAAGAGAGTAAACATCATCATCACATTATTACAAGTATCGAGCCTTACGGCTTATGTGAGTAAGTAGCAGTGGAAAAGTAGCAACAAAAAGAGCCAGTCAATGTGCCCACAGGCAACCGACTGGGGTACGCTCCCTAGAAGTCCGGGTCTTCCTCCTCTCCAAAGTCTTCACCACAGATGTCGAACGGTGGAACACAGGCTCTGGGATAGCCGTATCTGATCTCCTCATCTGCTATATGGAATAAGCAGCCCCGCAATGAAATGCGAGGGTGAGTATGCAACATACTCAGCAAGTCTTGGAAACTTAATGCAAATAATTAAATGCAAGGCTTGAATAAAGGAAGGCATATAGGGTTCATTTTGCATAAAGCGAAATTTAAATTTAAATACAAGTAATAATTTCATAAAGCAGCATTTAACAAAATGTATATAGCATAATTAATTAAATTTGAGGTATAACAATTTTCCAGGTTCCAACTACCTGGTTGGCTCCAACCGCCAAACTAAATCCAGGAGCTCCAACCACTCACGGATTCCCAAACCACATTTTCGTTTAAACTAAATTCATCACTTTTCAATTTAAAACCAAAACCATAAAATCTACTATGTAAAAGCGTTCCACGCTTGCCCTTATCCGTGGGCACGGCTACTCAAGTAGTTTTGACTCTGCAGAGCTTGTACACTTTACCCACACGACATGATCAACCCTTGTCGCCATGCAATTAACACACTTCCTTTGGTGTGTCGGCAGGGAGATCATGACAAGGCCTTTACAATGCATAATATCGCTACGACTACCGCTAAGGTTTCACATTGTTAGGAATCCACCCAAGATCAGAAGCCCCTCTTGCGCCTTGCAAGTGTCCTCCGACAAACCGCACAACCCAATGGCGAAGTCAAATAACGATACATGCAAATTACTTAGCCAGTCGCACTCCATAATAGACATGTGGTTGTCTTGTATAGCATGGCCCAAGGTAACACACGACCGGTCCTTATTTGACTAGGCGGAACAATCACATTCCAAAATTTTGTGCATCCCGCACCCGCCACACAACCATCCGCCCCGGTCTAAACCATTTTTCACTTTTATTTTTTTCAAATTAATACCGGCAACACCAATTGCCATATTTTCACAATTCAATTTGAATCAAATATGAAAGCATTTCCATAATGGTAAGGTGCGACGTGATTAAGCATGGCTAAGCATTTTCATAGTCCCATAATACCAAAATGATTATTATTAACAGTAATTAATTTTCCTAGGGTGTCAATGGTTGTCAAAATGAATATCAATGTGGGCATAACAAGTTGGCATTTATCTAAACATTTAAAATGGCATTAAAGTACAGTATGCAAAATAGTACGCATGCAATAATTTAAAACAAAGTAATATTTCATAAAATTGGGTTCAATATGGTCAAGGAAGACTTGCCTTCAACCTCTCCCACTGCTGCTACCTCTGTCGGGTGCTCCGCTCGCTCAACCGCTGCGTCGTCTACACGCGAAACACGCAAAACGAGATAAAAATAAATAAAACAAAAATAAATAAAATCCAAAAATTTAAAAGAAAGACACCAGCAGATAGATCTTGATTTTAGATGAATTTATAAATTTAAATCGTTCGAATTGGAGTTCGAACGGAGAAGAACGGGCCTTCCGAAGTTCAACGGGAGAGATAAATCAGAAAATAAAAGGAAGGGACACGTGTCAGGCGTTGATTGGTTGAATTCGGATTTTTGGGAAATCACAGAAAAATGAGGGAAAATGACGTTTGCTGACATGCGGGGTCCATGCGTCAGTGACACTATTCACGGTGTGGCAGTGGTGAGGTGACGCAGACGTGGTGATGAGGTGGCCCGCCATGTGGCGATTGGCGCTGACGTGGTGAATGCGTGGAGCGGACGTGGCGTGGACGGGTTAACACGTAGGACTACGGCGATGAGGTGGCATCTACCGCGGGCGCACCGTGGTTTCGCGACGCGGCGGTGACGGGGCGACACGCAGAGGTGTGACGGTGACGTGGCTGACACACCGGGGTCATGGCTTACGGTGGCGGTGATATGGCTAACGCGTGGCGATGATGTGGCAGCCACGGGCGACATGAGGAGCTGACGAGGCGGCTTACCGGTACGTGGCGCAGATCCAACCGTCACTTTGCAGATCTACGGCGGTGGAGCGACGGTGCGGTGAGATAGACGTGGAGCGTTGCAGGACGTAGATGACCGATCGGACGGCTCCGGCTGGTGGAGGAAACGCGACGCGAGGCAAGCGGTGCAGGCCACCGGAGACGGAGAAGACGGCAGCAAAACGGCGAAGGAGTGCCAGATTGGGTCGAAGAGTTAGCGAATCTGATAGAGAACAACGTGATAAACTCAACGGTGTAACCGGTGTCATCGGAGACTCACCGGAGAGGGAGATATCGACGGCGGAACGACTCGGTCAAGGCGGCGCACTTCGACGAGGTCTAGCGGCGCAACGGCGGCATCTCCGGTGGAATGGATAGGGCCGGCGGGTGCGGCGCGAGGTGGCCAACCTAGGGAGAGGTGCGGCGCGGGCTTAAATAGCCTAGGGATGTGAGAAAAAGCGTGGAAGTCGAGGGCGGCGGCGGGGCTCGGGGCGACGTGGACAATTGCGGACCACTAGATCAAGATCAGACGCCCGAGTTTGAAGGAGGCTAGGGGTTAGGGTTTGGTTACTATGTGGCGGCGCGACTCTCTGCCGTCGGATTGAAGATCTACGGCTGGCGCATTAGGGTTTCGGCGTTTTGGGCTGTGCGGGTGATTTGGGCCGGCGGAAAGTGAACAGGAGCGGGCCGAGGTGGGATGAACAGTGAATTCGGCCCAAGAAAAGGAAAAGGATTTTAAGAATTAAGGAAATTCCAGAAATCCGATTAAACTCCAATAAACTCAAATAAATAGCAAATAAATCCCGAAAACTCTCCAAAAATATAGAAAAATTCAATGAAGCACAAGGAACCCAATAAAAATAAGAAATAAATAATCTGAAGTATGGATTAATCAAATTAAATCCTTTTTGACTTTAAAAATTCAATGTAAGCTGGATTAAATTCAAGTAAAATGCAACGGGTTCGGATTTTGAAATTCGAGCACAAGGAAACTCCAAAATGGAATGTTACAAACCTCCCCCCTAATAGAAAATCTCAACCCCGAGATTTGGAACTAACCAGGGAAAAAGGCTGGGGTACTCCACTCGAAGATCCTCTTCGCGCTCCCAGGTGGCTTCTTCTTCTGGATGGTTGCTCCACTGCACCTTGCAAAACTTGATCGCCTTGTTCCTTGTCCTGCGCTTAGCTTCATCCAGAATTCTGATTGGATACTCAGAATTCTGGATGAAGCAGAAACGATATGGCCCTTTAAGGTGGTCTCAGTCTCTCGACCTGGGGCGGTCTGGTTGGTCACTAAGGACGGTCAAGAGCTGGCCAACTCCCACAACGTGAAGTTGTTGCGAAAATTTTATCCATAAGAACTGTAAGTACTTGGTAGTTTGCTCCGACCAGCTGAATGGGTGGGCCCCCCTGGCTAATCGGCGACTGCTGGTGGTCGGTAAAGTTGTTTGCCTTAAAGGCTTTTACTTTATCTTCCCTACTTATGCCCCGATAGGTAGTATTTCGCGTGGTGTCAGTGGTACTGACGATTTGGCCGCTCCTTGTTGATATACGGTAACACCCAGCGTTTGCGTCGCGTGAGGACAGGCGACCAGGAGCGTGAGTTTGGCACGGTGCTCAAACGCGGCTCGTACACCTCGGGTTGGCTCCGCGAAGCACCGCTATCTATCATAGCGAGCACCGCTGGCCTAATACCACTCCTGGGAACCTGCTGCCTTGCCGCGCGACGTTGCGGTCAGGTTCCAAGAGATCACAAGGGCTTATATTCCAAAAAGAAAGGGACCATGACAACCCCACGCGAGGACTTATATTCTCTAATATATTTCCTGCATGCCCCGCGTAACGTCTACTTGTGTTTTTAGTAGCTACGTGCAATCGCAGATGAAGTGCTGGAGCACTGGCCTAATTTAAACATTCAAGATGGCCCCGCGGCAAGCCTGGGGGCTGGTTGCCTGAAGGCCGGTGGTCGAGATAAGTCGTTTGCACTGAGTAGTATCAACCTGTCCTTGACATTTGCGTCCTATTGGGTCAGGTTGTGCGTGGTTGTCACAGGCGCCGGTAACCTGACGGCTCCTTGCTGATAAAAGGAGACACCCAGCATTTGCGTCGCGCGAGGATGGGCGACCAGGAGCGCGAGGTTGGCACGATGCTCAAACGTGGCTCGTACACCTTGGGTTGGCTCTGTGAAGCACCGCTGGCTGTCACCGTGAGCACCGCTGGCCTAATACCACTCCTGGGAACCTGCTGCCTTGCCGCGCGACGCTGCGGTCAGGTTCCAAGAGATCACAAGGATATAAGTTCCGGAAGGGCACGAGCCAGTGACAACCTTGCGCAAGAACTTAGACTCTATTTGTCTACGTCCTGTATGTCTTGCGTAACATTTATTTGCGTTTGCAGCGGTTGCATGCGATCACCGAAGGAGTGCCGAAGCGCTGACCTAACCAAAATATCCGGGTTCACACCGTGGCAAGGCTGGGGGCTAGTTGCCTAGTGACTAAGTCAAGCAAACGCAATCGAACGCAGACAAACAAACACACAGGTAAAGTAAAAAGATGCCAATTTCATTACAATTGCTAAGATAGTCTTGGTATACAGGAAGACAAAATAAGAACAAAAAAGAAGAAGAAAACAAAGGCAACGACCTGGGCCATCAGTTGTCGTTGGAAACTCGGATGTGCTCGACGACCTCCTCAACTTCAGCCTCCGTCGCTGCCGTGTCGAGGTCCGGGTCCTCCACCGTCATCAGCCCGGCGATGTGCTCCGCGGCCTCGCGCACGCGTGCCTGCGCCTGAGCCTCGTCTCCCTCAATGCCGCCCACGACGGCCATCGGGTTGAAGGAAATGTCATGGTTGGTGCAGCACGCCAGCACGAACGTCGTGGTGGCAACTGCGACTTGCCGTCCCTCCTAGGCGGAGCGAGCGGCCAAGGCGGTGGGCGAGCCGCTGAGCGCCTCGGCAACTCGGGTGATGCAGTGTGCATACTGCATCGCCGAAGGCTCCAGCGGCTCGCGCAGCTCCACCCCTGGGTTGTAGAATCCTGGCCATGCGCTGGTACGCCGGGCGAAGCATCACGTCGAAGTTGTGTCGCGTGCGGCGCAGTTCATCCTCTGCCTGCCGCTGTGCCGCTTCAGCCTCCCGCACTCGGGCAAGCAGGGCCGCTCCGTTGGCCCTCTCCTGCGCTAGTAAGGCCTCACTCCTCTCCCTTTCCTGTGCCCGCTCCTCCCGAAATGCCGCCATATGCCGAGTCATCTGGACTTCACGCTGGGTGGCCGCGGCAAGGAGGGCGCTCGAGGACTCATGCATTTTGCTGAGTTCGACAAGCAACCCCGCCAGCTGGGAGGTTGGGGCGAGGGAGGTGCTTGGAGTGGGGAGGGTGGAGGTGCCGGCGCCGGTGGCGCCCACCTGAGCCACATCAGTGGCGCCAGATGAGACTTGGACCGAGTCCCCCGCTACTTCAGTAACTGGGGCAGGCGTCTGTCTGTTCGGTGCATTGGAAGGAGTCGCTCTTGGAGGTGACTTGAAGCGGAATGAAGCTACTGGAAGCGTGAGCCCGTCCTGGCAGGCGGTGGCAGCAGCTGGAGTCGGCGCCGATGGAGGTGGCACCGATGTGGTCGGTGCCACCGGAGTCGATGCCGAAGGAGCTGGTGTCGGTGGAGCCAGCGCCGAAGCAGGGGCGGTGAACGTCGTCGCCCCGGATGAAGACGCCATCACTCCGGGCACGCTTTGAGGAGCGGCGGGAGTTTGATCCTCGGTGCGGGGCCTCTTGGGGTCCGCACCCGAGGTGTCCGGAGTGCACGGCCGCTTGCCTGCGCTCCGATCATCGGCCAGGGCCAGGTCCTTGATCACCATGGGACCGCGGGCCGGCAGTGCTGAAGGACCGGTGGAGTCCATCACCGGGAACAGTATGATGATCCGCAGGCGCTCCGCGGACTCCAGATCGCAGAGCGACCGGGCCCTGGCGGGGAAGTCCGGGATGTTCGGCATTGGCGGGAGCAGCCCAGACAGCCATTTTGAGATGGCGGGACCGTCCAAGTTCCTTGCGCCTAGCAGAAAAAAGAACACAAGAATGTTGGTTGATAGCGACCACAAAAGGAGATATGCATTCATGAGAAGAGTGAAGAACTTACGGCTCAGGTGCATATGGGACATGTCGTCATCACCCGTGTACTGCCATGCGGGGCGGGCACGACGACGAAGGGGGTTGATCCTCCGGGCCACAAAGTCCCGGACTACCAGCGCTCCAATCAGGCCGGCGTCCTGCAGCCGGTTGATGCGGGCCGCCATTGCCAGGAGCTCTGCTGTCTCCTCGACGGGTGAGCTCCAGTCCTCATGAGCTTCTGCCTGTGCGCAGGGCGTCCCAAGGAGGTCGACCCCGCTGTCGTCGCCGACGTAGAGCCAGTCGCTCCGCCACGACTTCCAGTTGGATTTCGGCTGGAAGGGAATGTAGCGAGGGGCCAACCCTTCGTGGAGATGGAAATGGCAGCTCCCCGCGATCACGCTGTCGGGGGAGCTACGACAGATATAGAAATAGTGGAAGAGTAGGAGATTGGGCATTACCCCTACGAATATCTCGCAGAGGTATGCGAAGGTGGAAAGAATAAGAATGGAATTGGGAGTGAGATGAAGATGGTGGATTTCGTAGAAATGAAGGACGGTGAGAAAGAATTCAGAAAATGACGGCACCAGGCCTGCTAGGAGTCCCCAAGCGAAGACGATGATCTCCCCGGGTTCGCACCGTGGTGCGAGGGTTCCACGACGAAGGTGGATGGAACCCTCGGGCGCCATTTTGGAGAGCGTCGCCACCCTCTCCTTGTCGACAGTAGAAGATGGGAAGGGTTGCGCCATTGGAGTAGGAGCAAAGTCTTTAGAAAAGGAAGTTGAAAGGGCAAAGAGCAAAGTGTCAGAAATCAGAAGGAGCGTGAACTGCTGGTCAGGGGTGCGTGTATATATAGGCCCCTCACACAAACGGTTCGCGAAAAGGCAAAAGTACGTGACATTTCGGGTCCCGAGAAAATCGGCGGAAGTGGGGAGGACTGAGACGGTTGCGTGCTCAGAAGTGGTGGGCCCATCCAGGAACGCATCGACATTAAATGAGGTCTAAAAGAAACTAGCGCGTGTTCCAAGACGGACCCGGGGGCTACTGTCGGCGTACTTTACGCTAGGGTACCCTCTCCGCCGTAGATAAGTAAGACCACGTGGTGGCCTGGCGAGCAGGCGGGCGATCAGGCCCTGCTCACCAGGCGTCGGCCTCCTTGGCGGCCTAGCCAGCAGGCGGGTGATCAGGCCATGCGCGCCGGGCGTTGGCCCTCTTGGCGGCCTAGCAAGCAGGCGGGTGATCAGGCCCTGCATGCCGGGCGTCGGCCTACTTGGCGGCTGGCGGCGGGTGGGCGATCGATCAGTTCGCCACGGGCGTCGGCCTCCTTGGCTACCTGGCGGGCAGGCGGGCGATCGAGCCTCGCCACGGGCGTTAGCCTCCTTGGCAGCCTGGTGAGCAGGCGGCATGATCGAGCCACCTTTCGCCACGCATCGGCCTCTTGGTGGCTCAGCAAGCGGTGGCGATCGACCTGCTTTCATTGGCGTCGGCCTCCGTGGCGGCCTAGCAAGCAGGCGGGCGCTCAGGTCCCTCTCGCTAGGCCAAACGGGCGACTAAAAGAATGAAAAAGGAGGCTTCACCTCGAAGTCTCCTTCCTCTGACACGCTGTGCAGGGCCTGACACGTTGTGTCAGGGCCATTGATTGCGAGGAATTCTATGGTCGACACGACGACGGCCCATCCCTCTGGTGCCTCACACCTAACCCATCGCAGGAATGTCACATCCAGGGCGGACCAGGCGAAGCCATACAACGATATTAAATGGGGCTTGAGGGACATGTCTACAGTGATGGGTGTAATTATGAGTCGTAGATCAGTATGATGTCACCTTCTTACCTGCCCGAGCCAGCCCAGTCTATATAAGGGAGCTCTGGTGCATGGGGAAGGGAGGTCGAAAGACTTAGCGAAAAAAGAGCAGAATAAACTGAAAGAGCCATTGTAACTGCCTCCATATTTCCTGAACAAAGATCCAGCAGGACGTAGGGCTATTACCCACACTGGGAGCCTGAACCTGGATACATCGCTGTGTTATTTGATTTGTTGATCCCCGGGATCCCTCGTGCGAGAGTCATTAGGGTTTCCGACCGCGAAGACGCCCTCTACCGAACCTTAACCTCCGTTCTGGAGGACACCCTGTCCGCTGACAAGGTCCTGTCCGGCGAAATACGCCGACATCATCCATTCAGTTGCCCGTGGTTGGGCTAGGCATGCTCACTGGACCCCATTATCTTTTGTTGCTGCCATCCACTTCATTCTTTTGCTATGTAACGCTATTCGGTCAATCGGCCTCCTTTGATGTCAAACTTGTCATGTATGACTTAATTTTGGATGCTTATTACTAATTGTTATTTAATTTCTCATTATGTATGAATGTGATATTTTAATGTTAGATGTGTGTGCTAGTGACTAATCGTGGACTAGCACAATATATGCATAGGTTCGGAAACATAGTTTCTTGGTTTGACATACTCTCTTTAGATAAGTTGTTTTATGGTGTCTGGGTTGCTTGGGTTTTCCATATCCACCCTATGGATTTGTATAGGCCCCTTAGTCTTCCTTGAAAGCAAGTAGAAATCCTATTTATAAAGAAAGTAGGAATTCTAATCCTATAAAGATTCATGTAGCACACCTTTTTAAATCATAAAAGACTATATATGAGTCACCATAATTAACAATATCTATGTTGACTCTTATCCGTTGAAGTCATTATGCTCCTTAAAAGATTTGCTCCAAGTTGGCTTTGTATTTTTTCTCCCACCTTTGGGAGTGCTCCCTTCACTAGGACTCATGTACATCACCGTAATGTGTGTGTTGACGTTCAGGCTTAGCCTCCTGATCCACCATAGAGCACTTTCTTTATGTTGTTTGGTTAACAACATCTCATGTTCCTAGTCTTCCATACCACAAATCTTTACCATCTCTTAGCTCCATCTGCTCATCAATACTACATGGTTTGCCCCATCACATATTCTTTCCTCCAATAGCTCGTACCTTCACCTTTGCGTCTACTAGATTTTTGCAATTGTTATTATAGTTTCGCACATAACTACAGTTGAGATCTGAGTATATACCGTTGACGACAAAGTTTCCTTTTCTTGATCTAGATGTTTTCAGACCTCCCATTAGTTGACCTTTCTTTAGGTTTACCTATCAATCGGTATTCTCCATTGCTCTAGATATTTTTCATGATTACTACCCTTTGCAAGTAACTTACATGACTATATCTTGAAATGATACCTCACAACCTTCGAGATCAAGTGACCTCATAGACATTACATTCTTACTTAAGCCGAGAACATACCGAACTAAGATCAATGTGCGATATGCTCCATCATACATCTCTAATGTAATTGTTCCCACCTTAGTAATTGCATACTTTTTACAATCAGCCAAGTGAACAGTTCCATGTATCAAGCCTAGAAATCCTTTGTTAAATATCTCCCTTGCCGAATATATATAGAAGCAACAACCTGAATCTCACCAAACATATATGGAAGCAACAACTTGAATCTAATATCTATCCATGAGAAATACTTGATTAACTGATGACAAGTACATCTGAAACATCTTTTGGTACTGCCATTAAGTATGCACCCTTCATTTGCTTTAAATTCAGATAATTCTTTATCATATGACCTTCTTCATCATATAAACAACATACATGTGTACCCTTAGTTTTGCTATTCTTCTTTATATAACTCCTGCTTTTGCTTGCAACATTTACTATAGTCCATGTTTAATTACTCTAGGATGAAGATTTTGTTGGCTTTTTTAAAGGCTCCACATCCATAGATATACAGTTGCATCGTTGAATTTGAGATTGCTTTTCCAACGAAAATATTCATCACTAATTTCTCCTATGATGGTGGTAGGATGATGCTAGTATGACGATTTTATTGTTCTCCTAAATTTTCTTATCCACACTAGTCAACTATGTAGTAAGCTTGTTGAAGACATTAAGATGGTCTACGAACTGTGTAGCTTCCTCAATGTGCAACATGTGCAGTTGCTGCTTTAATACCTACTGGTTTGTCTGCGACTTTGCCATATACAATTTTTCTAAGTCTTTAAATTTTATTCAGTAAATTCTCTTGGATCACTGAATACTTTTCCTAATCAGAGAGACATAGATAGATTGTACTAATAGTCTTTCACTCTATCACTTTCTACACTTCAGCGGACGTCTTTTTTTGTTTGTCACCATCAAGAGTGGCAATTAACTTTTACTGGATAAGATCATTCTTCACCACACATTGCCACACGCTAAAATTTTCTTTGCTATCAAACTTCTCCACGTGATTCTACATTGTCGACATTGGTCTTGATTTTGTGTCACCTGGCGCTTTATCAAACTTCTCAGAAATCTGATTAATTTGTCCTTGACTCTGATACTATTTGTTACACTCTGATATCTGTTCTTATGTGCATCAACCTTCAGATTGGATCAGAATTTTGTGAGATATGATACGAGCATATACGGTCTCAGGAACGAAAAAATGAATCTCATAGAGAACAAAAAACGACGTTGAAGCAACTACGATGAGAGAGAAAGATTTGATAAAGCCGACCGTGAAATCGTCTCGTGTAGAACGCAGGAATTCTATGAAAAATACATTGGGAGTGTCTATATAACTCCCGGATGTTTTTTCGCTTAGAATCACCCAATTTTGTGACCGTTGGATGAAAGCCACAAAACTTGATATGATAGCAGCTCTCTGTTTTGTAAGCCCAAGTAAATGCAAAACGTGATGCACATAATGGGCCGATAGAACGTTGTGGATCCAAGTAAATGCAAAAAATGGGAGTACAGAACATTATGGGCTGAAAACATTGTACATTAAAAGCACAAAATACAAACCTCAGAGATATCAAAAAAGAACTTGCAATCGAGCTTACCCCCATCCATTTATATCTAATAATTCTCTCCTGACTACCATCACAAATCCAAAAAAACTAAACCTAACAAATGTGGCAACTGAAGACGAAAAAAATTAGGAGAATAATAAGCTGTGAAAGGTAGTATTAATGCAGAACAATAACAAATGTACCATTTAGGACTTAGATCATGACAGAAGAAAACGCATGGTCTAAAATTATCCTTGTAAGAGAACATAACCATTAGGGATAATTAAGCAAACAAATCACTTAGCACTATTAAGAAAAAGACTCAAAAGAAAACAGACAAAACAGCTAGGGATATTTAATCAAAGAAAACCAGACTATACTTCTAAAGAAGCAAAACTAGAACAAGAAGTTAGAATGTTTACAATTTGGTAGCAATGTTCACCCTTTGTTTCTCAGTGCACAAACAAAAATGTTGAAAACCCTCAAACAAACTAACATGTTAATTCTGAAAAATTGTAAGCTGCATAGTATCCATATAGCTTCGTGCATAAATCATCTAGGTTCATAGAAAAAAATAACACAATAACCATCTAGGTTCACAAAAACAGCAAAATATCCATCTAGGTTCATAGAAAGAAAAAAAAACTGCTATGGCTTGTTCAATCACTTTGAAAATTACTGGTGCTAACCAGTACTCCCCCTAGATTACTTACCTCACTTAAAAGTTCATTACACAGCACTGAAGCAAAAAAGTTTAGGAGTAATAATCTATCGATGTTATTACTAACAAACAAAACAACACAATATCCATTTAGGTTCATAGAATGAAACAGCACAATATCTATAAAAAAACTGACTATACTTCTAAGAGAACATAATGAGGTAAACCTCAAACAAGCTAACATGTTCTAGTTTGCAAAACAGTACAGTTTGAAGATCCTTCTCGCGAAATGACATAGCCCTATTAAGAAAAAACAGTACAGTACAGTTTGGGAAATTTGTTTAAAAAGCCTGACTATCCTTGTAAGAGAACATAACCATTAGAGATAATTAAGCAAACAAAACACTTAGCCCTATTAAGAAAAAGATTCAAAAGAAAACAAACAAAACAACTAGAAATGTTTAGAAAAACAATACCTCATTATAGTCCTATTAAGAAAAAAGATTCAAAGAAAAGATAACAAAACAGCTATGGATATTTGATCGAAGAAAGCCTGACTATACTTGTAAAGAAGCAAAACTAGAATGAGAAGGTAGTACTAACAAACAAAACAGCACAGTATCCATCTAGGTTCATAGAATGAAACAGCACAATATCCATCTAGCTTCATAAAAAGAACTGTAAGAGTATGTGTAGCTAGCGCCTAACAGAACATTACGCTTATGCAAAAAGTGGCTGCAAAACAATACAGTATGAAGATTCTTCTCGCGAAATGACTTAGCTGTATTCAGAAAAAAAAACAGTACAGTACAGTTTGGGAAATTTGATTAAAAAGCCTGACCATCCTTCTAAGAGAACATAACCATTAGGGATAATTAAGCAAACAAAACACTTAGCCCTATTAAGAAAAAGATTCAAAAGAAAACAAACAAAACAACTAAAAATGTTTAGAAAAACAATACCTCATTATAGTCCTATTAAGAAAATGATTCAGAGAAAAGATAACAAAACATCTAGTGATATTTAATAAAAAAAACCTGGCTATACTTGTAAAGATTACAAGACCAGTATAGATATTTAATCTAACAAGTTTGTTAAGCCTATGAAGACAAGTTCAAAGAAGTAACCAAAAACTTACATTTTTTATACTAACTCCTAGAGAAAAAAAACTATGATTGGTTACAAAAAGAACTATAAAAGTAGAAGAATTATGTCAGTAGCTTTAGATTACAAAAGAGAACAGTGTTGATAAAAATATTCCTTAACTGTAATAAAAATATCTTCCAAGGATAACAAAACTCTTGATCATGAGGAGTGCAGGATTATAGAATCAAATATAAAAAGAGCTTCCAGGTTACTGGTACTAAACAGCACTAACTCACAAAAAACATGGGGACAAATGTACTCAAAAAAATATTACAATTACAACAATTCGTGCTGATCAAGAGTTTAGCCTCGATTCCCTTGTTCATTTCGCGATGCATGCCTTCATGCGAGGCCTTAATGTCAATAGGCAAAAGTTTGGCTATATCCACAGCCAAACGCACTAACCCTGCTGTAAAACTCTTTGTTTGTTCTTGCTCAAATCGATCAAACATTGATGATATGGCATTCTTAACCTACATAAAAAATTTTAAATCCTAAACCAACACATACGCACATAGAAAAAATCAAAAGGCACATAAAAAAAGTTAGACCAAAAAAGTATCATAATCAACATTGTTTATGTACAAATCTATCTAATAGATCAACAATAACTACAATAAAAAATAGACTTATCAACAAAAAAGGCTAGTTTTTGATGTCTCCATTACAAAATACTAGGAAAACATTTAATTTCCCAGTTAACATCATAATTAGTTGCATAAAATTGTAATAAAATGTCATAAAACAAAATAAAATCCAACAGAAATAAGTTACATTTGTTGACTGACCAAGATCCAAGTATGATTTGATGTGACATAATGAAAACTCTGCAAGCTTACCTCATCAAGCAAAGGGTTCTGGACATGGTCATCAAGAATTGATCTGTACTTTGACTTGCTTTGAGAATCCATCTGATGTCAAATGTATGATTCTGAAATCTGCTAAATCTTCAAGTATGCAATACAGTGTCTTCTTTCTATTACTAATGAGACTGCAGCATGTAATAATTAAAAAGAAATCAACATATGTGATGAAGAACGAACAGATAAAAAACAGTAATGAGACTATGAAAATAAAAATATAACTACCAACACACTCATGAGACAAAACACCACAAATCCTATGTCCATATTTATCATTTGATCAATGCATTGTCATACAAATGGAAGCAACTAACATCACATATCAATAATATCAACCAAATTTTTTTTGATAATTATAAAGACATCAACTCAATTATAGCACAAAATAATTACCATTCTTACAAAAAGTCCAACCAACACATAGAAACTACAGTTCAGATAAGAACAAGCCATATATACATATTGCTAGTTATACAACCAACCACATTACCTCATCGCATCCTTCAAGTAGGTGCTTCCTTAAAAAAACATTCCATTTTTTGTTTATAAGAAAACAGAACCATTATAGGTGGTAACCACCTACAAACAAAAGAAAACATAACTTCCAACACATATTTTACTTCATCGGGCAAAAAATATTGTAATCATTTCCTATCACCAAAAAAATAGCTAAAACCCAATAATAAGGATTTGATTTTTAATCATCCTATTTCCTATTTACTACTACTCAAATGATAACTATAAAAAAACAGCTTTTAATGGAAACAAAAGTCTTCATCATTAGGAGTGCAAGATTATAGTATAAAAAAATAAAAATCAGCTTCCAGGTTACTTGTACTAAAAAAAAAGCACTAACTCAAAAAAAAACATAGGCAACAAAGTACTGAGAACATATTACACTTACATCAAATCGGTGTTGATCTTACAAACAAAAGTATACCACTAGACGACCAAGAAATAGACACTACCTGTTTTATACAAATCATATACTTCTCTCAAGAATTGGAAATCCTGTGTAAAAAAAAACACAAATGTCAGATACTCAGATGTAGATCCAAACACATGTAAATCATCCAAAAATCTCTTTCATATTCATCTACCTTGTTAACTCCATGCACTGTAAGTTCAAAACATAAAAAAGGCCTACAAACTATAATGAATGAGTAGAATTAACTGTAGTCTCTAAATCAATTCCATATGGATAAGAGAAACACAAAATTTCAGAATTAGCGTACTTTAAATAAAAATCATAACAGCCAATATAATGAGTAGATCTTGACCTATTTACATAGAACCAAAAATAATTTTACTTATAAGATGAAAAAATATGTATGGGCTTAGCTTAGCGAACCTTACAAACCTATCATTTAAAATGGAAAATGTAGAATGCATTATTATATTTATCGGGATTAACACAAGAATACTTAAGAGTTTCTTTAGTACCCCTTTATCCACTCAACTGCTAAAAGTGAAAAGGATGATTACAATATTTAAGGATGATGTTGAGACACAACACAACAACTAGAGTTTCTTTAGAGAGTTTGAAAGAATTTCACACACAAAATTATATACATAAGAGCAATAAGAAAACAATCAGCTCAATTCTACAGAAACCAGTACATAAATGCACAATATATCAGCATCGGCCTATCCCCTATGATCCTACAGAAAATAGCACAAAATGTCTGCAGTAGCATATATTATTGTGCGATTGTGCTGGTTTCTATAGTACCATATAATTGTCTATCACATATAAGCTAAATGCCATCTTCACATCTACAGACACAAAAATCAGTAGTCAAAGTTTGAAATTAAATTAAAGAGTAATATGATTTTGAACAAACTATATTCGATTAAAACCCTCTCCTGTCTCCTATCTGAGCATCCAGCAATCTGTTTTCTTTCTATCTGGCAAAATGGGCTGTAAGCTAAAAAGATCTGATATCCCAAACTAAACGACTAGATAGGACAACACAAAGCAATAATTGTGTTCCTACTTGCCCGTCTGCACTAACATAAGCTGCATAAGCATGGAAACTTTAGATCCAAACTAGATCTGAGAAAAGCAATTTGAATATAGCAAAGCAAGCACAAAAAATCAAATCAATTGCTACAACTTTGAAAATCTAATTAAAAACACAAAAAAAATTAAAAAATATGTTCATAACAATCTATAAAAATATATCCCTTTATTATGACCTTAGTCTGCTTCAACAACACTCAAGTACATGAAACTTGAATCTGCTTGTACAAACCTACAAGACTAGGAAAAACGACTTTAGAAGGACAATAAGTTATATAAGACTTAGATAAATTACACAAAACTAAATGCTATGCAAGTCACAAAGTATAAACAGTTTATGCAGAAACTAAAAATTTCTAGAAAATGTGACAGCAAAAGATTGAAAAGAAATTATTTCAAACAAAGAAATTGAAGTATAAATATGTCAATCGAGAAATTTATAACTGTATAATACACTAGTTCCGAAACTCAATAAGATAACCTAACAAAACAAAGATCAATAGCCCAAAAATATAATTGTTAATCACATGAATCATTGACACTAATCTTGACCATATAATGACGCATGTGAAAAAAAACAAAAATATCGGAACAACATACAACGCAAGTAGCTTGTTTTTCTTTATGGTGACATAATCAATGCTGGTTACTTGATAAAGCAACACAGAACTTGTCCTAAAATAACCAAGCCTACAAAAAATAAACATCTAGATGCAAAACTTTGATTTGCTCTGAGTTAGCAGTGGAGATACACTTTTTTGTTTTATATTGCCTACTTGTGTAACATCACACAGTCCTACATTCATCAACATATATATGGGGCTTTCTCCTGGTTGAATTCTACAATTTGATTAACCAATTTTGAACCATTGTTAATGCTGTGTTTCTCTTCCTGTAAAATGTACTCACATGAATTTGTATAAGCACATGTCACAGTCCATTTTTTAGTTCATGTCCCAACATTATTAATTCCTCATAAAGGACAATAGCTACGAGTGTAGGATACTAAATAACTTTTCCCCAAAATAAAACGAAGTAATGTTTGCATTTGATTCCCCAAAAAAGTTCATGATCCCCTTTGATAGCACATATATATACAGAAATATATAGATTATTCTACAGCAGTCGCAGTTGACATCATACAAAATGTAATGCTGTCTAAAATTGCCTATTGCAAAAATAAAGGTAAATTATCACAGTTGGGTCAAGCCAAAACAAAATCACTTTCTCTTCTCAAAAATAAATTGAGCTTACTCCTGAGATAAGCACATTAAGAAAAAAGGATGAGCCATTGCCTTACAATAACCCATCACTGAGTTTGCGCTTTACTCAAACATGTTGAAAAAAAACAAAACTGAGAAGTCAAACCTAGAAACCTCCATACATGTAAACTAAAAAAAATACTATTTATTGAAAGAAACGTTTAGATAGTAAACAAAACTACAGGCATAAACAAAATCTACTAAAGACTAAATTTCACTCCGACAAAAAAAAAGTGATTAAACACCTAACAAACAGCTACTACAGCTACCACTACTCATCAATCAGATCTAGCATTATTAAAAAAAATTACTAACCTACATGTCACAGTTCAATCAAAACACTGAATGCAACACTTTATCACAACACGACATTTCATGAAATCAACCGGAAATACAAAAAACACTATATTCACCAGGCTCTCACTCCCTCTCCTTCTCTTAAGCTCATCACAAGTCCTCAGGAAAAATTTTCATACCTAAAAAAATTAGTTGCCCTAACAAAGATATTTTTTTTAAAAAATCTATCCACAAATCCCCCCTAACAATCGAACTCTCTGCCACTCCTGTCTATCCCACACCCATCTAAAATCAGAAGAAGAGGGGAGCTAAAAATTGGGATTAGCAAGTGAACACATAAACTACGCACGAATAGCGCCGAATCCTTGCCAAAAACACCCCAAAATACCGAGACAGATTATACACCATCGGCTAGATTGACGTAGCCTAGCACTTCTCTCGCCATCTACCTTCCCCCTCTCTCTCACCAACACACAAAACACAAATAACCCTAACGAGATTACCGATTTCTCTTGCTTCGTTGCCTTCATCGCTCATTCCGGCTAACCACCAACGAGAGCAGATGATTCGGACGTCCCGATTTCTCTACCCCCTGCTCTCTCACTCTCAAGTTGTCCACCTGTATTATATCTCTCTCTACCCCCTCGAATAAAATCCATACAGACAGAAGCGGTCTCTTACCTATGTCTCCCGAGATGGCAGAACCATAAACAACGTCGTTGAAGAGCGGTGGGCCAGATCGGGCGAATGGCGGAAGGGCGGACGGCGACAAACCTCTCGATTTCTCCACCGATGGAACTCCCGGCTACACAATCGCGCGCGGCCCGCAGAAGATGAACGGCGGCAGGAGAACGGCGACGGAAATCCAGAAGTCTCCACCGACGAAGCTCCCCCAATCTCCCACCGACGGACTCCTTGAGGCGTCTCGCGCGGAGAGGAAATCCAGAAGTCTCCACCGACGGACTCTTAGAGGCGAGAACAGATATTGGCGCGGAGACCGAGAATCAATATAATTCGAACACAGTGCTATCCTAATGCGTCTTTTGGAGTCCGGATACTGGCCCTAACGAACGGTTTCGCTCCCAGCTCGGTGGCCCGGCCCGTCAAGAATCACGAATCTTGAGGGACATTGAATGGCCTATATTTTGGATGATTTTTGAGGACAAAACAACCGGATGATATTTATCAAATCCCAAATACATTTAGGTGAGATTTTTGTGTTCCATCTAGGGCAAGACATGACTAAGAGTATAATTTTCTACGGCAGGGCAATCCAAGTGTGGTTAGGTGCACCAATCTGTCCGTGTCATGAAGCTCTATTTTTTTATGAGCATGGGGAATGCATACTTGCATCATACGTCGACATTTCGTAAAATATCCGCATCAGCTGCCGTTTCCCTCGAAGGAATGGATCGGAAGTTTTGGGCCCTCACCTCCTCCGATCTGCACCAACTAATCTGATGTTTATAGCTCATCTTATATATATATATTTTTCTCAACGAATAAGAAACGCCGATCTATATAAAAGAAAAAAGGGATTGTAATATTTTTTTTTCTTCTTCTAAACAATCACCTCTTTCTGCAAGATATCAGTATAATGGGAGATAAATTTGCATATGTAGGGCTGTTTGGAAAAGAAAGATTTGGGTCTAAATGTTCAATATTTAGTTCAAATTTAAAGTAAACCCTAAAATTTCATAGGCCAATCTACCTCTTCCAAACAGGCTCGCAATATTTTCTTTAATATATACTCCCATTCATTCGTATAGACATTTACCCCTCTGGACAACGTTCTTTTCATGACAATTGTCAAACTGGTTTGGGCAATTGCATTGACATCGATGGCCCTTTTAAAAAAAAAAATAAGTTGCACCTGAAGTCAATCCGAAAGTTTTGAATACGAGCCACCTTCTATGCCAATTGCCAAATGTAACCTTATTAATTGGTAGTGATTAATCTTTACAGTTCTGGATCATGGTCAACTTTGCTTTCCTCTTAGAAGACGTCAACAAAAGGATGTAACCAATGGAGCACATACTCAGGGATGAAAACGGATTGGGTAACCTCTGACTGATCTAGATATTTTCGGATATGGATACTGTCAGATCGGATATTTATCGGATAGTATCGGATCGGATACAAATATGGATTTTTTTTTGTCGGATACAGATATGAATTCGGTAGCTCACTATCTATCAGATACGAATACAGATTCGAATAATCCTGTCGGGGATTGGTTATTCGCCCCAAAACGACCATCGCGACCCGGCCAAGGTCCTGCCATGCCCGTACCCGGGCATGGTCCCTACGTGTGGTTCCCCCGAGCATGCCAGCCTTCGCCAAGCCCCCCCCCCTCCGAGCATGCTTGCTCGGGGGCCCACGACCTGTTGACCCAGTCCGCCGAAACTGCCTCGAAGCCCGCCAAAAAGCCGGGCATGGTCTACGAAGCTGATCCGGCATTAACTACGGGGCCGTCCGTGGTCTGCGCGCCCGCAATACACACTCGCTGTACCCACGTCGCGTGGTGCCCGGCGGGTGGCGCGGCAACAGTCCTGCGCCCGTTCAAGAACAGTGGAACGCCCCCTACAATGAATGCTTTGTCGCCTGTAATCCCCTATAAATACCCTCTCGCGTGCAGGATTTCTCTCTCTCCCTTTCTGGCTAAGTTAGCTCCACTAGACCTTCACTCTTACTTGTACACACACTTGTAACCATCTTCATATATCAGTGCAACTACTGGACGTAGGGCTGTTATCTCCCCCGCGAGAGGCCCGAACCAGATAAAAACGACCTCTTGTGCCTTGCGATTGTCTTGGTCGCCTCGCTCTGTAGCTCGGCAGGGCCTCGGACGCTACACCCCTGGCGGGAAAGGGGCCTGAAGTTGATCCCTCATTCAACAAGTAAGCTCGGCGGAGGATCCGTTCCCGAACCGTCGACAAATCCAAATATTGATGGGTTAGATATCCACATATACATGCAGTGGCGTATCCAGAAACTTAGAAAGGAGGGGGCTAAAATTGAAACCTCCAAACTAATATATATATATATATATATATAGTATTTTTTTCAGAATATAGAACATGACAGAATGATATATATAATATAAAAATACCAACACTTATCTAACAGTCGCATATAATATAAATACGTAACATTACAAAGAAAAAAAACATACCGATCATTACTTCTTAAGAGTTGATAGTTGATATTTACAGGTTTTTATGTTTTGAAAACGTTGCAAAATATCTTCCATGTCTATCTTGAAAAATATGTCTCACTCGATATTGTATACCATGAGATCATTTAACCAGTCATCACTTATCTTATTACGCAAATCTGTCTTGATAATCTTCATTGCCGAGAAAGCCCTTTCAACTGTAGCTGTACCCACAGGTAAAACTAATGCTAATTCAATAAGCCTATAGACTAATGGATAAACAACATGCTTTTTTGCTTCAACCATCATCACCGTGAGACTAACAAGATCATCACAACTTGAAAATTCTTTTTTTCTCAAGTCATCAATGAATAAATCAAGTTGTGCTTCTAAAATCACACGATCATATGATGAGAAATCATCTGAATAAATATATAAAAACCAAAGAAGCCTACCATGTTCAAAATTTGCAAATGAATCTCTTGGGTCTAGACAAGCAATACATCTCAAAAGCTCTATCGAAAATTTACTGAACCGATTGTTTAACTCGGTAGTTTTTCTAAATTTGTAGATGAGTTTTCCCTAAATTTATCTAGCTTAAGGGAAGGAGGAGGGGGGCACGGGTGGGGCTCCAGCCCACCTATGCCCCCTGGTAAATACGCCACTGTATACATGTGGGCTGGGCTGGGCTAATACTACTCTTTTGACCCAAAAAGGTTTATTAATTTCATAATTGTTTTCTAATTTAATTAATTCATAAAGTAAGTTTTAATTATTAAAATTAGCAAACCAACTCCAAAAATTACAAAAAAAATTTAAGAAAGTTACAAAAACAATCTAACATTTTAAAAAATATTTTAAAGATTTTATCAGATGTTAAATTTTCTCAAAATTTAGATACTCCTATTCTTAATAGGAAAATATTTTAAATAAGTATCTAAAAAGCATAGAAACTCATAAATACATAATTTATTACTTTAAACATAATTCAACAATGAATCCTCATAGTCTCGGACCGTTCGGGTAGGGTAAAAACATGCTGAACAATATTTTTACTATAGTATCATAAACAATGTTTCACACTGTGAAAAATCTAACCCAATGTTTTTAGTTGATTCAAGCTGTCCATTTTCGATGGACGGTCTTTTAGAGACTGCTTAAGTTACAATATTAAAGGATCATCAGCTTCATTGAAAAGGGCGGGCTCAGTTCACATTGTGCCACTGTGAAACTCTTGATGCGTGACCGATGATACATGCAGGAATGTCCAAACAATGATTTCCTCTTAACATCCTAGCCTTTTTTCATTAGTATTTGGAATGGAAAAATCCACTCAAGCTTGTTACTAGCATAAATTTGGGTTCTTCTGTTCAAGTAAAAAAAATTGGAGTAGAACAGTTTGCAACAACATTAGTATTTTCTGTTCTGTTGAAGCAATCGTGAAACATTTCACCATAGTTATCCCTAGCATTGCAGAAGCACTAGAATTACTTGGGTGCTTGACACTGTAAATCCATATATGTTACCCTCCGCCCTTGTGTGAAAAATGTATGCAGCTTATCTTATGAGTTTTCATTAAATATCACTAGGAGTACCATCAATCCATATATGGACTCTGTTGCCGTTAGCCTTTTCTAGGACTAGTACCTTTTAAAAAATTAAATATTCACCTTAAAAAGTCAGGTCATCTTTCTCCAATCTGGAATTTTTATTTGTTAGCGTATAATCATATGTGTGCCATTATACCGCGGGCCAGAGTAGAATTCATTGTTTTTCTAGCCTTCGGCATCTTTTCTTATTTTTATTTTTTATAAATCTAGCTTTCACATGTATGGATTTGCAAATCTAGCTCCTACTGCGTCTAGAAAGCATAGAAGCCAGTGAAACTCAACCGACCATGAGAGCATCATTGTTCACTACGGCAGGGCTGCTTCCGCGCTCCCTGGGAGCGATAGAAGGTTCCTGTCACGCTCGCCAGTGCCCTGCTGCTCTCGCACCCACCCGTGCTTGCAGGGGCTAGAAAAGCAATAAATTCCCAGAACCAGATCCACAGGCCCTTTTGAACGTGGAAGAACATGATGCTGTCTCGCTGCTCGTTCACAGGAAGAGAGAATTACCAAATCTGTCAATGAAAAAAATAATTAGCTGTTATACAGCACGGTGGTGATGCGAGGATTAAAATAGAGAATGGGCTTAAAGAAACTAAGTTAAATTGGTACAAACATTGTTTTTACTCTTGTACAATCCAATGTCATACATGAATTATTAAAATATAAGAGAAGCAAAGCAAAGCAAAAACGAAAAGAAATTGCCTTTTCCATTTCTCTCAGATAGAGTTGCTATTGCAATCGTGTGGAGTTGTATAGCTTCATCTCTCCTAGCTCTGGTAATTTTTTTAGAATGTTTGAAAACCTTTGGACCGATTTTCATGGTACTTACAACATTTAGTGCATTTTCATATGATACACACGCGTTTAAGAGACAGGCATCAAAGGAGCAGAGAGAATAAGAACGACTTTAAAAAAACACAGTCGACTTGGGATGTAACTAAGCATCAATCATCACTATAATGCTGAGCGGTTACTCTTAGAGTCTGTTTGGTAGACCTCCAGATCCTGAATCTTCAGCTCTAGCTCTTGATTTTCTATGGAATCGATTCTATGGTGGAAGTGATTCCTGTCTGAGAAATAGTTATAAACTTGGTGGGGAGATTCATAACTAGGAGGTTGTAAATCAGGTGGGGAGCAGGTTTTTTTTGGCTCCCAGGCTGTAAGTTAAAAAACATGAATCACTTCCTTGGATTCCTATGTAAAGTTGATTGATTTTTTTCTTATTTGGTAGAGTTCCTCAGCTTCTTATGAGGAACATATAAGAAGTTGAAGCTGGGAACTCTGCCAAAAACACCCTTAAATCGTTGTGGCACTTAGTACTAGCTACTATTTATGCTGCTTAACACAATAACACTAATCATTATTGTTATGCATTCTTTGCAAAAACAAGAAAGAGAAACTTTCATTCATACGCGTGAAAAGTGGAAGAAAGAATAGTTAAGATTGAGAGTATATTATATATAATAGCACTCACCAGCAGGTCCATGTATCTAACGTCCAGCAGAGTAGGAAGTACTGTAGCAGCTCGATTCCACATATCCTTTCCCCACACCGGATATTGGGGGTAAGGGGGACGTCGGGACGATACTAGCATTAGTGTGAAGGCTAGACTTGAGTATGACGAAGTCCCTGTTGGATTCACCCTTGATATCATAATCATGTCCTCTGAGTATGTAGTATACTAGGTGGAAAAGCGCGCTACGCTGCGCCGGTTGAATTTCGATAGCATGCGCTCGGGAAAATAAACTTTTTTTATTTTCGCAAAACCACTAACCGGTCAAAAATAGTCCAGAGGAAAAAGGGGGGAAAATTATCAGAGATGACAACATTCTTTTGTCGAGCCTAATACTCTACGTGTTCACTGAGTAATAATACATGTTCGCAAAACCACCCACCGGTGAAAAATAGCCTAGAGGAAAAAGGGCGAAAAATCTTCGATGAATCTGTTTTTTTTTTGTGACCAAAACATGTTTTCCGGGTTTTTTTGGCGACGGAAACATTTTTTTCGAGTTTTTTTTGTTGCGTTTGTTAAAAAAAATGGTCGTTAGGACGCGCCGGTGAATCCTCGGGTCGCTATAAATCTTCGGACGAATCTACATTTTTTTTAAAAAAGACCCGCGGTTATGACCCGTTGGCAAATCCATAAGTTGATACAAACCTTCGATGAATCCATATTTTTTTTGTGACGAAAACATTGTTTTCGTTTTTTTGGGTGCTGAAAACATTTTTTTCGGAATTTTTTGTTGTGTTTGTTAAAAAAAACGGGTCGTTAGGACCCACCGCGATCCATGGACGAAAACATTGTTTCCGTTTTTGGGTGTTGAAAATATTTTTCCGGATTTTTTGTTGCGTTTGCTTAAAAAATGGGTCCACGGTCGCTATAAATCTTCTGGACGAATCTACATTTTTAAAAAAACCCATGATTCTGACCGTTGGTAAATACATAAGTTGCTATAAACCTTCGACGAATCAGATTTTTTGGTGACGAAAACATTTTTTAGGGTTTTTGGGTAGCGAAAACATTTTTTCGGGTTTTCCGGTATGCGAAAACATTTTCCCGAGAAAATGGAGAAAGGACTCGAACGTAAGAAGCGAGGACTCGATTGTTATTTTTTGGACCTATTCGCTATCCCGAAAAATTAGAAAAGGGCTTGTTCGCGATTTGAAATTAACGGGAGGCTTTTCTGTAAAATACCGCACCAGGGACCTAAACGCGAAGAAAAAAAAATATTTGTGTCTTACAAAAAATCGCGAAGGACCTATCCGTAATTCCGAAGAAACGGAAGGGCTTTTTTGCAAAATGTCGCGGCGACACGTGGACCTTCCGGTTGCTCACCAATTCCTACGGGTATAGGTATTTTTACTAGATAGATCTCACGCGCTACGCCGCGTGCAGAAAACTATGATGATTTGAAGTATTTAGGGAACAAAATAAATGCACGATAGCAAAATATAAAAAATCCATACGGTAATCCACCTACATCCGACAGAGTGTAACAGATGAATAGGTAGCAGAATAGATAAGAAATGTTCAGGCTGCACATGCTAGATATACGATACATAGATGTAAGAACAAAGGCTGCACATGGTAGTCATACGACATATAGATGCAAGAAGAAAGGCAAGACACTATGTAGCCCCACAGCAAAAACTACCGGACATCATCTACAGAATACCAAGCCAATAGTAACCATAGATAGTCTAGCAACACATAATCAAAATTTACAGATTTTGATAAATATGTCCATTTGTACTTGATTCGCTTTTAGCTATTTGAGAATATATAAATCAGTTACATGATGCACACATAGCCGAACACAATGGTTCAACTCCCCCACCAGGTCCAAGAGGTTAGATCATTTCTAATATATTTTTACATAAGAATATGACAGTGGTTTATTTGCAGAAAAACTGTTACAACAATTCATCTTGTGGGAACATCAGTACCATCGGTTGACTTTCTTCTTGACTCTTCACAAAACGGTACTAACAGGTATTCCAAATAGGAACAAACCTATCTTTGGAATGATGTTTGTCTCTTGAATGGACTGACTACACCAATATTTCAAATTAACATGAAGTTAACTTGTTAGCAAAAGGCATTATATGGTCTCAAAAAAAAAGCACCATTCCTTTCTGAATAATCATTTGATTGCAGAGTGCAGAACAGAGATACCAATTACATTCTTCCTTTGTGCCCTGATCAAGCATAGTTATATCCGTGAACAACCAGAAACAAAATAGCACAAACTGACACTTTCCAGTATGGCTCATGAAATATATTAATGAGTTAAAAGAATATCACAAGCTTCGTTATTTAAGGTTAAACGTCACCATCCAATTTCGAATAAGTGCCATTCCAGGCCATGTTCGTTAACATGTAATTAGAATAATCCAGCCCAACTGAATGAAGAACTAATGCCAATAATGTAGTGTATCTAGATCTTTGATCCTACCTGCGTCGTGGACAGAAAACATCAAGGCTAGACTGTGCTGGTTAAATAATCAACATTCGAAAAATGCATAACCCAACAAATTAGTGTAAGAATTCTGGAGAATCAAATAAGGAAAACCCACAATTAATGACCAAATTATTGAGTAAAGCTAAATATTCGAATTGCATACCTAGAGATGGTCAGAGTCCTCACCACTGTCCTTACATGGACATGTAGTACTAAGCTCCTCCTTTAAGCTGGCTAGGCTCACACACGTATCAATTGTGAAATGAAAAGAGAAAAAATTATAATCAAATAACCGTGTGAATCAGGGAAAAATTAGCTAAACGTATTAGCAACAGGTTGTGCAGTTATGTCCTAAAGGTAACGCATGCATTAACAAAGAATTCCAATATTAGAATCCACTGAATTGATGAGAGCATCTGCAAAGCAAACCAAAGACAAAAGTTTCACAACAGAATGCCAATACAGATTCACTGAGTAAGCAAGCAAAAATGACTGAACAACTAATGGTGGTAATCTAACCAGACTGGCAATAGAAACACAGTAGAGTAACTATATGACCAAACGACAACTTCCAAAAATTAGTAAGGTAATGATTTCATGAGGTTGGGGAGCACAGTGAGAACTGTCAAATTATTAGAGGGTATGCACTGGAATTATCGTGTCGATATATCGATATGTGACCAAAACGATGTGATCTACGATGCCGGGACATGGAACTCGGCGAAACATCCAAATCCAAACCAAGTATTGAGCTACAGGTTAATGCGGAATTTTCCATGTTGCCAAAAAAAAAAGAACGTGTTTCCAATATCAAGTAAAGAAGAGTACAAAGAAGTCCGTGAGTTTGAGGGTAGCCTAACCTTTGTAGAGTACACCCTCTCATAGGACTCATCCAGAATAATGTTGGCTGCCTGATCGAATCCTCACAAAGTCTCTTGAGGAACAATACACGAAGAAGGCGCAGAAACACATAAGCATTAGCAAGACAACGATAGCAATGATAGGGTGGACTGCTACAGACAAGCAGGTACATTACAAAAATGCGTCAATGATATATACTGTTTCTTAACTCTAGAAAGAAAATATCTTTCATAGTATGATAAATAGATATTCCAGAAAAATAAAGTGCCTGAGGTGCTAACTAATTCACGATTATTATATTCTAACCCAGGGGCACAACCTTTTCATGGTGTTTGGTTGCCAATAGTGCCTATGCTACTACGGTACCACCCAAGAAAACAATGCAAAGTGCCACTCAAAAAAGCACCTCTAGTATTTGCTGTTACACTGACCTTCCTCCAACTTGAGCTTTACCACCCATTAAAGTAAGATATTGTGTAAGCATCTTAGCTCTCTGTCTTGCAAGCTCTAGCCGCTCCACTTACTAATATTGCTTGGCTGATACAATCATGGATCATAAGTCCAGGCAGAAGTGATAGTTTCTTTCTGGGTCAGATATTTCCAGAAGATAAGTCCTTATAGCGGCTCCCGAAATCTTCTCATTACCATGAAATTGAATCTCTACAAATTTGCCAAAACGACTGTAAAATCAAGAAAGGTAAAGTGTAAAGACAAATTGCTATGACGATATAATGTAGAAGTTGTATAAGTGAACTAACAACCACTTAAAAGGTAAAGGAGGATTACTGCCTCGCATTTAGGTTTGTTACCTTGAATTATCAATCATGATTGTTTTTGCATTGCCAAACGCCTCAAGAACAGGGTTGGACTGTGACAGACAAGCAGGTACATTACAAAAATGTGTTAACGATATATATTGTTTCTTCACCGTAGAAAGAGAACATATTTCATAATATGATAAATAGATATTCCAGAAAAATGAAGCGCCTGAGGTGCTAAATAATTCATTATTATTATACACTAACCCACAGGCACTACCTTTTTATGGTGTTTAGGTTGCCAATAGTGCCTGTGCTACCACCCAAAAAAAAACAATGCAAAGTGCCACTGAAAAACACACCTCCGGTATTTGCTGTTACATTGACCTTCCTTCAGCCTGAGCTTTACCACCCATGAAAGCAAGATATCGCATAAGCATTTTAGCGCTCGATGTCTTGCGAGCTCCAGTCTCTCCACTTAATATTGCTTGGGTGATACGATCATGGATCATAGGTCTGGGCAGAAGAAACATAGGAAGCTTTGTCATGATTCATATTTGAAATGTCTAAAATCGTGGCCTTCTTCTCTACTCTCTTCATGACCTTTTCTTCAACCGCCTTGAACATTAGCAAGTTTGTCATAGCATTGCTTCCTGCAATGATCAGCAAGATAAAGCAAAGGAAGGACTCAGTTCTGACTGGTGGCTCCTATTAGGAAATGCTAATGTGTGCAGGAGCTTAACATCTAAAGTACTTTGAAGCGTACAATAGACAAGAAAAAATTATTAGAATAGGACTTAGGGTCTGCATGCAACACTGAAAATATGTGAAAATGTGACACACTCATGTCACATACTGGCATACGACAAATAAAACAAACTCAGAATCTCAGCAATATTAGTTATCAGTTCCTGATGCTGTAACTTGTAAGATTAATTAAATCCTAGTATGCACCTTTGGGTAACCTTTGGTAGGACTGAGAGGTGGCGGAAGGTCTTGAGGGGAAAATGGAATATCCTCCGGCTTTTGATAGTGTCCGACCTGTGAAATTTCACAGATGCACATCAAAGATAACATCACACAATAAGCACAGCTGTACCGCAGCTGGCTTCTCTGTTGATTGATTTAAGTTTGAATGTTTTGATGGAATGTGTTGGATAGGATACAACTTCAAACGTGGAATGATAAAATATTTTCCCTATCTGATAAAGTACCAGAAAAATAATGATAAATCATAGTGGCTACCTATAAATACGATCTTGGTCAGATTCCAGGTTCTTTGTCTGTTCTCTAGAGGCAGCTAAAATGAATTCGTCGAGACAACATGAACAAGATGACTAACAGAATACACATCTTAACATTTCACCCTCAGAATATGACACAAGTGGATGGGATCAAATCAGTTCCTTCGATTCATCAAAGGAAAGCCTCGTGGTTTTATGTCACAGGCTAGCATAAGCAAGCAACTATTCGAGCGACGCATACACACGCAACCATCCCACTAATCAAAGGCTAACCAAAGAAGAATTAGGCATATCAAACCCCAACTTTCATGTGGGAAAACAACAGCAAAGATCCTCTGAATCTTACTGTGCAAGAACCGAATCACCACATTAACAAAGCCTTGACAAACGCCACCGAAAGAAAGAGTTCAAGCAAACAATCATTCTGCCATCACCCCGGCCCTCACCAATGGAACACGGAAGCAAGAACCGCGGGTACAGAAGAGTGAGGAGCTCACAGGAAAATCTCGTAGCAGTTGTCCAGGCCGGGGATGGAGGAGGATGCTGTACTGGGCGAAGGTGCTTCGATAGTTGGGCCCCATGTAGAGCCTCCCGTCGGTGGCCGTATGGAAGCGGCTCGCACGGGCTGCGGATGGAGCGCGCGAGGAGCTGCGAGGCAAGGGGGAATCGACGATCGGACCACACCAAATGCCGTCGGGCAGAGACCCCGAACCAAACGGCGCCGTGAAGGACCACGGGGACGCTCGACGCGAGAACTACGAAGCGTACGGGGGCGGGGCTCGGCCCTACGCGCGATGGACTCGACAGGGAATAGCGAGGGCGCGAGTAGATGGCGTTGGGGCACTGGCTAGGGTTTCGGAGGGAGCGGAGGATTGGAGGCGAGCGGAGTAGGCGAGGCGGGCCTAAATGCGCGAGCGCGGCGCGAGGGAGACGCGGACGGGCGGACGGCCAGATCGCCTCGTCTCCGAGATCGGACGGCGGAGGAAATTCGGGTGACGTGGGCCGGCTGCGGCGTATGTAATTTATTTGCTGTGTCACGCGAAATTTTGACCAAGTTAGCAAGAGTGTGTAAAGGACAAAGAAAACCTTAATTTGGTGTAAAGCCTAAAAAATCACTAAGTATAATCAATCCATAATAAAATGAACACTTAGAACAAAATTGATGAGTAGAGTAATCAGCTAAAGATAATACACTGAGCTTCCATTTTGGCCCATACTCCCTTGTTCCTATCTACACATATTTTCTTTGCATTTGTACTTAGTCAGTGAATCCATCTCTAAGCCCTAACAAACAGGGTATATCATGTCCTTTGAGATGAGTATAGAGTGGATGCAAAAGAGATAGATGTTGGAATATATATTAATGAATTGAGCATGTAAAGCTTATCACAACATGAAACCTCTTGAGTTTATGTAGGAAAGAAATGCATAGAAATGGGGAGGTTTACATACCCGTAAGGAAACCGTTAAATGACACTGGATTTAACACTTTCTCGGCCTTCTCGAGATGACACCTTTCAGGAGACAAATGTAAGGGCAGAAATGAAAAGGATCAAATTAAGAGTCAGGACAATATCAAGTTAGGGTGCCATGTTTATTACCTGGTGTAGTTGGCAAAGAATGGATCTCTCATGACATAAAGGGCCCACATCATCTTTCGTCTTTTCAGCTGATGGAACTGAACCAAAAAAGAATAGCTAATTCAGCATCAGCGAAAAAATCTAAGAAAAAATCTAAGAAAAATCTAAGTTCTGACAATAACATCCTATTTTTCCTTTAGTAAAACGTGAAAAAATCTAAGGAAAACTAAAGGAATCGCAATTTCAGAACTCTTGGGGGCCTTTTTAGAGAAAAGGTGAGATAGAACAAGTTTTTTTTTTCAAAAAAGGGAAGCAGGGCCGTGGACTAATTTCCGAAACCACAAAGGTGTTTATGCAATAGAGCCGGTGGAAGGGTTTTTTGTGCAATTTGGGTACTCATGGAGGGCCTTTTCACAAAAAAAAGAGAGAGATGGATGCCAGAGAGGGCATTAATCCTTCGCGTCTTAAGAGATAAGATATAATATGAAGGCTAATATAGCATTCTCATTGATTTTCATAGACCCTTTCCAGATCAATCAGCTTAATAAGATTAGCTGTTGGTAAAAGTCTGGTTTATGTGTCTAGTGGCATATTTAGCAAATAGGCAAAGGGGCTATCTGTATGGCACATAGAAATATTGTAAATTCCATATTCATAAGTTTCTTTTGGTATAGTCATGTATGTGCCGAAAAGCTAAGAAACATGGTATATTTTGTTACCAGAAAAGAGCATAAAAGCATCAAAAGCAGGCACGACCAAAGCAGTCTATGCATAAAGCACTAAAATTAAGGAAAGACCTTTACCCCATATCTGTAGTTACCATGGTGATTTGAAGAAAATCACTATCTAGCATTCTAGATTGCCATACTAATACCAAACATACCTAATTGTCTAGGGCGTTTCACAGTAAAAACGGCTAGGGGCATACGGAAAAAAGGAGCAGCAATAGGTTCAATCTCCCAGATCGAAACTCTATTCTGCTTTTCACTTGCTGCAGACTTATCCTAGCCAACCTATCAAAGAATGTTAAATCAGTGAATTATAAAGAAAATGGAAAAGAATAACACGATGCAAGAGCTGCCATTGAGTGTGTGTTTAGGATCCCAACCTGTAAGCCGCACCATGGGCATTTTTCCATCACACAGGATCTAGACCACTTATTCCAGTTATTGTATCCATGTACCTAAAAAAACGTTAATGATTTCATTAGCAAATGAACTACTGGGAATCTAAGCATGGATAGTATTCTTTATGTCTGGAAAAGAAAAGCAAAATGCACAACTTGTTAATAAATTTGAAGGGTAGAGTCTGTATAGGTAATAAGAACTAATATACCTTCTTGTTCCTAATTCCTCCGTCTCAAACATCAGGCGGAAGCACATTCCAAAATATATCTGGTTACGATACAACACTTTTTGGTATTTGGCAACTGGGATAACAAATTCAGCAGGACTGGCCCTGAAAGTCCATAGCTAACAAGATTATAATGTCAAAGAATGGATTTCGAACTCACCTAGGGTCATAAAATATGGTAAATGGGCTAGTGTTGGCAGCAGCATGGCCTACTACAGTAAGGACATCTATGTTCAAACCGTCGCTGGAAAGTATTGACGATGGTACATTAGTGGGTTGCCAGCTTGTACGCCTGATTCCTAGTAGAAATTGTTGCTTTTCATTCCTAAACAATAACACGATAGCAAAAAAAGTGGCATTTAATTCTCCAATTTTGTTCTTTACTTCAATTATAGGTTGCTAAAATTTTAAACTCTAGGATGAAGGACCAGGATAAGCTTTCAGAAGATGGAAGGAAGCCCATGTATGCAAAAAAATATGTTAGAAAAGGTGGCTCCTTTTTACCGGAAAGAAACAAATGCTCATGATCATGTAATTATACTGCCTTAATCTAGAACAAATAACAGATGATTTCTGATTGATTAGCCTAAAAAGACATGACTTACGCCATCTCCGATGGTAAATATACATATAGCCTTAGGGTTCCGCAAAGAACGTCTGACAGGAAGTGTGTAAATATCCACAATGGCCCGTTGTTCTTGTTATAAAATAAACTGCGAATGGTACAATCACCCTTTCTAAAAAGAACAAAGTAATATGCATAAATACAGTTACCATTTTCAAAAGAATGAACTGTATTTAATTGCATGTATATGCTGACATGAACACACATAAAAAGTTTTATTTTGAGCAATGCAGATGTTCTTCTGAAGCATTATCCTTAAGAGGTCTCGAACCATGTTGGTGAGCGTTATCAGACTCAAATAGTATATTAGTCAAGCTTGACTTGCCTGGTTTAAGAGATGCCGAATCTATGTTCCCAGCTGGTACAATTTTCTGCATGAAAGGTTTAAAATTGGCAAACAGTTTTATCAGACGCAACAAGAAAGGGAAACTAATTATTTTCGAGAATGGCATGCACACAAACTTGGGATTGAGTGTTTCTGTTGGAAGTTTGTATATCTGTTTGAAATGGTTGCAGTAATCATAAGGTGGGTTCAAAGAGAATGGACGCTAGGAGCTGGCCCTTCTATGTTATTCTTTGTGTGTTTTTTGCTCTGCACAGATGGAATATAATTTACTTCACAAAGATGCATTGTCGCAAGAAAACTGTCATTTATGGAATAAAACATAAATGGACTTTGATCACAGGTAACAGCTGCATTAGCACTCAATGACATGAACATATAGATGGAATATAATTTACTTCACAAAGATGCGTTGTCGCAAGAAAACTGGCATTTATGGAATAAAACATAAATGGACTTTGATCACAGGTAACAGCTGCATTAGTACTCAATGACATGAACATATACCGTAGCAGACTTGGTAATGCTTGTGACAGTGAAACTCCAGACTGATAAAGAACAGCTTTCAGGCAGACTAACAGGTAGATGCTGAAAATTCGACAGGTTGTACCTGTTTATGTCCTGGTGGCCTTTCAGAAAACCTCCCACCAGCATACCGTCTGTCCACATGAGCAGCTTTTATGAATTCTCTAAGACCATCAATGTTACTGAAATATTACTTTCTAGTAAGAGCATGTAACGTGATGTCCCATATGTATTAACCAACCAAGTATGTATACATGGCAGTGACTTGAGTTATTACCTGCTATCAGGTAGCCTCATTTGTTGGGCATCAAAGTCCCTCAAGAAATATTCCCTGGCTCGATGCACCGTTCGCTTTTGGAATTAGGACATGAAGCAAAAGGGCATTCCAAGCTCGAAACAACAAACAAGAGAAACAACCAGCTATTTCCTTCTAATCTGCGAGGCCTCAAAATTTAGATGTCGTTCTTTCTTCAGGAGATGAAGAAATCGGACAATTAATTACTGCGACCACAAACATCGTACTGCCAACCGAAAAGAAAACCAATATATCAAACAATCTAAACTTATTCTCTCAATATTTGAAAACTTATCTCCTAGCGGCCGGCAAAGCCGGCGCCGTCCTCTGAGGGGAGGCTCAGCTCATGCGCCCAGGTGGAGGATGGTGGGCGGGGACGCGGCCGACCATGCCATCCGTACGTCGCGAGGGAAGTCGGAAAAACTCCCAAATGATGACGCGGCACGCGGAGAAGCCGAAAAAACTCCCAGGTTTAATATTGGTACAAGCAATGCGCAAGAAATCAAAGGAAGATAAGCTGGGGCCAGAAGCCTAAATCAAAGAAGAAGTAACGACATTAATAAAGAAGGGAGGCAAGGGCTGAAAGATTTACCATCAAGTGGAACCCGCAGATTGAGCCAACGAAGAAAACCAAACCGCACCGGTGAGGTCGACCGCTGAGAAAGGGCGATGGCCTGGGCACGGAGAAAGGGCGATGGGCCGGCCAATGCTCGGCACGATTAAGCAACCATCGACGGAAGAGTCGCAGCGGTGGATTCGGGCTAGGGCACGGTGGGATCTGAAGCTCAGCGGAGCGATCGGCGGAGAAGGGAGGCAGGCTGAGAAGGAGAGACACCAGCGACGGCGCCGGGTAGGGCGAAGAACAACCGGGCGAAGAACAACCGGGGCAAAGCGCAGAACAAACGAGATGCACCCAAGGCTGTGGAAACAGAACCGGCGGGGGAAGCCGGCGCCTCTCAACAGCATGCGGAGGAGAGGGGAAAGGGCGAGCGGCACGGGTGCGACGACGGGCACGACAGCGGCGCGGCGGGGGGCGGGACGAGAAGGGCGAAGGCTGGCTCACAGGGAGGAGCGATGGAGGCGGAGTAGAGCGGAGCGACCGAAGAAAGAAATGGGGAAAGCCGGATGCTTCGCGGGCCACACGCACGCGTCGAGCGAAGAAGTGACGAAGCGGTCCTGCAGCGCGCGGGCGGACGGCCAGATCGCGTCGTCTCCGAGATCGGACGGCTGCGAAAATTCGGGTGACGTGGCCACCGTGGCCGGGCGCCGATTTCTTCCGCTTTAATAGACTACTAGTTAGAATCGCGCGCGAATGCCGCGCCGCGAGGGGAAAATCCGGTATGAATTTTTCTGCAAATCGAATTTGCGAAACTGCAGGTCCGGTATGAGTTTTTTGCAAATCGAACTTGCGAAACTGCAGGTTTTTTTTTCAAAATAACTGGCGGAGAAGGGACCGGATGCATTTTTCTATGTTCGCAAAACCACCCACTGGGCAAAAATAGTCTAGAGGAAAAAGGGCGAAAAATTATTCGAGACGTCAATCTTCTTTTATCGAGCCTAACACTATACGCGTTCACCGAGTAATAACACACGTTTTAAAAAATATCAGAGATCGAGATAGAAAATCGAGTTGGGGAAAAAGTCTAGACATAGAGCTGCACACATTTCTCTGGTGCCGAAAAAAATTTTCCGAGGAAAACGTTTTTTTTTCGGCGAAAATATTTTTTCCGGTTTTTTTGGGTGGCGAAAATATTTTTCCCGGGTCTTTTGGATGGCGAAAACATTTTTTCCGTTTTTTTTGGGCGGCGAAAACATTTTTTCCGGGGTTTTTCGGTGGCGAAAACATTTTTTCCGGGAAAAACGGAGAAAGGACCTGAACGTAAGAAGTAGGGACCTATTTGTTATTTTTTTGGACCTGTTCGCTATCCTGAAAAATTAGAAAAGGGCTTGTTCGCGATTTAAAACTAACGGGAGGCTTGAACGTAAAATGCCGTGGGCGAGGACCTAAAGCGAAGGAAGAAAAATTTCTTTGTCTCTCGTGAAATTACGAGGACCTATCCGCAATTTGAACAAGCGGAAGGGTTTTTTTGCAAAAACTACCAGATGACACGTGGGCACGGCCGTTGCTCGGCAATCCCAGCGCTCCTTATATGGAGTATACTAGTTATTTATTTATTAACAAAACTTTGAGATGTTGTAGCTTTACACCTTAATATCGTTGCTGCTGGATGAGAAGGAAAATTGCACTAGTACTATATTAGTACAAGTTAGATTGTGCGTTGGTACTTCCAGTGTGCTATACACCTATGTTTATACTGCTATCAAGTATGAAGATCTGATTATCTAGGGGCGGAGCTACAGGGTGGTCTCGGTGGGCCACGGACCACCCTGGTTCAGTCCATTAGCCTTTAGGTATTTTTCTGTAGGGAAAAAAATCGTAGGACTTCCTCAGCCGATGCTTCTTAAACTATTATTATAGGTATGTAAGCTACAGATTTAATACCTTTTATTTTAAGATGCTAGATGGTTGTTAAAGCTTTTTATTTGATCATATTGTGTTTGGTATTTTTTTATTGAAATGTTGGTATGCTGTACTTATATTGTTAAAAAAAGTTAAATTGGATCACTCATAACTAAAATCCTAACTACGCTACTGTGATTATCCCATTCTGTTTTCCTTTATGAGGGCCGAATCGAACACTACACTCAACCCACTTCTTTAGTTGTGCCAAAATCGTGGGTTGGCTAGGCCTTGTACGTTGATTTCTATTCCCACGTTGGGTTAGCCTAAACCCACTAGGCCAGGCTTGGCTAGATTTGTTTAGGTCTCGACGGGCCGAGCCTACTAACCTCAGAATCTGAATTAACCAATAGTCCAGCATGCATCCTCTAGTACAAATGGACACACCGTGCTTCAGCCAGCCATCGCCCGTTTCGGCTGCAAAGTCTCCATGTTCGAGGGAACGCACGGGGTGCTATCGGGTTTAGATCGTTCTAGGTTTTTGAGTTAGATTAGTCTAAAACTGTAAATAGGTCGGATCCATTTTGGATCCAAAGATATACGGATCCGATCTAAGTCAAATTTAGACTTTATATTTTTCTACTAAATCTTTCATCACCGATCAAGTAAACTAATTGATGATGCCTTTAGTACTAATGCTTTTTTTATTTTACATACTTAGTAGTATATTTTAAGTTCTAATTTTCAACCTTTATTTCCGGTAAGTGAGATGTGTAATTATAGACCTAATTTTATCACTTGAATATTACATCGTAAACTATTAACTCATCAACAAACATTTTGTCTCGATAAGGACCAAATCAAAACCCAGGTCAGACTTGGATCTCGCTTTTTTTTAGATCAAACTAGATATAAGTTCTGTTTATTTAGACTTTGGTTTTTCGGCTTATAGTTTAAAATTGCATTTTTGGCTTAAACAGTTTAAAAGCTAATAGCTTTTGTACGTGATAGAGGTGGGTAGTTTTATCTAACTTTAGTATTATTAGTCTAAAATTAACCATCAATAAGCCAAAAAATCCTCTCTCCAATGGTTTTTGACTTTTAGTTATATGGAAACTTATAGCTTTTAAAAAATACAGATAAAAAGTTTCTTGTTTGTTCAGGCTTTAACTATTTAACTTTTAAATCGGTAAAAAAGCTTAAACAAACAGAATCATTTATCTATGAAAGGAATACTACCTTTCCTATAGTTCGAAACATTCGCGTGCTCTGGTTCGTTTGAGCCGGCCGGCTCGGCTCAAAAAATAATTCTCGCGATTTGGTCCTTTTGTAAATTACGAATAGGTCATTCGTGATTTTTTGTAAGAGGAAGATTTTTTCCTCTAAATTCGTGTTCGGGTCCCTCGTGCGCCATTTTACGAAAATAACCTCCCGTTAAATTCAAATCGCAAACAAGCCCTTTTCTAATTTTTCAGGATAGCGGACAAGTCCTAAAATGTAACATTCAGGTCCTTACTCTTTACGTCTAGGTCTTTCTCCATTTTTCTCGGGAAAAAATATTTTTGTCACTAGAAATATGTGTGCAGCTCTATCTCTAGACTTTTTTCCTACCTCGATTTCCCATCTCGATCTCTAATATTTTTTAAAGCATGTATTATTACTCCACGAACGCGTCGATCTCTGATATTTTTTAAAACATGTATTATTACTCCGTGAACGCGTAGAGTGTTAGGCTCGACAAAAGAAGGTTGTCATCTCTAATAATTTTTGCCCTTTTCCCTCTATACTTTTTCCCCCTTTCGCTTTTCTAGCTCGGTCTCTAATATTTTCCAAATAATTAAATTAAATAGATATTTCTCTGACTCTATCTCTCTACTTTTTCCCGTTTAGCTCATTATTTCGACGATTTAAAAATAAAACGCACGAAAAAAGAAATCCCTCTGAAAAAATGGCACGATGCACTATTTAAATCACGAGTTTCTAATATTTTTAAAACATGTCCTTTCTCCGTTTTCCGGAAAAAAGTTTTAAATCGCCGTAAATATTTGTGCGACTCTATCTCTAGACTTTTTTCCCAAGCTCGATTTCCCATCTCGATCTCGATATTTTTAAAACATGTATTATTACTCATGAACACATTGATCTCTAATATTTTTTAAAACATGTAATAACTCCGCGAACACGTAGAGTGTTAAGCTCGATAAAAGAAGGTTGTCATCTCTAATAATTTTTCACCCTTTTCCCTCTAGACTTTTTCCCCGCCGCGGTTTTCCAGCTCGGCCTTCAATATTTTCCAAATAATTCGTCAAAAGAGATATTTCTACAACTCTACCTCTCTATTTTTTCCCGTTTCGACGATTTAAAAAATAAAACGCCGCCGAGAAAAAAAATTCCTACGGAAAAACGACACGCGCGGCGTGTTACGCCGCGAGTTTTTAATATTTTTAAAAACATGTATTATGACTCGGCGAACACGTAGAGTATTAAACTCGACAAAAAGAAGGTTGATATCTCTAATAATTTTTCACCCTTTTCCCTCTAGACTTTTTCCCCGCTGCGGTTTTCCAGTTCGGTCTCCAATATTTTCCAAATAATTCGTCAAAAGAGATATTTCTACAACTCTATCTCTCTATTTTCCCCCCATTTCGCTCGTTATTTCGACGATTTAAAAAATTAAACGCCACCGAAAAAAACATTTTTTCTTAGAAAAAATGACACGTGCGGCGTGTTACGCCGCGGAAAATTTCCTAGTATTATACTAGAATCAGATTTATACTGGGCTTCCGCACATTATCATCCTTACACACGCGGGGCTAGCGATGTCCGGGGGGGGGGGGGACGCACGAGTGAATAGCGATGCATCGATGCCTGCGAGTGGAACGCATGGGCGTGACGAGCCCAAGTGTGCGGCCGCGACAAGGTAAGACCACCGGACGCAGCTAGAACTTACTACCGGCTCGTGGTCGCGGAGACAGCGGCCGTGCGAAGCCTTGACCGGACGCGCACGCGCCGCCCGATTGGCTGCCCGGTCGCGCGCCCCACAGAATTATCCATCCGAGCAGCGCTACCTTTCTAGATCGAACGAGAAGCAGAGCAGGACAGTTTCACCCAGTCGCGAAGCTGCCGGAAAAACCCCACTGCTGCGACCTGACCTCAAATCGCTGCAGAATTTTTCAAACAGGAGCAGGCGAGATAGAACTCGACACGCGGCAATATCTGGGCATTCCTAGTGCATCCAAATTCTGTGTATGTACGTTTTTACTCTCTCCGCATAAGTTTATATGCAGCATATTTTTTAATAATCTTATTTATAAAAAAATACAAATTAGTGTGATATTTTTTTTATACCTCTAATAAATATCAGATTTAATTGATATTCTTTATCCATATGTATTCGAATATAGTGTTTAGAGATAATAATTATAGGTAATTTAGCTATTTGTAATATCTTATTAATTTATGTGCCAAAAGAAAATATATCTTATAAATATAGACGATGAAGTACTAGATTTAATTGATATTCTTTATCCATATGTATTGAATATAGTATTTAGAGATAATAATTATAGGTAATTTAGTTATTTTTAATATCTTATTGATTTATGTGCTAAGAGAAAAAAGATGAAGTACTATTTTTTTCTTTTTCCTGGAAAACATATGTATACGTCGTTACTGTGACCTGAAAGCTATTTAAACCAGGACTTGTCTTCCATTCCCTCCAAAAACCCCAGAACAGAGGAGGCAACGTGGCACCGAAACAGCAATTGCGTTGTACAGAAGCTGAACACAACTAGTTGCCTACCCTGATTGAGTGATTAGTCAGACATGTCGCCGACGGCCATGTCGCTGACGACGATGAGCCACCTGCCGATCTGCAAGGCGCAGGACTTCTCCATGCAAGCGCCGCAGAGGCGGACGCCACCACCTGCCAGGATCGTGCCCATTCCATCGGATGCCCCTGCCCTCGGCAGGAGAAGGCTGCTCCAATCCGCCGGCCTCGGGCTCAGGCTAGGCCTGGCCGTGACAAGACCGGCGCGGGCCGAGCCGCCATCGGCCCTGACGCCGGAGGAGGTGACGTCGAACCGGATGTCCTACTCCCGGTTCCTGGAGTACCTCAACGCCGGCACGGTTAAGAAGGTGGACTTCTTCAAGAATGGCACGGTGGCCATCGCCGAGGTGGACGACCAGGCGCTGGCGAGGGTCCACCGCGTCAAGGTGCAGCTCCCGGGCCTCCCCGCCGAGCTGATCCGAAGTCGAGGATAAGGCGTCGACTTGGCAAGACCGGAGGAGCCCAACGGGCTCATCTTTGCTCGACTTCCTCGTCAACTTCGGCTTCCCTCTGCTCTTACTCGCCTCGCTCTTCCTCCGGTCGACGATGATGAGCAACCCCGGCGGCGGGCCCAACCTGCCATTCGGGCTCGGCAGATCCGAGACCAAATTCCAGATGGAGCCCAACACCGGCATCACGTTCGACGACGTCGCCGGCGTGGACGAGGCGGCAGACTTCGTGAGATCGTGCGATTCTTGAAGTTCCGGAGAAGTTCACCGCGGTGGGGCGAAGATCCCCTGGGAGTCCGCTTGGTTGGCCCACCGGGGACGGGGAAGACGCTTCTGGCGAAGGCCATCGCCGGGGAGGCCGGTGTGCCCTTCTTCTCGCTGTCCGGGTCGGAGTTCATCGAGATGTTCGTCGGCGTGGGCGCGTCGCGGGTGCGGGACCTGTTCAACAAGGCCAAGGACAACGCGCCGTGCCTGGTCTTCATCGACGAGATCGACGCCGTTGGCCGGCAGCACGGCATGGGCATCGGCGGGGGCAACGACAAGAGAGAGCAGACGCTCAACCAGCTGCTCACCGAGATGGACGGGTTCAGCGGCGACACCGGAGTCATCGTGATCGCCGCCACCAACCGTCCGGAGATCCTCGACGGAGCGGTGCTCCGTCCGGGCCGCTTCGACCGGCAGGTGTCCGTCGGCCTCCCAGACGTGCGCGGCCGGGAGGAGATCCTCAGGGTGTGTTAGATTATATTTGGGTTGTTATCTCGTCATGGCTCTCCTTCCTTATCCTCCTGATTTTGTTGCTATAAATCAGTGATTGATTACGGAAGTCTGAGGCCTATATATGTATTTCTCCCTGATCAATACGATTGTGTGTTGAGTCTCTCTCCTCTCTAACCTTTCCACATGGTATCAGATTGATTTTTCGCTTCCGCTCCAACCGGCGACGCCATGTCGTCCGCCTCCTCCCCAACTCCCTCCCCTCATGCAGCTGCTCTCGACACATTCGCCGACGCTGTCATGACGCCGTCTGCGTGCCGCGAGTACTTCGCCGCACGCAGCTCGACTCCACGACCACAACACTGCCGCTGAAGTCTGCGGCTGCCGCCTCGGCTGCCGTGGGCTCTCCACCATCCTCGCCTCGCTGCTTCCCAACGGCACCTCCTCTCCGTCTACCACGACCGTCGCTGTGCCGCCCATGCCGGCCGATCTCGCGGCGCCATTCGCCTCCGTGCACATCGCCCCGCCCTGGCCGTCGGCCCCCACTCCACCATGGCCGACCCCGCCGTCCCTGCCTGCAGGCGCGCCTCGCCCGGCCGCTCCTCACCTCGACAACGACGCCCTGGCTGCACTCCATGCCCAGGCGGTCGGCGTCCTCAACGTCAGGGCCCTTGTTCCAGTAACCCTCGACGTCACTGCCGCCAACTACACTCGGTGGGGCGGCCTTTTTCTCGTGGCTCTCGGCAAGTACGCCCTCACGCACCACGTCCTCTCCGACGACTGCCACTCCGATCGAGCCGATTGGATCCAGATGGATTGCGTCGTCCTCGGCTGGCTCTACGGCACCATCTCCAACGACCTTCTTCAAGAAGTCCTCGCTCCGCACACCACGGCTCATCACGTCTGGACGGGTCTCGAACATCAATTCCTCGGCAACCGCGAGCATCGTGCGCTCAACCTGACGGCTGAATTTCACACCTTCCGCCAGGGTGATCTTCACGTCGCCGATTACTACCGCAAGCTGAAGGCCCTTGCCGACACCCTCAGTGATCTCGGCGAATCCGTCAGCGACCGCACCCTCGTCCTCACCACCCTCAATGGTTTGTGTGAAAAGTTTAGTCACTTGAAAACCCTAATTCCCATGCAGCGCCCGTTTCCGTCATTCGCTGAGGTGCGTTCTCAACTCCACTTGGAAGAACTTACTGCCACACCACGCCCATCCGATGCCTCCTCTTCCGTCTTCCTCGCCACCACTGGCGGCAGTAACCAAGGTGGTAACAGCAAGTCTTGCGGCAGTTCCAACCCGGCACACTCCGTCGGCTACGGTGTCGGGAATCAGGGCAGCCACACCTCCAGACACCAAGGCGGCGGCCACAACAACTCCCGCAACCGTCGACGTCGCGGCGGCACTAATGGCGGCTCCAATCAACAGGTCACCGTCGGTGGTGGCCACAGCGGTGGCCACGGTAAGGCCAACACCGTCGGCCATGCCCAGCCGTGGCCGTCCCCACAAAATCCTTGGGCCGGCACAATTCACATGTGGCCGGGTCCCTTGGGTCGTGGCGTCCTCGGTCCGCGCCCAATGGCTCCTCCGTTCGCTGGAGCCGCCCTCGCCGGCTCACCTGGCGGCCTGCCTCCTATGGGTCTCCAACCGCAGCAGCAGCAGCCCTTCGTGAGCTACTACCCGGCCCAGGCAGCGCTGGCTACACCTCCGACACCGGCTGGTCTTCCACCGCATTTGGGCTGGTTCGGCGGTGCTCCTTCACAGTGGGATCAAGCCTCTCTCGCCGTCTCCTTCAACACCACGACGCTGCCTCAACTTTCCAGAATCGAATGGTACATGGATCTTGGTGCCATCTTGCACACATGACCTCGGACGCCGGTACCCTCTCCTCTACCCAACCTCCCAGCTCCCATTCTCCCTCGCACATTGTAGTCGGAAATGGCTCCACCATTCCCATCTCCTCCATCGGGCACTCTCATTTTCAGCATAACAACCGTTCCTTCACTCTTCGAGACATCCTTTGCTCTCCTCATATCATTAAGAATTTAATTTCTGTTCGCCGTTTTGTCACTGACAACTGGTGTGCTGTTGAGTTTGACCCTTTTGGTTTCTCTGTGAAGGACCTTCGCAGCAGGACCGTGATCGCCAGATCCAATAGCTCCGGTCCCCTCTACCCCCTCCACCATACACTGCCTCACCCTTCGTCAGCAACTGCCCTTACCGCCAGCACCACCGACGTCACCTGGCATCGCCGCCTTGGTCACCTTGGCCACGACGCGCTCGCTCGCCTCGCCCCAGTCGTGCCGCTGTCCAAGGGGGGGCTCACCGGAGTTTGCCACGCTTGCCAGCTTGGTCGCCACGTCCGTCTTCCTTTTGCGAGTTCCATTAGCAAGGCTTCGGCCAATTTTGAGTTAATTCATTGTGACTTATGGACATCCCCTGTCGTTAGCGTTTCTGGGTTCAAATATTATCTTGTCATCCTAGATGATTGCTCTCATTTTGTTTGGACATTCCCGCTTCGTCTCAAGTCCGACACCTTTTCCACTTTGTCACATTTCTTTGCTTATGTTCGCACCCAATTTGCCGCCTCCATTCGCAATGTTCAATGCGACAATGGCCGCGAGTTCGACAAGTCTGCCGCCCGCACCTTTTTCCTCACCAACGGTGTTCACTTACGGATGTCTTGTCCTTACACCTCACCCCAAAACGGTAAAGCCGAGCGCACCCTTCGTTCTCTTAATAACATAATTCGCTCCTTACTGTTTCAGGCCGGTCTTCCCGGTTCCTTTTGGGTTGAGGCTCTCCACACCGCCACCCACCTTTTCAACAGACACCCGACTAAAACCCTTGCTCACCACACACCCTTTTTTGCCATGTATGGAGTCCACCCCTCTTACACACACCTCCGTGTCTTTGGTTGCAAATGTTATCCCAACCTTTCCGCCACCACCCCACACAAACTCGCGCCCCACTCTACGATGTGTGTGTTTCTTGGCTATCCACTCCACCATAAAGGGTACCGGTGTTTCGACCCCGTGACTAACCGGGTCTTCATTTCGAGACATGCCGTGTTTGATGAGCATTCGTTTCCATTTGCCGAGCTCTCCACTAGCACCTCCAGTACCCCCAGTGCTACTGATCTCAATTTTTTGGAAGATTTTTCAGCTCCTGTGCAGGCACCCATCGGCATCTCCCGCCGACAGACGACGGCGCCCCCGCCCACGCAGCAGGCACCCCCTGCCTCACCTGAGCCATGGCGCTTGCTCTCTAGGCTGGCACCCACTGCGACGGTCTCCCCTGCGCCCCCATCGGCTAGGCCGGTGCCCTCTGGGCCGGCCTCCCCCGCGGTCACTTCTACTCCAGACTCGGCCCCTCCACTGGCGCTGCCTCCGAGCGTCGCCATACCGACGCGCCCCCGCTCGGCTTGCCAGCCTGGCGCGCTCACCCCACCACCCCAACTTGGCACTTCTCCGGTCATCAACGAGCACACCATGACAACTCGAGGCAAAGTCGGCATTCGCAAGAGTGTCACTCGGCTCAACCTTCATGCTACTCCTCTCTCGCCGGTTCCACGAACTTACCGGGCCGCCCTGGCTGATCCCCACTGGAGAGCTGCCATGGAAGACGAGTTCAGTGCACTGCTCGCCAACCGGACATGGGATCTTGTCCCCCGTCCCTCTGGTGCAAACGTGGTCACAGGCAAGTGGATATTCAAACACAAGTTTCACTCCGATGGTACTCTTGATCGCTACAAAGCTCGATGGGTTCTGCGTGGTTTCACACAACGTCCTGGCATCGACTACGACGAGACATTCAGTCCTGTTGTGAAGCCCGCCACTGTTCGCACCGTTCTGAGCCTGGCCGTGTCCCGTGATTGGCCAATCCATCAACTTGATGTCTCGAACGCTTTCCTGCATGGCACTTTACAGGAGACCGTGTACTGCATTCAGCCGCCTGGGTTTGTTGATTCCTCCAGACCTGACATGGTGTGTCACCTCAACAAGTCTTTGTATGGCCTTAAGCAGGCTCCCCGGGCTTGGTACAGCAGGTTCGCTTCCTTCCTATTGTCCCTTGGATTCTCTGAGGCTAAGTTAGACAATTCTCTCTTCATTCTCCGCCGTGGCTCCGACACTGCCCACTTGCTGCTCTACGTTGACGACATAGTCCTGATTGCCTCCTCCCACCAGCTTCTTGATGGACCATTTTCGGCACTTTGACCGAGTTCTCGATGAAGGATCTTGGGGCCTCCATCACTTTCTCGGCATCAGTGTGTCTCGACAGTCTTCCGGCATGTTACTCCGTCAACGCAGTATTGCCTCGACATCCTGAACCGTGCAGGTATGGCTGATTGCAAGCCTTGTCACACTCCGGTTGATACCTCTGCCAAGCTATCCGGTGTCGACAGAGACCCTGTTGCTGACCCAACGGATTTTCGCAGTCTCGCTGGTGCCTTACATTACCTCACCTTTACTCGCCCGGACATCTCATATGCCGTACAGCAGGTCTGTCTTCACATGCATGACCCTCGTGAGCCTCATCTCTCTGCGCTCAAGCGGATTCTGCGGTATATTCGAGGTACTTTGGACTTGGGTCTCCACATCCAACGCTCTGCCACAACCAACCTCGTCGTTTACTCTGATGCTGACTGGGCTGGCTGTCCTGACACCAGAAAGTCCACTTCTGGTTATGCCGTCTTCCTCGGTGACAACTTGGTGTCCTGGTCCTCCAAACGCCAGAACACGGTCTCCCGTTCCAGTGCCGAGGCTGAGTACCGTGCCGTCGCCAATGCCGTCGCTGAAGTCACATGGCTTCGTCAACTACTTCATGAGCTTCACTCCCCTCCGCACAACGCTACCCTTGTGTACTGCGATAATGTCAGTGCAGTCTACCTGTCCTCCAACCCTGTTCAGCACCAACGGACAAATCACATTGAGATTGATCTCCACTTCGTCCGTGAGAAGGTCGCCGTCGGAGCCGCCCGTGTTCTCCACGTGCCCACGTCATCTCAATACGCTGACATCTTCACCAAGGGACACTACTACACGTTTACACATCACAATCGGTTCTTTTTTATCATCGCAATCGGTTACGGTGGCGACACTAAGCGGTTAGAGCAGAGATGAGGCGCTATTATTACAGATCGGTTCTTGCGATAGAGATGAACTCATCATCTCTATCGGTTCTTCAAAGAATAGAGATTATATTATAATCTCTATCGCTTCTTTCAAGAACCGATAGAGATGATGAGTTCATCTCTATCATTTTCTTCGAAGAACCGATAGAGATGATTAGTTCATCTCTATCATTTTCTTGTAGGAACCGATAGAGATGTAAACATTATCTCTATCATTTCTTACAAAAACCGATAGAGATGATAATGTCATCTCTATCATTTTCTTGTGAGAACCGATAGAGATGAAGGGTGTGCTACTTTCCAATTGACCCTCCAATCAGCACATATTTCACACAAATATATATATGCACATATCACAAACATACAAACATGTATATCACATTCACATTCATAGAAAATGAATACAACTCATTCACGTAAAATGAATACTTTAATTGTTACAACAAATACATATCACATTAGAGAAAATGAATACTTTGTTACAAATGACACATGCTTAACCATCATGTACACATGTAATCCCATTCAGATTTGTAATATTGTTCACATATAGCCTAGTACGAGCTTTGGGATCTCTAAACCGTCAGTCCTCCACCATACATTCCATCCAAGATTACCGCATAAGTGGTCCCTTATCTTGTTGAGCGTAGTGCGGTCTATACTCTTGAGGGGATATTGAGAGTCTGCAAAATAGAAAGCGAGTGTTTTAATTTAAGTTTTGAAATTTCTATGTGAAAGGCTACTTGTATTATTATGCATGTACATATATACCGGGGAAGCGGTCGAGAGGCTAATCAAGATCAGCATGTGATGCATGACGACAAACCGCATGTGGTCATTTGCCTGTTGATGGCCTTGTGAAGAAAGAAAAGAAATTAAGAGACGAAGAAAATATGTCAGAAATCTAAATCTTATATAGGGAACGCCACTTGTACCTTGAAGCGCACATACTCGACTTGGAGCCCTTTTTTAGATCGTGTTTCTCCTCATACTGCGGCGAGTCGAGAAACCCCTATATACATTGGAGAGACGTTAAGTACAAAATAATGAATGTACGTAGTTAAATACAGAAAGTGTTACATAAGAGTAGTGCACTTACTGCTCCAAAGGAGGCTTGATCGAGTAGGCCATCGGTCTCTTCTCAATGGAATTAAAAGTGTAGACCACGTTGTTACTCGGAATGATCACGAGTAGGACCCAATGGTTGCTTATTAAATGGTATGCAGCGAAGGAAATAAGTTCACATACGGTTGAAGTGCGTACAAGTAATTGAAGGGTGTAGTAGTACTTACTCCTCGTGGTACGGAATAGAATGAAGTCCTTCTTGGCCTCGACTTTCAACGCACCCTTGATGTAGCGGCAAGCCATTGCGGTTGAAGCCTAGCCATCGTTGCGGACACCGGCTCGGTCATTTAACCCAATTAGTTGTCGATTCGTCACGACTCATTGCCTCATTGCCCTCGCAACTCGTATTGAATGTTACTGAAGCATAATGCAAAATCCTATGGAAGTTCTAAGGTCATGCTACGTGGTGCGATACTCACAGTGTCCAGGATCGCACAGTGGAAACGTCGATGGAGATCATTTGGTAGAGACGTAACAGATCCTCAAAACTGACTGGAAATGTCCCGTCGTCCTCACGGTGGAAATGTCCCTTTTTGTACCTAACATTGAAGTCGACCCGACGCTCGTTCCCTTTCACTTTGTCAATGTACCATCCATGGGTATCGAGTCCACAAGCCTAAAGTATTCAATTTCGCAGAGGCGAAGGGGCTTTCCATGTTCATACGCCTTAAAATTATAGGGCTTCTCTGTGGCTGTGCGGCTCTCCTTCTGGGCGAAGGAGTCTTCGAGGCGGGGTTGGAGGCTTTTCACTGCACTGAGAGGGCACTGTGGTGCAGTGTGAGCCTTGGCTTTTAGCGGAGGCCTCCGGTGGTTCGTGGCCTATCTGGCTCTCCTTCTGGGCGAAGGAGTCTCCGAGGCGGGGTTTGAGGCTTTTCACTGCACGAGAGGGCACTGTGGTCTGTGTGTGAGCCTTGGCTTTTAGCGGAGGCCTCCGGTGGTTCTGTGGGCTGTCGTGGTAGCCCTTTATGCACCGGCTCGATTACTCATGCGGGACTCGTCCTGATCGTGGGAGGCGCAGTGCAGTTGAACCTACAAAGCACGCGTATGAACAACTTGTTGCAATACTCTTTGGAATGGTATGAAGAAGCGAGGTTTTTACCTTGACCAAGACGACGCTGCCGTGGGCCATTTGATGAACGACATGTGCGCTTGCCCGAGAGTGGTGATCTCTTCGTTGGGGGAACTCGAGCACATGTGATAAGAAGGCCGTGGGCGTAGTCCACCGACCTCATGTAGCCCTTCCCCAAAGGTGACCATGCATTTGTGTCGGTCTCGTTGCATGGAAATGCAACCCGCGTGCGACCTCAACAGAAATCCGTCTTCGTCGCCGTGAGCCGGCACGCCGTGGCGCCGCAAGAGGTGCGCAACTTAAGAGAAAATATTGGGAGTTACCCTCGCACCTCGAAGCCATGCAAAATTAACTATTACCTTTAGTCTGCGGACCGGCCTTATCGTTTTAGACCCTTGTTCTTTGGTCGCAGCACTGAGTTTCAGATGCAGAGGCGGGTCATCCGCTCGACTGGAGAACATCGCCATCATCTCGGCCCTCAAGCGGTCCATCTCTACCCTCATCTCTGCTCACGTGCCGTCATCTCCCCTCATCTCCTCCTTGATCTCCTCCTGGCGTGTCCTTCATGCGCTCGTGCGTGCCTCCCATGATCTTGCCCCGCACTCCTAACCTCGTCTTCGGCACGTCTTCTTCAGATGCCCGCCCCTCGGCAAGTGCCGGCCCTTATGGTCGGACTTCCCGTCATCGGAGGACAAGATGTCATTTGACCCTTGGCTAACAAAGGTCCCTGCTCTTTCCTCTGGTGACCTCCTCCCGCAAGAGGAGTACTGAATTAGATCTGAAATACAACAGAATGGTTGATCGCAATGTAGTAAGTTTTCGACTTACGATGGTGGAGACGACTTGCGCGATAGCGGGTTTGGTACTACCACTGCCCGTCCATGATTTCTTTGTCCTCGCTAATACCCGACACGTGCCGCTCCTCACATATGTGGGAGTAAAACCGTATTGTCGAGTTCGCAAGACTCCTCGGTTACTCGCGCCCATTCGCTTTCTTCCCTTCAGAGTCGCTGAACCGAGGTGGTGCGGTACGTGTTCGCCTCGATACCAATGTTCTTCTGTCTCGGCTCCTCGCCTCGGGCGTACCCTTGATCTCGTGAACTCCTCCCAAACATCGGAGTCACGAGCGGATACTTCTCGAATGGTGTAAGGCCTTTCAAAGACGTACTCACTATGCATGTAGCCTGAAGTGCCTCAAAGCCACACCCATCCTCTTCATGGCGCACCGCTTTGGCATTGTTTAAATCCTCCTCTTCTATAATCCATTTGCCCTTCACCTCGCCCCAGTAGGTTCTTACGCTTTCGCCGACCTCCTTTCTCCAGGTCCTTAACTGTTATGGCAACCCTCTCCCTCACCAATTGGCCGAGGAATGGCGGTATCGCCCCTTGTACTTAGGAGGACCGTGCAAACCCGTGGCATTGAATCGAGAACTGCGGTGTTCTCCTGTGGCCCCTTTACTCGGTCCTCGGGCCTTCCTCACCTTACTCGGCCCCTCGACACTTGGAAGTTGGCTCGGCTCAACACTTGGAAGTTCGCTCGGCCCCTCGACACTTGGAAGTTGGCTCGGCTCGACACTTGAAGTTCGCTCGCCCCTCAGAGCAGCTAATTCGGTTACTGGTGGCGATGAGTCGATGCTCTCTAGTTGCGACATTTTCAGTTTTCTTATCGACATGGTCATATATTTGACATGAGATAAAGCAATTCAGTAGCAATTATGTGAAGTTGACAATAAATCATGTAAAGCAACAGCTTATTGACAACAAACAGAGAAACGAATGATCTTCAACGATGACTCCTAACCTCTAAATAGGTTTGGTCCTAATCCCATTCGAGGATATGTGGTTCGGGCAAGTTCTAAGCCGTTGTACTACTCAGAGAAAATTTGGTAGTATCTTCATTGTTCTCCGGATACACGTCTCGACAACAAGTCAAGAGGGTGTGTATCAGGAGAACAATTGGGAGACGCCATCAAATCTACTCGTGAGTTGTACAACAACCAGAACTTGCCCGAACCACATATCTCGAATCGTCCAAAAACGTGGACAATTCGAGATCGCTTGCTTATAAATATGCTATTCAAAGCATATTTATAATTAAACACTCTCGAACGGGAGACGAGGTTACATAACCTAAACTCTAACATATCTTTGAGATAAAAAAGTAATATGCAATTAAGATTGAAATAACTATACCATGGCATACTCAAAAGTTGCTACAAGCCATCATTTGCATATATGAACAAGCAATCACTTTGCATATGGAAAGATTATGCTATATAGAAATGTATGAATACTTTTGCGGTGCTAACTTTGTAAAATACCGGGACTATCCAAGAGATACACCAAGCATAGAGAAAAATCGAATTGAGAATCATATAAAGTGATAGGATAGTCTATTAATCTATTGATATTGGGTATTGATTGGATTGAAAGAAGAGAAGCGAGTATAAGAGCAAGTTTTTAATTATTATTCCATATAACAAGATGAGTTCATATACATGATTCAAAAATGACCATCTTGACATAATTGAGAAGACGAAATAAATTATGCGAGACTATAGCATTCATGAGAAGAATCATGTCTACTATGGCAATTTGGAGTATTTATGAATGATTGCTCTCAGATTTTGGGTATATTTGAAGGTTATAAACCTTCAACTACAATCACAAATCGGCAAAACAATCAATTTAGTAAATAAGACCTCAAACCCTTACTACCTTATCATGCACAACAAGAATTGACAATAAAAGTCATCGCTATTGAAGTCTTAACTAACAAAGTTGAGTTCGAACAATATATATATAATCGATCAAGATATATCAAATATACCAACCGAACAACAAAGCTAATCTGTGATCGGTCCACTATGTTAACAATTGAATTAAGCGATAGAAAAATCAACGATAAATGATTACTTCATCGACACAATTACGATCGGAAAGTTAATTGAACTAAAGAAGTCACCGCGAGAGATCACAAAGCTAGCCGAGCCAAATTGAGTCTCTTGGAACATATTAACTTAATCACAGATGAACAAATTGAACTAAGCAGTACTTCAGACTTTCATGCATTGATTGAATCAAAACTTCTAAAGCATGTAAGTCTACGGTTTAAGGCCTCATTCACAGGACAAATTGTCTCTATCATTAGTTACCCTATTATCATCACAGAGCAATACCTCTCCCTCCAGCCAGCAAGAAACAAATGCAGTATCTGAAAAACTTACAATGCGGCAACTTTCGGCGGCGGGGAGGAGTCGGCGGCGTGGGGAATAAGAGTCAGCGGCGGGGGGAGGAGTCGGCGGCCGGGGGAGGAGTCGACGGCGTGGGGAAGAAGAGTCAGCGGCGGGGGGAGGAGTCGGCGGCGTGGGGGCGACTCGGCGGCGTGGGGAAGAGTCTCACGTGGGAAGAGTCGTGTCGGGAGGAGTCGACGGCGTGGGGGGGAGTCGGCGGCGGGGGAAGGAGTGCACGGCGTGAGGAGGAGAGGGAGGAAGGAGTGCACGGCGATTCGGCAGCCGGGGGAGGAGTCGGCGGCGACGTTGGCGGTGGAGGCGAAGAAATCGTGGTGCGGGAGCAATTCAGGAGTGGGCGGGAGCTAGGGCAAAAAAATGGAGGAGCGCGCGAGTAAATTGTTCACTCTCCCTCATTACTATCGGTTTTCCAAAAACACCGATAGAAATACTGAGGCATATTCCTATCGGTTTTCAACTAAAACCGATACAATTATAGTATCTCTATCGGGTTTGTAAAAGAAAACCGATAGAAATACTTGTACTAAGGAAAACCCTAGGAGTGATATTTCTATCGGTTCTAAAGTAAAACCGATAGAAATACTTGTACTAAGGAAAACCCTAGGAGTGATATTTCTATCGGTTCTAAAGTAAAACCGATACAACTGAAGGATAATATTACTATCAGTTTTATTACAAAACCGATACAAATGATTATGTATATGTGTCGCTTTCGAATAAGAACCGATACAAATATAGGCACTATTTGTTTTCCCGACAAACCATACTGATCTGAATTCTGAGATATATCGATCAAAGAGTGAAAAGGCCATATCTTTTGCACACATAGTTGGAATTATTTGAAAGTTTGCGTAAACATACTTTGTGATACTCAGATCTTTTCTAAAAAGGATTTTGGCAAAATGAGTAAGCATTGAAAACAGAAGCCCAAATTCACTTTGTAGGCATACTTTTTGGTCAAAGAGTAGAAAAGTCAAATCTTTCTCAAATAAAGTCCAAGTATTCGAAAATTCTTAAATGATTTGATGTAGAGTGCCTTCTTTTTATTCCATTAAGTAGCTACATACCACAATGCATTGACAAAATTTGAGAAAGTTCCATACGTACACATAACCTTTGCAAACACATATCAACTGATACAATGATGTACTCCTTTTATTTACAATATAACCCTTCTTGATGATCTACACGCATATAATTTCTTCCATGTGTGTCGTTGTCACCGCTAAGACAGCCCCATCCGCAAACGGAGGTATTTCATCGAATTGGTCGTATTCTTCTTCATCTATGACATTTTCGACACCAACGATCCGCCGCTTACCATAAAGGACGACGTGCAACCTCGGATTGGCGGATCACGCACATAGAAGACTTGATTTGCTTGCTTCGCAAGTCTGAATGGGTCATCTTTATAGGCGAGTCTGTTGAGATCCACAAGAGTAAAACCTCTCTTGTCGACCTTCACTCCATGTGGAAGTCCCACCCACTTACATCGAACAATGGAATCTGGTATATTCCGTGTCGAGCTCCCAAATTTCTTGATCACCCGTAATAAGAGTTCATTGCCATTGAGGATCCTCCTTTCGATGATGTTCATCGGACAAAGCATCTATCTTGACACATTTATTTTGAGCAAGTACTCTTCGCATCGACTTTCGATGTAAAAGGTGTACCCATTAATATCGTACCCTCGCCATGTCGTACATTAAATCTAGGTCCGTCGACCAACCATTTGATAGTATCACTAACAGAGACCTCGCCTCTGTTTGAACCATGTTAGAAATCTATCGTTGTGTTCTCGCATGATGGAAAGCTCATCCATATGTGGATTCTCTTCTCGTAAAATCGACTTGTGCCGCTTCGATATACCCCGCAAACTTCTTTGTCTTTGCAAGATGTCGAGATCGCTTTGCAATACATATCAAAGCTGTGGCCTCGTTAGTTTCGCTAGCAGTTCCTTTGCCGATAATGCGCCCTCATGGCGAGATAGAGAACACCGATTGCTTGTCTTCTCCGAGATAGTCCACGCAGAACTCAATAACCTCTTCACCCCATAACCTTCCACAATACTACCCTCGGGTTTCGACCGATTCCTCACGTAGGACTTTAATATACCCATGTACCTCTCGAGCGGATACATGTAACGAAGAATGCGGGCCACATATCTTAATCTCTCGACAAGGTGAACAACAAGATGGACCATGGCGTCGAAGAACGATGGTGGGAAATGCATCTCAAGGCGACATAGAGTCTGCACCACCTCACTCTGTAAGTTGTCTAGCATATCGGGGTCAATAACTGCGGAGATCGCATTGAAGAAATATGAGCTTCGTGATTGCAAACTGACATCCTCAAAGAGAATATTTCGATAGGCCCGGGAGCATTTGGGTCATCAAGACATGGCGATCGTGGGACTTCATGCCCAACAACTTCAAATCATCCATGGACACCGGCTTCTTAATGTTTGCGGAGTAGCGGATGGAACTTTAATACCTTGGAGACATTTGCAGAGATCTTCTTTCTCCTTCTTGGGCAGGTGTAGCATGCGGCGGGGATGTACGGACCTTTCCCATCCTCCTCTATCACTTTGCAAGCCCGGCCCGATTCCCATGTAGGCCATGTCGCGACGAGCATTCACACCATCCTTGGTCTTCCTGTATGTTCAGCAGATACCAACCAAATTGTCGCAGACATTCTTCTCAACGTGCATGACATCAATACAATGTCGGACATCTAACTCCTTCGAAGACGGCAAGTCCCAAAATATGGACCTCTTCTTCCAAATTGTCCTAGTACGAACAGATTTCGACTCTTTCCGTCTTGAAGTTCAATATCCTCCACACGTGAATATACTTGCCTTCCACTCATAGGGCTGCGGGGCGAACGGACTTCCCTCTTCCTATCAAATTTGTCATCCATTTTACTGAGATCGATGACTTCGAGGTAGAAACCTACGGTGACCCATATACACGGTTTTCTTGGAATTCGGTAGCCATAGGCTCTCGGTCTCCTCTTCACAGATAGGACACGCTTTGGCTCCTTTCAGATCTTGTACCCGCCAAATTACCAAGCTACGGGAAATCATTTATGGTACAAAATACCATAGCTCGAGGGTGAAATACTCTCTTTGTATGCATCCCACACCACGACCCCCTCATTCCACAATTGTACCAAATCCTCGATCAATGGTGCAAGGTACACATCAATATCATTTCATTTGTTTGGGTCCGAGATTAGCAAGGACATCATGATATACTTCCGCTTCATGCACAACCAAGGAGGGAGGTTGTAGATACACAATGAATCGCCACGTCTTTGTGGGCCGCTCATGTTACCAAGCGGATTCATTCCATCGGTACTCAACCCAAACCTTATGTTCCTCATTTCGGCACCAAACTCCTCATGTTTCCAATCGATGTTTCTCCATTGAGCGAATCGGCGAGGGTGTCTCACTTGCCATCTTCCTTTCGAGACTCATAATGCCAACACAACAATTTTGCCTCTCTGGGATTTGCAAACAACCGCTCAAGGCGGGAATGATGGGCAAGTACCACAATACCTTGGCGGTGCACCTTTAGTGACCTCTTCACCATCGTTGCCTCGGCTCTTACGCTTCTTGTCGTTACGCTTCTCCTTTTGTTTGTACCGGGCACACCGCACATCGGACAAGCGTGCATCTCGATATGCGTTCACGGTACAAGATGCAATCATTAGGACATGCATGTATCCTTTCTATTTCTATTCCCATGGGACACAAGAGCTTCTTCGCTTCATAAATGCTTGTTGGCAACTCGTTTCTTCCGAAGCACATCCGATAGAAGAACTAGAAGTGCATTGAAACTTGTATCGTCCAGCGGTGTTTTGCCTTGATTCGAACAATGCAAGGACCGAACCCAACTTGGTGTATTCCGCTTTGCAACTTTGTGAACAGCGGTTTGGCATAAATCTTCCATCAAGCTTTTAAACTTTTGAACTCTCTTTCCGTGTAATTACCTCCACATCCCATAACATTTGCTCCAAATTCTCATCCTCAAACATATCATGTTGCAACTCGTCATCCGGTTCCACCGTATCTTACGTTACACAGGAAGGGTACCACATCTCGCCGTGATGGATCCAACACGTGTAATTCCTCACAAAGCCACGTCGAATCGGTGGTCCTCGATTTGAGCCGAAGTTGTTAAATCTTCTCGATTGGTGCAATCAATGCAAGGACAATATATGAAGTTTACACCCTCCTCACAATGTCCTCTTCGCAATTTTTTGAACTCCTTAACACCCTCCGAAATTCAGCACTCAAACGACTTTTACGATACATCCATTCCTTACGGTCCATCTGTAATTAAACCGCACAATAAATATTGAGACACCTAGCTAGCTATTTGAAATATTGAGACATCATTTGGTTAATATTACCTTTATGTAAATAGAGGACAGGTTCCAAGATATATAAAATATGTACTCCCGATCGAGATCTAGATTCTTCTCGGTTTAGTGCTTTGAATTCCTTACATAGGAGACCTACATTTTTAACATCAACAATGATATCAAATAATCTAATTATATAGCTCTTGTAGTACTTGCAAATCTTTTGACTACAACAAAACAAAACAAGGGTACCAACGATGACTCCTAATCTCTAAATAGGTTAGGTCCTAATCCCATTCGAGGATATGTGGTTGGGAAAGTTCCTAAGTTGTTGTACAACTCAGAGAAAATTTTGAACATCTCATTTGTTCTCCATATACACGTCTCGACAACAGGTCAAGAGGGTGTGTATATGGAGAACACCAGGAGACGATGCATCAAATCTACTCTGAGTTGTACAACACACCAGAACTTGCCCAAACCACATATCCTCAACTATCCAATTAAAAACGTGGACAATTCGAGATCGCTCACTTATAAATATGCCATTTTGTTCGCATATTTATAAACAAGCATCCTCGAGCAGAGACGAGGTTCAAGCCTAAACTCTAGCATTTATCACATGATAGAAATTAACAATAATTCCATATTAACAAGAGCACTACAATAATTAAATAGATGTGTGCTTGACAAATTAATAGAGAGTGTGAAATCGATAGCATATACTCAATTCGATTGCAACTTAAACTTTATTCACGATGTATCAAAATTACCTAGTGCAAAATTGAAGGGTTTAATTTAAAGGCGGATTGCTCACATTTTGAAGAAAACAGCAAGCGAGGGTAAAAGAAGGAATCTCCTCAAGATAAGGCTTCAAATTTGCCCTCTTAACACCTATCCTTGAGGACTTCAAATTTTATCATCCAAGTATTGCTTCCAAGCCACGAATATGAGCTGTTTTCTTGGTGGCGGCGGAGAAATCTCCTCTGGAACAACAATGAGATCTTGTTCCCGAGTGGTATATATAACCTAGCGAGGCACATCACAATCGATTCTCAACTAAACAAATGATAGTGATTTCGCGTTTATCACTATCGGTTCTTTCCATAAAGCGATAGTGATGATCACGTGAACATCACTATCGTTTCTTCTTGAACCGATAGTGATGTATACCCACATCACTATCACTTCTATAAAAAGAACCGATAGTGATGTATACGTGATCATTACTATCGCTTATTTTCTTGGAACCGATAGAGATGATCGTCCATATCACTATCGCTTGTTAGTTGAGAACCGATTGAGATATGTCGAGTCCATATCACAATCACTATAATCTCAGAACCGATAGTGATTATTACTAACAACCCGTCCGAAGTTATCTATCACAATCGTTGTTTCCTGAAAACTTAAGAACCGACACAGATAAAGCGATAGTAATGTGCCGTTCTGTAGTAGTGGGACTGCCTTCATCGGTTTTTACCGATTTTCGTTCCAGTCTCAACGTTCGTTAACTCGCCGTTGTGACTGCGGGGGGTGTTAGACTATATTTGGGTTGTTATCTCGTCATGGCTCTCCTTCCTTATCCTCCTGATTCTGTTGCTATAAATCAGTGATTGATTACGGAAGTCTGAGGCCTATATATGTATTTCTCCCTGATCAATACGATTGTGTGTTGAGTCTCTCTCCTCTCTAACCTTTCCACAGGGTGCACAGCACCAACAAGAGGCTGAACCCCGACGTGTCCCTGAGCGTGGTGGCCATGCGAACCCCCGGGTTCAGCGGCGCCGACCTCGCCAACCTCATGAACGAGGCCGCCATCCTCGCCGGCCGCCGCGGCAAGGACCGCATCACCGTCAAGGAGATCGACGACTCCATCGACCGCATCGTCGCTGGCCTCGAGGGCGCCAGCATGACCGACGGCAAGAGCAAGGTGCTCGTCGCCTACCACGAGATCGGCCACGCCGTCTGCGCGTAAGTACAGCTTCGGAGCTTCCTTTCTCTCAACTCGTATCACATGATCATTTCACGGTGAAGACGTGCAAAGACGAATCGATCTTGTTGATTTGAGCGCGCGCGCTTGCAGGACGCTCACGCCGGGGCACGACGCTGTGCAGAAGGTGACGCTGATCCCGCGCGGGCAGGCCCGCGGCCTGACGTGGTTCCTACCCGGCGAGGACCCGACGCTGGTGTCCAAGCAGCAGATATTCGCTCGGATCGTGGGCTGGCTTGGCGGCCGCGCCGCCGAGGAGGTGATCTTCGGGGAGCCCGAGGTGACCACGGGCGCGGCGGGGGACCTGCAGCAGGTGACGCAGGTGGCGCGGCAGATGGTGACCACGTTCGGCATGTCGGAGATCGGGCCGTGGGCGCTGACTGAACCGGCCGCGCAGAGCGGCGACGTCGTGCTGAGGATGCTGGCCAGGAACTCCATGTCCGAGAAGCTCGCCGCCGACATCGACAGAGCCGTGAAGGCCATCATCGACGAGGCCTACGAGGTCGCCAAGGCGCACATCAGGAGGAACCGGGCGGCCATCGACCAGCTAGTGGACGTGTTGATGGAGAAGGAGACGCTCAGTGGCGACGAGTTCAGGGCGGTCTTGTCGGAGCACGTTGACATTGCCCGGGAGCAGCGGGAAACGGCTGCGCGAACAGAGCTGGCTACTGCTTGAAAGTTGAAACTCGGAGCAGTAGTGCATCACGTAGTGTAGGAGGAATACATAGCGTGATGTAAATATGCAATGTAATGTACTTCACATGATTGATGCAAGTTCTCTTCATACAATCAGGAGTAGAGCCCAATTAATTTTGCTTAATTTTTGTCTATGCAATTGTTATTCTCCCAGAAGACAGTTCTCTGTCCAAGCAATAGCATCCGTCGAAGTACTAGAAGAAACGACTGCATTTAGCCGTATCAACCCTAGCCTCAACAGATCCTTGGATAAAACAAGGGTAAGAATCTATTTTAGTCCTGAAAAGATACATCAAGCCACCAAATTTATACATCTCAGAATGTAGATGATACACAATAGTTTACCTGATCCAGGGTAATGTGATGCCTAAAGATTCATGGTATGCTGTGGCAGAACCATCTGCCCAATTCTGTTCCTAGTCATACTGCAATTGACTGATATGGTATCATGGTATGCCGCTGCAAAATTAATAAACCACTAAACCACAGTTTGACCATGCCCCACAAGCAAGAGGGTAAGTAATCATATGATTAGTGCTAAAGCATTGTTGAGCATTGCGAAAAGCATTGTTTAGTCTACCAGTGAGATGAAAATTACACGATTAAACCAAGATTGTTCCAGGGATGCATTGTGCAAAGCTGAAATCGGGAGATAAAAGAAACATATAATGATATACAGAGAAAAACATATATCTTCCAAATGCCAGTTAGATTACTAGTATATTCATTCCTAGTATATAAGAAAACCTGACCGGACAGAACTATGGCAGATACATAGGACACGCTAGATTCCCATGAGAACACTGCAAAAAGGACTTGGCACTATTTTGAGTCAGATGTGAGTTGCTTGGCAAGTTGGCATGAGTACTTTCTGACTCATCTTGATGCCTCCCCAGCTTCCATAGCCAAGAGCCGTCTCTTCTTGTAGTTTGCTTTGAAGTAGGCCTGCCTAAACCTCTTCGTTTTCTCCTCGAGCTGAACATATGGCTTCTTCTCCAGGTGCTTCCTCTCCTGCTGAGCATATCTACCACTACCCTCAGCTGCTCTTCCCCGTTAGCGTTGCCCACCATCTGCAGAACCTGCACCGCGATCGATCTCGCAACTGATTACACTTTGAAGGAATGCGGACTTTTAGCTAATACATAATTAGACATTTGACACTGAAGAAAGAAGGGACCTGGACATTGTTGATGAGGGCCTGCGAGCTCTTCATCATCTTACGATGCGGCCACCTGGGGATGCCCAACTCTCTGCATCTCTTCAGGAGGGTGAGCCCAAGGTTCAGCTCTCATGTCTCTTGTGTGATTGGCATGTAGAAGTACCGGGACACGAGCTCGAACGTCTATTCTTTCTCCTCTGATCCTACAAAAGGCTCTGGCTCGTGATCTTGTGCGTGAGAAAAGGTTTGTAAATTTGTGAAAAATAAGAAGCTCTTCCATCACATCCTCGTTGCACTTGACATCACCTTGTCCGACACCGAAACATGGAGCAACAACGATGGAGATGGAGAGGATGATCCATAAGAGAAGACTAAGGGCGGTGACAACTTCACTGGGATGTGCTTCATGGTCAACGAAAACGGCATCAGTAACAACAACCTCTACAGCGAGCCTAAGGAGGTACCTACCTATGACGAGCTCAATGATACTTTCTGCAAGCTAGAAAAATTTCATGCTAAAGCTATATCTAGAGGTAGATGTTTGGAGTTAGAGAAAGAGGTAAGTAGTCTATCATGGGAGATAGCTTCACTTAGATTTACTTCCTTCCATGACGCTGATTGTGTTCTCTATGATGCCTTACTTGTAGATCTTGAGAATCTAAGAACTATGCATGATAGTGTGCTTTCTGAAGTAGAGGCCTTAGAGGAAAAAAATGCTAACTGTAGTACTACTGATACTATTCCGATTGATGCTAGCTTTCTTCATACACATACTAGTCCTTCCTATGACAACTGCTCTAAATTGCTTGCTAAAATCAATGTCATGAACATTCATCTTAGGAAGTTTTTTGTTAAAAATGAAGAACTTATATAATTTGCTTCTTATGACTCAGTCAGCTCATATGAGGGTTGTAGACAACTAAAACTTGACAATGACATTTTAAATATCAAGTGTGATAAACTTGCTAAGTACCTGTTAGCTAATTCACAAGTTGCATGTGCTAGTTGTGCTTAGATTGAGAAGGATATGGGTAAAATCCATGATGAACTTAGAAAAAAGCTAGAGGCCCAGACCACTAGGGTTAGAAATCTCAAGTGTGTACCTTATGAGACTCTCAAGATTGAGACAACTGTTCTTAGGGAAAAAATGCATATATTGTTCGCTCTTCTTTATCTGGTTCTTTATCTTCATCTTCCCATATTCTTCATGTGCTTCTCTTTTCTGAGAGTGTGAGTAACTCATGATCACTATAGAGAAGTTTGTTGGACGCAAGAAAAAAACTCAATTTCATCATAGACCAGTTTAAGATTAGTAAATTCAATCAGAGCCTAGAATTTGACTACTTGGAGTATGCTCGGACACATCCTCCAAAGTAGCCCCTCCTGTAGCTTCTGTCTCTAGTAAGGCAAAATATACTTGTATATTCTATCAAAAAGATAGAAATTTGACTTAGTTCTGCTTTAGACGTGTCATGATTGCACAGCGTGAGTGCGGTCGTGTTCTTAGGGGTATTTTGGGTCATTCCCAGACTCGGAGTGCTCCTAAGGCATCCATAGCTTCTAGACATGGTAGAGTTTCTTCTGTTTTTGGACAGTGTCCAGAACTTAGTTTTTAGGCTATTTTTTCTTGTTTTTGTCCTAAAGCTGCTCATGGTTAATCTTTTCGTTGTTCTTTTGATATTCCTCGTTCTTTTCATCGAGGTAGATATCAGCGGTGTGAGGTGTTTCCTTGTAGGAGATTTGGGCAGCGTTACTAGGATGGTCTAGCATTTGCACAATGATGGACCAACCCAGTCAGCTCATAAATCTTCTACTAGGGTTGCTTCTGGATTTGTAAGAGGAGTCACGGAGAGACACTAGAGTCCAATCTTTTTATTCCTGTAACAAGCACTTCTGCTTGTCGTGTGATTCAGTATCGAGTTCTCAGATCTGCATTTGTTTATCATTGTACTGAGTTATCGACCTCTCACTTTCTGTCATCAAGGTTCGTCAGGCTGGGAAGGGAGACGCTTGGCTTGTAGACTCTGGTTGTTCTTGCCACATGACCAGAGACTCCTATTGGTTCTCTTCCTTAGCCTATGCCCCAGGTGATGAGCAAATCACCTTTGGGGATGCTTCTTCTGGTTGCATCATCGCCAAAGGTTCTATACGTATTAATGAAAATTTCTTTCTTAAGGATGTTTCCTCGGTTAGTAAGCTGTAGTATAATTCACTTTCTATTTCTTAGTTTATCGATATTAATTTCGAGGTAATCTTTAAGCGTAATGCCTGTAGAATTCTCGATTCTTCTGTAGGGTTGATTTGTGGGATTTCTAGGTTTGGGAGTCTTTCGTGCTATTTTTGTTGATTCTCTTCGTGGCCTAGTTGCTTCTGAGTCCGGTGATTTCTTCTTTTAGCATAGAAGACTTGCTCACATTGGATTTGATCATTTGATCCAATTTAGTAGCCATGATCTCATTCGTGGTTTGCTCAACTCAAAATGGTCAAAGACTTGGTTTGCTTTCCTTACCGATATGGAAAGATAGTTGCTTCTTCTCATCCTCTAGTCATTGTTGTGATGACTGATGCACCAGAATAGCTTTTACATATGGACACTGTTGGTCTAGCTAGAGTGCAATCAAAGGGTGGGAAGTGGTATGTTCTTATCATTGTCAATGATTTTTCGAGATGACTAAGGCTTGAAAAGTGGTTGCAAGTCGAGAAGATAAGGAACCAGAGTATGAAGCATTGGTGATAGACATGGCGGCCAATGGCATAGATCAGGATTAGACTTAGAAAGGAGTCAAGATCCAAAATGGTTAAGGAAGCCAGTGCTGTCATGGTGAAGCGATCAAGGACACATGGCGCGCGAAGTGATTTGGGCCCATTTGCAAGTGAGGACGGTTCAGGGGAGTCCAAATATATGAGAGACTTGGTGGCAAGTCATTGAGGCCACGTGGAAAGCGTGAAGCATAGCGATGCTTTAAGGAGAAGGAAGACCTGTCATTGGAGCAAATAGTCATTTTACTCAATATCGGTGTCTGAGCGGTTTGGAAAATCACGGCGGTAGCCTAAGTAGTTTAGGTCAAGCCAAAGTGGTGTTGGATGCAAATTCAGACTCGCGAAGCAGATTTAACATCAATGTAATGGCCGCTTTAAGAAGCATGCTTGTATGAGTGCAAAATTCGTTAAGAGTGTTGGGTTTCAGATTAGTCTATGTAAGAGTAGATGGTATCTACTTGTATATCTAGAGATAAATCTCTAGACTATAGATTAGAGCTTTTACAAGATTTTAGTTTTCCTGTGTGTGTTAGTGCTCCTTAGGAGACTTGCCTTTAGGTGAGAGGCTTTGTAAACCTTCCTCATGATCTGAATGCAAATCATCACTTTGCTCAAGTTTTTGCCTCAAGTTTTATCTTCTTCTTGCATTACTCTTGATCTTTTAGAGAATAGTTTTGAGGAAATTCTTAAGCTCTTCTAAGAATTTTAGATCATGATCAAACTCAAAAAATTTATAAAATTCTAACCCTATAATTGTCTTATTTTTGTTCATTCTATTTTTTATTTTTAAAGATAATAAATGAAGTTCAATTATTTTGAAAATTTTTATGTATAATTCTAGACTTCTAGACATAGTACCATAAATTTTTAGAGCATTGTCTAGCTTGTAAAATTTTATAGTGTTTCTGCTAAAATTATAAAATATCTCAAAAATTCAGTTTTTCAACAAATTGTCTTAGAAGATGACTTTCTTAAAGGTTATTGGGGCAATTCCAATCAAATCTGGCCCTCAAAACATAAAATCCTGCCTTAATACCCGAGATTTGGCCAAATCTTGCCGAAATTTTTTGAGATTACTCTAGCATTTTGATTTTTTCTTTAAATTTGTCGACGAATCGGGAACCGGTCCCTCGCCGAGCTTACTTGTTGAATGAGGGATCAACCTAGGGCCCCTTTTTCGCGAGGGGTGTAGCGTCCGAGACCCTACCGAGCTACGGGACAAGATAGTTGGAGTGATTGCAAAGCACAGAGGGAGACTTTTTTGACCTGGTTCGGGCCTCTCGCAGAGGAGATAACAGCCCTACGTCCAGTGATTGCACTGATATGTAAAGGTGACTACAAAAGCTGCATACAAGTAAGTGTGAAAGTCTAGTGGAGCCAACTTAGCCAGAAGGCACCCGCAACCCTTCGCACGAGAGGGTATTTATAGGGGATTACAGGCGACAAAGCATTTATTACTGGGCGCCCATCGTTCTTGGGCGTCGTAGGGTCATTGCGCGCCGCCACCGGGCACGCGCGATGTGGGTACAATGGCGTGTATTACGGTAGCACAGACCACGGGCGACCCATGATTAATGCAGACCGCCTTGTGAGCCGTGCGGCTTTTGGGTGAACTTCGAGGTGTCATTGACGGACTGAGTCGCAAGGTTGATAACACCCGAGCAAGCATGCTCAGGGAGGGGAGCTTAACATCAAGGTCGGAAGGTCGGGGGACTCTACGCAGGGACGGCGCCCGGGCTTGGGCATGCTCGATCTTTGGCCGAACTCGATGGTCGCATAGCGATAACCAATCCCCGACAGCTAGCCCCCGAGGCTAAAGGGGGAAATTCGCCTTCTCAAGGCATCCGCCTTAAGCCTCCAAATTCCTGGAGTGGGGTTGGAGCCCTGCGGTGAAGGACTACTGCAGCATCCGAGCAACGCCTGCTCGGGGACGAGGATCTTCGCGGTGAAGGACTACCGCAGCATCCGAGCAACGCCTGCTCGGGGACGAGGATCTTCGCGCGGCGACTACCGCAGATTCGAGCAACGCTGCTCGGGGACGAGGATCTTCCAAAGTGAAGGACTACTGCAAAGCATCCGAGCAACGCCTGCTCGGGGACGAGGATCTTCGCGGCGGCGAAGGACTACCGCAGCATCCGAGCAACGCCTGCTCGGGGACGAGGATCTTCGCGGCGAAGGACCACCGCAGCATCCGAGCAACGCCTGCTCGGGGACGAGGATCTTTGCGGCGAAGGACTACCGCAGCATCCGAGCAACGCCTGCTCGGGGATGAGCGTACCGGCCTGAGGATCGACCTTGACAATGCCTTGAAGAAAGAAAGGGAGGAAATCGTGAGGGTTCCTTCTCTGCGAAGCCTGGCAGGTACGACGCTGACAGCTTTTGGGAAACCACGCCGCTACGGGGCGGTTTCGGGGACCGAGCCGCCACGCACTGGCCATCGGCGCGAGGGACGATTTTCCCGCCCGCTCGACTTCTCCGCCTATAAATATCAGGCGGGAACAGTTTCTGGGAACCTTTTCTCCCCCCACGACTCGCAATTAAACTTGAGAAAGTGTTTCATCCTTCGAACTTCCTTTCGCCGTTCCGACGACCTTCCCCACAACGCCTTCGATGGCAAAGTTCAGCGTAAGCAAGGCCACTGTGGAGAGGCTTCGGGTGCTCCAGGACTTTGGGTACCTCGGCGTCGGTACCTAGCGGCTTCCGGCCGGCGAGGCGGCACCGGTGCCACGCACCGACGAGATAGTTGCGTGCGAGCTGTACATCACCAACGGGCTCCGGATGCCCGAGAGCGAATTCCTGGAGACGTGCTCCTAAACTGTGAGTGCGAACTCATCCATCTGAACCCCAACTCCATCCTTGTCTTGACGATCTTTGCCCATCTCTGCGAGGGTTTTGTGGGCGTCCTTCCTACGCCGAGCCTTTTCTTTCATTTCTATTCCTTGTTCCGTACCGGGGGCACCTCCCTCGTTGGCTCCCGGTACTTCCGCCTCCGGAACAACCGCCCGTACGACTACCCCCCCTTCTCCCTCAAGGATTCCGTGGCCTGATGGGCCGAAAACTGGTTCTACCTGCGGAAGGCGGAGGGGAGCACCTTGCGCTACACCGAGACGGCGGCACGCTACTTCGAGATGCCGTGCCCGCCCGTCGCGCCTGAGGAGGAGCGGACGCTAATGGTGATCGGCGAGCTCACGCAGATGGGGCTCACCGGCCGGGACATCGCCCGCGACTTCCTTCGGAACAGGGTGTGCCCTCTGAGGAGGAGGGAGCACCCCTTCTTCAAGATCATCGGATGGGACGACCTGACCCGGGAGGGCACCTCCTGTAAGTTCCACGACCCTGGAGGGATCTTGTTTTGTTTCTGTTGCTCTGGGTCCGTGCTGACTTCGTTTGCCGGCTTGAAACAGCCCCAGACTTCGACTGGACGGAGAAGAGGGTGGCCGAGTTGTTCGGTACCCTCAAGGGCAAGGAGCTCGAGCGCAAGCGGCAGGTCCCGAGCAATGTGCTTGAGCGGGGCGAAGTGGTAAGTTGCTTCATAGTTCGTGCCCGGGGGAGAGCATCCCGAGCTCTTCTAATGTTTTCTTCGTGCATTGCCGCAGGAGAAGCTCGCCTTGGACCTGGCAGTGGCCGAGCTCGCGCCCTCGGCGGGTGGCAAGGGAGTACTTATCCCAGCCTCCCGGGCCAAGGGCTCGAGGAGCAAGAGGGGCGCCCCGCCACCGGCGACCACCCGGTCGACGAAAAGGCAGGCGACCGCGTCCAAGGTCTTGCCGGCGCCCCACAAGGAGTACGCCGACCGGAAGGAGGAGGTAAGGCGCTTGAGGCTCTGGCTGGGGAACTATAGTTTGAGGGCCCAAGTGGAGCAGATCGAAGCAGAGGGAAGACTGATCGAAGGGATGGTACAGGCCGAGCGGGAGGCACTGAAGAGGGAGCTCGCCAAAATGAAGGCCGAGGTCGAGCAAGCCAAGAAAGACCGGGCCCTCGCGATCGCCAACCTGGAAGCGCATCACCCCATGGCCAAGCGGGGAAGCTCAGAGGGGGCGCTGGTCGAGATTGACATGGAGAAGGTTGACCCTTGCCTGGCTAGAATTACCCAGGCCGCGGAAAAGAGGGCCGAGATGGTGGTTGCGGCCGCCGCGGACCCAGCCGCCGGTGGCGACGGAGGCCTGGCCGAAGGTGAGTCTTGAGATTTGCCCTTCTTCGCTTCCTTTGCTCTTTGCTTTGCGCGCCCGAGCTAACCCCACTCTCTCGATGTGGGCGAAAATAGCTCGTAGGGCCTTCCCGAACTGTCGCAGGATAGCTTACGAGCTTATTGATTGTGCCTTAGCGGGGGTGCTCGCCGACGCCGCCGACATTGTGATGGCCGAGGGCGTGGGAGTGGTGGAGAAATTCGTCGCCGACGACCGGGTCGAGATGGACCCCCCCCCAGAGGGAACGCTCCCCCTGGGCGGGCTTCCCGACCACCCCCACACAGAGAACGCGGAAGGAGGGGAGAAGGCCGACCTCACGGCCCCGAGCGAAATGGCTGCTCAAGAAGGCTCGGTGCCTCCTGGCGAAATACCTGCCCGAGATGAGGGCGTGAAGTCCCCGGGCGAACCGCATGCCCAGGATGAGACGCTTCCCGCCCCGGGCGAACCGCATACTCGGGCGGATGTTTTACCCCCGAGCGAACAACATGCTCAGGCGGATAGTGAGAACACTCAGAGCGAGAGCGCCGCTCACGAGTGGGGCTTGGTACCCCAGGGCGAAGTTCATGCCCAGGGGGAGGGTTCTTCATCCTTGTCCAACCCGCCCTTCTGGAAGGGCCCAGAGGAAACGCGGAGCCCCCTGCCGAAGCTGGCAGATTTTCCGAGGAGGGAGGTCACCGAGTGCTTCCGAAATGACCTCCGCGCGTGCCTTGATCAGGTGAGGATGTTTCTTTTGCCTTCGATCGTGGTCCCCCTCCTTAGCTTCTTCGGGATGGTATCTGAAATTTTCTGGATTGCAGGTCCTTGAAAAGACCATGGAGGGCTTCGACGTAGCAATGGAGGTCCCTGAGGCCACGGCCCAGCTGCTAATCGACCACGAGGCCCGCCTGGCGGAGGTTGAGCAGACGTTGGTCGACTTCAAGCTCAGGGACAGGCTGCTCGTGCTTAGATGCCGCCAGGCGGAGAAGGACGTTTCCCAAGGTAGGGAGAGGATCCTCGAGCTCGAGCAAGAGCTTGAGCAAGAAAGGTCGTGCTCCCGCTAGGCCAAGGAAGGTACCGCCACTGAGAAAGAGAAAATCCACACGCTCGAGCAGGAGCTCGAGCGGGAAAAGAAGCGGTCCCTTGATGCCGGAGAGAAGACCCTCAAGCTCGAACAAGAGCTCGAGGCGATGAAGCAGCACTCCGGCGCCCTTGAGGCGAAGGTGGCAGAGCTGGGACGGGCAGCGCGAGCAGCCGCCGACCTTGAGGAACAAGGAAATGAAGAGGTCGAGCAGCTCCGCGAAGAAGCCCGTGAAGGTCGCGAAGCCCGCCGGAAGCTAATCGATAAAGAGGCCAAGATTGATGAACTAAATGAAGCTATCATGACCCTCAAGGAGCGGCCTTGCGGTCGTGAGGAGATTTCTTCCTTTTTCTTTTTCTTTGGCGATTTTTGGATGGCTTTTGATATCGCCGGTGGGACATGTAACTATCTTTTGCTTAAGGGTTGCTTCCGGTTCAGTGCTTCTTTTGTCCTTGCCTGGCTTTTTCCTGTAAATAAAAACCACGAGGCAAACAGCAAGAAGTAGGTCGGTCGTAGGTTAGGACGACATGTGGGCGACACTAGCCCGGAATGCGCAACACAATGATAACGCGTCTTTTAAGAAAGAAGTAACGTTACGCTAGTAAGATAGGACGAAGTACTTGGTCGAGATTTTTAAAATGATGCCAGGGTGGCAACTCGCTCTCCCCTTAGCCCCCGCTACGAACGAGGGTCGCGCGCCTATGATGCGAGCACAGGCTCGTTCGTAGGAGAGTTGGGAAAGATTACCCCCCCTGACCAAGGTACCGGCCTCTCCGAGGAGTGAAAGTGGTTTTGGTCGGGGGGAAGAAGGAGCAAGGCCGAGGCTTCCTTGACGCTTGAGACGCACACCCTTTGCCCGTGTTAAGTAGTATGGTCGTAGCGAGGAGAGGCGACGTTGCCCGACGAGGTCTTTGACGACCGAACTGCAAGGTGAAGTAAACCTCGGGACCGACCAAGAAATTTGTCAGTATCGACTTGCATCGCGGCTGTAAGAGCTCTGCGGACCAAGGTCGGCTTGTTGAGTCCGAAGCCCCCAGGTGGTGAGTTTTACTGGCGGGGTGTTGGTCGTGGCACCTTGTGTGGGCGCGCGCGCGCCCCGGCCCGAGCTTTAGGGTAGAAAAAAAAATTAGTGACGAACTACGCCCGACGCATTTGTTTCGCTACCAAGATCGTGAAAGAAATGAAAAGTATGCCCTTGCGCGAGACTGAGTCGGCTTACCAAAAGGCAGTGACCTTATATATGTACTCGCGGCATCTTGGGGGAAACAGACATTTGCGTGAGTGTAGCGAAAGTGCCACTTTCTTTAAAAAGAAAGAAAGAAAGCAGATGTATATACAAAGCGCAAAATAGAGCATAGTTTTAGACAAAGAACTTGCGCAGTTGGTCGATGTTCCACGAGCTCGCGAGCACGCGACCGTCCTCCCTCGCAAGGCGGACAGCCCCCGGGCGTGCTATCAAGATGACCGTGAACAGGCCTTCCCACTTGGGGGAGAGCTTGTTGGCCTTCGACAAATCCTGGATTCGACGAAGGACGAGGTCACCGACCTGCAGGCACGTGGCCGGATTGACTTGGCCGCGTGCCTACGAAGGGCTTGCTGGTAGACGGCGGATCGGAGCAACGCCCTTACACGCGCCTCCTCAGCGAGGTCGAGGCGACGCTCGCGACTTTGGTGGATATTGTCGGCCAGGTGAACCCTTGAAGATCCGAGCACAATTTCGGCAAGTAGGACGGCCTCGGCATCGTAGACGAGCTGGAAGGGTGTCTCGCCGTGGCGCTGCTTCGCCGTGGTGCGCCTGCACCGAGGCGGAAGGAAGCTCGTCCACCCATGACCCGCCGTGCCGGGAGAGGTCTTTGAAGACCCTTTTCTTGATTCCTTGAAGGATTTGGCCATTTGCATGCTCGGCTACTCCGTTACTCTATGGATGAGCTACAAAGGCGAAGCAGACCTTTGTTCCGATATCCTCGATGAGGCTTGGAGCAGATTATTTGGTGGCGAGTGCCATTGTGCGTGATGAGGCGATTGGGGATCCCAAAGCGTCACCACATTCTTTGCGGAAGAATCTCTTGGGCGCTTGAGTCGAGATGGTTGATCTGAGCTCGGCCTCGATCCACTTAGAAAGTGTCGATGGCGACGAGCAAGTACCTACAACCCTTTCGACCGCGGAAAAGGCGAGAATGTCGGCCCTGTGTCGAGAATGGCCACGAGAGTGGGATGGTGCAGCGCGTCTGTTGGTTTGGTGGGCCTTATGGGCGTGAAAGCGCACGCCCGGAAGTCGCCACGGCGCCGAGCATCGTCTAGAGCTGTCGACGAGAGTATTCGAGCGGAATGCTTTGCTTCTGGCGTCCAAAGGGCGAGTGAGCCCGCACATGCCCTCGTGGATATCTTTGAGAAGGAAATGCCCTCTTCTCGGGATATACATTTGGAGGACTCAAGTGCCCTTTGCGGTATAAGCGCCCTCGACCGGTTGTAGGCGGAGGACCGCCTTTGGCCGAGGAACGCATTTGCTTCCTCGGCGATTTCCGTGGGCAAGATATTGGACGAATAGCGTCATCAATCTGCACCTTGCTCGAGGAAGGAGATGTGATCGCACATCTCTGGTGCCTCCTCTCTGAGAGGAGCGGAGGGCTTTCTCGGATGCTCGGTGGCGCCCGCGGCGGGCATCTGGGGGTTGCCTCCTCTGAGAGGAATGGAGGGCTTGTGCGGATGCTCAACAAGCACCCGAGGGGCAGACATCTGCGAGAACCGACTTTGGAAAGATAGTCGGCAGGAATTGTCCTTCACGGGATGTAGAGTGCTTGAAATTTCTAAAGTACCGCTCCATCTTCCTCACTTCAACCAAGTAAAGCGCCATTGAGTGATCGGAACAACGATACTCCTTGTTGACTTGGTTGGCGACCACCGCGAATCGCCCTTCACGAGTTAGTCATTTGGACTCCGAGCGCCTTGGACACTCGTAGCCTGGCCAAGAGGCCTTCATACTCCGCCGCGTTGTTTGTTGCGGCGAAGTGTAATTGGATAACGTATTGGAGCCGATCCCCTTGAGGGGACACCAGTACAATGCCAGCCCTCGAGCGTTCAAAAGCTCAGGAGCCGTCGAAGTACATGGTCCAGCGGCCGTCTCGAGATTCTTGAGACTCAGTGGCGGGCTGGGCGGGGTTCGTCTATTCCGCTACGAAGTCTGCCAAGATCTGGGACTTAATTGCCGTGCGGGCAGCGAAGTGTATGTCGAACTCCGCAAGTTCCATGGCCCACTTCGCTGTCCGGCCGCTGGCGTCCGGGTTTCTTAGGATCTCCCTAAGCGGAAAGCTGGTCGGGATGACGACCTTGTGGGCTTGGAAGTAGTGGCGTAACTTCCTAGAAGCCATGAGCAGCGAGTACAGAAGTTTCTGGACCTCAGGGTAATGATCCTTTGGTCCGTGCAACACTTCGCTGACGTAGTATACCGGATGTTGCGTCCCTTCTCGCTCTACCGCTAGCACCGCGCTTACGGTGTGGGGTGTCGCTGCGAGGTAAAGTAGGAGTGGCTCCCCCGACCTTGGCGTGGCCAAGATCGGAAATTTGAGCAATCTTGCTTTAGCTCCTCAAAGGAGTGGTTAGCCTCCTCTGTCCAGACGAAGCCCTCGTGTCAACGAAGCGCCTTAAAGAAAGGCAGGCCACGCTTGCCTGACCGGGAAATGAAGCGACTCAAGGCCGCCATGCGTCCGGTCAGGGTCTGGACTTCCTTCACGGAGCCCAGAGGGCGCATCCTTTCGATGGCCTCGATTTTCTCCAGGTTAGCACCGATGCCCTGCGGCCCGATGAGATACCCGAGTACCTTGCCAGCTTTTACCCTAAAAACGCATTTCTCGGGATTAAGCTTTATTCTATGTCTACGGAGATTACAAAAGGTCTCCTCGAGGTCGGATACATGGCCTGAGGGGAGCTTACTCTTAACTACGATATCATCTACATATACCTCCAGGTTTCGGCCTATCTGATCCTGGAAAGTCTTCTGCATCAAGCGCTGGAAGGTCGCCCCGGCGTTCCGCAGATCGAAGGACATGGTCGAGTAGCAGAACGTGCCGAACGGGGTGATGAAGGAAGTCTTCTCCTCGTCCCCGGGGAACAAGCTAATCTGGTGGTAGCCCGAGTAGGCGTCCAAAAAGCTCATCACCTGGGACTCCGCTGTTGCGTCGACCAGTTGGTCAATGCGTGGCAGCGGGAAGTTGTCCTTCGAGCAGGCGGCGTTTAAGCCAGTGTGGTCGACACACATGCGCCACTTGCCGCCCTTCTTCTTGATGATGACAGGGTTTGCCAGCCACTCCGAGTGCTCAACCTCCCTGACGAAACCAACCTTAAGGAGCTTGTCAAGTTCCTCCCGGATGATCGCTTTGTTTCTCCGGGAAAATCGCTGAAACCAGCGCCTGAGTCTTTTATGCGCCAAACAGCTAGCTTGTGCTCAATCACTTCCTTAGGACTCGGGCATGTCGGACGGTTCCCAGGCGAACACGACCGCGCTCCTCCGGAGGAAAGTGATGAGCTCGAGTTCCTATTTGGGATCTAAGGAAGATCTCGGATAGAGGACCTTGGTCGGTCGGCCTCATTAAGAGGGACCACCTTGGTTTCTCCTCCAATTTGGAGGGTAACTTTTGGCCGAGAGTCGTCGGCGCAGTCGGGCCCTGTTGAGGCAAATTGCCGACCATGTCGAGGGACTTCTCGTCGCGATTCAGAACGCCCGATGGTCGCCTTTGACGGTGATAGCGCCCTTGGTCCGGGACCTTGCACCGGTAGGCGTGATGTGTGGCGGCCATGAACTTGGAGAGGGCCGGCCTGCCAAGGATGGCGTTGTTGGCCGACTTGAAGTCCACGACTTCGAAATTGACTAGCTCGGTCCGGAAGTTCGTGATGTCCCCGAACGTCACAGACAGGACGATCTGGCCCAGAGGCTTGATCGAGGTGCCGGGGACAATCCCGAAGAACGGGACAGCTATGCTCTTGATCCTGGAACGAGGAACTTGCATTTCGTTCAAGACCGTAGCAGATATGAGGTCCAAGGAGCTCCCGCCGTCGATGAGGACCCGACCGACCTTGGCGTTGTTGACGGTCGGGCTCACGACCAATGGGAGCTTCTGGGGTTTGGACATTCCAAGGGGACAATCATCCTTGGAGAAGGTGATGGGTAGCTCGGACCACGAGGCTGCTTTGCATGGGTGGCTTGCCTTGAGCAATGTGGCCAACCTCCCGCGCAACCTCCTTCAAATCCCTGCGGGACTTGTAGGCCGAGGAGCCCCCAAATATGACGGCTATGTGGTTTTGGGGCTCCTGGTAGTCCATGTTGTCGTCATCGTCTGCGGGACCTTTGCCCTTGCTTCTCTCTCCCTTGCCTGGGAGAGTCGGCATGGGGCCCTCGCCCTTGTAGAATTTCTCCAGGCGGTAAGCCCAGGTCCTACAATTGCGGAGGTCGTGGCCGGCCACTTGGTGGAGCGGGCAGAAGCGGTCGCCTGCAGGGGCGCCCCTTTCACCGCGATCCTGGCCACCGCGACCCTAGTCCTCGGGACCTTGATCGCCGCGATCTTGGTCGTTGTCGTCTTGGTCGTGACGCCGTGGGCGTGGCCGTCCCCGACCGCCCGTCTGTGGCATTTGGTGGGGCACGAGGCGGCGGTGCTCACTACCGCCACCATGTCCGTGTGCGACTTCTTCTTCTTCTTGGCCTTCTTTTCTATGGAGCCTGAGGGTCTTTTGCTCGAGGGGCCCTCCAGGCCCAGCTGGGGCGGCAGCTTGCCCTCGTCGAGCGCTTTTTTCCATTGTACGGCTTCGTCGGCATTTGCATAGCGATCGGCCATGTGGAATAGCTCGTTGGCCGTCAGGTCGGGGTGAATCTCCAGGTCTTGTGTGAAGCGAACGTCGTGGACCCCGAATTTGAAGGCCCGGACAACCGCCTCATCCGAGATGCTCGGGATGGAGTTTCTCACCTTAATAAATCTTTGGACGAAGTCACGCAGCGTCTCTTTGTCCATCTGGATCAACCGCTCGAGGTCGCGCTCGTTGCCCGGGCGAGTATAACAGCTCCGGAAGTTCGCTCGGAGGGCCTCGGAGAGCTGCCTCCATGAGCGGATAGATCCTTCTTTCTGGTTGAAGAGCCAAGTTCGGCGGGAACTGCCGAGGACCGTGGGGAGGTAGTTAGCCATGACCCCTCATCGATCGGCGCCCGAGCGGCGATGGAGTAAATCGAGATGAACTCATCGGGGTTCTGGGTTCCGTTGAAACGCTCGATGTGGCCGGGCTTGAACTTGCTCGACCACTTAACGTCGCGGAGGGACACCGAAAAAGCTCGGCATCCGAACGCCGGGCCGTCATGGCGACCCCTCCGGACATGGCGATCGTGGCGGCCGGGGCCCAGGCGGTCCTTCGCGCACAAGGTGAGGCGAGAGAACACGCCATTATGTCGGCACGACGATTGCGGATTCGAGGTGGAGCACAGGGAGCGCTCGCGGGTGGGCGAGGCATGCCCGCGAGCCCGCGAGGTAGTCCAGGAACCGCTCCGAACGTCCTCGTGGTGCCGGTGCTGCTTCCCCCGGTCCTCTCGAGCAGGACTTCGGGAGGCACTGACCGGGGAGTGGCGCTGATGGCCCCGGGAAACACTCCGAGGCCCTTGAAGGCTAGGTGGTCCTGGGAGCCCTATGTCAGCCGCGAGCTTTTCCAGGTTTTCGGCCACGAGGGCCCCCATGGCTGCCAGGTCTGCCTGGTTGGAGACGTTCTGGAGGCCGCGCACGACCATCGCCATGGTGCGAAGGCGCTCGGCGCTTTGAGGAGCGACGGGGGGCGACCTTGGAAGGCGGTTGCGCACATGCTCTGGGGAGCGATACTCGCTGAGATCCTCGCGGGCGGTCCCGGTCGGCGCCGCGCCCGCCCCTACTGGCGGTGGTGGACGATCGCTGGGTTCCCGCCCGGGGACAACTCTGGGTCAACCTCACCAGCGTTGTGCTGGTGAAGGGGAGAGACTGCTGGAGACTGCCGCTCTCCTTGGTCGCCTTCTCTTCCCGCCATGTAGACGCTGCAGGAGCACCAGGACCGCGTGGATAACGCCGAGGTGGTGTCGTACGCCACGGTCCCTTGGCTGAACTCGAGACGGTCGGGAGCGTCCCGCTCGTCACGGAGGTCGCCATGTTCTTCCCCGCGAACGAGGGTATCCGACTGCAAGCGGAGGAAACGCTCTCGCGCTGCAGCCACCGGGGAAAGACTCCCGGTCTCGGTGTGGCCTTCTGGGTCGGCCGCACCACCCACGCCATCGGCGTAGTATTCGTTGCCGTCCTCCACGTCGTCGAAGACGCAGAGGTCTTGATTGTCTTGTGAGTTCGGCATCCTCAGGGATTCCTCGCGAAAGGACTTTAGTCGATCCCCACGGACGGCGCCAGCTGTCGACGATTCGGGAACCGGTCCCTCGCCGAGCTTACTTGTTGAATGAGGGATCAACCTAGGCCCCCTTTTCCGCGAGGGGTGTAGCGTCTGAGGCCCTACCGAGCTACGGGACAAGGTAGTTGGAGTGATCGCAAAGCACAGAGGGAGGCTTTTTTGACCTGGTTCGGGCCTCTCGCAGGGGAGATAACAGCCCTACGTCCAGTGATTGCACTGATATGTAAAGGTGACTACAAAAGCTGCGTACAAGTAAGTGTGAAAGTCTAGTGGAGCCAACTTAGCCAGAAGGCACCCGCAACCCTTCGCACGAGAGGGTATTTATAGGGATTACTGGCGACAAAGCATTTATTCTGGCGCTCCATTGTTCTTGGACGTCGTAGGGTCATTGCGCGCCACCCGCAGGCACCGCTGCGACGATACATGCAATGGCGTGTATTGCGGTAGCCGGACTCTGGCTGCGCCCGCGATTAATGCCGGACCCACCTTGTAGACCGTGCCCGGCTCTTGGGTGAACTTCGAGGTGTCATTGAAGGACTGAGTCACAAGGTCGATAACACCCGAGCAAGCATGCTCGGGGAGGGGAGCTTAACATCAAGGTCGGAAGGTCGGGGGACTCTACGCAGGGACGGCGCCCGGGCTTGGGCATGCTCGATGCTGGCTAGGCTCCGATGGTCGCAACGGGCGATAACTAATCCCCGACAAAAATTTTTCCTGATCGAAAATCCAAAACCTTGAGCGAGATTTCCGAAATTTTGCCAGTTTTTGAAACATTGCCCTCCACCCACCTACATCATGTCCCTCCATTTCAAATCAGATTGCTCACCTCCTAGGGAAACAATATATCACCCCAAGCTAGGTAATTCAAAATAGGAAGAAATCCATGTAATACCTCCAACCTTAGTCGAAAGTTCATCCAGTACTCTAAACTATGGAATCAGATATTTTGCCTTTCTAAATTTTGTAATCTGGTTAAAATAACATCCTGATCTAGTTTCACATAGTAGTATTACCTATGTAGCACAATGAGTGAGCGGTTTTGTCATGTAGGATGACACGTTGATCAAGTTTGATAAATGACAGGTGGGACCCACATTGGTTTCTCCCTTGTTGAGCTACCAATCACGCTTCTATGGCTGTTGACCCCTTCCTCTATTTCAATTTGGAAGAGAAGCCCTTGTGAGCCTTACCTATCATTGATCTAAACTTGTCCAACTTGTCATCCTACATGGCAAAACCACCCACTCATCACACCATGTGAGAAATATCGCCATGTAAAACCAGATTAGGGTGTTATTTAAACTGGATTACAAAATTCAAGGAGTCAAATATCTGATTTCATAGTTTAAACCTTCAAGCAAAGTTTAGGGTATTACGTAGACTTCTTCCTTCAAAATATGTTCCCGTTGTAGTACATATCTTTTGTCATGCCCTCATGGGCTGGTTGGGTATCTGAGATGTGAAGAGCTCGTAGTTAAAGAGCATGCATGCAGATGCCATGGAACGAAGTTGGAGACTTTTGATCTATGTGCATGTCTGAATACTAGGTAGAATCTTGCGCTACGCTGCACCGTGCGAATTTTGGTTCGGGGGTTCTTTTTGCAAAAAAGATAGAAGGACTTAAATGTAATTTCAATTTTTTGTGTTTTTTAAATGGGCTGGCTAGGAGATGGCGGTGAATTCGCTAAACCACGAGCCTTTTTTTGCAAAAAACGGTGGAGAATCCATCAGCAAATCTAGGGAGCCAGGGGTCTTTTTTGCAAAGAAATATGTGAAAGGACCTATAAGCATTTCAGAATTGACAAGGGGTTTTTGCAAAAAAAAGTGACATGTGGGCCTCCCTTGCATGTGAATGTTTTCGGGCAAAAGAGGTTGCAAAAAAGGTGATGTCGAGGCCTTCCTTGCGTGTGAATGTTTTCAAACATAAGAGGTAGTATATAATATTAACAAACTAGTACATTGAAGTCTCCATATCACAAGATTTTCATAACTAAAATTTGTTTCTAGTCTAGTATGAACCTAAATTGTTGTATTTATCATGCTTAAATATTCGCGCAGAGTAGAGCCATGATTTTCACTAGAACATGTCTTTCAAAAAAGATTTTCACTAGAACAAGCTCCACATATAAATCATCTATGTCCCTACTAACGATTCATAAGTTCTGAACAATCTGTTTCAGTGAACTATAAGTGCCTACAACAATAACTCCAACACCAACCATGATAATACCCCGACAAACTACCACCTCGAATTAGGGGTGAAAATGGGTCGTATAGAGGCAGATATTACTTTTTCCGCATCCTAACCCATATTTTTTCAGATTCGGAACTGAATACGGGCTAGCCGGATATAGATAGGAATCCAAATTATTCAGGATACGAATACAAGATGGATACGTGACGGATCTGGGTTTGAAATGGATAAAGATATACGAATAACATACGTATATATAAAGTAATAAATATTGAACCCAACCATATGAGTGCCTAACCACATGAAGGATCGAGATGGCGATCAAAGGAGGTGAATGATCCTAAATCTAATTTTTCCCTTCCTAAAACAATCCAAACAAGTTCTCAAAGAAAATCACTCAAAAAAAGCAAATGAAATGAACAAGCTGTTCTGGATGGCCAGTGCTACCTCTGGGAGGTCGGTAGCACTGCACTAGGGGCGGTAGTACTGGGCTCAAGAACAGCTGAAGAACCATTACGAACTCTAAAAGTAAAATTTGATGAATTTTTTGATCGGCTAGATAAAAACTCACGAAATTTGGTAGATGTGATCCTAAGAATGTCAGAAACTCATTCCAACCTTCAATCGCAAAAATTAATATCAAAGTTCTGCCTTTTTTACTTTGAAGGGAAAACACACCAAGTTAAAGTAAAACTCAAGAATTTGATCTAAGATTTACTCGTGGGGTTTTGATGATCAAGATGATCTTGGATAGCCTCCCACGTGTCACAGCAAGCTAGAACGCAAGTCAAAAACTCCACAAACGCAATTTTAAAGAATGATTCACTTAAGAGCACAAAAACGGTTTCTTGCAAGAAAAACGCATGGATTGCCTAGATGATTGGGATATGATCTAAGAGAAGATTCATCCATCAATCAACAACCTTGGCACAAGAAGCAAAAGCATGTAGAAGGAGGTGAGGCAAATCCAAATTGCGTAAATGTAAATTGCAAGAATGTAAGTGCGAAATTTAAATGCAGAATTTAAGACATAATGTAAATGCATAAAGGAAATTAAGCATAAATAAATGAGTTTTTTTTCTGGAAGGGAGGTTTACAAAGCCTCACAACAAAGTGGGTAAAGCTCAAAGGAGCACCAAAACCTCAAACCCTTCAAGAGGGGAAGGCTACCTCTACCCCTCTACTTATACTACTCTCGAGCCACCTAGCACCCTTGAATGAGTCCCTCAACCCTAGGGCACTACTGAAAGCATCTAGACCCCTAAAAGGATCTCAGAGTTTTGGTAATTAATGACAACCATGCTAAAGAGACTAACATGTGTGTTCAGAATGATGAAACAGATTAGTCTCAAGGATTTGTGGTCATGAAAGCATGGAAATTTGGAAAAAGAAGAGCAAAGTATAAATCAAGTGAAGGTAAGAATACTGAGGACATTTTCCTAGTCATTTTACCGATCTCGGAGTTTGGTGAAAAGATCGGATTGCTAGAAATAGGGTCGTACTATTAAGAGGGGTTTGATGTTTTGTTGGTGTCGTTTTTAAGTGTCTAAAGGCTCAAATTGATAAATCACACTCATAACTCAACCATATAAAAGGTCATCAATGGATGCTCTGAAAGATTTGAAAAAGAATGCCTTTGAAATCAGGCAGGGCGGTGCTACCGCCCATGGTAGCCCGGTGCTACCGGGGGCGCGGTAGCACCGACCCTTAGGTCGGTGTGTAAAAACCAGAGAGATCCCTTTTTGGGAACCAGGCAGGGCGGTGCTACCGCCCATGGTAGCCCGGTGCTATCGGAGTGGCGGTAGCACCGGCCTTTAGCCCGGTGTAAAAAATTCCAGAAGCACTCTTGCTTTTGGTTCAGGCAGGGCGGTGCTACCGCCCATGGTAGCCCGGTGCTACTGGAGTGGCGGTAGCACCGGCCCTCCACCCGATGTAATAATTCCAGAGCGCGTCTTTTCAGTTGGAAAAGAAAAATGGAAACCCGGTGCTACCGGTCCTAGTTGGGCGGTAGCACCGGACCTCCTGTGCAACGGCTCTGTCAAACCATTAACTGCTCTGACATCCCCTCGGGATTGAACCCCGGTGCTACCGGCCCTACATGGGCGGTAGCACCGAAAATCCTGGTTTTGTTGGGATTTGTTGCTTTAACGACTAGTTTTCATGGATGGGGTTATAAATACCCCTCCACCTGCCATCTACAGCAACTCTTGGGCACTATTGAACATACTTGACCTCTTGCAAAAGGTTCCTCCTCTTCCTAGTGCATTCATTTCACATTAAGTGCAAGTGAAGAGAGAAAATTGAGTGTTGCATTAAGTGTGAGCCTTTTAGACACTCAATTCGACTTCGAGCAATCGTCAAACTTGTTACTCTTGGAGGTTACCACCTCCTAGATGGCTTGGAGGCGTGGGATTCGGAGATCTTCACAAAGAAGCTTGTGTGAAGGCCCGAATGGTTGTGAAGGCAAGGAGCTCGCCTACCCGGAGTGGGGGAAGAGCTATCACGAGTGATCGAGGAAGGCTCAAGCAAGTGGAGCCGGCTTGAAGAAGTTCAAGCCACCTCAACGTGGAGTAGGGGAGACCGGCAAGTCTCTGAGACTACGGGATAAAAATTCACGTGTTCATCATTTGTGGTTTGCGTTGTTCTTACTCTTGTGTTGTTTCTAGCAAATTGATCAACTTGGTGTTATACTTGTTTAGCTATTGAATTATTTGAGTAGAAGAATTTAGTTGGAAATCACTAGAATTGCTAGATATTAAATTGCTAAATTGTCACTAGTGATTAGTAATCATTAAATTTGATTTTAGTGATTGAAAATTTAAAAACCTCCTATTCACCCCCCTCTAGTCGGTATCCTTGATTCTACAACTACATCAAGGGCTAGGATTGACCCACTCACACAGCCTTGTAAAGGCTAACCCAAAACACACTAAACAAACCGGGTTTTCTTGCACGATTTTTAAAGCACACTAACTAGACCCGCTATCTTATCAACTAGACCATGATCCGACGGCCCTCCTTAATCCACGCAGTGTCTAGCTAGCATTTTTTCCTTTCCTTATCTTCTAGGCTTGCATCGATTCCATCTTCGATCATCTTTCGGTGATCCTCGACCATCTAGACCTTTGACGCTCCTCCCTAGTCTCGGTCATCCTTCACCTCACCATGATCAAACTATGGCGTCCTGCAACCATCAAAGATAAGAAAAATCTATCACATAGCAATATCCAAAAAGATAAGCAATTAAACTTTCAAAATCATAATTTTTAGATCATCACGCTCCTCAGGGCCGGTGCTACCGCCCCCTGGCCAGTAGCACCGCCCTTCATCCTAAAACCAGAATATCCCTCTTTGGAATTTTTATACTGCTCCAAAGGGTTGGTGCTACCGCCTACCGCTCTCCTGGTAGCACCGGGCTACCATGGCCGGTAGCACCGTCTGACGATTATCCCTCAGAAAGCACCTCTCTAAAATTTTCACACTAGCCATTTGAAATTTGGTGCTACCGCTTCATTTGGTAGCACTTAGGGCTAATATATGGTAGCAACCGCTTACTGTACCCTAAAAACATCCTCTCGAGATTTTCCACACCGCTCTAGGGCGCTACCATGGCCGGTAGCTCCAAGAAAAATAGATAGAGATCAAATTGCTTCAAATTGAAAATCTAATTCAAATCAAACTCAACCTAAAGAATACTAATATCAAATTTAATTAAATACTTATCACCAAAATGAGTAGACCTCCGCATGGTCTTTCACCATAATAACAAGTTATATATCAACCAAAATAATTAACAAATAGTTAAGTGGACCCCTACCAAACTAGCACAAAATGACAAGTCCTAAGCATGTAAACAATACTTCTTGGTGTAGATAAAGTAACAAACCATCATATAAATGATAAGTCCTAAGCATGTAAACAATAGTTGATGAAGTAATCGACTCCCTCACAAATGATCTATATATGCATGTAAACAAGTTAAAACTACTGCATACCATTCCTCTTAACCCTTAGTTGTAGGTTATAATAGCAATTTCACCTTGGTGCTTAGATTTAAACAAGGACATGCTGTGCAATCACTCTTCATGTATTATAAGTTTATAATTCTAAATAAGACATGGAACATAATATGTGGCCACTACCAAATGGAAGAGAGTGTGAAGTCCTTAAATGCAAACGTAAGTCCTCAAATGCAATATGTACTAGAAAGTGGTGTGCCTACTAGAGCTGTATGGTGAGGCCAACTTCAGATCTAATTCAAACAACATTGTGGATCAAACATAAAGTAGTATTATGTTCACTAGACCAGAGCATACCACATAGTTCTAAAAAATGGGAGGATAAGTATCATCAATTCACCACCTAGAAAGAGAAGAGAACACAATGTCCACAATATCCTCCCAAGAATTCACCACCTTACTCGAAGCACCAATCCTTGCAAATATAAACAACAACAAACCAAGGATGAGGTATAGGAGGAGCAAGGACTAACGAGGAAGAAGAGGAGGTGAAGACTAATACCAACAGATTCTGAGGGATATTTGATCCAAGGGAGGACTGTGGCTTGCCGATAGTGGAGGGGAGCTGGGGAGGAGGGGGTCGGAGTTGTTGTTGCAAGGGGCGATGGGGCTGAGGGGGGTGCTAGAGGGGGTGGCCCTTAGCTGGGGAGGGGCATTAGAGGGGGATGGGGGTGGACAGGGGGGTCCTGGAGTGGAGGGGGAAGCCAAGGAGGGGTGCGGGAGTGGCCATTGACAGCCACACGTAGTAGTTGGGACTTAGGAGATAGAGAGTCAGGAGATAGCCAAATGGGGTTAGGGACCTTAGGGTTAGGCACTTAGATGGGCAGTCGAGATTCTATGGGCTTTGGGGCTTTGGGCTAGCCCAATAGATTCCGAATATTCGGATACAAATATTATCCGATATCCAGATCCCGTCTTAGATTTTTTGGATATTGGTAGCTCTGAATCCTATCCTGAATCCGAATTTAATTATCCAGATCTCGTCCTGTATCCAATTGGATAGCCAAATCCGGTCCTAACCTGTTTTCACCGCTACCTCAAACCTTGGCTTCCTGGAAATCCTAGAACTAACCTTCAGTTAGCAAACGCATGGCAGCAACATCGTGGAAGTGCTGCATAGCAGCGAACCTGTGAGCGTGACGGCAAAGGCGAAGAATGGCACGACAATTGCCATGGTGGTTGTGCTGACGACCAACGCAGTCCTTCTACGGATGGAGACTCTGGCGGCCTTGTGCTTGCCAATGTGAAGGCCATCATCATCAGTAGCCTCTGCAATTGGGGTGACCAGCAGCACCAACCTGGTGGACGGATTGATTAGCGTCGTGTAGATTGCAACATTGGAGCTCAAATTCATCGATGGAAGGTTGAGCATCATGTGGGATCATAGTTATCGGATTAGCTATAAACCTCATGTGAATCGCGAACCGGTTTAGGGTGTGGGGTTCGTGTTCACAGTGAAAATTCAAAAAAAGGTGACGAATCGCAAATTTGAATCCCGTATCATGACTCGAACGAACTACATTTCTGATAACTATGCATTGGAGGGGATTTTCCTAATGTGCAACACCTTCAAGAAAGACACAAAATTCTTACATGTTCTGTATACATCGAAATGACCATGCATGCTTTATCTTATAGCACACATAAATAATAATGGATCCTCAAACTGCTACAACTATCTAATATTCTAAAACTAATCGGTGCACTACAACTAACTACTATGAGAAAGTAATCAATCTACAAGAATAGATCATATGATAAATTACTCTAAATAACTACATATCTACAGCCACAGTATTTACATATCTACTACCCAATACAACTATAGATAGGGGTGAAAACAAGACAGGAAATATCCGCCTGATCCGATCCCGAATCCTTTTAAAATCCGTACCGATGTTATCCGTATCCGTATCCGGAAAATCCGATGTAATATGGGTTAGGATATAGGAAGAGCAATATCCGATCCGTATCCGAAAAATCTCATGTAATATGGGTTAGGATATGGGAAGAGCAGTATCCGACCCGATATCCGGTAAATATCCGATCCGATATCCGGATAAAATCATTTATTCTTCCATTAATTTGGTTCATTATTGGATAGATAGAATAGTTGTTTGATATAGTTACTAAAAAACACTACTTTGTTATTAAGCGTGAACTTCAACAAATCTATCAACAAACAAATAGAGTGATGACATAATGCTTTTACCTAAATTGATTTGTTCAACTTATTTGATAAACTCTTTTCTATTCAAATTACTGGAATTAGTTGAGTCACTAAATTGCATCTCTAACTATACTATTATCCTACGTTGAAATAATTATGACTTGAAGCTAATGTTGTAAGGTTAATGCTTCATTCGTTCTTTTACGTACACAATTATGTACTATACTACTATCCGATTATGATATCCGATCCCGACCCGAATCCGTCAGGTATTCGCTCCGTATCCGAATCCCGAATAATCTGAATTCGTATCCGTATCCGGGACATCCGTATCCGATTCCGAATCCCGAAAAAAATATAGGTTAGGATACGGGACGAGCAATATCCGCCCGTATCCGACCCAGTTTCACCCCTAACTATAGATCTAATAATTTTATTCGCTAGCCTAATATAGTTTCAAAATGAAATATACAAACAAACGGATATCTTCTCCTCTTATCCTACTCCTCTCCTCTCTTCTACCTTTTTCTTTTTTTTTCCTGAATATATATGAGTTTTGGCCAATTTTTTTTGGATTAAATGGCCTACCTTATGTCATCTTTTGAAATAGTGACAGAGTGTGTTGTGCCTTTGTCGCCATTTCAAATGATGATTAATTGTCTCTATCGCCGAACCAAATAGCGATGGTGCCATGGCAGCCTACATGGCACTCTATCGACCATTTGTTTGACGAAAGGCTCTCCTTCGCTATTTCAAATGACGATAGATACTTTGTTACGATTTTGAATAGCAACAGAGCTATTGTCTCTATTTGAAATGACGATATTTCTATTTTTTTTAATCAAAGCATTTATTGATGTAATGTTAATAAAAAATATATTATTTAAAAAATTTGTGTAAAACACCGTGCCTTCGGCTTCGAGGGCCATCTGACCGGCCCACACGCTCAGCAGCCTGACAGCAAACAGCCACCGGCCCAGTCTCCCAGATCAACATGAGCGATGGGCCACGGCGCGTAAAAATGAGTATCGAGGCCCGTGCTCCAGGAGCAAACGGGCCGCCGTGCCTGGGAAGCCGGGAGAGGCCTAGCCCGCACGGGCTCAAAACCGCCGAGCCTCCATCTCTTAGATAGACCACTACAGCCCGTTATACGAATACCACCAGACTAAACGGCCCAACGTTATGAGCCGAAGGAAGAGCCCAAGATGGAGCCCATGCAGCCCAGGCTCCTAGAAACGATGATCACGATGTCTCTTATCCCATCCAATATTCCTATCAGAGAAAGCAGCTACTGTTCTCCTCTCAAAAACAGCAGCAAAACAGTGTATCGATTTTCTACCGAAGTAAGTTACCGTCGGATGATTCGGATTATTTATTGACTCGATCGGACAGCGCAAAATACTCGAGACTATTTACAGCGACCCCATGCGCCAGCCACGGAGCCATGCAGTGACGGAGGTCTCCAGTTCCTGCACCTGCAGAACAGAACAGAGGAGCAACACACGCACATGCACAGCTTGACGAATGACGATGCATGCTCGAGACAAAACAAAGTGGGTTCTCCTTCGGCGCAGTATTGTAGACGCAATCACGCGTGCAGATGCAGCGCCAAAAGCTTGTTAGATAACCAAAGATGTCATCAACCGCGTGTGGCCGGCGCAGTTCGGAACGCGCGCGACGAACACCGTCGCCGAGCAGCGCCCCGTGCGTGATGATCCGGCCGGCGGGGGCGGAGCGGATTGCTCAGATGTCATCATCTCCCGCACAGACAGTGCATTGGATGAACGGAAAACAACAAACTTGAGTACCTGACCAAATGAACAAACAGCTGTAGCCGGTATCAGGTCAACTGATGTTGCCACCGTGCCGCGCAGCGCGTTATCGGAACAGTGTGTGTTTGTTTTTTTTTTTGCGCTCCTTTTTATCGGCTACATGAATTATGCATATGATTCTTCGCTTTGCTTTTCTGATCGATAGGAAAAAAAAAAAAAAGGAAAGGAACAGCGTTGGTGTCTCCTCATGTGTTGACTTTGACCTGGCGATTAGTGTCTGCAGTTGTTGTGTTTGTGTGTCCTGTGACGATATCGAAATTTGATTTTCGACAATAAAAACCGGTGGAAAATTAGTCAAAAATCAGTAACGAGTTGGAAGTTAAATTTTTGAATTCGGTGGTCAAACAACGGCGAAAAAATTAAAAAGCGAACATTTTTACCAATTTTCACCGGTTTTTTTTTATTTTCATCCAATTTTATTCGATTTTTTACTGATCTTATTTGATTTTTGGCACACCAAAGAAAATTTTAAAAAATTCAAAGAAAATTGGAAAAAATTGCAAAAAATCTGAATAAATTGCAATTAATATATAAAACACCTAAGATAAATTTCAAAATTTTTTGAGTATTTAGTGCTTCCGAAAAATAAAAAATCAATTAATAAAAAGGAACAGACACCGTCAGATTTTTATAAAACTTTATAAGCTTGATCACTGCCAAGGATCATGAGTAAAATTTCAGAAATATTAGACTTTATTTATTGCCCCTAGAAAATTTAAAACAGAAGAGTATATACAAAGACCATAGCACTATTAATTTTTTTTAAAAAAACACAAGTCTGGTCATCATCTAAAAATTTTATATTAACATTAGCATTGCCTTAAGACCTCACACAAAAAATTTCAAAATTTTATATCACTTCTAGATAAATTTTTCTAATTTTCTTGAATTTTTTGAATTTGAATTGGACCGATTTATTGGCCGGTTTCAAATCTCAAGCTGGTTTGATAGGATCAAAATTGTGATTTTTTAGCGATTGTCATCGATTTTTCAAACGCTGGTTCCTGTCTTCTTGGCAAGTGATCGAGCACTTGCTTGCAGAGATGTTCAAGAGGAGATAACTGGAGATTAAAGCGACTAAATGGAAGATGGGAGCAAAAACGTGAACGGAGACCCTACCTGGAAAGGATATTTCTCATTATCTACCGTTGAGGGCTTATTTATATGAGTGGTAATTTTTTAAGAGGTTTTGAGATTTAGTTCAAATTTGAATTAGATACTAAAATATTCTAATAAAATACCTCTAATCCAAACAAACCCTGCTGCATGGTATTGGTAGAGGAGAACAACACCACACCGTTCTTTCACTTCTGGGCTAATTTGTAATGTATACTTTTTTTATTTACGTAGAAATTGAACAATTGAAGTGTTCTCATGGAATTCTTGCATTTCAAACAGGCTCCTATACACAGCTACACATGCAGCAGGTTAAATACGGTGTAAAAATAGCATTGCATTCAAATAGAACACACGAAATTTGCTAGAAACTATTGTAAAATGATGACGTCCACCATAGATAAACAACAATGCACTAAACGAATAGCATGAATAGTCACTAGGAGCACATACAATATAGGGAAGCAAAGCTCTCTCTTTATTACATAAATTTTCTTGTACAAGGGTGCCATATTGATAGTAGAAAGCAGCATAAGATAGATTCGAAATACTTGCTTCAATAATAGGTTGGATGGTAAAGTGTGACCCAATTTTTTCCCGTGGGTATTTTTGACATTTTTAATGGATTGCATGTAAAGGTTTGCCAAATAGTTCGAGCTGTGGTAGTTGTGTGACCAATAGCTAGTGCATCCACACTTAAAGTACAGTTGTGCAGGATTCACAGTTTTTTGGCTGAGTCTTACTTCTAGAAGCTCCTTACCCTTTTATCTCTACTTTGCTACTGGGGTTTATCTCTTCCCTTTCGTATTCTGCCAATCTTTCATTTCTCCCTTTTATGCCTTTGGCCCTTTTCGCGGCTATGTCTATTGCTAGCCTACTGAGCATTTGTATGTGCTTCAGGTATTGTATGACTCCCATTAGGAAGAATGCAATAATTCTTCATCAGAAGTTCATCATACTTTTTTACTTCTAACAGAATGCATCAGACTACTTCTGGTACTTGGCACGACGATACTGCTGCTGTAGTATCCTCATATTGTGGTGGAAGGTGCACAATATCTCGTTGATCATTTCAGCATCTGTAACTTTTTATTACAGAATGTCAGTTTCGTGACAAGCTTGTGCATGATAGAGTTATATGCTGCCACAGTCTTAAAATCCTGAAAACACATGAGGGTTCATTCGCATCGTGCTTGCTGATTACATTGTTCCTTCAGAAAAATCTATAGTACTAGTGGGTCCTCCTCCATTAAATATTTGTTCTTTAGGTCTACATGGAGATGGTGTCTCAAGAAATATTTTTTAATTGATGATGAGCAATAACAATAATCCCTAAATTTCATATTAGATTAAACAAGTAATTAGGCAATTAGAAAAAATTAATCTACAGGATTAAATAATTGTTCAGGTGCGATTTACTTACGTGCCACGAACATACATATAGTTTGCAGTAGGTTTAATCGCTTGATACCAATCGAATTCGATGTAGAGTAGATTGTTGCACGCATACAGTCTTGATCGGTCTCAGTGGAGCTTTGTGCTAATAACATGTTGTAAAACGATGACGCTCACTGTAAATCAACCACAATACATCGAACGAATAGCAAGAATAGTCACGGGGAGCACACACAATATATGGAAGCAAAACTATCCCTCTTTATTATATTGATTTTTTGCATAAGGGGGTTGTCATATTTATAGTAGAAGACATAAAGAGATAGATTCGGATTCGTCAACAATGAGATAGAGTTCAAACGCATTGGAATAACTAAGATAAGAGTTCTGCTATATCTCAACACAAACAACGCTCATACTTTAATAGTTGAAGACTTCTGCTATATCTCAACAGAAGCAATGCTCATACTTTAATGGCATTTGGCTTGAAATAGGTAGCACAATTTTCTTCTTTTTTTTTTATTGTCGTCGTCGTCGTTCCTTTGTCTCCTTTTCGTAGAATGAAACCTCAGACGCTGAACCGCCACAGTAAATGTCTCATTTCTCTTTCCCTTTCGTTTTCTCCCTCGCTTTGTCTCTTCCTCCAGGCCCTATTTCCAAGTATGAAATAATCCCCATGTCACTCGATCGCCAGCTCGACTAGGAGAAAAAGAAGCTAGCGGTCCCTCCTCCGTCGTTGACCCATGGACGATTGCCTTCCTGACGCGGACGTCGTCCCTGCACACCACAACGACCTCCCCCTCTCAGCGTCTCCCCGAGCACGTCGGCGAAACCGCGGGGGTCAAATCCGGCCGATCATTCTGTCGGTCGCGCCCGCGCGCGCGCACTGTTCGCGTGTGCACCGATTGTGAGGTCTCCGACGAGCCATTTCCGCGCCCGCACGCGGACGCGGGGCGTGTGATGTATCCCGCCGCCACTGCACGCACTTTTGTCCAAATATTCTCTGAAAAGGAAAGAACCATTGGACGCTAGCTCTTGCGTGCGCCGAGGGGGGAACGATCAATTAGTAACTGATCTGATGATTAATTGCTAGTAGCTGTAGTAATAGTACTAGTGCTTACATGTTTCGTCTAATTAATGTAATAATCTTATGCTGGCTCTTTTTAGGACTCGTTTATTTTTACCCGTTTGAAAAGGTAAAAAGACGCCATGTGTTTACGGTGATGGTTACGGTTTCAAACCCTACCGAGAGCGTTATAATGGTTTGCTTCTGTGTAAACCCGTGTTTCCCTTTAATCCGAAAAGATCAAAAGGGTGAAAGGAGCATTTGTCTGCTGGGGCTAAGAAAGCAATTTTAGATGCCAGTTGACTCGGTTCCCCTGCTTGGACTAAAATAAGGCTGCATGCCCAGCTGAATTAGTCAACTAAAAAGATTCTTCCCCAGATAATGATCTCCATTGTTCATGCACGAGCTAGCTCCGCCTTGGCTGGCTACCGCGCAAGTTCCTCCAAACCCCAAGCCATATAATTGCACGAGGGGCACGAGAAATACAGCACCAAAAACTCTACATGTTAGATGTGGAAAAGTGGAAAACCTCGCGAAAGAGAAGAAAAAAAACCATAGGAGACAAATCTACTAATTGGTTTAATTTACATGTATATGGGTTAAGACTTTATATAGCCAGATAATTAAATTTGAGTTGGTCAAGATTTAGACTCTGAATTTAGATATTTAAGGAAACGTTATATGTACGGCTACATCTCGAAGCATAGTTTCAACACAATTCAGAAAACTCGTACGCTGGAATGAATTGTTTCCTGGCTATCCCATCGTGGAAAACGCAGCTAGCACATCACATAACGGATGATTTAATTCCATTCGACATCAACAAGCCGTATCTACAAGCCACTCGTCAACTTAGGAGAAAATGGCGCGGACCACTGCCTACACACACACACACACAAAACGTAACGGAACAGAGCACTAGTAGTACTTGTTGGGAGGAGAAAAAGAGCCGAAATGAGAGTAATGTGACAGAAAGAAAGGTGGTGTACTGGGGCAAGAATGTCCACCGACCTGTAGTTTTCCTCCAAAGAAAAACATAAGCATGCTAGAAGAGAATAGACGATGCGAGGACGAAAGTGTAAGCGTGCTAACCTAAGGCAAAGCACGTCGTGTGTCGAGATCGTGTCATCTACCGGAAAAACACGCGCCCCCACGCATCACCCAAAGCTAAGCTAGGCAAGCACGCCGACCGCCGCGGTCCGTGTCGAGCGAGACTTGAGACGGTTCGGCACCATGGCCCAAGTTAAACCTTGCTTGCCCCTGTCTACCGCCAAGAGGCTATACCGAGGTGATTTGGCCATATGATCCAAGAATACAGATGGCGAATCACCCGAAATCGCCTATCCATCCGTCGTCCCCGAATCAAGGTTCTAAATTTCGTTTTCGGTTCACATCTCGTCACCCTTAGAAATGCAAAATTTCGGTGAAATCTCGTTATTTCAGACAAAATTTAAAAAGAAAAATTCAAATCCAAATTTTTTTGAACTGAGATTTCTGAAATTTCGGCAAAAAATCTGAAATTTTGTCCGAACTTGCCGAAATCTCGGCAAATTTCAGTTGAATAAAAAATAGTTCAAACGATGTTAAAAAATTTTGAAATTTTTTCAAATGGTTCTGACATATCACTAATATTCCTATAAAAATTTCAGGTGATGAAAAAGCTTGAGGAATTTTTAAAAATTCTGATAGTGCTATTGTCCTGATAAAAGGCTGACTAGCAAATTTCAACCAAATGGAAAATAGTGCAAACCACGTTAGATACTTTTTAAAATTTTTATGTATGGTCTTGAAACATTTATAATATTTAAGTAAAATTTTGAGATAATTATCATGCTTGAGGAATTTTCAAAAATTCGGATATTGCTACTGAAGGCTGACCAATAAATTTCAATCAAATGAAAAAGGTCCAAACCACGTTATAAAATTTTGAAAATTTTTGTGGATGGTCCTGATGCATCACTAATATTTTCATAAAATTTTTAGATAATGATCAAGCTTGAGAAATTTTCAAAAATTGTGATGGTGCCACTGTCCTGATAAAAGCCTTATATTGCTATATGTATTGCATTCATAGATTTGAATGAGCAACTAAAACAAATTAAAAAATTTTGAAACTTTTACATAAGGGTTCTGAGGTAGTGATTAAGCTCCCCTAAAAATTTTGAATCATGATCACACTTGAGCGAATTTATAAAATTCTAACGCTGTTACTATCTCAATGATTAAGCTCTCCTAAAGATTTTGTCTTACCTCTTTTGACAATTCCCAATGCCAATATACAATGCAAATTTCAAATTCGGATGAAATACAAAAAGCAAACTTCAAATCTAGAATTTTTTTGAACCAGAAAAACCAAAATTTTGGTCAATTTGACTAAGATCTCGGCGAAAAAGACCGAAATTTCTGTCTGCGTGGAACTGTGAAATGATCTTAGAGCATCTCCAATAGTCAAGCCTTAAAATAGAGTCCTATACCTCAAAATAGGGTTTAAACTAAAAAAATTAGGACCCAAGATAGCTATTGACTCCAGCAATTAGATCCTAAATCTCCAATCCTTCATTAGGGCCGGAGAGGAGAGTTGCTAAATATAGCAACAGGGCTCTAAGTCCTAAACCTATTTTGATAATTTTTCTCAAAATACAACCTCTCTTGGAGATGCTCTTAGAGGTTGAGCTTGTCCAGTTGGTTAAGGCGCTGGCCCTCGACCCAGCACGTTGTTTTTTTTAAGATTTTGTATAAAAAACTCTATGCTACAAGAAAAAAATGCGCTAGATGAGGATTCGATCCTAGGATTTCTGTGAAGAAGTGATAGCGCTCTACCACGTGACCTAGGCTCTAATACGTTTCATACAAAAATTTTGTAAGTAAAGAAGGTTCTCTCAGATCTCAGCATAGAAGTTTTCACCTTGGGAATCATACTGCAAAAACCGGCACCGAATAAGCTGCTCCTCGGAGTCGGACCAGCGACCTCATAGATGCTCTCCGTATGCTCTAACCAAATGAGCTATAGTGGATTTTGTGTTCTTATTGTAAAATGTTTTATGTATTCCTTACAAAATGGTTTGCAATTGTCAAAAACGGTGCCAAATCTGGTCTAAACAACGTAAATTTCGGTCAAAATATCTAAAATCTTGGCGAAATTGATCAAAATTTTGCCGAGATTTCTGAAAATACTATAGTAATTTAAATTTTTTTATTTCGCCTGGATTATGAATTTTGGATGGTCGAAATTTCATAGCTATTTTGATCCTTACCCCGAATGCGATGGAGACTGTATCACATGGCACTGCAAATTCCACAAAGTCTCTTCTCTGATCACACTGGCGTTCTTCTTCTTCTTCTTTCTCAATTCCTTCCAAGCTTTCACAGGCCACTGGTCATCACAGTTAATTAAGTCTGTAGTATTAGTTGACAAGCTAGCGTAGGTCAACATTGCCTAACAGCCTTTTCTCATCGAATTGGATTACGCCGATCGATACGGTTCATGTCGACATTTGTCATTACATCCTGCGCGATGTACCTAGGAATGACCCGTGATTTGATATGCACTTAGAAGGTATTTGACAGGCTAGTACTCTGAAGGTGTTACAGCCACTGAACTATCGTTAATTAATTGTGTGGCTAAGTTTGTACGCAACTACAGTGGTAAAAAAAAACTTAATGGCTGAGCCGGCACGACCACCTGTACACGATCTAGCCTATCATGCAATGCATTTTGGACGAAGACAAGGTAAGCCATGGAGATTGGGTGGCAAGAACAGTGCTTCTATGGCAGGCAAACTCTGAATGTGAAGCCAGGAGAGCCTAGCTACAACTGTCAGGTGATGGGAGGTAACAGATGTCCTCGGGTGCTTTCGAGTTTGGCTTGATTTGAACCCTAGTCTTTTTCCATCAAGTGTTTTCGAGTTCGGTTGAATTTGAACCCTAGTCCTGTCCCATCAAAGTGTTTTCGAGTAGGGGTGAAAAACGAGCCAGTTGAATTTTTTTCGAGCTTTCTTTGACACTGATTTATTCTTATTTATTATAGTCTCCTGTATTGTTTGAGATCCAACTTCGAACCGAGCTTAACGAGTCGAGCCGAAGTTGACCCTTGTTCCAAATCAACTAATTTTTATTTTTTTAAAAAAAGAATGTAATTGGAACAATTTTGAAACGAGCCACCGAGCCAGCTCAACGAGCTTTTTTTCCAGCCCTATTTTCGAGTTTGGTTGGATTTAAACCTTAGTCTAGCTCACCTCGATATCATCTGACAAGGGTTGCGTACAAGCCTACGTAGAATTCAACCGCAGAATACCTAATAAATCTGTGTAGTTATATATAGGGATTTACTTCTTCTGTTTAATAGGTTTTTTGACTCGTAGAATAGGGAACAAAAACCGCTGGACCTGATTTAATGACAAGACTGAGGATTTGTAGATACTGTCATACCAGTGCAAGTTAGTCTAACAATATTCAACCCAATTCAGCCCCAGACTGGAGCCGCACGAGCCTGTCCACTACCAGCAATACCAATCTGAATTGAAGATGTCTAGATAGCACCAATGCATTCGCTTTGCCGGCAATCAGAGGGGACCATCTAGTTAAGCCAGCATCAGAATGAAAGGGTAGCATTAGCTTCATTTTTCCTCTGAAAATGAAAATGCAGTTATTTAAATAGTATATAACAAATACTGAAACAAAAAATAAGTTAGTCAGATTTTTTTTAATGCATTTGTTTTGTTGGATTATTGGCAAACATTATGACGAAACAACTGAAAGTTAGTACAGTACGAGCTATAACATAATTCCCACTTGGGTTTCAGAAGGTTTTGTTAATTTAAAAAAGGTTTCTGGAGAGCTAGCTAGTACAAGTTGTCTAGCTTAAATTTCTCCATAAAGAACTTGACCAACAATAATATTTCTAGAGGCCGGTACCATACCGATTGACAAGATAAATTATAGTTCGCCAGTCGAACAATGCTAAAATGATGGTTCATGCGAAGCTGTGTATCCTAATTGCAATTTTTTCGACTCTGATAGCCTGGAAGAACAGTACAAAACTTATTCAGTTTGGCCTCAATCATTTGTGATTTCAGCTTGAAACCTTAATATAGTAGCTCTATGAATCTCTCAATCTTTGAAATGGTTGGGACAATAAAAGAGACCGATCCTGAGTCCTTGTCAGGATTCCATTTCGTCCTTGTCAGGATTCCATTTCGAGTAATTAGCGGTAACCAGAAGATTACTGTCAAAATCCGAGCCTTAGTGGAGTGTATGACACAATTCAGATACCAACATATATAACAAGAAACTAAACGATCGAGTTGTCATCAAAATAATGAAGCTAGATCCATCTACATGCGTCTGACATAGTCATCAGTCCTCTGTGTCAATAATGGAAGAGAAAGAAAATGATTTTTTAAATAATACATTTTTAAAATAATTTTCCAAAAAATAATCACAAAAATTACAAAAATATATCTCTATCACCAAATGAATGGCTCTGTTGCCAATTTGAATTAGTGACAGAAGCCTCAGCTTGTTGGCCAAATGAATCCGCGACAAAATATCGCCAAATAAAATGGTAACAAAGCTTCTATCGTTAAATAAACTGGCGACAGATCTTCTATCGCTATTTTATTTGGCATCAGAGTTTCTGCCACAATTCAACTGACGACAAAGGTATATTTATTAATTTTTTAGTATTATTTTTGTAAAATTATTTAAAAAATATATTATTTTAAAAAATAAAAGAAAAGGAAAGACGTCACCTCTTGTGGTGTGGTGGTGTCATGCTACTTCACCCTCGTAGGAGGAACTGTCTTTTCCCTTTCATGGGAAAAAGTCGAAATTAAAATACTTGATATAAACATGCGAGTTCGAAAACGTAAGTGCGTTTTATATGCTGCGCCGGACTTTCACGCATGCTTCGCTTCCAGACAAAGGGAAAAAAAAAACTTTCACTTGATCCTCCAACTCCCACAATAAAAAGTTAATAATGTTCTTTCACTTTCTTTAGGGTTCTTGTTTTGCAATCTGCAAGACCCTTTTGTTGCTAGCTGAACTCGTCAGCATGTTGTCATCAACCACTACTTCCGGGAAAAAAATACCATCTCATCAATTTTGAATTGCGCCGATGGTATTTACATGCATGCGTTCCATCACTTGGACAGCTATTTCACACAAAATTGATTCACTCGTTGGATACCTTAGGATATATATACACTACGAAACAACCTACATATAGATCTACTACAGTCACTCAACAGCAACATCAACATTTTTTTTCAGACCGCAATATCAATCAGAAAAGAAAACTGGCAATCAGCAAAAAAAATTTAGATAAAAACGTGCTATTTATTATGACAATATGCGTTCGATCGAAATTCTAGCGAGCAATTGGCAATTTATTAGTACTAGAGTTATTTTCCCTTGACCAAAGTTAAAGGGCTTCTCAACAACTAGCCGGTAACTGGTAAGGCCATTCAAGACTTCATCAGATCCGCTTCCTCCGGTACAAATGACAAACCAGGCCGACACCGGTATAGCAAGTGTTTAGCATGATCATCCCAACAATCAATATGGAATTATGGATCATATAATCCCAGGCAAAGCTACAGTAGAACTCTAGCGGTAGATCTTTGAGGACGGCACCACAATTAAGCCGAGAGGCAGCTTAGGTCCTTGGCTTCCACTGCCCTCATCGAAAGGCTTGCATGCATTGCCCACCGGCCAGCCACCAAGTGGATGTGCTATTGTAGCACACTACTGCTATGGAATGCATGAACCTGGCTTGGACATTGCAGGGGGCCCAGCCCCAGCCTGCAGAACTAACTTCTCTTATCTGTCACTGCGATTGTTACACTCTAATATTCTTTCTTATATACAACAGTCCTTGAATCAGATCAGTTTTATGAGATACGGCACGAGTGCGTACGATCTTAGGAACAAAGAAGATGAATCTCGTAGAAAATCAAAATAATGACATTGACACAATCATGATGAGAAAGAAAAGATTTGACAAACCCAACCGCAAATTCTTTAAGCACAAATTCAAAAAAGTACAAGAGATTATTGCTCTCTCACAACATCTCAGACCTTTTAGGGTCTTTGGATCCTTGCTCTATATAAAAATCTAGTACTAAAGGATAACCTAGCCTCTAATTCTCTCGTTCATCTCTCGCTTTGGATAAGTTGGTTGTGGCTTTTTGGTTGATTAGGTTCTTTATGATCATCTCCTAGATTTATATAGTCTCTCTAGTTCTTCTTCAAATTAAATAGAAATCCTACCCCTATTGGAATTAGAAATCCTAATAATTCTATTAAGATTTATCTTACACATATTTATAAATCTTAAAAGGCTAGATACGAGTCACCACATTTAACAACAATAATCAATCTCTCTACAATATACTACTAGTGATATGCAACGCGACGCATATTCTTGAGATGAACAAAAAATAATTCTAGGACATAGGAGTCCATACGAAGGATCGGAAGGCTACTCCATTAAAGATGGCATTCTGAGCCTCTGACTTCACCCAGAGCTAGCGCCAGTGGTTGAAGTAAACAGATGATGACGACGACTTTACTCAACTCTGAAGATGTAGTATGGATAGATTTATTGTCCTCTCTCTCTCACACACACACACACTGCATGCCATAAACTCGACTGTACCTGCAGCTGTTACGGAACGGGGGGAGGAAAAATGGCGAAGCCCAAAGGCAAAGGCTTGCATCGTGCTACCCAAACCTTAGAAACTGATGAAGTAACTGACCGAGGCTTCCATATATGCAGCATTGTCAATGGTGGAAGGCCAGTGGTTAATTACGTACGCCTGACGGCGACCATTACGGGGGCGATCTGGCCTGCAAAGCAGTGAGACGTGGAGTGGTTAGGAGATTAGGGTAGGCCGTACTCGCCGTAATCATTGATCAAATCCTGCAAAATCACGAGCCTACTCTTGATCCACGTAGCGCTCGATCGATCGACAGATGAGTCGGCAGGAGAAGATGAGAAACGGTACGTAGCTCTCGCATCATTGCAGGCCACAGCTTATTGTTGTCACTACGTCTCAACAACAGATTGATTGCTCGGCTAGCTAGAGATCGACGACAAACGCAGCGGCAGTGGAGTATTTGCGCGTTGATCCGAAGTCTCGTTCTTCTGCGGTCGTTGGCGTCTGACAGGGGCCGTGTACATGTAGGCATTGTAGACATTGACGCGATCGTGGCCGCGTAGGTACAGTCGTCCTAGCTACTTGGCATATTTATGCTGCAAGTCTGGACGTACGAGTAAAAATACTCAAAAATATCATCGCTTTTCCAGGACATCGCGGTCAAACGAAGCCCAAACCGACCGAAAATATCCGAACTTTGAATACAACTAGGATAGTTTTCGCGGCGTAATACGTTGTATGCGTTGTTTTTTTCGTGAAAATAATTTTATTTTTTTCCGTCACGTTTTTTAAACAATCATCAAGGAAACACACGAAACGGTCGAAAGGATACGCGCTTGCGCTAAATCGAAAGATCCTTTTTGGAAAAAAAATAGACGTAATGATCCAAACGGCACTACGTATTTTTTTGGTATTTATTTAGAGTCCTTTCACGAAAGATCTACGATTTTTCAGAACCAGAAGGTCCTCCTTGTAAAAAACCGCGGAAAGGACCTACACGTAATTATGTATTTTTTGAGGGGCCTACACGTGAAAAGAAAAAACGAGCCGAGCCGGCCGGCCATGTTTTTTTTTCACGGAAACAATTTCGTTTTTTCCCGTCGGCGTTTTTTTTAAGAAATCATTGAGTAAACGCGCGAAACGGTTGAAAGGATATAAACGCATCTGCGGTTACATTAAATCGAAAGGTCCTTTTCGTGAAAAATAGACGAAATGATCTAAACATCACTACGTTTTTTTGTATTTATTTAGAGTCCTCTTACGAAAGATCCGCAATTTTTTTGAACTATCTGCGATTGCGCTAAATTGAAAGGTCCTTTTTGTGAAAAATAGCCAGAATGATTCAAACGGCACTACGTTTTTTTTTCGGTATCTATTTAGGGTCCTCTCACAAAAAGATTTGCAATTTTTCTGAACCAGAAGGCCCTCTTCATTAAAAACCGTAGGAAAAATTTATATGTAATTACGAATTTTTGAAGAGACTTAAATGCGAAAAAATATTTTTGAGCCGAATCAGCTGGCCGAGCCAAGCCGCTCAAACGCGCAAGGAGACCGGAAGTCTACCGGAAATAGAAGAAGTATGATTTGCTCGCTCGTCGACGTCGGCCGCGCTTTATCCTGTAGGCTTCGTTGTGTTTACTAGCAGCTATGTATGGACTTATAATAATAGCTTCGTTTGTTTTCTCTTGTCAGAGTCACAGGTACGTCCAAGATTGTTAGCTTCGTACTTTAAACAAATCTCACAAAGTTATATATCCGTGTTTTGCATTGTCCGCGTCGACACGGCGCTGAAAACTTCAAGTTTTATAGAGCAAGGTACAGAATTTTTTCTGAGTAAATTTCATAAAACCAAAGATTTCTTGTATTATTTCATAAAACTATAGATTGTAAAAGAACTTATTTCACAAAACTACAGATTTCTTATATAAATTATCAGAAACTTTTAGATTCTATTTTATAATACTACAGGTTTAAGAATTAATCATTTCTTGTAACGGATCTAACAAACTAGGCCCACATGACAGCCTCACATATAAGTGAAATAGGAAATAAGGACATATAAGACTACCATGTGGGCCCACACTATCAGACCCGTTACAAGAAATGGCCAATTCTAAAACCTATAATTTTGTGAAACAAGTTATTCTAAAAATTGTAGTTTTGTAATATAAGTTCTTTAAAATTAAATCTGTAGTTTTGTGAAATAGAAATTAAATCTGTATTTTTCTGATAGTTTATACAAGAAACTATAGTTTTGTAAAACAAGTTCTTCTAAAATCTATAGTTTTTTAAAATAGAAGCTAAAATCCATATTTTTTTGATAACTTATACTAGAAATCTGTACTTTTGTAAAATTTACTCTTCTTTTATGTTTTCATGAACGCACGGTACTGAAAATTTTCTTTGTTTGAAGCTTGGGATCGAACCCATCGTGTTGTATATTGCTCGAGATTTGGCCGTCTGCGTGGCAGTTCATACGTGTGACGCGATGCTCATGTGATCCGACTAAGACTGTTAGTTACTGGTTACTACTCTGTGCTAAGAAACAAGAAACACTTTAAAATTTATATAACTTATATTAAAAGAAAAACATAGAAGATCGAGGAACAACAGTCTGGGACTCTGTCAAGGTGACAAGCAGGTTCGAACTCTAGGATATTAGGTCCTGTTTGGAGTGTAAGAATTGGAAAAAAAAAATGGCACGTTCTAAATGAAGTCTTAATTGTGCCAGGGTTAATAGTTAGCACAAAACTGAATTAAATAAGCAATTCTAAGCTGATTAGAAGACCGCACGGAAGATTTATTACCAAAGGACCTGGCACTTGGGAGTTGGGATTTACCAGCGAACGTTCACTGGATAGATACTCCCATTTTCTTCTGATACGGCCATAGGTACTAACGGATGCATGCTCTAGTGAAAACCCTGGTTCAGCCGTCCAGTCTCAAAATGTTGGGACTTGGGAGCAGGGTTTAAGTTTTCGTTTAGAGAAAAAATTCGGGACAGGCCGAAATCTGAAATTTTGGCCGAAATTCGGTAATTTCGGCCGGACAAGATTCAAAATTCAAATTTCAAAATTCAAATCCGGTTTGTTTCCACCGAAATTCGCCGAAATTTGCCCGAAATTCGCCCAAATTGGACTGACTGAAAATTGGTTCAAACGACGCCGAAAAATTTTGAAATTTTTTTTGTAGGTTCCTGCCACATTAGAGATGTTCTCATAAAAATTTCAGCTGATGATCAGATCTGTGCAATTTTAAAAAATTCAAACACTGATACTATGTAGATGAAACGTTGATCGGCAAGTTTGAACCGGATGAAAAATAGTACAAACGATGTTAGAAAGTTTTGAAATTTTTTATGGAGATTCCTAACATAATTATGATATATCTGCAAAAATTTCAGATGATGATCAAATGTGAGCAATTTTTAAAAATTCAAACACAGAGAGAGTTGAAAACTAGTACTTTGAATGTCAGAATTTTTATAAATTCCTGGAGAAATATTTTGAGCTGAAAATTTTACATAAGAATAATTATCTCAAATGAATTTGAAAAACAAAATTTCAAAAATTTATAAAAATATTTGTGTTGCCTGATAAATCCAAAACAGAAAACAGAAATATGTACACAGTACATTGTCAGAATTTTTGTAAATTCTGTGAGTAATATTTGCCTCTGAAAATTTTAAATAAGGATTCTTAGGTGAAACAAACTTGAAAAACAAATTTTAGAAAAGTTTTAAAAATATTTGAATTGTGTGATAAATGAAAATCCGAAATCTGAAAACTGTTCCGAGCAGATTTTGGCACATAAGTTCAGTGCTTACCGTGTTCATAGATTTTATTGAGCAAACAAATAAGGTTGAAATTTTTTGAAACTTTTATAGAATGGTACTGAGGAAATTATTAATCTTTCATAAAATTTTTAGATGATGATCACACTGGAGAAAATTTTAAAAAATCTAACAAGTTTACTGTCCCAATTATGTCCATTCTGTTTTTGATTTTTTAAAGATAACAAATGATGTTAAATTATTTTGAAATTTTTTTTCTATGATCCCAAACAACAAGGGATGGTACCATAATTTTTCCAGATGATGAACATGCTTGAAACTTTTTTTTAAAAATCTGACAGTGTTTCAGCCCGAAGTTTAAAAAATCTCAAAAAATTAGTTTTTCATCAAATTTTCATGTAGCAAGACTTTCTTAAGGGTTATTGGACCCATTCTGTTCAAATCCGGCCAAAACATTTGAAAATCCGGACTCAAAACACGAAATTTCGCCGAAATTTGCCCGAATTTCGCTGAAATTTCCCGAAATTACTGTAGCAGTTACTGTAGCAAATCAAATTTTTTTAAAATTTTGAATTTGGCCGGTAGATATAAATTCGGGGGGGCCCGAAAACCGAAAATTCGGCGAATTTCGGCCGAATTTCGCCGAAAATTCTATCCCTGCTTGGGAGTACTGCTACGGGGCACGCATATCTAGTTTGTCAAGTTTCGGGGTGAAGGTTAAGAAAGCATGATCTTACGAGGAAGCACAAATCAAAGGTCAAAACAAACATAGAGTTTTTACCGTTCTTAGAAGATACCAATAAGTTACTTTTAAGCTTTTGTACATCTTAGTATATTCACCCTTTAATCATTCAGTGCCCCGCGGTAATGTATGGTTTGGTAGCTTCTAAGGGTGGTAAAAAAAATCTTAGACAAAAATAAGCTACAGTTAACACGGTACCTCTGTTTTCAAAACCCTGGCCACACAGAAGACTCGCCACTGTACGTAGGCGAAGACCCGCACTCATCAATCGGCACTCAACAGCCCCCCAGAAACCATCCAGATTTACGCCGTGCGCAGTCACTCGCTCACCGGCCTGTCCTTGCAAGCTGCCTTCGTCAACACTACTGCACTGCACCATAGATCGCGTGCGGCGGTAACGGGAGATGCGAATCTCCACCTAAGAGAGATGCCCTCCTACACACCCTCTCCCTTGATCTTAATTCCTCTAAGATTCGTGCAGCCTTTAGGTCCTTACGTGAGTTGAATTTATTTATTCCACCCTAACGAATTACAAACATAGATCTCGGAGAAGCGTCCAAGAGCAATCAACTTAGTTAGAAAGATAGAGACTTTTTACCGTTCTAGGAGGAACCAAAATTTATATTGAGTTAGTATAAATATAAATTGTGGTACCTTCTAAGTACGGTAAAAGGTATCGGAAAGATAATCTCTTATTTAGAAGAGTGGTAATTTTTTAAGATGGTTTGGAATTTAGTTCAAATTTAAATTAAATTTTAAAATATTCTAATAAAATAACCAAAATTCATATTGAGTTAGTATAAATATAAATTGTGGTACTTTCTAAGTACGGTAAAAGGTATCGGAAAGATAGTCTCTTATTTAGAAGAGGGGTAATTTTTTAAGATGGTTTGGAATTTAGTTCAAATTTAAATTAAATTTTAAAATATTCTAATAAAATACCCCTAATCCAAATAATTTTCTCCTGGCGGTGGTAATTAGCTTTTAGTCCTAGTAAATTTCTAGCAACGTACATACGTCTGGCCCGGCACGCGCGAGCGGGCGCGGCCACAAGCGCAAAGCTAAGGCAGTGCCGCAGTGGAGTGGCGCCTACCACCTGTCAGGCGTCTCCCTCCCGGGACGGAGACTGCGCGTCCCGAGACCCCTTGCCATCCATCTATAAATACCACCCGCCTGCTGCCCTCAGAGCGAAGAGCAGGCAAGCAGCAGCGAGCTTAGTCGTAGAGCTAAGGCTCATCCTTCGCCTCCTAGCTTCTTTCACAGCTCAGAGAGTTAGCTGTACTGCCACTGATAGCTAGCTCAGTGATCGTAGCATAAGCTCGAGAGGGAGTCGGAGAGATGGCGTCCAACGCCTCGAGGACGAACTCGCGAGTGAACTACTCGAACGAGATCCACGACCTCTCCACCGTGCAGAACGCCTCCCCCGCCGTCCCCAGCACGTACTACCCGGAGAAGTCCTTCGCCGACATCTTCCCTCCTCACCTCCTCAAGAAGGTTCGTGGAAAGAAAGAAACAGAAGAAATTACACGCCTAGCTAGCTAGCTAGCTAGCTGTGGTGGTGGCTAATCCTGCAGGTTTTGATTGAGTTGTTTGGATCTGTGTATGCATGCATGGCAGGTGATATCGGAGGTGGTGGCGACGTTCCTGTTGGTGTTCGTGACGTGCGGGGCGGCGTCCATCTACGGCGAGGACATGAAGCGTGTCTCGCAGCTGGGGCAGTCGGTGGTCGGGGGGCTCATCGTCACAGTCATGATCTACGCCACCGGCCACATCTCCGGCGCGCACATGAACCCCGCCGTCACGCTCTCCTTCGCCTGCTTCCGGCATTTCCCCTGGATTCAGGTATAAAAAAGCACGTACACACAAATATGCATCATTTCTATTTCTATATGTCTTCTTGTTTCATTCGTAATTTCTTCTCTATTCTTTCTTGTTCTTTCTGCTACATGATGTTGTGTTCATATCTTCCTCTCTCTCTCTCTTACGGCAGCTCATTGGTTGAGTCCTGCCTGTTGTTGTTAATAGGAGTAGTTTAGTAGGACTTGGTTGTCGACATGTTGTCATAGACGTGCATAGGAACTAGTCACGGATTAAGGAAAACTTTGGAGCCTAACTGGCACTAGTACGAGTCACATGCATGATCGATATATACAGATAATTAATGAAGCCTATAATGATGATATATATGCTGTATGTACTACTAGTACTGAACTACTGCAAGAACTGTACACATGGATGGATGGGTTTGGTGTTATATAGATCGGCCAGCTGGATACATATTCGAGGCAGGAGCCAATCAAACAACTCCAGTATTTAAGTAGTAGCACAGGCTGGAGTAGATCGATTAGATCTAAAAAATAATTTTTTTTCGTTTTTTTTTTTTTTTGCAACAGCATATTTGTTCTCCTTGGGGGTTGGTCAGGTGTCAGGTCGATCGGTAGCATGCAGTAGCAGCCAAAAACAATAACTGGCATTATTGGCAACATGCTGAGGGCGCAGCACAATATATATTTGAACAAAATATATAATCAACCAAACCTCAGATGGAACCAAGGCTCTAGCTGATACTTACAAAAAGAACATATACATACTAATTAAGGATGACAAGGGTAAGGTAACTTGATGTAGAATTATCTCATTATTATTAGGGGTACAAGACATTTTTACCATCATTAATTGGGGTAGCAAAATATATATTGAGTTAGTAATAAGAGATACTAAAAGTTTAAAATATGAACATGAAAACAGATATAAAAGTTTAAGGGTAATTAAATGGTACCACCCAATGATAGTAAAATCTCTATAGCGGTATATGCTTACGACAGAGCCTTGGTTAGCTTCCACTAATTGCAACCACCACGTACCAGCCAAAGGAGTTGGACATTCGCATGTTTTTGAAGACATATATGGAATGATCATGATCACCAACACATACTGTACTTTGTGACGGTTGCTCCCGAGCAACGTCCCAATTATTGCGAGGTGTTGCTTGTAGGGCACAAACAAACGGCATGTACATATGGTCGATATGATCGTCGAGTTTCATAGGGCACGAACTCGTATCCTTTTCCATTCAAGTCAACCGAACGGCACAAACATGACGTTAACATCAACTATGAACGGCTCCGCATGCTCAGAAGGCGCCGGGTCTGCCATGAAATTCAGCTAGCCTTTCGGTGAACGATTGAGATTCCGATATGTATATCCAGCCAGCCAATCGCCACGCCTACTTGTCTGACCATGCAGCCTGATTCGATCGATAGATGCGGTGCATGCCCATGCTCTCGTGCACAAAGATGAGTTCAGGCTAGCTTCCGGTCATGCGCAGAGCACTAGATTCGTACGTTGTTTTCCCGTACCTCTCCTAGCTTTGCTAGCTAGCTAGAGATTGTGGAAGCGTGTAAAAGGAGCATCGCATACGCATAAGGAGGGCGAGAATTTGCAAGCAAGAATCAAAAGGTTGCATTATATTTGTGTCAAATCACATCATGCAACTCATATCATACGCACACACGCGCGCGCGCGAGCACCATGCAAAGTAGGATCGGGTGTACTGTGGTTCTGGACTTCTGGGTGGCCTCGCGTACGTCTCGGTCGGCAGCTTGTTGCATCATGGAGCAAAGCATATTCCGATTTCATAGCTGGTTGATGTGTGTTTTCTGATGGGTACGTGCGTGCGTGTGCGTGCAGGTGCCGTTCTATTGGGCGGCGCAGTTCACGGGGGCGATGTGCGCGGCGTTCGTGCTGCGGGCGGTGCTGTACCCCATCACGACGCTGGGGACGACGACGCCGACGGGGCCGCACTGGCACGCCCTTGTCATCGAGATCGTCGTCACCTTCAACATGATGTTCGTCACCTGCGCCGTCGCGACTGACTCGAGAGCTGTAAGCGCTTAATTTGATTCTTCTGCTCGATCGATTGATTTCCACTGTTTTTTTCCTTTTCAACGACCTGACGGCTCTGAATCTATTCTACTATCTCGCCGTGAAAATTCTGTTTCTGACGTCGTTTTTACGCTTGCTGGATTTCTTTGCAGGTGGGTGAGTTGGCAGGGTTAGCAGTTGGTTCCGCGGTTTGCATTACATCCATCTTCGCAGGGTAAATGAATTGCTAACGACCAAACTAACCTTAGGAAGGATTAATTGGACCCCAAATAACTACTGTTAGTTAATTCAATCTGCAGTAAAATGAAAAACGTGTTACATGGCTAGCACTTAACTTGGCTTTCTGCAAAATTAATAACTAGGAAAGAATTGGTTAGTTGACAACGTTCTTTTTTCTTTTTAGTGATCAACCGCATTTTTTTCACAAAGAATTTAAAGCACCATATTTTACAAGGTGACACTGTGATGTAGTAACAGGAATGGACTCAGCTTGAGTGGTACATTAGGTTCAGTGAACCCAGTTGGCTCTGACAACCAGTTGTATTTAGGTAGACTAACGATGATATATATACATATATACATTGCAAGCCTTCACTAATTAATCTGTACAAACGATTCTTTAGACCTTATAACACTAGACATTATTTCTGACCGTATATGGACAAGGGTATCGATCACAAAAAATATATTTCGAGAGAAAAATAATAGACTAGACAGATCAGCAATGCAGATATATACAAGACAGAAAGGCCACGTAGGACAGTCATATACACTAGGCCTTAGACACGTAGGGTAACCAAGATGACATGTTGATTCATATTAGCTAAGACGAGGGGAAACGAGTGGCATTTTCAGGCCTGTGTCAGGAGGATCGATGAACCCGGCGAGGACGCTGGCGCCGGCGGTGGCCAGCAACGTCTACACGGGCCTGTGGATCTACTTCCTCGGCCCCGTCATCGGCACGCTCTCTGGCGCGTGGGTCTACACCTACATCCGCTTCGAGGAGGCCCCCGCCAAGGACGGGGCGGCCCAGAAGCTCTCCTCCTTCAAGCTCCGCCGCATGCAGAGCCAATCCATCGCCGGCGACGAGTTCGACAACGTCTGATCCGCCGGTCGGCCGGCCAGCCGGTGCACTTGTACGTACCTCGCCAGGCATCGCTATACTCTGTACGTTGCATGCGAGTGCGTAGTGCGTACCACTGTACCTGTATGGCCTTACTGGACTAGCATGTGTGCGTACGAGAGCACACGCGTGTACGAGCGCGGGAAGCCATTTGTACTAGTCAAAGTATGTACGGTCTACGTGTGTGTACGTACTTGTACTGTGTACGTGTGCTTGCTCTGTTCAAGAGGGAGAGAGCTAGAGCTACGTGTATTTGTACCGGGTACGGCGTAGATAGAGAGTACATGCTTGATGTACGTATTTGTATTTTTCTCCCCGCGCCTACGTGCGTATGTACGTACTCTTCGTTTATGTTTTCTCCTTGGCCTTGTACTGCATAAGGTTGCATAAGTTAATATATGATGCAGCTGATGAGGCTCGATTTTACTTGTTGCATGCTTGGCTGCAAAAGATTTCGAAGAAATTAACGTGTGCGGAATTACTTGATCAGAACTTGTGGGCTCCATGCATTGATTTACCTTTGCTTTACCTTTTTGTTTTCCAGTGTAAATTATTCACTAATCTGTTTCTTTTCCTATTGGTTTGGACATTTATACGTAGAGATAGCCTTTGCTTATTTAGCACTGAACAGTGGGCTGTCATTTGGTGATGGTAACATCATAAAGACTGGATTAAACTAGTATTTACTCTCCACTGATGTAAGTCTTGTTAAATCCAAAAGAAAAGGATGAAATAAAATGCTGCTGGTTGCAAACGTGGAACCTGTGCAACACATATTTTACACGTCCAATTGGAGGGAACCATTAGAGATTTTGTTGTTACAAAAGGGGATATTGCTGTTACAAAAGGGGATATTGCAGCAAGGAGCTATGCAACAGCAACGTGAAAACCCCTGGCATTGGTCAACTTCTTCCCACCTGTCATACCTTTTCCAAAAAATAAAGAGGGAAAAAGTTACAACGCCTCCTCCCACTAGTTAAAGAATGGGTGTCCTCCAAACTAATCTACATAAGTCAAATACGTACACCCCCTATAATATATAGTGGGACAGCGGCACTAAAAACAAATTAAAATAACAACCGCTGATCGACGTGTAAGGAACGTATGCAAGTGATTGTTATTTTCATCGTCGCGATTTTCGTTTTCTTCCTAGCTCCTTTTGTCTTGAGGGAATTGATATATCTTTCTTAATTATAGTTCGCAATCTAGTTTGTACTCTCCTTCGGTCCTTTCCAGCTAATTGGTAATATACCGCCCTTTAGATAAGATCCTTGATTATGCACCACGTTTGCATTTTTTTAATTAATTTCCTTGTTTTTTTCTCCCGTTTGGCCCAAACGAAGAGACGAAATTGCTGTCTTCAAGACGCGTCGATCAAAGCTGGACCGGGGATGTGGCGGACTGGCTGGCCTAGCCGCATCCGAGCTCAACTCGGCATGCGCGCCGAATCCAGCCGTGCCGCTCCATAAAAAGGCACGACTCCACGTCGTCTCGATGTCGGCAAATATCAAGAATAATAGGTTAAACATCTTACTTGATCCTCACTAAATATAACATATGCACAAAAATACTCAAACTTTTTCTAGATGCAACACATGCACCTAGAGCTTTTCTCTCGTTGCTCACAAGGTGCAACACATGCACAATTGAGAGGAGATGATTGCTCTAACTTAAGAGAAAGCAAATGAAATACCAAGAGTTATTAAATAAGAAACTCTAGCTCAAAAGTTTCTCAAATCACTCAAAGATGGCTCTATTAGCTTAAGAGGTTTTGCTCTTAAGTGTATACCTCAAATGGATGCAAGAACAGCAACAAAAATCTCTCCATTCGATATCTTAAATAGTGCCTCAAAGAAACTAGTCATTTGGGGGCAAAATCAGAAAATTCATGCAAATTTTGGCACTATCGCTATGTAAATCCCGGTAGTACTGGACTCAGCGGTAACGGAAAGTTCTGGGCATTAAATGCGCTAAAACTAGCTGTTACTACAGTACCCTTGGCACTATCAACATGTAAACCCTAGTAGTGCCGATATTTTTAACCCCAAAACAACTCTAAAACACCTTTCTAGAAAATAACTCACTACTATAGAATGGTACAATACTATCGTTTCATCTGGGTCAGTTCCTAACTTTTCAGAAAAAATCGATTGTGATAGATGATTCGACGAGGGTGTAATAATTGGTGGGAAATCATCACAATCAGTTCTCATATTAGAATTGATTGCGATGTAGCATTGGGCACATCACAATCGGTTCCCATATAAGAACCACAATCTGTTCTTCCCTAGGAACCAAGTGTGATATGAAGAACCGATGGTGATGTGCATAGCATATCACAATCGGTTCTTATGTTAGAACCGATTGTGATGCGCCTTGCTAGGTTATTTATACCCTCGCGTTGAACTCTCCTCTGTTATTGTTCTAGAGGCACAAAAAACCACCCGAGCTCAACTCGGCATGCGCGCCGAATCAGCCGTGCCGCTCCATAAAAGGCCACGACACGTCGTCTCGATATCGGTAAACATCAAGAATAATAGATTAAGCATCTTACTTGATCCTCACTAAGTGCAACATATGCACAAAGATACTCAATCTTTCTCTAGCTAGATACAACACATGCACCTAGAGCTTTTCTCTCCTTGCTCACAAGGTGCAACATATGTACAATTGAGAGGAAAGGATTGCTCTAACTCAAGAGAAAGCAAATGAAATACCAAAGGTTATTAAATAAGAAACTCTAGCTCAAAAGTTTCTCAAATCACTCAAAGATAGCTCGATCTATTAGCTTAAGAGGTTTTGCTCTTAAGTGTATACCTCAAATGGATACAAGAACAGCAGCAAAAATCTCTCCATTCAATATCTTAAATAGTGCCTCAAAGAAACTAGCCATTTGGAGGCAAAATCAGAAAATTCACGTAAATTTCGGCACTATCGCTATGTAAATCCCGGTAGTACTGGACTCAGCGGTAACGGAAATTAGTTCTGGGCATTAAATACGCTAAAACTAGCTGTTACTACAGTACCCTCGGCACTATTGACATGTAAACCCCAGTAGTGCCGATATTTTTAACCCCAAAACAACTCTAAAACACATTTCTAGAAAATAACTCACTACTACAGAATGGTACAATACTATCGTTTCATCTGGGTCAGTTCCTAACTTTTCAGAAAAAACCGATTGTGATAGATGATTCGACAAGGGTGTAATAATTGGTGGGGAATCATCACAATCAGTTCATCACAATCGGTTCCCACATAAGAACCACAATCTGTTCTTCCCTAGGAACCAATTGTGATATGAAGAACCGATTGTGATGTGCACGGCATATCACAATCGGTTCTTATGTTAGAACCGATTGTGATGCGCCTTGCTAGGTTATATATACCCTCGGGCTGAATTCTCCTTTGTTATTGTTCTAGAGGCACAAAAAACCACCGCCACCCTAAAAAACACAACACACTACTACAAAAAGACTTATATTAGACGCTCATTATAGAGATTCTATAGTGAAACCGTCAGTGGCATCATCAAAGACAATACTCTTCATAAATCGTCAATGATATACAGCAATATCACAGATGGTTTTAGTATAAAACAGTCAATGATGACTCCTGTAGCTATCATTGACGGTTTTAAACTAAAACAGTATGTGATATCAGTTATTATCCCAAACGGTTTATTATAAAACCATCTGTGATACCTACAGGAGTCATCACTAACGGTTTTATACTAAAACCATTTGGGATTCTATGTACACCACTAACGGTTTATGAATAGAACCGTCTATGATATCTCCTAGCGATATATAATATAGAGTCCCGAGCCACTTAGTGGCTTTTTAGGGTTTCGAAATCTATCTTTGAGGTAACTATGGCTGTAAGGTGATATGATGAAAGAAGACAATTGATTTTGAAAGGTGATTGTAGATCTATTTGATTTTGGTGATCTAAGGTTAGTAGTAAGTTCTAATTGCATTATATTCAAGATCTAACTTGGTAAAGAAAGAATTTAAAGATTGTTTAAATCTAACTTGTAGATCCATGTGTTCTTGGTAATCTAAGGTTATTAATGGGTTTTAATTGTATTATATTCAAGATCTAGCTTGGTAAAGAGAGAATTTAAAGAAATAGCGTATCACGTGCACTACAGCCTTCCGATATTACACACGTGCACATTACTAACAAAAGTCACGAAAAATTCTGAAAAAAATTGTAGATGTACTTCATAGATTTCCCTACCTATGTATGAAATTTCAAGATTAAATTCATTATATATCGAGAGTTACAAAAAAGAGAAAATTCTGACAAGTTTAAACTCTTTAAACTTGTCAGAATTTTCTCTTTTTTGTAACTCTCGATATATAATGAATTTGAACCTACAATTTTATACATAGGTAGGGCAATCTATGAAGTACATCTACAATTTTTTTCAGAATTTTTTGTGACTTTTGTTAGTTGGTGTGCACGGTGTGTACACGGGAAGGCCTGTGTGCACAGGATATGTTGCCTTTAAAGAAAGGTTAGATCTAGCTTTGTAAATCCATGTGTTCTTGGAGATCTAAGATTAACAATAGGTTCTAATTGTATTATATTTAGGATCTAGCTTGGTAAGGAGAGAATTTAAAGATTGTTTGGGTCTAGCTTATAGATCCATGTATTTTTGGTGATCTAAGATTAGTAATTAGTTCTAATTGCATTATTATATTTAAGATTTATCTAGCTAGTTTGGTGAAGAGAGAATTTGAAAATTGTGTTTAGATCTAGCTTGTAGATACATTTGCTCATTGTGATCTAAGGTAGTAATTGGTTATATAATTACATTATATTCAAGAAGTAGCTAGCAGTGCATAATTTAAGAATGTGTGCATGCGCACACCTAGTGTACTTTAATTTTTAACACTAAATGTTATATGCGTAGCATAGATGGACTGAAGCTAGATGTACATTGAGAACTGTGCGAGTGCCGAGTACATTAATGGTGTCTCCGCTTTTAGAAGAGCTGCAGAGGAGGATATGTTTAATAAGGGGGTGTAATTTATGTCTTGTCCATGCATTGACTACGAGAATTTGAGGATGTTTTGAAACTTAGCACAGATCGAAACACACTTGATTTTAAGGGATTTCAAAAGGAGGTACACATGTTGGACTAGTCATGGTAAAGAGTAGAATATATAGGAAACAAGTAGTATTAACATTGTCGATGAAGTCAACCATATGCCAGATGATTATATGTATTATGCTTCTGATGAGAATAGGTTGCAGGATGATTAATCTGAATCAGATGTTGTATGATACAGAAGGAAACCATGATGATAGAGAATATGGTAAATTCCGAGATTTGATGGAGGACATGGAGCTTTTGTTCTCGGGCTACAAGTCAAAATACAAAAGGTTGTCATCCGTGCTTGAACTGCTAAAATTGAAGGCAAGCAACGATTGGTCTGACAAGAGTTTCATAGCGCTATTACGTTTATTAGCGAACACGCTTCCAAAAGAAAACAAGTTGCAGACAATCACCTACAAAACCAAGAAGGCTCTTTATCCCTTGGGAATGCAAGTAGAAAGAATACATATATGTTCGAACAACTGTATCTTGTACCGCAAGGAGTACGCAAACTTGCATGTATATCTATTGTGCAATGCATCCTGGTACAAGGTAAGAGTCATTCAGATGGTGACTACAAGGGCATCAAGGTAAAGAAAGGACCTTCTGCTAAGGTGGCAAGGTATTTGCATGTAATTCCCCATTTGAAGCATTAAAACTACTGCGTTGGCACTCGTAGGAGCGTAAGAATAATAGAATGATAAGGCACCCTACTGATTCCATCTAGTGGAGAAACATCAATAGGATGTTTCAAGAATTCAGTGCAGATCTGAGGAATATAAGGTTTGAATTGAGTACAGATGGAATGAATCCTTTCGGTGACATGAGCAGCCGGCATAGCACTTGACCTGTGAATCTCTGTATGTACAACCTTTCTCTTTAGTTGTCTATAAAGCGAAAGTATATTTTATTATCTGTACTTATCTAAAGACTGAAACAACCTAGGAATGATATTGAGTGTACCTAGCATTATTGATGGAATATCTAAAAATACTGTGGGTTCCCGGGGTACAGGTATGGAATGTGTATAAACAAGAGAATTTCACTTTGCACTATCTATTGTTCTGCACTATAAATGATTACCCTGCCCTTGGTAACCTGTCAAGCCAGAGTATAAAAGGAACCAAAGCCTACACTCATTTCTTAGACGATACCGAGAGTGTGTAGCTAAATCACTCGCACAAAACCATGTACATGTGTCACCGTAGGTTCTTTCAGAGGAATCACACATATTGTAAGATGAAGAAACAAGTCGACAGAAGGAACAAAGATGGTTCAGCTCCAAAGCATTTAAGAGGAAAAGATGTTAATGATATTTTTAAGTATTTGGATGTCGCTTATAAAAAGGAACATAAATCAAGGACCTATGAGAAGAGCATGTGGAAGAACTACTAAACTCATACAAGTAGACTAGTGATGTCATTTTCATCCTATCAGTGTTCAAGGGTATTTCAGGGTTACATTTACAGAAATAGACACTTTATGTTCCCTGAAAAAAAGATACTTAATGACAACAACCAAATATGAAACTGATGTAGAAGAGTCAATAGCATTTCAATTGTTCATGACTTATTGTTTTCCTTGCATGCTGAGGACAAGTTGAGTTTCATAATCTGATTATATCAAGAAATGAAAACTACAATAGTTATTTACTGATAGGTTTCACAAATCCTCACTTGATAGAAATTTCGTTGACATGCTTCATTAACTAAGTTTTTTTGTGTAGAAATGTGCTATTAGTTCAGGGTGATTCTAATTAATTTGTCAATCTTTAAAGACATCACTGAGTAATTGTGGATGCAAAATCCTTTTTGTGTCTTATACAGTAAATTGGTATATGTTATTCTTGTTGGAATGCATATTTGTCTCCTTATTTTAATTTCTTTTTAAATTTTTCTTTTATATCATGCATGCTAATTTTTGCATCTTGAATGCTCATGGTTATATGTAATGCGAAAATAGAAATCTTGTATGTACTTTAAGTTTTATTGGAAAGTTTATTAAGCGACGAAAAATTGTGAATTTTAAATACTTAATTTTAGTAATTGGTGAAGAAAAATCTTGTAAAACATGTTGCAGAAATTGTTATGACATATTTGTTTCAGCAGATTCTAAAATTATGTCTCGTTTATTTCCTTTACTTACTACATTTAGTGCCCTTGAATATACTTGTTGTTTTGTGGATTGTTATGTGGCTAAAAGAGCTTCTTGTTCTTTTGTTCTAGAATATACTTATCAAGTTTCTTAATCATAATGCAAAATGATATTTACAAGTGGTATCTATTACAAATAGTATCACATAAAAAAATGATATTTGCGAGTGGTATCTCTTACAAATAGTATCATGTAAAATGTTTTTCTCAAGACATGTTTAAGCAAATTTGGCATTGATGGAGATAATAATTTTCAACACACAATATGGTAGACATGTCTAGTTAAAAAGAAGATGTCCCCTCATTCATCATCTCGAGGATATGATGAGCCAACAAAAAGAAAGCCGACTCGAGGTCCCAGAGGAGCAAATAAAAGACCCACGGACCAATATATCATAATGACAGTTGATCCAAAGGATGGGACCCCTACCGAACCAAGAAAGGTGGCAACATGATTTTGGACATTGTGTGGGATAGCCACACGGGAACGGGTCCCCATCACCTGTCCATCCTGGAAGTCACTGACTAACGAGAACCGCAACGGCTTGGCGATAGAAATTCTTGTGTCGTTCAAGATCCTAGAAGACTCTGTGCGCTCAGTGCGACGATATGCACTGCTATTGGCGGGAAAGGTATGGAAAAACTTCAAAAGCACGCTTGTCAAGGAATATGTCAATAAGGACATAACTCCTTTCTCTAAGTATAGGTTTATTGTCAAGTACGTATGGCAAAGTTTTGTTGAGATGAAAACGACAGACAAATTTATGCGTCAAAGTGAAGTGCACAAGGCCTTGCAAGTAAGGAACACCCACCCCTAAAGACTCAGCACCACTGGGTACGTGGGAAAGAGGGCGCAGTGGGAGAGGGAGGATGAGGAAGCCTCTGCATCATTTGCATCGATCATTGACTAACGCGCTAGAGACTAGCTAAGAGCGAGGTCATCTGCCATATCTTTCGGCACCATCTCCTTTACGAACCCTGCGGACGAGGAAGTCTTTCAACATTTGGTAAGATATCAAACTATCAATTTTGTATGTAATTAGTCTATAACTTCATAAGTGAAATAACTTATCGGGACCTTGCAAGTAGCATTGAGTACACAATCTTCCGATGTCTCTTTTTTGCCAAAGGGAGAAAGCATTTTCCACGGCCTTGTGAAACAAGGAACACCCTAGTCACATGTGAGGCAAAGGGGCTTTTATTCCCTAGAAAACAGGATTCCTAGACGACTCTGATAAATATTGGAGTAGGAAGAGAACCAAAGCTGAGTGTGAGGAACGACTTGTACAAAAGATTGAGGAAAGGCTGAGAGAATAATTTAATAATAAGATAAGAAGTCTCGAGGAAAGGCTTAATAATCAGGACAGACAGCCTACACAAGCCCCAGATGTATGTGCGCAATTTAGCCCCACTACCCGTAAGAGTAGCTGTGTGTCCACCACTCACACAGATGAACATGGTGACAAATTTCCTATATGCTATATCAAGGTATTAATATATATCTATGAATGCTCCATATATATAGCTATTGGATGTATTAGCTAATCGTGTACCGTTATGTAGAAGGCCACACAGTGCAATCTCCATCTGAGACTTGCCCATGTCTCCCTTTCTCTTTATGTTGCTTGGAGGTTCGCGTATCCATCCACTAAAGGGGCGCTAGTGCACGGTATTCTGGTAGCGTCAGGTTTTACAAAGGTCAATACGGATGGTGTACATGATAGTTTCAAGAACATCGCACTACAGATGCCCCTAAATGAAGAGATTGTGACACTAAGGGATGCCATTGGTACATTCATCCAGTGGCCTAGCAGCAACATATCCCTGAACGCCTATCCTCCATCACCAGAAGTACCCCAACTACCTAAGTTGCCTACTGCACCTCAGTAGGCCACCAAATCGACTACCATGCCCTGTGTATCACAGAACTTTTAGTGGGTTGCCACCCACTCGTCTCCTGTGTGAAGACTCTCTATAGTAGAAAGCAAGGCAAAGGCAAATCCAAATAGATCATGAAGGATCTGGACTATCCGATTGCCCCGTTGGCCTGGTTTTACAAGCTAGGAGAGCCTTTAGTAACGAGATATCACCTAGAAAACCTTTCTATGGCTTGCATTATATTGCATGCTTGGTACATGGAACAAGATAACAAGACAGTGCAAGAACGTCTAACGAGTATCACGGTCAACTTCAAGCTTGAGCATCTATTCAACCAAATATCAGGGGCTTCTTCACAATCAACTTTAAGGACCTGTTCAATCTCTTCAAACTTGATGCCCTCGATGCCGCGCTCTTGAGATGCTAGACATTGTAAGTGTGTGCAATCACAATCTACATTCATGTAATACTAATAAATGTCATATATGTATAACTCCTTACTTTTGTATATATAGATACATGATCTGTGAAGCAAAACAAAACAAACAATCGGTGGGTTTCCTGGACTCATACATAGTCTCGAAGCAAACAATGGATAAAAATTTAAAATTCATCGATGAATACATGGAACATGCATTGGTGGCTCAAAAACATAAAGAGTTCATACTTTTACCCCACAACCCAAAATAAGTGTTGCACTACATGCTATACTTTGATTTGTACTATGCACGTAACTTAGTTTTGTTAATTAACTATGGCAACATACCTATGTAGGTTTCATTGGATTCTAATTGTAATTCATCCAGCCACGAATCAGGTTATTTACCATGATTCCTTACAGAGCGGCAGCTACGGCTTGAATCCTATCACAAAATTACTCATCAGGTAATCATATTTCCTCCATACATAACATGGTCATGTAGGTTGCTCAAGAGGTACGTTGCTCCTGGAATGCCTGAGGCTAACCTTTTGCAATCATGTAGGTCATTCAAAGTGTACAAAGCTTATGGAGGGCCTTCTAGCAAGGACGGGGTGAAGCTGGAGCACGATTTTAAGTTTTCGGTATCGGCTATACACAATAATCCTATATCAAACTCCGTAATAATGACTCTGGAACTAACCAATTCTATATTTGCAGTGCCACTAGCAGGGAAAGGAAAATAACCGATGCGGATTTTACATTTTCCACAACATGCAACTCCTCATCAATATAAAAAAGACCATTAAGGCTATAACTGCATTGGAAGAGATCGATTTGATCCGAATTCAAGGACAGCTTTGTTCCTTCTTGCTCAGTCATGTCTTAAATCCAAAAGGTGAGTTCCACTCTGCCTAATCTCAGGAGTTGTGTTTTTTTTCGAATTACCACTTGGGCTAATTTGTGAAACTTGTGCTGTCAATTTGTGAATTGTAGTTGTGTATTCAATTAATTAGTTAATAAAATTGAGTTCCATTGGTTAGTATATCTGAGTTCATTTCTAAAATAGATGTGCCATGCAGTAATCTGTACATAATCTGCTTGCACTGTGATGTAATCTGAGTTGATTGCTGAAATAGATGTAATGCTTGTAATGATCTGTAATCTGTTTTTTCAGAGGGCATGACTAGCATTTCCTAAGGCTAGCCAAGAAACTAAAAAAGGTTCATCTATAGAAAAACTTATCACAAATGGTTCTAATTAGAAACGTCTGTGATATCATAACATCACAGACGGTTTCTAATTAGAATTGTCTGTGATGTTACTATATCACAGACAGTTTAGAAACCGTTTGTGATATACCATAACATCATTGACACATAGTTACAGATGGTTCAAAAAACCGTCTGTGATGACAGTTTCGAACCGTCTGTGATGAATTTTTCTACAGTAGTGACATACTCTGGTTTAAACCAATACTTAGGAGAGAAATTATGAAATCCTCAAGGATGGGTATTAATAAGGTAAAGATAAAGCCCTAGCTTAAGGAGATTTCCCCTTAATTTTTCCTCATTTGTGGTTTTCTTTAAAATGTGAGCATTCCTTCAAATCCCTTCAATTTTGCACTAGGTAATTCGATATGTCGCAAAGAGAGTTTAGGTTGCACTGGAATTGTGTGTATCATATCAAATTTCACATCCTTTATTTGACAAGCACACATCCATTTATCTGCTTTTTAGTACTCTCGTGTCAATCTGGAATTATTGTTGCTGTAATGTGATGAACGTTAGAGTTTAGGTTGCATAACTTATATCTCCTGTTCGAGGGTGCTTGTTTATAAATATGTTGAAATGGTATATTTATAAAAAAGCACTATTGAATTATTGGCGTTTTTTTGGATAGTTTAAGGATATGTGGTCTGGGAAAATTCCTAACTAAGCTGTTGTACAACTACAGAGTAAATTAGTTTTGGTAGCATCTCACTAGTGTTGTCGGGATACATACCCTCTTGACTTGTTATCGAGACATGTATTTTGTGAACAGCGAGGAGATGTTGCCAAAATTTTCTCTGAAATTGTTCAATAGCTTAGGAACTTGTCTGAACTACATATCCTCAAATGGAATTAGGGTCTAACCTAATTAGAGATTTGGAGTCACCGTTTGTACTTAGTTGGTCAACAGATAGACGTTTCTTTAAGATCATTCAATTTCTCAAATTTGTTAATGCTTCTACCCTTATTTTTTTTCATTGAAGTCAAAAGATGTGGGCATCTGGAAACATGAATCGAACCTCACACGTGCATTGGACTAGAGGTGATATCCATACTCCACTTAAGTGTATGCTCACGTCCACTAATTGTCCCATGCATGGAGTATTAACCAGTTGACCCGCACTCATCTAAATATGAGCTACTCAATTGCACCGTACATGCTTATGCGTCCAAGAAAGTTTCAATTTTTTCCAAACAACCATACCGAAATTGAAACCAACCTTCCGGACGTAGCGCACGCTAATAGCCTCAAAACTTTGGAATCTCCCACACCCACCGAGAGGAGTGTGTCGCAATAGACAAGGGATGATGGTCGCACGTGTCCACATGTTGGGTGGTTGAGAACAATTTTGGGTACCTGGATATGTGGCCGACGCTAGTTCCCAAGATCAAAGCCTAGCACTCACATATCTTGCATTCGAGATGTATCATTATACATACACACATCTCTAATCATTGACATAACATAAACCTTAACTAGAGAGCTATTACATCTACTTAATGTTACAAGCCCATGGCCGATCGACCAAATATTATACATAGAAGTAAATTGTAGTAGAAATAAGCATAAACCAAAAGTCCGATAGCGGTATGCCCATCCATAGCCCAAAGGCAACTGACTAAGACGAACCCTAGTTCATCCATCCAAGTAGTCGTCAGACCCCGATGCGAAGTATGAATAATCGGGGATTTCTTTTGTACCTTCATCTAAATATTATGAATTAAGCACTAGTGAGTACACGTATGTACTCGTAAGATTTTAATGTATGGAAATACTCGTAAGACTTTAGTGTATGGAAATAAATTAAATGCAAGGTTAGTCCTAGGAAATCAAGCCACTATACTAAATTTTATTTTCAACATAAGGCAGATTTTATTTGCATGAAAGTAGTTCATCAAACGATATCGAAATTTGAAATGAGCACTTGATATGAAACTAATAACAATAAGTAAAGTTCAATTTCATCATTTCACAGCCCTCCATAGCCATGAACAATGAATAAATCACAGCCAACCTTGGCTTAAGAATGTCAGTAGTAGTTTATTGTACTACTCTATGAACCCAACACGAAGCTCCATTCTTCTAGATCAATTGAAGAAGAAAACACTTAAGAAGTGAGAATCTGAAGCAAGAAATAGCACATTCAATCACAGGATCTGAAGAGATATCATTCCAGCAAGAAGATCTCGAATTGGGGGACCACCTTCCAACTTAACCTATCAACCACACCATCACCACACCTCACTAGTTCCTTGGACTTTGCCGATGAACGCTGCTACTGGCCCTTGCTCCAACTTCGACCAGTGGAGGACAACAACGACCACAACCACTTATTCCTCCTATTTGGCAAAAACTCCAATGACTAGTGGCAACTGCGTAGTTGAGCCCCCGTGTGAAGTTGTGGACGTAGTTGTAGCCACAGGAGCTGAGCGATGACAATGGAGATAAGCTCCTCTTCGATGGTGAGGAGAAATATAGGGGAGGCAAAGGCGTAAGGTGGTGTTGGTTCTTGTCGCCATCAGAATCATCTCGATGAAGAAGACGATGAGTGCAAGGGCATTTTCGTCTCTTCGCATAGGCCAAATGGGAGAAAAGCAAGTAAATTGATTAGAAAATGCAAAGATGGTATATAATCAAGGATATCATGTAAATAGGGATATTATTAGTTACCTTTCCATATTTTGAGTAGAAAGTGTTGTGAAGTATACATAGTTAGATTGCCAAAGGAATTATAAACATTTGAGAAATTTGATAATATCAACTAAATACCAATTGAAATTGTAAAATGGCTTACTTAACTTAACTGAGCCCACATGTCATTGACTCATTATACCTAATAGGACTTAACTAATTTTAACTAACATCATTAACGCTAACTACTGGGCCCATTTGATAGAGATAGAGGTAGAAAAAGGAGCGAGCTAGGCACCGAGGCAAGCTCACTCCCAAGCTTGTCGATGGCGAGGCAGCTGCAGAGAGGTTAGAGGTAAGCCAAAATGGAACAAGGGCATCAAGATGAAGCTCTGGGCAACAGCAGTGGTCGGAATGGTGCAACAATGAGAGGCAGCTAGAGGCTTTTGGGTCGATGAGTAACTAGGTGAAAAAGAGCAGCTTAAGTAGATCGAGTCATCACGTTGGCTAGCGGGGACCTAGGCGAAGCTACGATGATAGGCATGGGTACCAATGGTCATCAAAATGATGGTGATGCCATGGTTAGCAAAGGCAAAACATCAATTTCAAAGCTAGCTTTTTAAATCCAACTAGAGTCTTAGTATGTAGGGACTACTAGGAGCTCACCGGTTGGTTTGGCGCTTGACAGGGCAGCTCCAAAGGGGTTGGTCAGTGGTGAGGTAGACAATGGCAACTCGGCTTCCCTCAGTTCCAACTATGACATTAAGCATAGGAGAGGTAAGGGTGAAGCTCAAGGGAGAGAATGACGCGGATGTCGAGTAAAGAAGCTCACTAGGGCAACAACGGCATGACAGCATGCTCACCAACATCGGGGATGACCCTCGTATTCCTGCTAAACCAAAGCACAAGGAGTTCAGATTTTCACAAAAAAGGAACAAATGGTGAGTTGAGAAGACGGTGGTATGGTCACTAGAGCTTAATAGGGATGAGCAACTCCCAGGAGAGCTCACGAGTTCTCACAGGCACAGCGAGACTGACAACCTAGCATGGAGCTTGGGTTTTCTTCCTCACTGGTGACATGCGGAAGAGGACAAGGAGAAGAGATGTTGCATGGCGATGGGTCAGCAGGAACAGATGTGGGGTTGACCAATCGAGCTGACTTGGTTAGTGTATGGCATTGCTGTGTAGGGCGAATAGCGAATGGATGTGGTAGCGACTGGGGACAACGATGTGGCCGATAGGGCCTGCGGAGGGGTCCTACGAGCTAGTGGTGAGGCAGAGAGGCGAGCTTGAGCTGTTTCCTCATGGTGGTGAGCAAGGCCATAGTGGAGAATGGTGTAGGCACGAGGTGTAAAATGAAGCCAGATAGATGGGGTTCATGCATAAGTGAGAGAAAGAGAGAAGAGGAAAGGCGGGTTTGAGCAAAAATACGCCTTGCACAGAGAAAATAAAATTCAACCAGTAGCTTTCAAGAGGATGGTGTGTGGGCCAAAAATAGGCTAGAACAGTAACTAGGCCAGGCCAGAGGGAAGGATTCAGCAAACGGGTGAGAATTTGATTTTTGTCACACTTTCCAATTAATTTTATTGTAGAGAAAAAGTTTGAATTTTTAGAAATAGTAAACCAACCCCAATAATTATGAAAATTTTTGGAGAGGTTATTTAGATTATTTAGAACCTAAATAAAATCTTTTCAAGCTTGTACTAGTCTTAAATAATTTTTAAAATTCAAAGACTTAGGTGGAAATAGAAAAAAATGATTTCTTTTATGCAAAAATTTTGGAAAAAGTAATAAAATGCAGCAATTAAATTTTGAAATATATTATATATGTTTTAGGGTATTTTGGGGGTGTTACAACAAAACTTTTGGGATTCAGTTTGGCCCTTCCAATATTGGCTATCGGCAACCTGGAATGTTTCTCTCAATATAAGGATTCAACATTTTTTTGTCATAGAAATGTAAAGTTTATATTTATATTAGAGAATTATATTCTACAATTTAGATATGGTAATAAAGACAAATTTTGCGTGTTATATATATTGTGTTACAATTATGAGTGCACTATAATAGATAAATATAAATTCTTACATTTTAGTTCGTGGTTTGCTTGAAGAAGATTAGCTAACCATTTCAAACACTCCTATCACAAAAAGTTTGTAGGACACAAATTGTCGGTGTTTCGTATAACCGGGAAGTAAATTTGTAAGTTTGGGGGTCGCGCGTCTCCTCTCCTTGAATGGTTAGACTAATGGAGTCCCGGATGTATACTGGTTCGGGCCGAACATCCCTACTTCCAGTTTGTGGTGGTGGATCTCATTGCTCAGAGTGTGGTGGATTACAAGCGAGAGCTTAAGGACAGGCCCTTAGTGCTCGTTCGAGTAGGGGAGCCCAGGAGCTCAGAGCGCCCGCTCGGGTCGGAAGGCCCGAACGAGGTCGGGAGAGCAAATGAGATAGAACGCGAGAAATGAGAGAGTTCGTCGTCCCCTTTCCCAAAGGACCCTGCCTCCCTTTATATAGACGGAGGGGGCAGGTTACACGGGAATTTGGAGAAAAGAGGTAGGGGTATGCTACGCCCGGGAGTCCGGTCTTCGGTCTTGGTGACCGATGATTCTGCTCATCCCATGCCGGGTCGGTAGACACAATCGGCCCGGGCTCCGTTGGAAAGGTGCGACCTGCCTTTGTTCGCTTCGCCGATCTCGACGTTGCCTCGGGATCGAGCGCGTCCTTCCATCGTGCTCGACGAGGTGAAGGGATGGGCGCTGACCTAGCGGCCCTCGCGCCTCTTGGGAAGGAGCCACCTCGGCGCCAGGCATCGTGCCCATGGGACAGTGACCGCTTGGGGCCGACCGTCGGTGGCGGAGATTTGCCGAGGCTTTGCCCGGGCCCGGTCGAGCTCTGTGGGAATGCCCGACCAGCACTGGCCGACACCGACCGATATCCCTGGTCGAGCCCGATTGAGGCCGAGTGATCTCAGGTCCCTTGGGCCCGGAGATGGGCCCAAGATGGTTTTTCGGTGATCCACCGATATTTAGTGATAATCCCATCCGCGAGGGACGGAGGCTTTGGTAATATCCTTCCAAAGCCTCTCAGCATTGTCGTCTAAGCCGACTCGAGTCGGATGATCGAGAGAAATACGATCTTGAAGCGGATGTATACTTTCTTTGTGGGGTACCGCATGAGTATTCGCCAAGATAGCTTTTGTTCCGCCCCGAACGCAGCGCTCTCGACGGACCCTTCATTTTCGGCCGCACGGTCTCCTCAACGGCTTGTGTTGCGCTTAACGGCGGCTGGGTCTTTGCGGCGGTTGCCTCGCTCGGCCGAGCCCGACCAACCTGGTCGGCCGATCTCAACTGGTGCGCACGAGCACACCGGATTAGTCTTGGCGAAGCGCAGTCGGCAGTGTAGCCCGAGCGGCTCGTAGAGCTGGTCGGGGGTTTTAACTGGTCGGCAAAGAATCCGACTGAGCGAAGTGAGCGGACGTGATCGACCCTGAGCCTCTGAGTGGATCGGAATGCTGCCTTGGGAGACGGAGCCCGACCAACTTGGTTGGCGCCCGGCTGGTGCGCATGAAGGCGCAGTGGGTGTAGTTTCGAGCCCCGAGCGTGTCGGAGAGCTGGTCGGGGGGTTATCCTGGTCAAACGAGCCCGATCGACTTGGTCGGAGGGCTTTGGTTCGACATTATGCCGGTCGGCGTGGTTGCTTGAATGCCTTGCGCAGGGTTCCGGCGTGAGGTTTCGAGGCCGGATTCGGCCGCGGTCGGCAGGGAGGTCCAGATGCCTTCGCGAGAGGTTCTGGTTCCCGAGTGCTCATTTTACGTCGTAGCTAGACGCGATCGTGGTCGGCAGGGAGGTCCAGATGCCTTCGCGAGAGGTTCTGGTTCCCGAGTGCTCGTTTTACGTCGTAGCTAGACGCGATCGTGATCGGCAGGGAGGTCTAGATGCCTTCGCGAGAGGTTCTGGTTCTCGAGTGCTCGTTTTACGTTGTAGCTAGATGAGTTAGTCGGGCTGGTTTAACATCGTAGCTAGACGAGTTAGTCGGGCTAGTTTAACGTCGTAGCTAGACGAGTTAGTCGGGCTGGTTTAACGCCGGAGCTAGGCGGAGGGCATCCGTCCCGAGTCCTCGTCAGGCGAGGCTGTCTGCGGGAGGAGAGGCCGTTGTCGGTCCCACGTATACGCCCCGTCCGCAGGTGTGGGACCTGGAGGGGGTGAGCAAGCGCGTGTTTGCCATACATCAACCGAACACCGTGCTCGTGGAGCTACAAACGGGTTATCCGAGTGGGCCCTAGAGATCAAGCGATCTCCGAGCGGACGATCCCTGCGCTGGGTGTCCGACCCGCTGGGGGCGATCCATAAAAAACCTTTCTTTACTTGATCCGTCTCGGACCCCGAGCCGTTCGTAACTCGGGGCGCAGCTGGCTGCTGCCCTTTCGGGGGGCTCCGCGGGAGAGTTTGAAGTATGGTCTCGGACACGAGCTAAGGCGATTGGGTCATCCGCCAACCCAACTAAAGACCCACCGAGGGTTCGCCTTAGACTCGCCCCTCGCTCGATTCGCCTGCTGGGGCGGTCAGGGATTCACTTGGTGGATTTTGCCTTAGGCGCCCGCAGCCAGGTCTTAATCGTGAGGCACTCAAGACCTCTCGCCACCTCGAGGCCGCTACGGCCCGGTGGGCTTTTCATACCTGCTTCGGCCTAGCCCGAAGGCGGAGATCGAGAGGTCGTGGGGCGTCTCGCCCGGAGCGATACCCAGGCATCTCTGCGAGCATTTAATGCACGTGCGGGAATTAAATGTGAAGCGAAATGATTGAGAGCGATACGTCTCACCAGCGGGGCGGCGTGGCGCTTCGACGCGACGGGCGACGCTTCATACGAGGCCCTCTTGACTGGCGTTCACCCGGTCGGCACGCGTTCGGCTGGTGCCTGTTTTGGCTGGTGCATGTTCGGTGCTAGGGGGTGCTAGGGCACACTTCTGCCTTTGCTTTCGCCGCCCCTTCGCCTTTGCCTTCTTCTCCTCCTGCCTTTGCTTGAGACGACAAGAAAACAAAGGAGTCGGGAGAGAGTCGCTTACATTCTTCTCCTCCGATTTTCGATTGCTCGCACCCTGGAGATGTCGTGGTCAGAGTGCACCACCCAGCCTAGCCACGCGCTCGGCCTGGAGAGGAAAGGATTCCTCCCCCCGCAGGGTGTCTCGAAGTGGAGGGTCCCGACGGGGGCCGCGGAACTAGCGCCGGAGGAAGGGGAGATTGTGGTGCCCGCCTGGTTCTACGAGCGCGGGTTTGGACTCCCACTTCATCCCTTCGTCCGTGGGATGCTACACCACTACGGGGTGGAGGTGCATCACCACAATCCCAACGGCGTGCTCCACATAGCGATCTTCATGACGCTGTGCGAGGCATTCCTGGGGATTGAGCCCCACTGGGCGCTATGGAAGTACTTCTTCCACACCCGATTGTGGAAGGATATGGTGGCGGACGCCACGGCGTCCATGGGAGGCGCGGCCCTGCAGCTGCGTCCTGGCCGTGGGTCGGAGTACATCCCCTTGAAGCTGCCGTCGTCAAACCGGGGGTGGCATTCCGAGTGGTTCTACGCTCAGAACCTAGGAGGTGGCGCCCCGGTCTTCACTGGCCGTCTCCCCGAGTCGAAGGACGAATGGGGCTGGGGCCCCGATAAAAGGCAGAAGAAGAAGATGGCGCCGATTCTAGAGCGGATCAAGCTCTGGGGCCGAGCGGGCCCGACCGCGAAGCCGTTGTTATGCGTCGTTCATGAGAATGCGCGTGCAACCCCTTATGGAAAGGGTGTGCCCGATGTACCTGTACGGCGGGGCATCTGACCCCATGAGGATGGTCGCAGCAGAGCTCGCCGTGTCGGAGCTTGAGGCCAGGGTGGCCAGCGTGCTGGTCGGGAGTGCCACCGCAGCGGTGGGTGGCGGCCCCGAGCCTTTCTCGGCGGAAAACCCTCCGGATTTGGTAAGCCGAATGATTCCCCTTTTCCTTTTTTCTTCCGCCCCTCAGCCTGCAGCATATGGTTTGACCAGTGCCTTTGTGCCGTCTAGGGGCTGGGCAGGATGGTGCCCCGAGCGCTGCTGCCAGGGGAGAAGCAGCAGAGGGCCCAGGCCCACGAGGCAGCCGTCCTGAAGGAGTCCGCCCACAAGAAGCAGAGGGAGAAGAAGAGGAGGGAGAAGACGAAAGAGCGCGCGATCAAGGTCGCGCGCGCGCGAGGAGGCTTCCGAGTCGACCGCTGTCAGTACGGCCGATCCGGAGTCGTCTTCGAGCGATGGGGGTGGCGACGGTTTCGACGATCCGTACAGTGGGTGGCTCGGGCCACCGGCCTTTAGTGGCCCGGTCGAGGTCGAGGGCGCCGTCGTCGCCGACGTTGAGTCCCAGGTGGAGGCGTCCCCGGAGGAGGTATCCTTGGGGAAACGGAAGAGCGATTTGTCTCCGCCAGGGAGGTCAGCGAAGAAAATGCGGTTGCCGCTCCATCGCTCGGCGGTGGAGTGCTCTAGAGCGGCGGTGGCCCAGCGAGGAACGGAGCTGGCTCTGCCCCCAGTAATGGTCGGGGCGTCGAGCGCCGATCTACCGCCACCGGCGGAATCGGGACCACCGCCGGAGGCTCTAAAGGAGTTGAGGCGCGAGGAAACTTTGGCACCCCCTGGCGGGTTGGGGTCTCAGTCGGGGGCCGAAGGAGACGAAACAGAGCTTCCGCCGCCACCGCCAGGGCCGGTGCCAGCTGGTGCAATCCTAGCGCCCGCTGCGGCCTTGTCGTCGCCGCCCAGGGGCCCACCGGAGAGGGCGGTCCAGATGCCGGGAGGGGTCTGTTAGAAATTAATCTTGTTGTTTAATTGTCCATGTTTATTTTGTATTAGAGTTTGCATTTAGGAGAGTTAGTGCATGAGTCATTAGTAGATGCATGCATGTTTGCATGGAGTCTGCAAGAACGTGTTACGTGATAGAAGAGCTAGCAAGCATGCGGTTGGCCAAGTCCTCGAGTGCATGTAGATCGGGCGTGTGGTCAGGAGTGTTGGCGTGCCAAGTCCTCGGTGGTAGCACGATGCGGAAGGACGTGCGCATGTGGCCGGAAGAAGCGGACGCAGAGCTAGCCATGCAGATCGTGGCCGTGAATGCTAGGAGACATGAAAGTGCATGATAGCCAGGTCCAGTATGCATTTAGTTGAGTAGTTAATGAGTCTTTAGGTGTACATGTGCATGCAGATTTAGTGGAGTGCGTGTGCACGTCTCTTGGCTCAGTCAAGTGGAAGAATCAGTCTTTTAGGATCTCGGTGCATGGATAGGAGTGGGCAGTTGACACTCTGGTTTATGTATTTATTCTGTGTACCGACTGAGTGAGAGTAAGAAGAAAACAAGAGAATAAAGCACAAGTTGCGTCGTGCTAGAAAAGATCTCTGTGTGTGTTCTTCTTCCTTGAGTTCCAAGTGAAAGTGATAGTTGTGTCCACTGTGATCACGCGTGAGTAATTATCGGTTCTAACAGGGTCGACGCCGAGCCGCAGACAGAGGCGGAGCATATCCTCCTGCAGACCAGGACGCACTGGCCTGTGCTAACCTGGCCGAGCGACGACCCGTCCGGCAAGCCGCTGATCGTGCTGGACGTCGAGGCGGAGGCCAAGATGTGGGGGACCCTCCAAGAGGGCGCACAGCGAGTGGAGGCTCATCTGAGCCAGATTAGGCAAGGTCTGGCCTTTGCCCTTGGCTCAGCCGAAGGGGCGCTGAAGGTTGTCTCTGAGGTCACCCGCCCGATCTGCCAGGTAAGCCCGATCTACCTCTTAGCTTCAGCCTTCGACTTGCTTTAGCGATCAGCAGACTAAACGAAGTGCCTGGGCTTCTGCAGCAACTGAAGGTTCAAACCGGGGAGAAGTCGGGGGTCCTCCACGTCTTGCATGAACGGAGAGTGGCCGTTGCGGAGGAAGACATCCGTCAGCACTCGAACTGCGCGAGGCTCAGGAAGCCCTGGCGCGCGAGCGGGCGGTGGCGGAAGAGACCCGGCGGGAGCTGCTCGAGAAGCGTCGGATAACCGAGTCCCAGGAGATGAGGATATCCGAGCTCGAGGCACTTCTGATGGCGGCCAACAGCGCCAAGGATGCTGCTGTTGCCGCAGAAAAGGTCGCGCGATCGGAGGCAGTGCGCCTGCAGGACAAGCGCGACCAAGCTCGGGCAGAGTCGGACTCTGCCAGAAGGGATGCCTCGCGAGAGGAGGAGGCCCGGACTAAGGCCGAGGAGGACCTCCAGCGCCTGGAGACCTCCACAGCTGGTAAGCAAACCAACCCTAGCTCAGCTCTCTGCGATCGCAGATCGTCGAACCTTCTTTTTGACTCTGCTTTGATATGTAGAGCTGCGGAAGGATCTCAGCGACACCGTGGGGGCGCAGAAGTTGGCGGTGGAGGAACGTGATGCTGCGGTCACATCGCGTGCGGTGGCCTTGACGGCGAAGGAGGTGGCGGAGAAGGACTTGCTTGAGCAAGCCGCCGAGCTGACGACCCTTCAAGCGGTCGGCGGGGAGATCCGCGATCGAGTGCTTGGGACCGCTAGGCAAGGTCCGAGCTCGCTTGCCGCCATGCTGTCTCGCGTGCCGGAGCACGTCAAGAGCTCGGTGAGCGAGGGGATCGAGCTCGGGGCTTGTTCAGCGCTAGTCTTCGCCCTCTCCCACTACAGCGGCATCGACCTTGCCGTGGTTAGCAGTGGGGTCACAGCGAACTGGACCGACGAAGAGGTCGATCGATTCTAGGACGAGGCCGCCCCGCATGCCGAGGTTATTGCCAGCCGGATTCCACCAGAAAGCATCCTCCACCGAGAACAAGAAGAAAGTTAGATGCTTTGATTTTTGTAATGAACTAAAGTTTTAACGTTTTGGCCGGTCGAGCCATTCTGTAGGTCCGGCTCTCTTTTTGCACTTCCCAGAGATGATGAACATTCGATGGTCGTTGCTTTAGAAACCGCGGAGGTTATACAAGCGTAGGTCGGTATGTCGACATCTTTGGGGAAAGCTCAAAAGAGAGGGGGCGGGGACCTAAGGAGCGAAACGTTCGCTTGCACTTATCACGGAAAAGGAAAGTTCCTAACCAGCTACGGATCGTCCCGCACGGGCGCTTCCCTCTACCGCAGAGCACCACTTCGCAACCGTAGCCGCAGGGGTGTAGGCCGTAGTGTTCAGGTCGAGGGGGTTGCCGCTAGGGAGAACCGCATAGCCGACCGGGTCACCTAACCCGTGCGAGTGTAGGAACTTAGGTAAATGTAACATCCCGAAAAGTAAAGTAATATAAAAATAAATATTTTAAATTTGAAAATATTTATTTCTGAGTTTCTTGGCATCATTGGTTTTTAATTGAATTTTCCTTGGAGTTTTGTATTGTATGAAAATTCAACAAATAGAATTAAAGAATGGAGATCATCCAAACATTATCTGAATCCAAGAAAATTACCATAATACCCTCAGAGTGATATTTACCTCTGGTAAAAATTCTAGGAACTGATCATGAGATATAACACTTTTAAAAATTCAAAAACTGAAGCTTTGAAATTCTGAAAATCTTAATGTCAGAATTTTTATAAAATACTGGAGCAATATCTTGAGCTAAAAATTTTACATAAGAATACTTAGCTCAAATTAATTTGAAAAACAAAGTTTCAAAAAGTTATAAAAATATTTGAATTGTCTGATAAATCAAAATCAGGAAAACAGAAATATGTGCACTGTAACTTGTTAGAATTATTATAATTTTTGTGAATAGTATTTTCATCTTAAAATTATAAAGTATGCAGATAACTGGCAACTCATCACGAAATAAATTTCTCATAAAAATTCAGATATGATAGATAACCTATCCATTGAGCTTTACCTCGTATAGCTGGCAGCCAATTCTCAATTTGCTTTGCCTCCACCGTGACCTTCACTGCCATGTGGGTCCCCATTCTAGAGCCTTCCATCGATGCCGCCAAGCCTCAGATATCACGCCACTACCATGCATTGCACCTTGGAAAAACCACCAGAGATAGTGCTCCACTTCCCCCTCCACTGCTTCTCCTTTCTTCTCAAGCCAGCGCAGGAACTCCATCTCCATTTTCGCCATTTCCAGAAGCCCACTCACTCGCTGCAATCTTTGGCTATAAACCGCACCTCAGTGACCGCAATGAGCCTCTTTCTCATTCCCCTCTACTTCCTCTTCACTTCCCCGGCCTGAGTCGTCCAAAACTCGCCCCAAATCCGCCATGAACCGAAGCTCTGAGCTCGAAGTGCGAAGCAAAATCCGAGCAATAGAGTACCCCATTTCCAAATCCGGTTGAGCTAGAGCATCACCAAGGCTCAAGCATCGAAAGCCCTCAAAAACATTTAGCCCCCTCCATGCGAGATGTCGCCGCCGCCGTAAGCCCCTTCTTCCCCAAGACCGACCGCCGTGGGCAGAGCAATCCGGTGAGTCTCCACCTCGTTCAACCTCAAAAATAGGATCCTTGGCATCCATTAATGCTTAAATTGCTACCGATTCAAGCTCTCACGCCTTTGTTTTCTCTCCCTACCTCCCGCCATTTCCGCCGCCGCTCGAGTCCGGCTGCGCCCCTCACTGCTGCACTTCCGGCCGAATCGGTTACACCACCGTGTGCGCCTCGTCGAGCTCTCCCTCCTGGTGCCGTCGCATTCGCCGGAGGATCGCCGGAAAGCCTTCGCCGCCGTTCCCTAGATGCTCCCCTGTTCTGTCTCTCTGCCGATCGGGGCCCTCATGTCAGCCCCTCAGCCAGGCTCCAGTTCAAAGGTGAAAAGGCGCTATCTCTGTTCTGGAAACGTATCCCAACTTCTTATTTCATTTTCTCAGCAGATTAAATGATCAAACATGAATATCCTTTGCATTTGTAACCCATATAAGGTAAGACCAATTTATATAATCATCTAAAATCAGGAGTATTCAGAATATACAAATATATTTAATTTTTGGACTAAGTTTAATTTAATTGCTTAGCAACCATTAGTAAAGCTTAATATGGCCATTAATAGAAATGAATGTATAATAGTTCATAAAATCATTAAATAAATTTATATGTGCCCTGTAATCATAATAAACTCAAACATGTAAAAATGCTTAATTGTTGAATTAAGTTTATATTATTTGTTCTGCATTCATCAATAAACCTTAGTCTGGCCATTAACAAAATAATAGTATAATGGCTTACAAAATGATAATGTAATTTATATTAAGTTCCTAAAAACAGTGAGGACATGTATATGTAAAAATATTTGGAATAAAGTTTGACTTGAATTCTTTTATCAGAAAGAAATGTCAAATATAACAATAAGTAAATGGATAATCTATTGCAATTAAAGCTAAAATAATGCCAAACCAACTTTATAACATTTCTAGGATGGTATTCTATTAATGCCTGAAAAATGAATCCAGAATCATGTATGGGTTAGTTGGAAATCAAGTTTGGAACTTGGCCGATTTTAGGTTTGCAAATATGATCGTTTAGGCTATTTTAGCGATAGATAAAATAACTCGTTTAAATACCAAAATCAGTAAAACTAGTTTGGAAACACTGTACAAAGTTTATACTACCATATTCTGTAAAAAGAATCTTATTTCATCAAGATTTACATATTCTTCTTATTAGTTCAAAACCCTTAAGTGTTAACCTCGCACTTCATATTCTTGCCGATTCCGAACAACGTCAACTTTACAATGCCACTTAAGCCTTTTCAACAATGAATGCAATGTTGCGTCTAAATCCAAAAGCATATGAAATTGACCCTGTAGCACTCTCCAAAGTGTAGACTACCCAATTATAAAAAGATAATATCATTTTGCTAAGGTTTACATATTAATCTTAATAGCTTAATAACCCTAAATAATCACATTACTTTAGACCGTAATACGAATGAACGAACTTTGAGTATGAATAAGAAATTAATGATTAAGTCATTTGTATCACCAGAACCTTCTCAAATATGATGGAAATGTTATCAATAGCCTGAATCAATAGATCTAACCTGCGTAAAGCTAATTCTATCCAAAGTCAATCAAAGGCGAAGAAGTATTCATTCGTGATATAATGTGATCATTTAAGCATTTTCATTAACTCGCAAAGCAGCTCATCTAAATCTGAATTTAGTACAGAATAGCTTAGAAATGATCTTTAGGATATGATCTGCAGCAATCTAAGAAAGTATTCTTATTTCATCTTGCTTTGACTCTGAATCCTAATAGAGCAAAACCTGTAAGTAATAAGAATTGGCAGAAACTCACTGTACATAGTAAAATCAATGAACTTTGTAACTAATGATTAATTCTATTAATCCAACCAATCTTTCCATCTTGAATTCGTAAATTAAGATTAATAAATTCATAAAGAGCAATCCCTATTTTTGGTAAAGAGTTTTATTTGTTCTGTCTATCTTCTTTTGCCCTTTATTGAAGTTTGGTATTTGCTTTATTTTCCGTTGATCGACGTGTAGAACCCGACGTTGCTGTTTTCGTCGTCATCTTCGTCAATCGCAACCTTGTCTTCACCGTAAGCAATGATTAAGCAAGGCAAGCATCCTTTGACCATATTGATCCCGAGATTTTATATCCCTTTGTTCATCAAATTGTTTCATGCATGCGTTTATTTTATATAAATCGCTATTTTGTGGATTTGGTAGATATACCGTTGTCACATGAAACTCCTTGATGATTATGGAAATGTGAACCTTGATAACCACAGAATAGGGCTAGACATCTCTTAATGTCATCTTGGGTATATACGATCATATTAACACCTTAGCCATGCTTTAGTATCGAGAGCAAATGATCATGATTAAAATTGTTTTTGAAATGTTTTACATGGAACTGAATGATCCTTTTGGGAAAATGGTTGCTGGTACTTTGATTAAAAACCCAAAATAAAACTATCTTTGTGATGCGGCGATTATTGGCAATAATGGACAAAGCGAAAGGAATTGCACGTAGTGTAGGGTGAAAGTATCGCCGTGATCGGATTAAGGACCGAGCAATGGGACGCTATTGATCCAAGATTTCCGTGCAACCACAAGGGTGAGAATGGGGTAGCCTTAGCCTATTAAGTTATTTAGACTTGGCTTTGTTCATTAATAGGCGGGAGCTAGCACAGGCATTCCGGTCAGGTCTGCCTGACGGGGTTTCTACTTGCTAATGCAACGGTGTACGCCCTGCCATGTTTAGAAACGTTGTGTTGGGTGTGAAAGTGGATCCACGGCTTGTGTGTGTGTTTCCAGTTCTATGGCGGGGGTTAACGTCCCGGGCTGGATCAAAGCCATGTCTAGGTAATGTAACGGTTATGTATGATCTCTGGTCGCCACCGAGGAAGTGCGTCGAGCAAAAGGTTGATCATTCCTTGTGGGTAAAGTTGTACACCTCTGCAGAGTTTAAATCTAATCGATTAGCGCTACCATGATCATGGGCACTTGGTGAAGTCATTCCAATGTTAGATGTTTTATTATTTTCAAAAGGATTGGTATCATTTGTTTTGCAACTGTGCTTTATGTCAAAGGGCCAACATTGATGGATTTCAGGATTTGATGATTCGTCGCTCACGTCATGGAAGACTGTGAGTGTTACATATGCTTTACTTATTTGTTATCAATTAAATGCTCTTACAAATTCCGTTTGCAAATAACTTGGATTTACAAATTCAAATTCGCTTTATGCAAATTAACCGTAGTAGCCTTTCCTTTGAAATGGCCTGCATGTATTATAGATTTTGCTCAAGTCTTGTGGAGTACGAAAGTACTCACCCTTGCTTAATTATTATTTAGGTGGATGAGAATGCGAAGCTTCGAAGTTTGTTCGTCGCAGGTTGCGGGATCCTTTTTGCCGTGGTATTTCTAAGGATTTATGCAGTCGGTTACTGCTCGGGATTGGATGGGTACACTACAAGGCTTTGCTTTTTGTCGCTATATTCTCGAGTTGTAATATTTCGTAATTAATCGCTTCCGCTAATTAATTTAATGTATGGTTATGATTCCAATTGTTGAAATGTGCGTGCTAGCTACTGATCCAGGGACTAGTACTGCAAGCACATTAGATTTTCATTTTTGCATTCTGTGTAAAAATGGGGGTCGTTACAGTAAAAATCGCTCATCCGCACTTGCGCGGGAGAGGAGTGTTCCCGACCAACTATGGGTTGCACCGCATGGGCACTTCCTCTTTCCACAGAGCACCACTTCGCAACCGTAGCCACTGGGGCGTAGACCGTGGCGCTTGGGTCGAAAGGGTTACCGCTAGGGAGAACCGCATAGCCGACCGGGTCACCTGACCCGCGAATGTGTGGGATCCTGTCCCCGTGCGGTGTGCGGGGACCAAGCTTGTGGTCGTCGCGCACCGCTAAAGCTCGGAGGAGTGAAAAACGAATGCGGAAGGAACTTTAAGAAAAAGATTGCCTTAACTTTTCGATCCGCATGTTGGAGACACCGTGGCCGTTAGGCCCCTTGCCAATGGGCCTCCAGCCTTTTTGGTGCTCCCTTTTGACGGAGCCGTCGAGCCAATGGGCCTCCAGCCTTTTTGGTGCTGCCACGGCCCATCCGGGCCCCTCTTCGCTTTGTCGGCGCGACCGGTCCGGCCCGGGAGCTGAAACCGAAGGGGCGCACGGCGCTTCAGCCAAAGCGATGTCCTCTCGCCTCCGCCATCCCATCGCATTTTAATGTGCAGTGGGAGGGATGGAAAGGACACGTCCCGTCGGGCGGGACGTGGAATTAATGCGCATGCGGCGCGCTAGCCGGGGTGACGCCCGCCTGGACCGCTCCGCCCTGCGTCTATAAAAACGGCAGGAGAGTCGTGGGAGCGACCATGTTTACTCATTCGTCCCTACCTCCCGCCCCTTCACACTTCCCTGCAGCGCGAGAGGAATGAGATCTTGCATTTTGGTCATCTGATGGCGAGCGGCGGCGGCAACGGAGCCGTGTAAGCGAGGCGCGGCGGATCCCCTGGGGTCGGACCCCAAGAGGTCCCGCACCATCGCCCGGTCGTCCTTGCACGCGAGGAGAGGGGGGCTCGCTCTGCCCTTGTCGACCTTCCGCATCAGGGATCCTCTTTCGGAGTGAGTTTCTTTGCTTAATGTCGAGACGGTTTGGGTTCCGTCTTGCTGACGTTGAGCTTTTTCCTTCTTCACTCGAGCTTCGCTCAGATCGCCGCCGGCCGTGGCGCGATCGCGGCGACCGCCGGGCGGGGAGGCGGCACCATCGGGCCGCCGGATGCACCTCCGACCGCCTCGGCGATCCCGAGGCTCTGCCGTCTCAGGTGACGCGGCCGAAGCTCCTGCGATCCGAGCCGCGCGGCCGCCGCCAGAGGCGGAGATGTCGCGCAACGGGCCTGGATCCGAGCTATGGAAGAGAAGCTCACCGAGGCGCGTGAGGAGGTGCGGGCGTTGCGGTTTCGGGCCGGCGCCGCGGAGGAGGAGCTGGCCAAGGTTCACGAGGAGCGCTGGACCCTGCGCGAGGATCTCATGAACGTGCTTGGTCCGGCCTTCGAGCATGGTCGAGCTTGTGCCATTGGGGTGGAGCTGCGGGAGCCGGAGTGCAACGAAGCTGCATTACGCCGGCCTCTCCTGCGCTAACGCCTTCCGCCGACCTACCCCGCGCCTTACGCGAGCGCTCTGCTCGCGAGGGGCGGGGGATCGCCGTCGCCGTGGCGGAGTATGTGCTGGCCTGCTGTGCCAGCCGCAATGCCACCTTCGACCCGATCGCGACCGTCGGCGGGGTCGAAGGAGACGCGGACCGGGCGCGGGCTAGAGTGCGGTCGACGGCGGAGATCGTGGCAGGGCTCATCGCGGTCGATGTGAGCAGCGACAGCTCAGGGGACGACGACTTCGCCGGATGAGCCTCCAGGCGGTCGTGTCTAACTTTTGCTTCTCGGAGGTGTAATCATATGTATGTTTGATGTCATGGATTTTGGGGGATTTTGCCAGATATTTCGCATTTTCTTTCTGTAATGTACACTCGTCGAATGACCATAGCCCTTAGGAACCGCGGGGGTCGCTAGAGCGTAGGTCGGAGTGCAAAGACTTTGAAGCAAATGCGAAAAACGGCAAAGGGCCAGACAGCCCAAAAGACGCGTCCGAGATCGACCATGGATCACCTCGCGTGAGCTCCCCCCTTTTTCCACAAGGCGCTACTTCGCAACCGTAGCACCTGGGTTGAGAGGGTCACCGCTCGCAAGGGATCTAATGGCCGGTCGGGACGCTATCTTAAATAGCATGCAAGCAAACAGCCCCCCGAGCCGCGCGCGCGAGGACCGGGGTGTGGTCGGCGCGCAACACTTTTGAACCTGTGGGATTTAATGAAAACGCGCGAATAAAGACGGAGGCTAGGGACAGAATCTCCTTAGCTTCTTAATATTCCAGGTGTTCGGCACAGCGTGAACCTCGGCGTCACTGAATCGAAAGGTGCCCAGTCGGAGGACCCCCATGGCGCTTAAGGGATCCGGGAGGCAGCATATTCTTCACGGCAGCACGCTCTACCGGCTGCCGGAGGCTCCGATAGCCGGCCTCGATCGGCCCCCGGGTCCCTCGGCTCGGGGACGCCGCGGGGCAGCACTGCCGCTGCAGCGACGTTCTAGCCGGCGTGGGGGAAGCACGGAAGGCCGTGTGACCCCCTGCCCAGTTGTTGGTGAAGAAAGCCATCAAGGAGGGAGATGGGAATCCGGAGATCACGAAGATGACGCCATGAGCCCCTACCGGTGCATAGCCGGTGTTTCAGATATAGGAAGTAAATTTGTAAGTTTGGGGGTCGCGCGTCCCCTCTCCTTGAATGGTTAGACTAATGGAGTCCCGGATGTATACTGGTTCGGGCCGAACATCTCTACTTCCAGTTTGTGGTGGTGGATCTCATTGCTCAGAGTGTGATGGATTACAAGAGAGAGCTTAAGGACAGGCTCTTAGCGCTCGTTCGAGTAGGGGAGCCCGGGAGCTCAGAGCGCCCGCTCGGGTCGGAAGGCCCAAACGAGGTCGGGAGAGCAAATGAGATAGAACGTGAGAAATGAGAGAGTTCGTCGTCCCCTTTCCCAGAGGACCCTGCCTCCCTTTATATAGACGGAGGGGGCAGGTTACACGAGAATTTGGAGAAAAGAGGTAGGGGTATGCTACGCCCGGAGTCCGGTCTTGGTCTTATCGGTGATTCTGCTCATCCCATCTTTGGGTCGGTAGACACAACTGACAGGGCTCCGTTGGAAAGGTGCGCACCGCCTCTCGTTACTTTGCCGAGATCTTGATGTTGCCTCGGGACGGAGCGCGTCCTTCCACTGTGCCTGACGAGGTGAAGGGACGGGCGCTTGACCTAGCGGCCCCTGCGCCCTCTTGGGAAGGAGCCACCTGCCCGGCGTGGGCATCGTGTCCATGGGACAGGTGACCAGCTTGGGGCCGACCGTCAGGTGGCGGAGATTTGCCGAGGCTTTGTCCGGGGGCCTGGTCGGAGCCTGTGGGAATGCCCGACCAGGCGCCTGGCCGGACATCCGATCGATATCCTGGTCGGAGCCTGATTGAGGCCGAGTGATCCTTCGTGTCCCCTTGGGCCTGGAGATGGGCCCAAGATGGTTTATCTGGCGATCCAGCCGATATTTAGGGATAATCCCATCTGCGAGGGACGGAGGCTTTGGTAATATCCCTTCCAGCACTCTGCATCGTGGTCAAGCTGGACTCTGAGTCCAGATGACTGAGAGAAATACGATCTTGAAATAGATGTATACTTTGCTGTGGGGTACCCCTGGCATGAGTATTCGTCACAAATATTTCACAACAGTGGCATTGGCCAACATAGCCGACAGAGCTATAGGTTACGGCACAAATCAATTATGATAGTGGTCTTGCTAATATATTTACCAAAAGGACTGTCAGAGATCATTTTATGGTGTGCGTTAGTACCGTTAAAAATGAATGTTGCTGTTGGCGAAAATTACAGCTCTTGTAGCGCATGATTCCCCACCACCACGTAGCTTTTGTGATGACAATAATGAAGTCCAAGATTATCTTAAAAGCCCATGTTCCTAGCGCCGGTATTGACAACCACAAGTCTTGAGGTTTTGGTGTGGCACAAATCTGAACAAACATTTCGGGTATGTGGAATTTTTTTGTACTTAATTTGAAAGCACAGTGTCTGTTTAATTCGGAACGGCATTGTTGTAGGTGATGCAGAACAGACGCGGATGCGATACGAACCATGAAGGATAGAGAGCAAAGCATAAAGCGAAAGCATGGCTAAGGCTCCGTTCGGCATCACGGTTGTTTTCGATCGAAAAGCCTTATATTTCTTCTGTACATATGGTTGTAACGATTAGCTGAGAGCGTTCCTCTTAAAGACGGAAGATTAAAATCTTACTGAAATTGGTAAAGAATAGTATCACATCTAATTAGATTCCGCAGAGCAGCACAGCGCAACCACCGCAAGCTAGCCCTGAATATACCTTTGGTTTATATATATGAGCCAATTTACCATTTATTTGATTCTGTAACACACAGGGGGTCCAAAACTATATATTGTTTTGACCTAAGACTATCTTCAACGGTATCCTTCAACCTCCAAATCCCTTCGCAGACAGATCTCAAGCACTCCAACGAATTCCCTTCACGGTTCCCTTCGAAGAGATTTGGAGAGAGAATCTTTTCAGAAAAAGATTCTCTCTCCAATCTCTATACAAAACCCTTCGAGGGAATACTGTTAGAGATGGTAGGAATGAAGGAAATTAATATGAGGAAGAGAATGAGGGAAGAGAAGGGAATGAAGTTAAATTGCTGGAGATAGTCTAATGGCCAATGGGTATGTATTAATTATGATCTAACCAGCTCTCCTTAATTAATCAAGAAGTGGTTGAATCCAATAATTTGCAGTTCCATCGCAATCATGCCCGGTTCAAATCAAACATGGAGCGAGCGAGAAAAGCTCTGTTCCATAGTTGACTAGTGCCGACCACATGAAGCGGGAGGGAGGCAGGCCAGGAAACCCTCCCTCCACTCAGGCCGGCCGGCTAGTGTTACACGTGCATGGCCCATGCATCACCAATTCATCACTCACCCCCCGACAAGGAATGTGTAGAGACGTCACAAAAACGTCCATCTGCCGTCCCAGAAACCCTAGCTGTCACACGCCGCCGAGGTCAATCACGCACGCACGAACGAGCCAGCGATTGGACGTACGGGCGCACATTTTTGTTACTGGTGTAGAATGTCCGATGCTTTGTTACTGTTGTTTCGGAAGACAGAATCACGGAGTAATTAAGCCCGTCGTGATATATTATGTAGGCTCTACAACTATTAAGAAATAAACAAAAAAGATAAATTTGCTAGATATTCTTAAATAAAAGAGAGAAACATTCAAACTTGGATTTAGGCGGACCCTAATTAAAGCTTAACTATAGCATCCTAATTTAAAAAGAGAAATATACCATAAATTCTCAAAAAAAAACTAGCTTGAATTTGGTAGACTCCAAATTATGTAAAGCTGCCATTGAATGTTACTTCTTATTAGAGATATATGCTACCTTGTAATTTTAAAACTAAAAGAGAAGTTCCTTACTAAAAAATTTCTAAGAAAGAAAGGAAGAACGTGCGCCATGCAATAACTTGTGCGCGAGATAGAAGCTAAAAAAAAAATTTGTGCATGAGATGGACATGCTGCCCATCGAAGAAAAATAGAGAGATGGAGATGCTGCCGCCGAGACCGAGTTCAATTTTTTGTGTTCAAATCATTTTTCTTTTCTTTCATTTTTACCTTTTCCCTGTTATGTCTAATTTTTCTATTTATTTCATTAAATGTTCTATGTCATGCGCCTTGACAAGACCAATTATAGCAAGCCACACGAAATTATGACTGAATTAAGTGTTGCTATAATAACTAATGAGACTAGACTTATCCTATAATACTAAACAAAAAAATCCCAACTAACAGAAAAAATGTTGTAAAACATAATCGTTCACCCGTGATCGATCACAAAATTCATAGTTGCAATCACAAGAGCAAGAACGAAGAAACATAATATAGGGTGGAATTATCTCTCACTTTATTAGATTGATTGAATACAATAGGGGATGCCTAATATATATAGGAGGGACAGAGGAGTTCGAATTCGCCCACACAAATAAGGGATAGAGTTCTAACTATATTTGGTTTAGATATACTTATCTCATAACACTCCCTCTTAGGCGAATACCGTATAATGCATATGCCTCGTTAAAAACTCCACTCAAAAACCAGTGGGAAAAAGGAGATGAAGAAAAGAGTACATCGCACTCGCACTTTATGTTGCACTAGTTGCCTTATTAAAACCTTCATGTGAGAAAATTTTAGGAAAACTCACAAAGGGGAAAAGAGTACAACTTGTAATCTTTAGGATTTATATTAGGATATTTAGGATCACAATAAGGGTTATGATTCAAGGGTTTTCTCCCCCTAAACTTTGCATCGCTCTAAGCCTTCTCATTCCAATGCCTTTAACACATCATTGAAATGTGGATTTAGGCAATAACTTAGTGAATAAATCTGCAAAATTTTTACATGACTTAGCTTGCAAGATCTTTATCTCACAACTCTTCTGGAGTTCGTGAGGATAGAATATTTTAGGAGCAATATCCTTCGTGATGTTGCTCTTCACATAACCCAATTTCATTTGTGCAACACAACTAACATTATCTTCGTGATAATTGTGGGGATATCGGCGGTATTAAGGCCACACGACTTCTGGATGTGGTTAATTACACATCGCAGCCAAACACATTCACATGAGGCTTTATACAGAGTTATGATCTCTGAGTAGTTGGTAGAAGCAACTAGCAAGGTCTGCATATAAGACCGCCAAGAAATGGCTGCACCACCGTAGAGAAACATAAAACCAGTTTGAGATTTGGCATTGTGGAGATCAAACAGATAGCCAGCATCTGTATATCCCACCATGGTCAAATCTTGGTTCTTCGAGAAAAACAATCCAAGGTCTTGAGTACCTTGGAGGTATCTGAGTAAAGTCTTGACACCAGCCCAATATCTTCTGGATGGAGTTGAACTGTGTCTTGCTAGCAAATTTATTACGAATGCAATATCAGGTCTTGTGCAATTTGAAAGATACATGAGTGCTCCAATGGCATTTAAATATGGGACTTCAGGTCCTAAGATTTCCTCATTTTTCATCCTCGGTCTGAAAGGGTCTTTATCCATTTCAAGAGATCTTACAACCATGGGGTTTTCAAAGGATGTGATTTATCCATATTAAATCTCTCCAATACCTTCCGGGTATAGGAAGACTAGTGAACAAGAATTTCTTCTGGAAAATGCTCTAGCTACAGGCCTAAGTAAAATTTGGTTTTACCCAAATCTTTCATCTCAAACTCCGTCGTGAGGTAAGCGCTTGCCTCTGTGGTTCCAATGATATTCAGATCATCGATGTATATAGAGATGATATAGAATCCATTCTGGGATTTCTTTGTGAACACACAGGGGCAATATCCCTTCTTCAAGAGAAACTTACTAAGTCGGTTTTACCATATTTTCCTTGACTATTTTAATCTGTATAGCGATCTCTTCAGTTTGACACTATACATGTTGCGATTATTAGGATCCAAAACCTTGACTCCTTTAGGGATTCTCATATAAATATCTGAATCCAGTGACCCATATAAATATGCGGTCACTACATCCATCAACAACATTTCTAAATTTAAACTTGCTGCCATTAATATTAAATTTTGGAATGTTATTCCACTATCACAGGAGAATAGGTTTCATCATAATCAATGCCGGGTCTTTGCGTTAACCCTTATGTTACAAGCCTCGCTTTTATATCTCACCACCTGGGTATTTTCATTTTTCCTCTGGATGAAAAACCCATTTGATCCTACAGAGAACACTTTAGGAGATGTTCGGTCAATAGGATCGAAAAACTTTCCTCTTATTAAGCGAGCGTTACCTCAATTACTTCTTTTGTTTGACCCTATCTGAGCGCTTCTAGCACTCTGCCATGAACTTTGATTCTAGATCTAGCTTTTAGCAATTTTAAAGGCAAATATATGTCAATAATTGTAGTCTTTCTTGTCGGTGAAAGGAAGTGAAGATAGAAGAACCTTTTCTTAGACAAAGAAAGATTCATGCATTTAATTGAGGTGCCATTCATGTATTAAGATTTTTGAAATTTTTTGTGTCTAATCTCGAGGCAGGTCTTATCCTCTGGTAAATATTTCATGTCAAGAACTTATTTGAGGAAATTTATAAAATTCTAACAAGATGGCTTTACCATTTAATAGTTCTATGATTTTGATTTTCCTGAGGATGAAAATGGAGTCCATTTTATTTGCTATTTTTCCTTGGTGATCTCATGTATATTTTATGGTTTATATAAAATTTTAGAAGATTATCAGCTCTAGAAATTTTTATTAAATTCTGACATGCTTTTATGCTGATAAATTTTAGTTTCTATTTTTTATTTTATGAATGCATTAAATATTATTATTTATTTTTAAACTTTTTTTGTAAATTACCATAGTGCAGCAAATGACACGATAAATTTTTTAGGATAAGATAAAGTCTTTACAAAATTTAATAATTATGACATGTTGCTATTCATAGTCACAATATAATTTTTGATTTAATTGAGGCTTTAAATATGTTCATATTGCTTTGAAATTTTTACTGGTTACTCTAGAGATGGTTTAGGATTTATGTAGATTTTCTCCTGATTTTATCTTTATATGATTTAGCCTTCACATCTTGCGAAGAAGCAATTTTAATATTGTAATTTTATTTTGTAACTATATTAGACGTTTTCAAATGGTTCAGAAATTCTTTGGGGGAAGGCTCTGGAGTGACCTTTGGATTTATTTATATTTTATTTGGATTTTTCTCTTATGTGATTTTGGTATTTATTATTTAGAAAATATATTTTTAAATCAAGAAAATTGATTTTCTTAAAGACTAAAACCCAAGAAAATTCAGAAAAGGTGAAAAATTCAAGACTAAATAACATTTCAAACTCAAATTTTATTTATTTTTTAAATTTTTAAATTTTGTTTTATCTATTTTTGAATTTTTGAATGTTACATACATGTGCATGCTAGGAGTATTCCTATTCTTGTAATCTTTCTGTTAGCACATATTGTATGAGATAGTGTATTTATTTTATTATCATGAAACCATATGTAGTTTATAATATATCTAGTATATATGTTACGATTAAATTGATCTTTATTATAGAAATTAAAATAATTATAAAAATGCGCATACTTGTGATAATGTCAACTAGCAGCCCACAAAAAAAAGCACATAGACACTAGAGGAGAATGAGGCAAATCATGTATATACGTCCATCGATCAAAGACTGCCAATTTAAGCACATTGGTCACCAATTTTGTTGTTGTTGGCAAGTCATATCATGGATGTGTCATATAAGCACCAGCTGCTAACATTAACAAGTCTACCACGTACTGAAAGGCAATCTTGATGACTCACTAATCCGTTTGGTCCGTTCATCCAAGGGAGCAAATCCACTTACCCCTGAACTTCCGTCCACATCAAATCAACCGGTTCATCATACGATAAAAAACCAGTCTGGCCCACATACCATCCACACAAAAAAAAAAGTAATGCATGCAGCGATGAGCGATGAGCACAAAACCGTACCAGAGGAATATGCTCGCCATGCCAAGCTCCTTTTGTTTTGTTTTTTTTTAAAAAAAAATTTAATACCACCATAAACGTATTACATATTTGGCTCATTTCTCACTACAAAAGGTGCTCCCACGGCCAAGACAGCGGGAGAACCAGCAAGCCGCGGCAGTGGACGGGCGAGCATAGGACCAACCGCTTCCACGCTCGTGCAGCGTAAGAGAAGTGTTCGTGCCACAGCCGGCGAGCACGGGAAACGGGCTGCCGTGGTCGGGGAGCGTAGGAGATGCCTTGCCACGGTCCCGGAAGCTTCGATGAGCTTCTGCGGGCAGGGGATACGGAAGGTCACCTTCCAACACTTCCGATGTTAGAGATAGAGTCAAATCTGTAAATACTTTCATGAGGTGGCTAAATTTTAAAAAAAAATAAAGGAAAAGGGACTAGAAAAGAGATGATTTCTCGCCATGCAGCAAGCTCATCATCGGTCAGATGGATCTGATCTCCAATCTGCTGTCGTTCACAAGCCGGCCTCTCCCATTGGATCATGTCCCCAGCCGTCGTCCCTTGAAGTGGCTGTACGCTACCCTGCCGGCTCGGCTCTGCAGACGGCTGGTCGGGTGGGGGTCCGCCGGCCATAACGCACCAATTCGCCGTGGTCGCCATCAGATTTCAGGTCTGTCTTAGCTGCAGGGAAAGGGCGCCATGTGGGTCTGGCCCGACAGCAACAGTCGCGGTGATATTAGATCAGATATATCGAATGATGTGGTAGGAGAGGAAGGAATAATGTCGAACGATCACGTACGCAGTGGCCATTGTATCGATCGGTCTTTGGGACGGCAATGTCCATTAATTAGGTATACTTTGGAATAATTTACACTGCTTCTAATATTCTTGTTCTGACCTTAGTGCATGTACCTAGTGTGGTGGTCCGAGCAACCATGATGTGTCTCTCAGGAAGACATTCTAGGCACATGTGTTTAATAGATGCCATTGTATAATGCTAGCTTGTACGTAGTTGTTCTTTTCTTTAAGAGTATACCATGTGAAAATTATATACACAAAAATACTTATATAGTATAACTGTCATCTACTTGCACAATTAAAGTTTGAGAAGCTGGTTAATTAATTAAAGATATACATAGATTGCAAAATTGGCTCCAGGATATCGAAAATGTGTTATATTTACTGGAGGACACCGAACAATTGTTAATTCACCGATGGACAATACGAAATCATGGCCATTTGCCAAAACACGTTACACCCATTAAAATATTTGTATTTTTAAATTTAGGAGAGAAAGCAGGAGCATTTGAAGTCCTATTTTAAAATGAACTTTAGAAATTTACAATCCAGACCTGGTAATTCATCCACCGATAATATAACCATCTGGGCTTTTGCTTAAAATTTGTTTGGCAAATAGGACTTTTCACTTGTCTTATCTCTCCTAAATTTTGAAATAATATGATTTTTATTGGGTACGATGTGTTCTAGCAAATTACCACATTAATTTTTGCAGTGTCCAATAGCGAATTATAGATTTTCAGGTGTCCTGCATCAAATTATGCACTTTTACGGTGTCCTAGAGCCTATTTTGCCTACATAAATAATGATCAATTGTCTCCGGTTCAAGGAGATCCTGCTTCCAAGTTCAGTTCAACGCTATTGTTGTGATCGTGGTGCATGTGTCACATTGCGTGCCCAAGCAATCTTCAAAGATTTGTACTGCAACGTGAATAAATGAAGACAACTTTTTCTAGGTGGCAATTCGTTGCTTATAGGCAACGCCATTCAGGAGCAACTAGCTAGCTAGCTAGCATCCTTTGCAAGTTTTGGTTATTCAGATGACATGTTCAGATTTGAATTAAATGAGTTCTGATTCAGTGCAACCCTCTGAGCTTTCTTACTATAATACTTAACTTGGTGATTAATTTACCCTAATTTACAAGCTGAGGAATTGAGCTGACCTAGCTCGATCATGCAACCAAATCAAGTTGGGCTATCCATCTCACCGCAGGAATTGAATACTGCCTAGCGTCTGAGTCCAAATTATATGCCTGCTGAATGTCCTGTGAAATACGTTAGCTGTTGCCATGTTGGTGAGATCAATTATAACCAGAGCTATTGAATTGCACTGCAAATCTAAAACTTTACCTAGAATCACCACCTTTTGTTCTTCCTTTCTGCCTTCTCGGATACAGTCTCCGCACCCCCTTGTATCTTGTACTCTACTTCTTTTCTTGTAATATTATTACGGCTTGCCGTTTTAAAAAAAAGACCTACCTAGCTTAAGGTGTATAGCATATTAGGGTATATAATGCAATATTTGTATGGTTCGTACTACTAAGTCACGTTGTTTATCTATACAACTCGATAAAACATGGCCCACATATCACACACACCCTTCATCCTGCCCATCTTTCTTTTGCGTCTTGCATTGCAACGCCATAGTTGACGAGACAGGTTAGGCATATTGCTGCTTGCACCTATCCGTTTGCTCAGATTTGGAAGAAAGTATCGATCGACGTACCAAAGCTAGCTAGTACCCTCCACCAGTGCACGCTTTCACACCTAAATATAGTCCCCCATCAATCAATATAATGGACGTTCGTACGTAATCATACGTATCTTAACGCTATCAGCTGGGGCGTCCAATTCTGGAATTCTCAGATCCTATATTTGCGTTTCTTCGTTGGTTAATTATATAGTCCGAATCATATGATCCTAGTCATATTTTTTGGTTCGTGGAATGGGATAACCAACCTTCTGATAGAAACGAAATCAAAAACTGGTTACGGCATTGGTTTGTTCAGTCAGGAATAATGGAGATATTCTTGTAGCTAGCTAGCGCATGTTCTTCAAAGGCAGACAACTCAAATCAACAATTATATATGGTACGATGGTGCGCTAATTCTACAGCCGAATGGACCCTAACGTCCATCATACATACGTAGCATTCGCTACCATGCCGGCCGGCCGGCGCCAACACGAGCGCCACTAGTCTTCACCGAAAGCTACATGTCACCATGGATTACAGAGCTAGGTAGCAGCAGTAGGCCACACCGTCACTAACCCATGCACTGTACGTCCCAAAAACACATGCGGAAACGGTTTATAGTCACACGTCCAGCTAGCTAGCCGAACGATCGTCGAAGATGACCCGTCGCTATACATCCCTACGGCGTGTCACAAGAGGCAACACGTATCACGGCGCACTGATGAAATGCTAATGCGTGTAGCGGTCAGGGAACATGGACTTGGAATTTGGGAGCTTGTAATCTACTCTCTCACGTCAGAAATAGGTGTATTTTGACTTTATACTGACTTTATACAAAGATTAAGGGTGGAGTGAAATTAAGAAAGGTATAAGTAAAAATGACTTAGGTATTCTACTTAATTAACTTAGAAGATGAGAGATAATAATTTGTGTGTGGTGGTAATGAATATATATATATATATATATATATATATATATATATATATATATATATATATATATATATATATATATATATATTTGGTGAAAACTACCAATTCCATAAAAACTCCGTGGAAACCACCTGTAGAAGTTTTGAAAAATTCTCAAATGTAGGGAGGTGAACCTCTACAATCTGCAAAATTTGAAGTTGAAACTCAATCGCATTTGAAAGATATGAAAAGATAAAGTTTGTCTTTTCATATCTTTCAAATCTGATTGAGATTTCATCTTCAAATTTTGCAAGATGTAGAGGTTCACTTCTATATATGGTAATTTTTGAGAATTTTTCAAAACTTCTACAGGTGGTTTCACGAGTTTTCATGGAATGGTTTCACTAAAATTATATATATATATATATATATATATATATATATATATATATATATAGTGCAAACCACTCTTACTGTGAAAACTCCGTGAAAACCACCCGTAAAAGTTTTGAAAAATTCTCAAAAAATTACCATATATAGGGGAGGTGAGCATCTACAATCCTGCAAAATTTGAAGATAAAACTCAATCGCATTTGAAAGATATAAAAAAGACAACTATTCATGTTTCATCTTCAAATTTTGCAGGATTGTAGAGGCTCACCTCCCCTACATATGGTAATTTTTTGAGATTTTTTTCAAAATTTTTACAAATGGTTTTCACGGAGTTTTCATCGTAAGGGTGGTTTGCACCAAATATACCCCCATATATATATGTGTGTGTGTGTATGTGTGTGTAGTTGAGAGAGAATAAATAAATGTATAGTAGGAAAATCTTATTAAATCTACATACAAGTTTTATATTTCTGAACAAGATCATTCAAATTATAGACGTTATATTTCTAAACGGGGGAGTACTTGGTGTGCATGTACATTGGGGCTGCACTGATGTATATGTTTAGAGACTTTTTAGTGTTCCTATGAGGCACTAAAATTTATATTGAACTAATACCCAGAGGTTTTAAATATTTAAAGAGTGAAGATATAAGAGGCAAGAGTTTAAGTTATTTAATAGTAGTGCCTTCCAATAATGGTAAAAAAAATCTTTATGTTTTAACGAGGGCAACATATCCTGTGCACACAGGGCTTCCCATGCATACATCGTGCACACCAACCAACAAAAGTCATGAAAAATTCTAAAACAAATTGTAGATGCACTTCATAGATTACTCTACCTATGTATGAAGTTTCAAGATCAAATTCATTATATATTGAGAGTTAGAAAAAAGAGAAAATTCTGACAAGTTTAAAACTATTTAAACTTGTCAGAATTTTCTCTTTTTTGTAACTCTTGATATATAATGAATTTGAACCTACAATTTTATACATAGGTAGAGTAATTTATGAAGTACATCTAAAAAATTTTTCAGCATTTTTCATGACTTAATTTTTTTTAGCATTTTTCATGACTTTCGTTAGTTGGTGTGCACGATGTGTACATAAAAAGCCTGTGTGCACAGGATATGTTGCCTTTAACTAGTGCTCTGTGCACACGAAAGTCACTGACAGATAGTTAAGGTGAGAAGGTTATGTAAGTTAGACCCATATGTCAAATGAGACATTGACTATTTTTTAGGATAGAAATTTTATAATTCCTAAGAGGTATTAAAATTTATATAGCAAACCAGTTGATTGATCCTGGCCTTTTGACGTGCCTTAGGATAGTAAGTCTAGATGATTGATCCATATGGATCACGAGCGCATTATAGTGACTACGCAAGGCTTAGGCCTCGGGTCATGTTTATTAGAGTTGTATAATGGTTGCCTGCTCAGTGAATCGCCTTTGTGTGTTTCCTGACGAGGTGTTATAATGGAGGTCACTCGCTGATCAGAAGGTGGTGTCTGGAATCTTGGAATTTGTTTACTAGGGTAGGTGTACGGGCGCCAGTAAAAAGAAGGGGACCTACCGTTCCCTTTAGTCATTTCCTTTTGACATTAGGCCTGTTTGGAAGCTAGCTTTTCTAAAAAAAAAAATTCTAAGTTGAAAAATGATGACACTTTTTATAAAAAACCGTTTAATAAATAACTAATTTCCTTTAGTAATGGTAAAAAAGATCAAGCCTATCTTTCAGCTTTTGCTTTTTGTTAGTTATATATAACTTTTGACATATAGCAAAATTCGCTTAAAAGCTAAGCTGTTTAAAAAAGCTTATCAGCTTCGGTAGTGAAAGCCCCCTCCCCCTCTCCAAACAGGGCCATAGGGTGACTTGGGAAGACAGGGTTCATTCATGGCTTGACTTGTTGAACTCATCCAAGGTAACAGAAACGCACGGGGGGAAAGGAGGTTAAAGTATGGGTAAATGGGTAATGGGATTCCAAGCGTGGTACAATTCTGCCGGATTTGAAAGCTATTGTTGGGAGCTAGTGCGTTGGTTGCTTTAGTTAGATGGGAGAGAAAAGTTTGGGAGAATTTGGGCCTCATGTTGCTTCTCCCAGAGGGGGCCATGGATCGTTGGCCTCTCCTTCAAACCATTTTGGATTTCTTTTTCAACGATTCTTAAGAAATATTTTACCAAACTGTGGTAGGTTAACTTTTTATTAGCACGATAGAGATGTGCATCACCTTACAAAGGTGTTCAGCTTTGAGAGTGTAAATGTTTGTATATTTTTCCTAAAAGAAAATGCATGAGTGTTTAAAGCACTTTACAGCTGATGATTTGCTCTGAAAACTAGTGACACAATATTTATTTTTAAAAACAGACAACTGAAAACTGTATATATTGAAGGAAATGCTTGCTACTCCCTCCACGCACAAAAACATGTTGTTTTGGACATCGACAGTTCCTAAACTGTAACTTTGACCACTATTTTATATTGCAACATATTTATAAAATCCAATAAAATTATAATATTTTAAAAGTACTTTTTAGACAAATCAATACATATGATTTTTATGTATCTAATCTAAATATTTAAAACATATCGCTGGTCCAAGTTTCAAATGATGCGTAATTGTGACCAGAGGGAGTACTAAACACTAATTGCTGTGCATGGAAATACTATTCAACCAACCAAATTTCTGAATCCAAACAACAAACAAAGACAGAGCAAATCGAAAGGACTTTAGAAAATGCACATATTTGCACATCCTTCTTGTTACTTTTGTGACGCTGGATTAAGATTGAAGGATGGAGAATTGGAAATGATTGGTTAAGAGGCTTGATTTGTTTAGTAGGCTAGCTTTGACCAAACTATTTTGTATCTAGGATCGCCATCCACACAAAGCCAACTCCTCCTCCCATTCCAACAGCAACGAAAACTAAAGTGTGGCGACTTCTTTACAATAAAGCAAAAAATGGATGGACAACAAATTACCTGGTACCTACACTACAGATCGATGCATGATCTGGTCAGCAGATGTACATCGCCAATATAATAACGCCAGATCACACCGACAGCTCAGTAAACCACTAGTTCGCATCGAAGTTGATCAGGTCTTATTGTAATCGCAGGCTCGCAGCTACATATTTACATGTATCCCCGTGACGCCGACATGCATGTTATTTCCATTGTCGTTTCTAGATGCACTTGGCTGTCCATGTGCACGAGCGCACCAACCGCGGTAAGTTCGCGCGTTCTCAGCCTAGCACAACAAGATGCGGTCCTTCCGGCCGACAGTAGCGGCTGATGGCGGCTGCTGCCTGCACTGGACTTTCGCCGTGCCCATTTACCCCGCGGCCCGGTTCGTCCTGGAGGCAGACGGCCGCGCCCGTAAGCGGCAGCCCAGGTACACGCAGCGCTGTGAAAAACAGTATACGCTCGACGACTGATATGGTACATTAAGCAATTAATCATAATACGGCTGAATAATTAAAATTTAACGGATGGTTATGTGTTCTTATTAACATATTTATTTATATTTAAAATTAATTAGAAATATTTTAGTTACCCGAAGTTATTGTAAATTATCACGTACTATGTAAAATATGTTTTATATTTCATTGTTCATATTTTATCTAAAAGATACATGCTATGAACACTAACGACACAAAATTATAAACTAATTTATTGTGTTTAGTGAATAAAATAAGCAATTTTTGTGATTAAACTGACGCTTAATTGGAAAACGATTAATTAATTAATCTATTTGTGATGGTTCACCGATTAAGTGATCGAGTCGGCGTTTTTCACTACAATAGGTACACGCGGTGGGCCAAGCACGCGCACACACGCCACGGTCTTAGGATGTCGACTATATGCCGCGGAAGTGGCATATAATCAATCCGCCGCTCAAGGTCGACCCACTGCTCACGGGGATGGTCTAGATGCCGCTCAGGTGGCAAACAGCACCACGCCACCCACCCTTGAGTCACCTCCCGGCCAATGATGCTACTCAGCCAGGCTAGTAGAGATGACAATTGGGTTGGTACCTCCAGGTACGACTACTCCAGGTACCCATGGGCAGAGGTGAGCACATTCCCGGAGGTGAAAGACGGAGGGGCACACGTATCTGGCTGGAGGGGAAGGGGAGGGCACCGTGCCTCACCCCGCATGCCGTAGTCGTGCCCCACACCCGCCATAACTAGGGATGAAAACGGATCAAATATGAACAGATAATAACTCTACTGTATTTGTTTTCATTTTTTTTGATACAAATAGTTTGGATATGAATAATATCGAATACAGATACAGAACAAATATGAATTGAAATGAATATGGTCACATATATTTATCGGAACATGATAACCCCTTAGGTTGTATACACAAAATGAACAAAAAAATTAAACTAGTTTATTTGATCCCAACATTCATGAAGAACATGTAATGACCCAAGATTTGTATTCTTTGTTGAACTATGTTTAAAATAATAAATTATGTATTCATGTGTTTTTATGCATTTTTAGCTACTTATTTAAACTAGTTTCTTATTAAGGACAAAAGTTTTTTGAGTATTTTTCACAATAAAATATTATTTTTTACAGTAAAAGACAACATATCCTGTTGTTTAGTACTTTGTCAATTTCATATCTTTTAAATGCGATTGAGTTTGATCTTCAATTTTACAGAGTTGTAGAAACTCAACTCCCCTACGTATGATAATTTTTTGAGAATTTTTTAAATATTTTATTGTAGGTCCGATAAAAGAGAAGTAAATTATTATTTATGAAAACCACATGTACATGTTTTAAAAAAATCTCAAAAAATTATCATATATAGTGGAAGTGAGATTATATAACCCCGTAAAATTTAAAGATCAAAATCACTATCAGATGAAAGATAGGAAAAAGACAAATTTGACTCACTAGTGATTTTTCACTGTCTAGTGCTTTGTCAATTTCATATCTTTTAAATGAGATTGAGTCTGGTCTTCAAATTTTACAGGATTATATATGCTCACCTACCATATATATGGTAAATTTTTAAAAAAATTTGAAAACTTATATATATATATAATTTTTAAAGATTTTACACTATAAAGTTGTTGTATACTGACATATAGTAACACATAAAGCAATAGGCGGTAAAATACAGATTTCTTGACAGTAATAGATGTTTTATCCTGTTGTTTGGCACTTTATTATTTTCATATCTTTCAAATACAATTGTATTTGGTCTTTAAATTTTATAGAGTTGTAGAAGCTCACCTTCCCTGTGTGTGGTAATTTTTTCAGAATTTTTTACAGAAAAATATTTTTTTTGACAGAAAAAGACAACATATCCTACTGTTTAGCGCATTGTCAATTTTATATATTTTAAATGCAATTAAGTTTGGTCTTTAAATTTTACAAGGTTGTAGAAACTCATCTCCCCTACATGTGGTAATTTTTTGAGAATTTTTAAATATTTTACTACAAGATCCAACAAAGAGAAGTAAATTATTATTTATGAAAACTATATGTATATGTTTTAAAAATTCTTTAAAATTATCATACATAGTAGAGATGAGATTATACAATCTTGTAAAATTTGAAAACTAAAATCAATATCAGCTAAAAGATATAAAAAAGATAAATTTGACTGACTAGTGATTTTTCACTGTCTAGTGTTTTGTCAATTTCATATCTTTCAAATACGATTGAATTTGGTCTTCAAATTTTGCAGAGTTGTAGAAGCTCACATACCCTACACATTATATTTTTTTAGATTTTTTGAAAACTTGTACATATGATTTTCATAGATTTTACACTGTAAAACTGTTGTATACAGCACATAATAATATATAGAGTAATAGATAGTTAACACATAGAGTAATAGGTAGTAAAATATAGTTTTCTTGACATTAATAGACATTATATTCTGCTATTTGGTACTTTGTTATTTTCATATCTTTCAAATAAAATTAAGTTTGGTCATTAAATTTTACAGGGTTATAGAAGCCCACCTCCCCTACGTGTGATAATTTTTTAAGAATTTTTCACAGTAAAATGTTATTTTTTTAACAGTAAAAGACAATATATCCTGTTGTTTAGCACTTTGTTAATTTTGTATCTTTCAAATGCGATTGAGTTTGGTCTTTAAATTTTACAGGATTATATAAGCTCATCTCTCCTACTTGTGATAATTTTTTTAAAAAATTTCAAATATTTTACTTTAGGTCCGACAAAGAGAAGTATATTCTTATTTATGAAAACTATATGTACATGTTTTAAAAATTCTTAAAAAATTACCATACATAGGGTATATTAGCTTCTACATCTTGTAAAATTTGAATACCAAATTCAGTCGCATTTGAAAGATATGAAATTAACAAGCTCTAACTAGTGCTGAATAGTAAATTTGTTATTAATGTATCTTTAAAATGCAACTAAGTTTGGTATTCAAATTTTACAGGGCTATAGAAACTCACATTCCCTACCTATGGTAATTTTTTGAGAATTTTTTAGAACTTTTATATAGAGTTTTCATGAACTTTACTACCGAATAACAGATATGTGCAGAATATGCTGCAGATGTAGTAATTTAATGTTATATATGTAGTAATTTCATATTGTACATATAGTATTTTTTGTTACCAGTTAGGAAAATTAATGTCTAATAGCGAGACTTATATTATTTTATTTATCTAGTCATCAATAAGCTACTGGTGAAAATCATTTGTAAATCTGAGCTACCAATAAAAAGATATGACTAAAATAAAGAAGAAACAAATTCATATACAAATTACACTATGCATTAACTAGCTAGGTTGACCAACGCTTGAACTAGTAACTGATTTGGTAGTAATTCAATCTGTTTTTTATAGTAAAACATATTTGTGATTTACTACCGAAATGGATTCAATCAGTGCGGTGTGCTTTGCGTGCACTTCGCTAGTAAATTCATCGGTTGTTCTATAGTAAAATGTTTTATGATTTACTACCAGGCTACATTTACTAGGGTTGTTTGCAATGCATTAACTTAGTATGGTGTTGTTTGCATGCGCTTCTCTGGCCGAAGTGCAGAATTGCTATTCTATGCTCAAGAGTAGAATAGTGGTATCATATATATGGACACACACACACATATATATATGTGTGTGTGTGTGTGTATCTATATATATGTATATATGTATATGGATATATGTATATGTGTATGTATATGTCTATGTATGCGTATGCGTATGTATATGTATTCGTATATGTATATGTACATGTATATGTATATATGTGTATATATACACACTATATAGGAAGCTAAAATGGGGCACCATGATTTCAAATGCGCAAATTTAAGCCACATTTGTATATATTTTTCAAAAATTTCAGTTTTAGGGTATATATCCATCTATAACAATTCAAATGAAACACATAACTTTGAAAAATATACTCGAATTCAAAGATTTTAAACGAGTTTGGATCACATACTTTGCTGATTTATATATAAAATCAGCACATACCTACACCCAAACTATCATCAAAAGGGGAAACTGTAGTTTGCATTTCAGTTCAAACTTGTTTGAACTAGTTTATAAACTGATTAAACTCAGCATCCTAAAAATTTCATATGAAAATAGAAAAGAAAATATTCTTTTATTAGATCATGGTGCCTGACACTATGGTGCCCTAGGTAATTATATATATATATATATATACATACACACATATACACACACATATATATACACATACATACATGTATGTATGTGTATATATGTACATACATATGTATAGATATATATGTATATGTATGTATATATGTATATGTGTGTATATATGTATGTATGTATGTATGTATGTATGTATGTATGTATGTATGTATGTATGTGTGTGTGTATATATAGGAAGTCTTTTCCGTACTCCTGGGAGTACATACTCCCACCTCTAATATACCACTTAAATAAACGCTTTATACTCTTTTATCACTTTTGGTATACTCCAACAATAATTCTAAGATACTCCAATACAATATGATTAAAAATTTTCATCAGACCCTTTATTTTTTTGCTACATACCGTTTTTCATATGTATAAGGAATGTGTAAACAAATTATGCTATAAAGGGTGGATTTTAATGAAATTTTTCATAAAACTCACTTTGGAGTATCTTATAATCAGTATTAGAGTATACTCAAATGGATAAAGAGGTATAACCACATCATTTAAACGGTATATTAGAGGTGGGAGTACATACACCCAGGAGTATGGAATCATTTTCCCACTAGCCGTAACCCAGAGAAGCGCATGCAAATTATGTCACGTACGTCCGCATGACGCGTGTTGACTAAGCAAATCACATTCGTAGTTTGTAGCAAGAGCAACTACTTTCTTGTTTATACATGAATCTTTCTTTCTTTGATTTAGCCATGTTTTTTTACTGACAACTCTAATTCACAAAAGGTTTCCACGGGTACCTTACTAACAACAAGAGGAATAAAACAATATAAGTCTCGCCAATAAACAATTATTATGCTGTCAGTTGTTAGATTTTACTATCCGCATAGATATATTTTACTATTCGTATATATAAATTTTACTACTGCACAAGAAGTTCGGCACCCTGTGTTGATTGTTTAGTAGTAAAAGCTAATGATTCACGCTACTTACCTGTAATTGTCTATGGTCAAGGTCCTGTAATGATTCACTGCAGTAGGTCCTGGCATTGCATTTTCCACGTGGGACATGCTTGCACTTACAGACTGGTCCAACGTTGTGCTTTGTCCTCTAGAGCCATGACATATGACAGTTTGCAGCATGATGAGTTCTGCTAACTTGCTGAGGTTATCACCGGTTCCCGTAGCCTTGGGTGGTAACCAGCAGGGGCTCAGTACCAGTTACGCCATTGGCAGCACTACTGGTAGCAGTAGCACTCCATCCTTTTGCATCCTTGTAGCAGTAGCACTACTGGTAGTAACATCGATCCTTATGCATCCGTTTGATCTGACCAAACTAGACGATCGATCGGGCACCGAGATAAAACAGAGCGCGAAATGGGTTAGCACCACGATGTTCAGAGCTTAGCACTTGACAATAATACCGTATTACTAAATAATGCTTGTTGGTGCTATACAACTACAATTCGTACGTACCCTATACAAAACTGTAGGGAAAATTTGGAATACAGTATAAATTACGGTCCGTAATTACAAATCGATACAACATGTTTGCATGTGTACAAAAAACGCAGCCTTACCCGGAATCTGAAAATCCGTTTAACCATACCCGGAAATTCAAAATCCGGTTATGCCATTACCGGAATTTGAAATTCCGGGTATGGGGTGGGGCCCCCATACCCGGAACACCATTTTCCGTTTAAGACCCCCCTCCCGGGTAGAATCAGCGACCACGTATAAAAATAAAATATGACCCTAACGACGTCGAAAAATTTTGAAATTTTTTATGGAGATTCCTGATAAATCAGTGATATTACCATAAAATTTTCAAATTATTTTAAGATCTGAGGAATTTTTTAAAATTCAAACAATACAACTGTCCTGATAAAACGCTGGCCGACAAGTTTGAACCGAATGAAAGATGAAACAAAACACGTTAGAAAATTTTAAAATTTTTTGTCCATGGTTATGATGCATCACTAATGTTTCCATAAAATTTTCATATAATGATCAAGCTCTATGAATTTTTAAAAATTCAGACAGTGCTAGTGTCGATATGGCAAAATTGGGGCAGTAAAGAGTATGCGAATTTTTAAAAATTTATAAAGCTTAATAAAAATTTTATGGGAACATTAGTGATGCATCATAACTATGGACAAAAAATTTCAAAATTTTATAGTCAGACAACAACTCATGTTATGAACACTTAAATTATTTGTTGAACATATATAAGGGCACATACACCGAAAGTTTAGATGATAAAATAAGCAATAGACAGCACTGGCAGCACTACATCGCGGAGAGGTATTACATGACATAACGTTATTTCATGTTTGTAATGTGCACGATATTATCGACTCTCTTAATCCGGAGTCAGGTGGGCATAGATTGTATTCCTGTAATCCCTGTAGCCAAGTCATGGAGACACCATTTTCCTTCTGTACGTATGGGACACCGAACCTGCATGAACTCCGGATTAAGAGAGTCGATAATGGCATAGCCGGATTTTGAATTTCCGGGTATGGGGTGGGGCCCCCATACCCGGAATTTGAATTTCCGGTTAAGGCTTAACCGGATTTTGAGGTTCCGAGTATGGTTTAACGGATTTTCAGATTCCGGGTAAGACTGGGTTTTTTGTAAATACGCAAACATGTTGTATCGATTTGTAATTACGGACCGTAATTTGTACTGTATTCCAAATTTTCCAAAACTGTAGCTATATATAGATTTTACTATCCGTGTGTGTATACATACAAACGGATAGTATATAAAGATTTTACTATCATGCGGAGGGTTCAGTAGCCTGTGTGATCTGTGCAGCAGTAAATTGAACCATCTGGTATAACAGTAAAATCTGTATATATAGATGGTAAATTAGAATGTATTTAACAGTAACTTTAGAGTATGGTTACATAACGAACTAATGAATCATTTTAGTGCACCACCAAACTTCCGAAGCTCACATTCTTTCAGCTTGTCGAAGGCACTCAGATAAGAATGGGTCCAACGGGAAATATCACATGTCATAGATTTTTTTTTTTGAAAGAACGGTAAGAGAATTGCCGTAAATTTTATTAAGAAGAAGATAGATAGTTTGGCCTGTTTTTTCAAGAAAAAATCGGACCCAAAAAAACCTCACAAATAATCAGCATCCACACCACTCACCCCACTATCCATTGGGTCATAACCCTGTGACACCACTAGAAGAGGGAAAGGAACCACCCAAAAAGAAAGAAAACAACAAAATTAAACTGTAGCGTTCAGAGACCAAGCAAAACCCCTGTGAAGCTAGATATCAATCAAGTGACTTGTAGAAAATGGTACAGACTATCAAAATGCTTGTTTCGTACTTGGGATCTCCACATGACGCTCTGTTCGGCGAAGGGGAGCTGTCATCGGTGATGCAATAGCAACCACTTCTCCCTCATAGCTGCTCTGCTGTTGTATACATCTATATAAGTAGATTTCTTTTGTACCAATTTCTGTAGCTTGCTATCTAGCATGCCTTTTTCATCTGGGAACTGCCTGATATTTATATTGCATTGTTCAACTCGAACAAAGAAAGATTGGAAAAATCGGTGGAAGCCAGAGCGACATGGACGAACAAACACGAAGCATGCACCAACGTCGGAAAACACTGAGGGGGTGGAGGTACCGATTGCTCCGGCATTACCAAGTACTACTGATTGTATTATGTGTATGTGCATATATGCATATGTATATGTGTATGCGTATATATGTATATGTATATATGTGTGTATATATACAGTGGCGCTATTCTAGTTCTGAGCGTATAATAGCTATTATGCACTTCGGCCAGAAAAGTAAATTCCACGCGCTGATCGAAATGTAGGGAGTTAATGCATTGCAAACAACACTAGCTTGTAAATTCAACCTGCTAGTAAATCACGAAATATTTTACTACAGAACAACTGATGAATTTACTGGCGAAGCGCATACAAAACACACATGAATCCAATTCGGTAGTAAATCACAAATACATTTTACTATAGAACAACAGATAGAATTACTACCGAATCAGTTACTAGTTCATGCGTTGGTCAAACCAGCTAGTTAATGTGTATTATAGTTTGTATATGAATGTCTTTTCTTTGTTTTTTTCATATTTTTATCTGATATTTATTTTGGTCTTAAAATTTTATAAGGTTGTATAATCTCACCTTCTCTATTTATGATAATTTTTAAAAACGTGTACTTATGGTTTTCATGAATAAAGAATATAATTTTGTTTATTAGACCTACAATAAAATATTTGAAAAATTCTCAAACAATTACCACACGTAGGGGATTCGAGTTTCTACAATCCTGTAAAATTTCAAGATGAAACTAAATTACATTTGAGAGATATGAAAATAACAAAGTGTCAAATAGCAGCAAATCGTATCTTTTAATATAAAAATAACATTTTACTGTGAAAAATTCTCAAAAAATTACCACATGTAGGAGAGATGTGATTCTACAACCTTGTAAACTTTGAAGACCAAACTCAATTAGATTGAAAAAAATATAAAAATAACAAAATACCAAACAGCTGCATATACTTTCTTTTACTATAAAAAAACTATATTTTACTGCATATTAATCAATGTGTTACTATAAGTTGTATACAACAGTTTTATGGTATAAAATTTATGAAAATTATATGTACAAGTTATTAAAAAATCTCAAAAAATTATCATATGTAAGGTAGGTGAGTTTCTATAGGCCTACAAAATTTGAAGATTAAACTCAATCGTATTTAAAAAATATAAAATTGACAAAGCACTAAATAGTGAAAAATCACTAATTAGCCGAATTTATCTTTTTTATATATTTTAGCTTATATTTTTTTGATCTTTAAATTTTACAGGGTTGTGTAATCTCACCTCCCCCATCTATGGTAATTTTTTGAGATTTTTTTGAAAATGTTTATTATGGTTTTCGTGAATAAGAATTTAGTTATGTTTGTTGGATCTACAGTAAATATTTGAAAAATTCTTAAAAAATTAACACACGTAAAGTAGATGAGCTTCTACAATCCTGTGAAATTTGAAGACCAGACTCAATAAGATTTGAGAAATATGAAAATAACAATGTACCAAACAATAGCATATACTATCTTTTACTGTCATAAAAATAACATTTTACTATAAAAAATTCTCAAAAAATTATCACACATATGGGAGGTGAGATTTTACATCCTTGTAAAATTTGAAGCCCAAACTCAATTAAATTTGAGAGATATAAAAATAACAAAGTACCAAACAACATCACATACTATCTTTTACTGTCAAGAAAATAACATTTTACTTCTTATTACTTAAGATATCCTGTGTAAAGCTGTTGTTTAACACCTTATTTCAGTATGATAACATCTGGTGTAATAGCTCGTAACATGTCATTTGTTTGTATAGTAAAAAGCAACATATCCAATGTTTTCTAATGTTCATAAAAAATACATGTGCATATTTTGAAAAATTCTCAAAAAATTACCATATGTAGAGAATATGAGATTCTACTATCCTAAAAAATTTGAAGACCAAAATCATTCTTATTTGAAATTTATGGCTAAATCAAAAAAGAAACAGATTCATGTACAAACAAGAAGTAGCGTTTATTAGTCATTTACTAGTTGGATTTAGTATACTGGATAGATGCGCTAATTTATTGCTTGCTAATTAATGCCACGAAGTTGGCTCGGTCAGTATAGAAAACTGTCTGGCGCTTAAAATAAGCTATTCTACACGCAGATGTAGAATAACACACACACATGTGTGTGTGTATATATATATGAAAAATATCTTTTACTCCCGGGAGTAGTTACTCCCACCTCTGAAATACCACCTAAACGAACTTAAAATACTCTTTTATCACTTTGGGTATACTCATACACTAATTATAAGATACTCCAATATGAGACACATGAAAAAATTGCAAGAGAGTCCATGATTTTTAGTGTATTTTGAAAATACCTTCATATACGCACATGAAAAGGAGTATATCCAAAAAATAAGCATACCACCTCTGAAAAAATATACATACCACCTAGATGATCTTATATACTTGTATACTACGCGTATATACTCTTCGTCGCAGGAGATACCCTATACGTTGTAAGATACGATATACGTTGTAAGATACGACATGTGTGTGTGCGCGCGCGCAATTAATTGTCAATGCTCCACGTATTAAGTTATAAATATGTGTAGGCCAATGTTTTACATGTTTGGTTTTAATGATCCCACTATTTTATCAACAATCTTCGAAAAATTTCACCTGACAATGTTCCAAAAATTTGAAAGTAGTGACTTTAGAAAATGCACATCCTTCTTGTTACCTCTGTGGTGCTGGATTAAGATTGAAGGATGTGAATTCGAGATGAAAGGTGAAGAGACTTGATTTGTTTAGTAGGCTAGCTTGTCCAAACTATTTTGTATCTACGATGGTCATCCACAAATCCAAACTCCTCCCTTTCCGACAGCAACGGAAACTGAAGTGGGGCGAATTGTTTATAGCAAACCAATAATGGATGGACTATAAATTACCTGGTACCAAAAGCGTGGATCGATGCACGATCTGGTCAGCATATGTATCGCTAATATAAACCAAGTAGTTCGCCAGATCCCACCGAAAGCTCAGTAAACCACTAGTTCCATCGAAATTGCGATCTTACCCTAAACACAACCGCATATTTACATGTATCTCCGCGATGCTGACATGCATGTTATTTCCGTTGTCGTTTGATCCTTTCTAGATGCGTCTGACTGTTCACGCGTACTAGCACGCCAGCCGCAGCAACTTGAGGCCGGGGACAACTCGTTCGCGCGTTTTCGGCCTACCCCGCAACACGCTCTGTCCTTCGGGCCAACAGCAGCTGCAGCTGCAGCCTTCACTGACTTCCGCCGACCCGCCGTGCTCATTCCTGGAGGCAGACGGCCGCGCACGCCGGCACGCGGCAGCCCAGGTGCATGTGGGGTACGCGCGGTGGCCCAAGCACGCGAGGCACACACCCCACGGGCGGCAAATAACACCATGCCACCCACCCCTCACTCACCTCCCAGCCCGCGATGTTTCTCAGCCAGGCCCACGCAGCGAAAACAGAAAATGGCCACGCGCATCTGCAACTCTTGTAGGCTTGTTTGTTTGTTTGGGTTTTTTCATTGATTTAAAAGTTAAAAAAGTTTACGTCTAAATAAATAAGTAGTTTTTTATCTGAGTTTTTCAAAAATCATAAACCTCTATGTAACTAAAAGCCAAAAACCACTGAAAAGAGGCTTTTTTGGTTTATTGATGATTGGTTTCAGACTAATAATACTAAAGTTAGATAAAATTATCCACCTCTATCAAGTACAAAAGCCATTAGTTTTTAAGCTGTTTAAGCCAAAAAGCTGACTTTAAGCTATAAATCAAAAAGTGTAAACCTAAATAAACAGAGCCTAGTTGCTTGAGCCCAAAAAGCGAAGACTCAAATTCACCGTCCGTTCGAACCGTAGCGTTCTGGTTTGCTGCGACAAGATCTTTTAACGCTAGAGCCCATTTGTATATATTTAAATTGAGCAAATAATATCATTAGATATATATTCTATAGATAAAACAAAATATCCCGCATATTACTTCACAATATTCTATTGGTTAATCTGTGATGTTCCAGCATGCATAACTTTGAATTGTGTAGAGGGGATGAATAGGATGGATGTTGGGTGTTTCGCTAGGTAAAATAAAATGTTCCACACGTTTGGCTTCAATATTCTAACATTTCGTTGATAACGTTCCATGCACTAAAGTCATATGTTTCACATGTTTGGCATTCAATGTTCCAATGGTTTATCCACAATGCTTCTATAATTAATCATCGATGCTCCATGTATTAAGTTATAGAGGTGTATGGGCCAATGTTTCGCGCATTTGGTTGTAATGATCCAATTATTTATCGACGATGTTCCAAAATTTCATTGACAATGTTTAGAAGAATTAAAAAAAATAGTGGGACAAATCATGTTCGTGGAATAAATTCAACACTATTAGTAAAATAATGGAAAACCATTGGGGTACAAATGAAAAAATGGTTGTCAGCGTACTCTACGCTGGGTACCCTCTCCGACGCTAAAATCGTACGTGGCGCCGGCGGCAGGTGGCGGGCGCCGCTCGCCTTGACGCCAGACCACGTGGCGCCACAGCGTCGAGCGGCGGCGCCGCCCACTGCTGACAGTCTTAAGCCCACATAGCGCCCGGCGAGGTGGGCGGGCGAGACTTTCGCCCGGCGCCCGGCCCTCGTGGCACGGCGGCAGGTGGGTGAGACACCACCTCGCCCGCCGCAAAACAAAAGTGGGAGATGGTGGCTTCGCCTCGAAGCCACCTTACCCCATCGTACTGTGTTAGAGGCGGGTCTGCTGTGTCAGGCCCGTTGATTACAAGGAATCCTACTACAAGCTATTCCTCTGACGCCTGCCACCTACCCGTCGCGAAGGGGTCCCATCCCGGGCGGACCAGGCGAAGCTATGCGTCGGCATTTAATGAGGCTGAAGGAACGGGGCAACACAGGAAGGAGTAATAAATGTATGAAGATCAGCATGATGACCCCCCTTTTACCTACCCCCGATAGCCTGGCCTATATAAGGGTACTCGGGTGCATGAGAAGGAGGGGGGACAACCAAGAGTTCAAGCGGTAGAGCCTAAGGAAGAACTTGTAACTCCAAAGCTCATACTTGCTTAAAACACTCGATAAAAGATCTAGCGGAGCGTAAGGCTATTACCCTGGTGAGGGGCTGAACACAGGTAAAATCATGTGTCATCCTAGTTCATAGACTCAAAGTCCTTGGCGGGAGTCCTTAGGGTTTTCACTCGTTAGAGTTTGCGGCCTTGAGACGCCCTCCTCTTGAACCAAACCGGTGCATGAGACTCGGGCTGTCCGGTGGAATCGCCCGGCAGTAGCGCGCAGTAGGGGTCTAGCGGTTGGTTCTCGGCTAACTCCGGCGAGAACCTCGGTGTTAAGTGGTTGAGCGAGCCCGTGCATCTGGAGATGGCGGGTTCTTAGCATCAAGGAGCGGCGGGGGCGAGCGGCGCCCAGGGCACGTCCCGACAGTCTCACCGGTCGAAGGATCGTCTCACCCCGCCCCTGCAGGGTGACAGTGTTGCTCCTTTGGAAGCGGCGGAGCACCTTGTGCGACGTCGGCTGGCCATGGAGGCAGCCACCCCTGCCCAGAACCTGCATGCGGTTCGCCTCCTCTTGGACCACCCTCCGGTGGAACTCGCGAGAACTCCGGCCACTCTGTGGGCTGCGAACATCGCCGGTCTCATGGGCCAGCGGTCCAACTCGGGTAGGGCTCCCGGCCGTGGTGCCGTTGGTACACCATTGCACAGGCGCATCTTGGCGTACTCGGCGTCTAGCCAACTTAAAAGCTCACGGCGGGCGGAGCTGAAGGAAAAAGCTGCCTGGTCCGATTCATAAGGACCGTGGGGACCTTTCGGTCGCACTTGGATAAGCGGCGGGCGGCGGTGATCTCGTGGCCCTGCTGCGCCACCCGGTCAGGGGCCATTGCCCTTGCAGAAGCAGAGTAGTCTCGATGGTGAGAGTCCCTCTCGTGGCTCTCACTCTTAGACCCAGAGGAGGTTCACTCCTCGATTCTATAAAACGAGCCCCACGCTTCTAGGGGCGGTTTCGGACCAAGACCTCCGTGGTGGGCTCCTTTATGGCGTCGGGTGTCGGCCTTCTCCGGCAGGCTGCGTCGAGTGGCGTGGCCGATAGGTTCCACCGGCGTCCATAGAAATATGGCGGCACCACCAACCGGAGGAGTTCTGCGAGTTTATACCACGGTGGTGCGAGCAAGCTGGCGGTGGTCGAAAAGATAATGGCCAACTACCTCCGGCGGCCTTGGTAGGCTCTGCCGCTCTTGGTAATTAAATCTCCCGAGGATCGGTGCACTCATGGGGGAGTTATGCGGCCTCTTAAATCGCCAACTTCGAGGCTCCTTTGCGCGCGAAGGTGGAGGATGACCTCCGCGCTCTGGAAGCGAGGAGAAGAGTCAGCTGGCGACTTTATCAAGCGGTTTTGCCTTTGCCGCAAGATGATCCCACATTTCGAACAATCGGTCATCATCGCCTTTGAAGGCGTTCGAGACCGTAAAATGAAGAGAAGATGGCCACCGTACCATCTATACCACCTCGAGCTATTCTCCTCGCACACAAGTGTCGCGCTGGCCGCGGAGACAAGGGCGCAGCTAAACCGGCCCCAAGGATGGCGAGAAAGGCAGAGCGGAACCTCGAAGGTTACAGCCATCTTGCACAGAAAGCGCGAGCGTGAGGCGGGGAAGACCGAGGCGGGTCTTGGCGCCCGAGCGTGGCAACGAGACCATGCCATGGAAGTCTGTCGCCGGGACCGCGACAACCGCCGTGACGGCGTGATGATCGCCGTGATCGGCGTGATGACCGCCGCGGTCGTGGGAACGACCACCGTGAATAAAAAGAGGCGAACTCTATTGCCCGATCCGCCGGACCAACACTCATGACACGGGCGGGCGCCGGTGCGTGAACAAAATAGTGGAAAGCGGCTCAAGAAACACGTCCGGCGATGACCAAGGCGAAGATCGCCTCGTTGGCCTTCCGGCGAGGCGGATCGCGTGGCCTACATCCATGGTGGTTCGTCCACCTTTTCCTCAACGCCGCCTATAAATTTGAAGAGGAAGTGTCGCCCTGCGTCGAGCTCGGCGGGTCGGATCTTTGAAATGGTCGAAGCGAGCGATCACTTTCGATCATGCCGACCACCACGAGGGCACCACCGGCTGGGGCATCTCCGGTTGTGGTGTCGCCCACCATTCGGAATGTCTGGTGAAGGCGCGTCTTTGGTGGGCGGAGGAGTTCCATCAACCTCTGTCCTCTTGGCATTCTGGCGCTCAGATCCTGGCGAGATCTGCGCCGGCTCTGCCCTTCTTGGGGTAGCCCGGAGGCTGGTTTGATGTCCACTGGGTCGGTGTGCCTCCCGTCACCTTTGGGAGAAAGACAACTACCGCAAGAGATGGTGGACTTTGAGGTCGTGATTTGACCTCCCCTACAATGCCTTGCTCGGTAGGCCGGCGTTGGCCAAGTTCATGGCGGCGACCCACTCGCTTACATGGTGGTGAAGATCTCAAGGGGCCAGCGGCCCCATTGCGATCCGGGTGGATAAGTCCGGGCCTTGCGGCGCCACAAGTATCTGTTGGACTTGGCGGTGCCACTGCGTCGGGTCTACTGTCTGACACCGGCGGCTCGGGAGCCCCTCGAGCCGGACCAGCGCCTCGTCGCTCTGCTTGGTGAGGTTAAGGTAAGACACGCTTCGTCACCTTCCTCGATCCATGCCGGCGTGTTCATCGGCAACCGTCCAGAGCATATTTGGGGTCCCAGAGGTGATCGAGCACCGATTAACAACGCTCACAGAGTCTTGCCGTCCGTGAAGGTCGGGGCGAGCACAGGCGGCAAGGCGCCATTCGGGAGGAGGTAGAAATTGTTGGCCTTGAGGATAATCGAAGTCTCTCATCTGAGTGGCTTGCCAACCATGCTCGTTAAGAAGTCAACGGAGATGGCGTATGTGTGTCGACTTCACAGAGCCTCAACAAGGCTGCCGAAGGATCCTTAGCCCTGTCGCGAGTCGATCTCATTGTTGACTCCGCGGTAGGGTGTGTTCTTGTGCTTTACGGATCGTGCCGGGTACCACAGTTAGCATGGCATTGGAAGATGAAGAAAGCGCTTTTGTAACTCCTACGGGTGTTTATTGTTATGTTAGAATGCCTTTTGGTTTAAAGAATGCTGGTTCCACTTATCAACGTGCCATGCACATCACTTTCCGCCCCCAGATAGGGCGAAATCTTGAGGTTTACGTTGATGACTTGGTTGTGAAGATTAAAAAGAGCGATGAACTAATCCAAGACCTGGAGGAAACCTTTGCCAACCTCCGGAAGAATTGCCTCAAGCTCAACCCAGAAAAATGTGTATTCGATGTGCCCTTCGGCAAGCTGCTGGGTTTCCTGGTGTCCCACTGAGGTATTGAAGCCAATCCAGACAAGATAGCGGCCATCGAGCACATGAAGCGCGGTCACGACTTAAGTAGGTCGGTGCTGGATGGTCGTCTGGCCTCCTGAGGCGGTTCATTGCGGTTGGGAGAAAGAAGCTTGCCTCTGTTCAAGGTTGAAGAAGACCAACCACTTTGAGTGGGTGAAGAAGCCAGAAGGCATTTGAAGACTTGAAGCAATACCTCACCTCTCCCCGGTGTTGGTCTCCCAGTAGAGGTGAACCATTGCTTTTATACATTCTTGCCACTCACGAGGTGGTGGCCCGTCTTGGTTGTGGAGAGGAAGGTGTCTAGAAGTCGGTCTACTACATCGCAAGGTCTTTGCAAGCGGAGACTTCGGTACCCAAGCTCGAAGATCTTGTATCACGGTCTTGGTGGCGTCCGAGGAAGCTGCGGCATTATTTCCAAAGCGAAATCACCGTCGTCACGGCCTACCGCTCTGAAATCCTCCTGGCAAGTGAAGCGAAGCGAATTGCTAAATGGTCGAGGATGGGGAGTTCAACATCAAGTTTGTGCCCTACTTTGCCATCAAGACGGTGGCGGAATTCGTCGCCAGTGGACTCGGCCACTCTGGTGAAAAGCACCACGCCTTCCCCCTGGACCTTATTCTTCGATGGTTCGTTTAGGCTGGAGGGCACGGGGGCTGGGGTTGTCCTGGTATCCCTGACCGGTGATGTTCTCCAATATGTGGTCGCCCTCGACTTCAAGGCCCTGAACAATCACGGTGAATATGAAGGTCTCTTTGGCGAGTTGCTTGTCGCCTCGTTGCTGGGTATCCGGCGTCTCCAAGTCAAGGGTGACTCCCTGCTTGTCATCAACCAAGCGCGGAAAGAATTCCAATGTTCTGACCCCACCATGGCGGCATACCTGGCGGAGGTCCGAAAAATGGAGTGCCACTTTGAAGGATTGGGGTATATTCATATCCCTCGGCGTGATAACCACCTTGCAGACGGGCTTTCCGACTTGAGTCCTCAAAAGCTTGATTCGGTCGGGGTCTTGAAGAAAGGCTATCGCGACCGTCCGCCAGCGACCCGGTCCAGTGGGGATAGCGGTGTAGCGCTCTCGCGACCCCTAGTTCGAGTGGGGGCGATGGTATGGCGTTCTGACCTCTGGCTCGAGTGGGGAAAGGCGTGCGCCTCGGCCCTCGAGTCGAGGAGGAAGGCAGCGGTGCTACCAGCGACACCGGGGAAAAACTTCGGCCTAGCGGAGTGCAGGCGAGCAGGAGTGTTCGCCACGCAGCGAGAAGGTTAGTGGATGGATTCTATCCTGGTCTTCTTGTATGACCAAGTGATCCCGGCGATGATGCCTCGGTGAAGATTGCCGCAAGGCCAAGTGCTATACTCACGGTAGGTGGGGACCTATCTGTAAAGCGAAGCGGAGTTCTCTTGAAGTGCATCACTTTCGGGAAGAGGGCGACTGCTCTCGATATCCATGGGCGTGTCGGGAGCCATATATCGGCGAGCGCTAGTCGGCAAAAGCGTTCGCCGAGATTTTATCGACCCTCGCCCTCGGGATGATTGCGGTGGTGAGAAATGCAAAGCTTGTCAATTCTTTGCGGCGGATCCACAACCAGCCCAAGCTCGCAAACCATCTCGCTCTCTTGGCGTTCGCGATGCGAAATTTGGATATCTGAGTCGTTCATGGAGCCACGAGGCTTCACCCATCTCTTCGCCGCCATCGACAAGTTCACCAAGTGGGTTGAAGCCAGCGGTGCAGCGCCATCACGGCTACTTCTTCTTGTCAAGTTCATCTTGTGAGATTTTTACGCTTTAGATCGCCAACCGCATCATCGCGACAAGCGAACCCGGTTGCGGTAGCGGCCTTCACGGGTTCTGCGATGAAATGGGCACCAAAGTGTGCTTTGCTTGGTGGCCCACCCTAAAGCAATGGGCAAGCGAGGCGTGTAGCGGCTGGTGTTGAAGAACCTCAAAAGCGAGGCGTTTGATCGGCTCCACAAGTGGGGCGGCGATGGACGGCGGAGCTTCGGTATGTCTTGTGGTAAGCCAGCGCCCTCCCGGTCGAGCCACTAGCGAGGCGCCTTTCTTCACGGTGTCTGGCGAGCCGTCCTCCCCTCCGAGCTGTCGCTTGGTTCTCCGCGTGTTTCGGAGTTCGAAGAAGATCAAGAAGATCTCCGTGAGAGAGTCAACCTCTGGAGGAAATGCGTGATCGGGCCGCCCTTAGCGCCGCCCGTACCAGCAAAAGCCTCGGCGGTACCATGTCACCGGGTCTCAGAAGAACAACTGGCGATGGGTGACTGGTCTTGTCTTGAGATCGAGCGCATGCGGGTTATAAAATTATCTCCCCGGTGGGAGGGCCCTTTAAGGTGGTTTGATATCTCGACGCAGGCGGTCGGTTGGCCCGAGACGGTGAAGCTGGCGAATTCCTACAACATAGAGTTGTTCTGGAAGTTCTATCCTTGAAAGAATTGTAAGTGCCCGCTAGTTCGCTTTGGTCAGCTTTGGGGTGAGTCTTTCCCTCGGTTGATCGGTGGCTACTTGCGGTTAGTAAAATCGTTGCCTAGAGGCCTTTGCTTTACCATTGTTGTCCCTTCATACTTACTGAGTGGCGATTTTGCATGAGTGTCCACAGTCGTCCATATGTTTGCTAATTCCTTGGTGATCTGTGCAACACTCAGCGTCTGTGTCCGAACAAAGGCAGGCGTAGGGAAAATTAGGCGCGGTGCTCAAGCAGCGGCTCGTCGCCTCGGGTTGGCTCTCTGAAGCCATTGTGGTCATCACCATGAAACCGTCGACTGGTGCCCCTCACAGGCCCATTGCTTTGACACCTGTTGGCAGTAGTTCGATTCCTAGGAGGATCACAAGGACTTAGAAACCAAAGAAAGCGGACCAGGGATATCCCATGCAGAGACTTTTATTTCGGTCTACCTTGCATATGCCCTGCGTAGCGCCTACTTATCCTCTTGGTAGACATATGTGCACGCAGGTCAGGCGTAGAAGTGTTGGCCTGCTTCATAAACGAAAGGGGCTCAAGCATCTCCGCTCACCCGATGCTTAAGAGCTGGTCGCCCGGCGTTCAGAGCTGGTCGCCCAGCGGCATATAAGCAAGATAAGTACTTTGTGCCACGTTTTCGACCACTTCCTTATGTGCCAGCACTAAGATGGGCCGAGTTATGCGTGATTATCGTGAGCATCAAGATTAATGGCCCTTGATGATAAAGGGAAAGTGCTAAGTGTTAGCGTCCGGCAAGAACAAGCGTCCGGAGTGTGAGTTAGGCCTGATGCTTAAGCCCGGCTCGTCGCCTCGGGTTGGCTCTCTGAAGCTTACCTTGGTTATCACCGTCGAAATCTTCTTGGCTGAAAACATTCGGAAACTTGTTTCCCTTGCCACCTGTATTTATGTACGGTCTCGAGAGATCATCGGGGCCTAAGTTCCAAAGGAATTTGGACTGACGACAATCTTGCATAAAAGAAAAAACCTAAGGCTAAGGCCGTTCTGCGTTCCGCATGAACTGCCCGGTCTGGGGTTATTTTGACCTTAGTTCTGCGTAATTTGCGGGATTTGGGCTTATGTTTGTAGCTAGCTGCACATGACCTAGGAAGGGATCCTGAAGTATTGCCCTAAAAACCAAAAGCTTGCTTGGCATTGCGGCCAAGTTCAAAATTGATCGCTTGGCGATTCTGCAAGCAGAATCAATCAAGCCCGATGAAACAAGCACAGGCGAGATCAAAATGAAGAAAAAACAAAAAAGAACTCCGGTGACCGCCCGGTGTAGAGATTAGGATGCGCCTAGAGGGGGGGTGAATAGGCGTTTTACGAAATTCGATCGCTCACTAAACAATTCACTCTAATACACCCCTATGTCAAAACCTAATCAAAGATATATGCGGAAGCGATAAATAGGTTTTGACAATTAAAGCCTAAACCAACTAGGCTGACTAGTGTACTAAGTAAATTAAGTCTCTACACTAGAATTGCTAAATTGAACAATCAATTAATACTAAGCAATTCTAATACATTCAAGCAATTGATAAATATGCAAAAGGTAAATACTTGAATGTAAAGAGACAAGAGACAAGCGATATTTTTCGTGGTGTTAGGAGACTTGGGTCTCCCTAGTCACGTTGAGGCAAGCCCAACCACTTGGACCGGCTCCGCTCGAGCACCGGCCTCTTTCACTAGTCGTGGTTTTCACGCTTTGGCGTAGGCTCAACCCGAACCTTCACAAACTTGCCGGGGCTTCTCACAACCTTGAGGCTCCGCGCCACAGCGCCTCTGCCGTCTAGGAGTCGGCAACCTCCAAGAGTAACAAGCCACTCCTTCGCTCGAACTTCAGAGCACTGTGAATCGCTCGGTGATCACCAAGTGCAACACATGCACAAGGACCTCACTCAAGTGCAACACATGCACAGAGCCTCTCAAACCCACTCCTAATTGCAACACATGCAATTAGTGCTTATAAGCTCAAGAGCCAAATGGAGAAGAGCGACACATGCACACAACTCCCACACACAGCCAACCTCATGCCCAAGCCCCCAAGGGGTGTATTTATAGCCACTTGAGAAAACTAGTTGGGGGCTCAAAACGGGCAAAAACCCGTAAACCGGTACTACCGCCCTAATAGGGCAGTAGTCCCGCTCCTAATAATGTGACTATAAATATAGCCGTTCTTGTGAAAAACAGTACTACTACGCCCTCACGAGGCGGTAGTACCGCCTTCTGATAATCTGGCCTGCTTGATAATCCGCCCCGAGCAGATAGTACCACTCGGCACACAATAAAAGCAGTAGCTCTGTTAAAAACCTCGTGGCAAAAACCGGTGATGCCGCTTGCGTACTACAGCCCTCAACTTCCCAGTAATCACAGCCACAAGAGAAAAGCGATTTGAACTCCAAATCAATTCTCCAAAAACCAAACTTATTCTTTGAGCCACAAAGATGATCAACACATGATCATACACACGTGCAAAACACATTACACAACTTAGCTCATGCTCAAAAATTTCAACCAAATTGCAAAAGCATTTTAGCAATCAACTCAAAGACTATTTGCAAAAGCGTATTAAGCAAATCAAACTCGAGTTTATGAGATTAATCCCTCTAGCCATGTGAAGGTCAACACAAGACCCAACCAACTTGCCAACACCCGTTGCAAGCCCTACTCACATGCTCTCGGAATTTCGGACTCATAAACCTCAGTTTATTCGCTGTGAACTTGCAAATAACACAATAAACATCTTTCATGCTTGAGCACTACTCTTTGCAACACATGCAAAAGTCTAGCTCCAAGCAACACCAAATCAAGATGCATGAACTCTCTAATTGCAACACATGCAATTCTCTAGTTCCATGCAACACCAAATCGACTTCACACCAAAACCAAACATCAATTAAACCAAATCCTGCGTATGAGCTCTTTACTGCTAACACATGCAAGCCTCTAGCTCCATACAAACACACAAACACGAATCATGCTTGAGCTCTCTCCTTTTTCAACACATGCAAAACTTAGCTCCAAGCAACCACACGGTTTAGAAAGATTGTTTTGAGCAGAAACCAAAACATGAAGCTTGACATTTGCAACACATGCAAAAGTGAACTTCACGCAAAAAGCCAGCGCATTAGCTTATCCTATTTGCAACACATGCAAGTCAAAGCATAATCACGAAAACCAAATCATATACTCTTTCATCTTTGCAACACATGCAAATCGAGCATAATGCAAAACAACCAAGCATAGGCTTAACACATTTGCAACACATGCCAAAGCGGTTAACCCATATGCAAAAACCAAATCAAATAAGATTTGAGCTTGAGTGAGCAGCAGGAATGAGATCACCAACACATGATGAAGCTCAAGCAAAGGGCGACCCTCTTAATAGCACGGCGATAAAACCTTAGACTCAAAGACTACAAAAGTCCTTAGCCTATCTAATTATACCTTTGCCTTGTATCAAGCAATCCCCTTTGGGGTCTTTATGATCTTCACTTTGATACTCCCGGGATCATCACTCGGCTCCTCTTCTTTGACTTCGGGATCTTCTCTTGACGCCCATCAACTCATGATGCCGTCCTTGTCCCGTTCTCATCATCTCATCCATCTTTGGACCTAACTCAATCACAACTCATACAAATAGTTAGTCCAAGATGCATGGTTGTCTCAATTATCTCTTGCACTCCATTAACACATAATGGATGCCTTTAGATCAATTGAGCACAACCTAAATCAATTTGAATGATTTAATTGTGCCTTAAGTACAATAATGAAACTCATGCTTTATTATACTTAAGAACTATTCATTTGTCCTCAATTAATCACGGAACACCATCAACACATGATGAAGTGTTCTTTAATAATTAATAAGACAAATGAACTCAATTTAAATTATCATTTTAAATTGATATGAGTATATATTAACTACACAAGTTTTCATATACTCATGTTGATGAAAAGTAATGATCCATTATATGTAAATTATATGGAAATGATCATTTCTCTAAATCATCAACTATAGAATAAACTCCACATGTATATGTGCATAAATATAATTGACTTGGACATAATATGCACATATCCAATTTAATCGTATTGGAGTATATCCTATATTACCATGAGTATACTTATAACTAGGCAATTCAAACAATTACTCAAGGATTTAGTTTCTTTGTCTTGATCCTTATATGTGTCAATAAGAATTAGATCAATACAAAGAGGCTTTCAAGTTAAACTACAAACTCCCCCTAAGTATGTGCATCCATGTAATGTGTGGATTGGGAAACATGATGCACGTTTGTGGTTAATATAATGGGGACATTCATACTTTAACTTGAATCCAAAGTATGCAACTAATACTAGAATGAATACGCATACATACCTTGGGTTTTCCATTTTCAATGCGATGAGACTAATCAAGGATATTCTAAATAAACAAGTTAGTCTCGATATAAGATTTGTCATTAATAAAAAAATCACATTAATGGATAATCTCAATATTAGATTTGTCATTAACACCAAAACCATAACTAATGAAGGTTGAACTTACATGACCCTTCATTAAATGCGCCCGGTCGAAGTCATGGCGTCTCCTTCTTCCTCCATCGCGAGCGGAGTGGAGATGTCCATGACCGGCTGATCTACCTGCAGCATTCCGGCTACGTGCTCGGCGGCTGTGCGCACCCGCGCCTCTCCTTGCGCCGCGTCCTTCATCACCGGCCACCGCCGCCATTGGGTCGAAGGCGGCGTCGCGGCTGGCGCAGTTGGACAGCACGTAAGTTGCGGCCATGATCACAACTTCTCGCACCTCTCTGGTGGAGCGGGCGGCCAAGGCAGCAGGCAGCCCCCGGAGTGCCTCCGCGGCCTGGTTGGTCGCGTGGGCGAACTGCAAGGCGGAGTCCTCCAGCGGCGCGTTCAGAACCACCCCTAAGGGCTCCAAACACCTCTTCATGCGCTGGAAGGCCTTCTTGAGCATGATGGTGAGTTGTGCCGAAGGCGGTAGGACTCGCGCTCTGAGTGCTTCAGCGCCGCTTCGGCCCTCTTCGCCCGCTCTTCGGCCCTCTCCGCCCGCAGCTGCATGGCGGCCATGTTGGCCCTTTCCTGCGCCAATTCCGCTGCCGCCCTCTCCCGCTCTCACGTCAGCTCGCCGCTCAGCGCCAATTCTTTGAAATTTGTCTGGCGCCATACTGGCGGTTGTGCAGAGCAGTGCCAGCCGAGTGTGCATTCGCCAAGTTCGATGAAAACTCGGCAAGCCTTGCTGCTGAAACAGCAATGGCGGTCGCGAGACCTGAAACGGCGGAAGCGGCTGGTCTTTGAGTCGCCCTCCTCGACCCTCTCGGTGGTGGCGGCGAAAACCGGCGGAGGTTCCACCTTGCGTGGTAGGTGGCGGCGCCCTTGGCGCGTCTTGAGCCGCCCTTGCAGCACCCTCAGCGGAAGCGGCCGTCGAGGCGTGAGCCATACGTTGGAGGCTGGCGTGAGCTCCGTGGCTAAGTATTTGGCGGGCGCGTAGTGGTCGGCCAGCGGAGGAGGAAAAGGCAACCGGTGAAAGCGATAGCGTTGGCGCCCGAAGACAGCCTTCGGTGGCGAAATCGTGGTTAGGCGGCTTTGTGCCGCCCTTATATGAAAGTCTTGCCGCATCGAGGGATGGCGGCGGTGGGAGCACGGTCCGTCCGCGGACCTTCTTAGGTCGCCACGGCTCCGGGGGCAATTGGCGCTTACGTGGCCGATCGTGGCGGCGATCATTCCGTGATAACCGGTAGACGCATGAGCAGCACCTGGCCCGGTCGGTGGAGTCCATTGGCGAGCGGCTGATGATCCGCATCGCTCCGCGTGCTCCAAGTCGGTGGCGGCGGGCACATTCTTTGAAAAACTAAGCGCTTTGGAATCGGCGACATCAATCCGGAGAGCCATCTGTTAATGAGCTGCTCGTCTAGGGTTCCCACACCTGGTAAAAGATAAAGAAAGACTGCCGGTTGGTAGGGAGCCGCAGAAAGAAGCATGTGTGCGAAAAAAGCCAAAGGAAAGTGAAGACTTACGGCTAGAATGCGTGTCGTCCGTCATCTTCACCGTGTCTTGCCATCGCGGGGCGGATCGTCAGCGAAATTTGATTCTCCGAGCCACAAAGTCGAGCTACGGCGCCGGTTAATCCGGCGTCCGCGATCTGTTGATCGCGGGCGCCATTCTGTGAACTCTGCGTCTCTTCGACTGCGAGTTCGGCTTCGGAGGCCTCCGCTGCCCGTGGGCACCCCGGTGGCGACTCATTGTCATCGTTGATATCTGACCGATCATTGCGCCCACCTTCGGCTTGATCTGGTTTGGCGATGTAGCGGGAGGCCAATCCGTCCCGGAGGCGGAAATAGCAACTCCCCACTACCTCGCCGTCGTTGGAACCGCGGCAAAGGAAGAAGTAGCGGAAAAGAGGAAGGTTCGGCATCACCCCCATGAACATTTCACAGAGGTGTGCGAAGATGGAAAGAAAAATGATGGAGTTGGGGGTGAGGTGAAGATGGTGGATTCCATAAAAATAGAGGACAGTGAGGAAGAAGTCGGAGAATGGCGGGACCAGCCATGCCATCATCGCCCAAGTGTGGATGAGGATTTCGTCGGAAAGGCACCGTGGTGTGGGGGTCCCCGCCCGAAAGCGGAAGGTGCCCTCCGGTGCGAGGTGAGAGATCTTCCTCACCGTGGCGGCGTCGGCAATGGATGCAGGGATGGAGAGCGCCATAAGGACAAAGAAGGCAAAGATTTTGAACGAGGAAGACGGAGAAGCAAAGGTTGAAGTGCGCAAGAAAGCAAAAGGCGTAAACCGCTTGGTACAGATGTATCTATATATGCATCACTCGCCATGCAAGCCAGTTCGCGAAAGACAAGATCGTCGCGCCGTTTGGGTCCCAGGAAAAATCGGCGGATCTGGAGAGGAAGCAAAGCGGTCGTATCCTCATGAGTAGTGGCCCGCCCAAGAGCGCACTAAGTATTTAATGAAGGTTCCAAAGACTCGACAAAGGCTCCGCCGCAGCGCTCGAGGCGGGCTCGGGGAATCTTGTCGGCGTACCTCTGTTGAGGTACCCTCTCCAGGCGAACAAAACCGTACGTGGCGCCCGGTGACGGTGGGCGAGACACTACGCCATGGCGCCCGGCCATGTGGTGGCTGGCGATCGGCGGGAAACCGCCCACCGGCAGTCTGCGACCCGTGGCGCCCGTGACGGTGGCGAGACACCTGCTCGCCGGCGCCCGGACCCATGTGGCGGCACAGGCGATCGGCGAAGCACGCCGCCGACCAGTCTTGCGGCCCACATGGCGCTGGCGGCAGTGGCGAGACACCACTGGCGGCGCCCGGCCCGCGTGGCGGCGAGCGTCGGCGGCGAAGACCGCCCGCCGGCAAGCCGACCACGTAACTTTGGCGGCAGTGGCGAGCCGCTGCTCGCGCGGCGCCCGCCCATGTGGCGCCACAGCGATCGGCGGCGAAAGCACGCGCCCGCCGGCAAAGTGCGGCCAACCCGTAGCACACCGGCGAGTGGCGAGCGTCTTTGCTTCGCCCGGCCCCACCGTGGCGGCTTTGGCGATCGGCGAGCGAAACACGCCCGCCGGCAGTCTTAAGCCCACGTGGCACCGGCGGCAGTGGCGAGGCGCCTGCTGCCCGGCGCCCAGCCCTCGTGGCGCCCGGCGCAGTGGGCAGGGCATACTGCTTTCGCCCGTGCCAAACAAAGGTGGGAGATGGTGGCCGCCTCAAGCCACCTTACCCTATCGTCTTGTGTCGAGGCGGGTCTGTTGTGTCGAGCCCGTTGATTACAAGAATCTGCTACAAACCCATTCCTCACGGCCTTTGCCACCTACCGTCATGAAGGGGTCCCATCCGGGCGGACGAGGCGAAGCCATCGTCGGCATTTAATGAAATTTGAAGAGCAGGGCTTACCGGGAAGGAGTAATAAATGTATAAAGATCAGCATGATGACCCCCTTTTTACCTACCCCCGATAGCCTGGCCTATATAAAGGTACTCGGGTGCATGAGAAGGAGGGGGGACAACCAAGAGTTCAAGCGGTAGAGCCTAAGGAAGAACTTGTAACTCCAAAGCTCTGTACTTGCTTAAAACACTCGATAAAAGATCTAGTAGGACGTAAGGCTATTACCCTGGCTGAGGGGGGCCTGAACCTGGGTAAAATCTGTGTGTCATCCTAGTTCATAGACTCCGAAGTCCTTCGCGTGGGAGTCCTTAGGGTTTTCACTCGTTAGGGTTTGCTAGCCGCGAAGACGCCCTCCTACTGAACCAAACCCGGTCTGTAGACTCGGGCCTATCCGGTGGAATACGCCGACAATGGTGAAATAAATCAAGGAAATTAGGCGAACAATTAAATAATATCAATATGCACAACAGTGGAAAATATAATGAACATGTGGATCAACCATAAAACTGGCGAAAATTTGTAACTAGATGAAAATAAACAAAAAAAAAAGAGAAACGGACAGTACTAAAAATGAAAGACAAAAAAAAAAACACATACACAGGGAACACCCTGCTAGGAAACAAAGAGGGCCGCTCGCGTGCCAATAGGCCGTGTACCGCCCACCATCCAAAAAGAGAAAGCGGCCGGCGGGCCTTGTAGTTGATGCTAGCCTTTTCTTTCAGAGTTTTTTTATTTAATATTTATTTTATATCTTTTTTTTAAACTAATCAACGAAAAACAATATAGCAAAAATTGGCGCCTTACCCATACTGGGGCGATAGGTGCCTCTGCCAATGGCGATTCACAGCGGAATTTTAAAATCTGACGGTGAAATTTTCAAATTTAAAAAAAAATAGCCGGTCGCCCGATACTAGGACGATAGGGCCCACTATATTTGTATTTAATATTTGTTTTAAATTTTTTTAATGTAATCAATGGTGGCATGATCATTCAAGTTCTTGGTGTTAAAAATATATATTTACTTAGCAATTGGCTATTCAAACTGCTAAATAAAAATTGTGTCTGGAATCTATCCTCAGAAATATATATATATGGCGAATAAACCTCTTTCTTATATACAAAGACAGTCAGGGGACTCTCATTTCTAGACTGGCCTAATGAAAGTCAAACATTATGTATTTAGATTTGGTTCTTTTCACATTTGTGATGGATCTCAAATACGATTTTGGTAGGATGTATGGATTGGGACATAATTTAATGGCCTGGCATGAGTTTGTTGCAAAGATTGCTGTGGTGCAATTATCCTCAGATTGGGATACTTTTCGATGGACACTCATCAGAATGGACAATTCTTTATTCAATCGATGTATAAAGTTTTAGTGCATCAAAATATCCTAGTTACAAACCGAAATTTATGGAAGTATAAGGTGCCTCTAAAAATAAATATTTTCTTGTGGTATCTACATCGTGGGGTGCTTTTGACAAAGGATAACCTCGGTAAAAGAAATTAGAATGATAGCAAAAAATGTTGTTTCTGTAACAACGAGGAAACTATGCAACATCTATTTTTTTACTACTAGTTTGCCTGTTTCGTATGGCGTGTCATACAAACGGCGCTTCACGGTGAAATTTTCAAATTTGACGGTGAAATTATCAAATTTAAAAAAAATCGCCGGTCGCCCGATACTGGAGCGATAGGGTCCACCATATTTGTATTTAATATTTGTTTTAATTTTTTTGATATATTCAACGGGAAAAAATAACCTGCTATGAAAATGTCAGGAGGCACACTACCTGAAGGTAAATATCGCCCTAATATGGGGTGATCGCCCCATAACCAGGCGATATCTACCCTTTATAACCGTTCTCGCATTTCATGACCTCACAATGCCGGCGACGGAAGAAGAAGAAAAAAGAGAGAAGGGAAGGAGAGGGAGAAAAAAAATAAGTAGAGGACCAATCCAAAATGCCGAGGCGTGCAAGTGGAAAGGAAAAGGGGAAGGCGAAGTAAGAGGTAGGCGCTTCGGCGTCGCCGCGCAACATCGCGTACCAGGACCTCTTCGTACCTTTCGGGGTTGTCCCACCGATGTGTCTGTGCGAGATCCTTGCAGGCTCGTCCGCTCTTGGGAAATTCCAACTTGGAAGAGGAGGTATTGGAAGTGTTGCAACTACGCCTTCGACCCGCCGGAGTAGAGCCTGAAGAATTGCTAGCTGGTAACAATCATACGTGTTTCGTAGTATTTCTATATGAAACTTTACTAATTTATGTTTCATGCAATTACTTCTGCCGCTGTGTGAATTTGAGAAGTGGTTTGATATGGATATCGATCCCGAAGACCAAAGGCTCCTTGATCAAAGCATTCGAGACGAGGAGTTTAAGCAGCTGACTTCAAGCGGTGTGTGCGCCGCCTGTGAGGAAACACGTCGAAAGAGCGCGGGAGAAGGAGGAGAGAGAGAGAGAGGAAACGAGAGAGGGCACGTCGTGCTAGAGAAGCCCCACCGGAGGCATGGGCGAAAGGGAAGTGGCCTCGATCCACTCAGTAGACATGAAGTTGTAACCATTATTTTTCTTATTCGTGATGCGCATCCTAATTTTATGTTGTAATGAAGAGTGTGGGCTACTTTATTTTCCACAGTAACTTTTGATCTGAGAAATCGTGGCCACTTAGGGGTATTCGTAGCCTTACGGGGTCCACCGGATATGACCCAAAAATTATGAAAAAAACACGAGCGATCTACGCAACGTAGGCTACCACTTATCTACGGGCGACTTGGCCGGGCGTTGCCCCGGGATAAAGTTGTGAAAATCGGAAAAGGCACTCGCGACCACAAAACCATGAAAATTGTGGCCACTTAGGGGGTTTCATAGCCTCACGGGGCCCACCGGATATGGCCCAAAAATTACAAAAAAAATCACAAGCAATCTATGCAACGTGGGCTACCACTTATCTATGGGCGACCTGGCCAGGCGTTGCCCCGGCACGAAGTTGTGAAAATCGAAAAAGGCACACATGGCCACGAAACCACGGAAATCGTGGCCAGCCTCACGGGGCTCACCGGATATGGCCCAAAAATTACAAAACAAATCATGAGCGATCTACGCAATGTGGGCTACCACTTATCTCTGAGGCGACTGGTGGCGTTGCCGGTATGAAGTTCTTAATCGGAAAAAGGCACTTTCATGACCCGCAAGCAAGTGAAAATCGTGGCCACTTAGGGTTTTTCGTAGCCTCACGGGGCCCACCGGATACGGCCCAAAAATTACGAAAAAATCATGAGCGATCTACGCAACGTGGGCTACAACTTATCTACGGGCGACCTGGCCGGGCGTTGCTCGGGCATGAAGTTGCGAAAATCGAAAAAGACACTCGTGGCTACAAGACCATGAAAATCATGGCCACTTAGGGGTCTTCATAGCCTCACGGAGTCCATCAGATACAACCCAAAAATTATGAAAAAAATCACAAGCGATCTACGCAATATGGGCTACCACTTATCTCAGGCGACTTTGGTAGGCGTTGCCCGACACGCAGTTAATAATCGAGAAAAAACACTCGTGGCCATAAAACCATAAAAATTGTAGCCCTTAGGGGTTTCATAGCCTCATGAGGTCCACAGAATCTGACCCAAAAATTATAAAAAAAACACAAGTGATCTACGCAACGTGGGCTACCACTTATCTATGGGCGACCTGGCGGGGCGTTGCCCCGGCACGAAGTTGTGAAAATCGGAAAAGATAATCACATCCACGAAACCGCAAAAATTGTGGCCACTTAGGGGTTTTTGTAGCCTCGCGAGGCCTACCGGATACAACCCAAAAATTACGAAAAAAATCACGAGTGACCTACGCAACGCGGGCTACCACTTATACAACATGGTGCTGAAGATAAAGAAATTACTAATTGAGAAAAATAAGCTAAAAAATGCAAACACTGAGTTCAGACAGTTATACAACATGGTGCTGAAGATAAAGAAATTACAAAAGTACAACTGTACAACAACTCAGTCACGACCACCCCTCCTGATCTGGTCAGTGGGGTACGTGAGCGGCGACGGCGGACTAGCGGCCCTCCTAGGCCAGCCCTGCGGTGCAGGGGTAGTGTAGTCTGTCGGCGACTCGGGTGTGTCCTGGTGCGGTGCTCCCAGGAGCTGAGAGGGGCCGAGGTACTGGCCCACATCGAACGGTCGCTCCTCCTCGATGTCATCGTAGTCCGCGTCGCCGAAAGCACCCTAGGGTCCTGCTAGGGTGTGAGGCAAGCAGCCCTCGTCACCCAGTGTCGCCCGCTACTTGGTGTCTTGAGGAGGACCACGAGGGCTCGTAGTGGCCGACATCGGGCCGTGGGGAGACGGCGCCTCGGGGAGGCGAGAACCGCAGCTCCACTAGGAGGGAGGTCTTGAACGCGGCTCCACTAGGAGGAGAGTCTTGGCTAGAAATTTGGAAAAAAAGCTCGGTGTTGAGCCTCGTTGGCTCGTTTAAAATTGCTCCAATTACACTCGTTCATTGGTTAAATATTGAAATGAGTCAATTTCGAATGAAATTAGATTTTGCTCTGGCTCGGCTCGTTGGCTCAATTCTAAAAATACATCCAAATTATAAATAAAATGATATTAAATCAAACTATGCCAATTTCGAAAAAAGCTCAAAAAAACGAGGACTTAGCACGATTTCCACCCCTAGTGCTGGCTATGGGGACATGGTGTCTTTGTGCTCGATGGCGTCTCTGCCCCGGGCGGTGGCGAGTGATGTCTGCCTCACAAGTAGCGCGGATCGATCATAAGATGGCGGTGCTCATCGACAGTGATCTGGATGCGCGTCTCGAGAACGCGTCAACATGGGCGTAGCCTCGCCTCAACCTCCCTAGAATATGTCCTGCATGTAATGCGAGGTTGATAGGAGGAATTTACATAAAAAGACATCATTATAGAGGTTCGATTGTGCCGCTTACCGCGTAGTTGTCCTCTGGGACATCTGTGAAGAATGCGTGTCGACACGATGCAGTTGCGACATCACGGTCTTTGGTGTGTACCCCACCGGCCGAGTCCGCCATAGCGAACCACTCCATGTCTTTGCTCGTACATGGCATGGTCATCTGGCGAGTCTCGGTGGCCGTGTCGGTCTCGCGTTATCTAACTGTAGTGCCCACTGCACCATGCGATGCATGAACGGAGTGCCCGGTGCTGCCCCCATCCGGTTCATCTTGCAATGCAAAAGCAAATTTACATACAACATGCATTCCGCGGGAATGCTAAGCAGTGTGCTCAGGAGACGTACTTGTGCGCGCCACGTGGAACAACGTGAGTAGGCGGTAGGGGGAAAGTCTGGAAGACGCCGAACTGCCGCAACACTCGGTGTGGCAAGTACTCCTCGACACACAGGTCGAAGACAAGGACCTTACGGGTGATCCAGACCCGATGGTCCTGCCAGCAAAGCTCGGAGAGCCCGTGAGGTGCTCGGACCTAGACGTCATATCTATTTGTCTGGCGTCCCGCCGCGTCCTCGTCTTGGAACTGTCAAACTCTGAATGAACTCGAAAGTCGACCTCGACCTAATGTTTGGCGTACAACCGCTGCGGAAATAAAAAGTAGTGCATGTTATGAAAGTGTCAAAGTGGGGGATAAGATACAAAGGGGCATACCTGTCGCTGAACTTAGTAGAGACCCATAGTGAGCCAGTTGATCTAGTGCTGGTGGTATAGATCCTGTGAATACGGCGTCGGGTCAACAACAGGCCTATCGACGGGGAAGCGCTCCTAGGACCACAGCTGCAGCAGTAGGACACAACCCGTTATCGTCGTGTTCTGCAACCCCCAAGAGACAGCGTCGCAAAGACCTCTGTCGTGACCGCGAGCACTGCGAGCCCGACGACCTTGCACCATCGTGGCCTGGCGTGAAAGTTAGACATGTCCTATCATAAGAGATTTTAACGGAATGTGTTACCTGCTCCGTCGGGGTGTCGGTGATCGACCGGGCGAACTTAATCAGGTGCCGGTCCACTGTGTCCCCGTGCGAGGACGGGAACAGGTACCAACCGAACAGCAACAACAAGTACGCCTCTAGGTGGCGTGCTAGGTCCTCCTCCTGGCCGGCGGGGTGGAGAAGCTCAGCCTGTGTAAAATTCCAAAATTTGAAGTTTTTGGGTGCTTGAATTTCAAAATTAACCATTTGCATTTTCCTCAAATTAATTAAAGCTTAATTTGAATTTTCTAAAAATAAAAGGATTTAATTTGACTAATCTATCAATTTTTTAAATTTATTTGCTATTTATTTGATTGTATTCAGATTTCTGGGATTTTCTTAAATTTGAAAAATATTTTTAAATTTTCTTTTCCTCTTGGGCCGAATTCCTTGCACGGCCCATTCCTATTCACCTTCTTCGGCCCGTTCTTGTTCACTTCCCCGACCCAACCCGGTACACCAAAAACCCTAGCCTTGCGCAGATTTGGATCTTAATCCAGCGACCATCATCGCCCGCCTAGCCTCATGTTGTGTGCCGTTGGATAAATAAATGCGCCATCTTGAAGGTTACGATAAGCGCCACGTTGCCCTATGCCGCCGCCGCCAGCTCACGCAAAACCCTAGCCGTCGCCGCCCTAGATTTCCATGTGGACCCGTCTCCCGAGGCTATTTAAGCCGCTGCCACACCCCTTTAGAGGTTCGCCTCTCCGCTGCACCCATTTTGCCCTAGCTCTCGTCACCGCAATGCGCCGTTGCTCCCATGCCCTACTTGAGATTCGCCCAGAACCGAAGCCTTAAAATCACCGTTTTCCCTACCTCCGGTTGGTCTCCGTCGGCACCGATTGCACGCCCGAGTCACCCGCGAAGTCCTCTCCCCGATCCGCACAAACTCGAGCTCGATCTGGCCCGGTTCCGCCGTGTGCCGGGTCATCTTCTTCGCTTCCGGTGAGTGCGCTGCCGCCCCTCGCCGTCGACCTCCTTCGCAATACGTCAGCCGTTCGATCTGCGGTGGACGCTTCCAATCGCGCCACATCCTTGCCGTCGCCTCCTTGCCTCGTGGCCGTCCGATCCCGCGATGTGCTGCTGGATGCAGGACGCGTAGCCGTCTGCGTGTGCGTCGCGTCATCGCTTGTGTGCCCGCCTAGTTAGCCGCAACGTCGGAGCCACCTTAGCCCTAATCGCCGGTGTGGCATCCACATCGGATGATTCGCCGCGTCACCCGATTCCCCTCTCGGTGCTCTCGGTCTACCATTGTCGGTGTTTCGTATAACCGGCAAGTAAATTTGTAAGTATAGGGGCCGCATGTTCCCTCTCCTTGAATGGTTAGACTAAAGGAGTCCAAGATGTATACTGGTTCAGACCGAATATCCCTACATCCAGTTCGTGGTGGTGGTTTTGTATTGCTTTCGAGTGCGATGAACTACCTTTGGATTACAAGCGGGAGCTAGGGCGAGGCCCTTAAGCGCTTCGTCCAGAGTGGAGGGGCTCGGGAACGTTCGTTGTATGTTTGGCTTGCTTGAGATCGGATGTGTTTGCTTAATTCGGATGGTGGGCTCGATCGCGAATCAGAGTGCCCTTCCTGTGGGCCTGCCTCCTTTATATAGGCGGAGGGGCGGAGTTATCTGAGGAGTTTGGAGAAAAAAAATGGTAAGGGTATACTCGCCTGGGAGTCCGGTCTCGGTTTGATGGTAGACAGTCTGTTTATCCTCTGGGGTTGGTAGACACTGGCAAGGCGTTCGTCGGGAAGGTGTGCTTTTGCCCTCGAGTGCTGTTGAATCTTGGCGTCGCTTCTGTTTGTGCTCTGATCTTGCCTTGGGGCGGAGGCGCGTCCCTCCATTGTCGTGTGGGGTGAAAAGGCGGTGCTTGACCGTGGCCTTGTCGCCTTGGGAAGAACCACTGCTCGGCATGTGCGTCGCGTCCATGGGGCGGTGACCTACTTGAGTCGGCGGTGGCGTGGCGGAGGTAGGCTGAGTTTGAGGTCGTTTGGGATCCGACACGAGGCCAAGTCGAACCAGCAGAGGCGTCCGGCCCGTGGCAGTCATACCTGCGTGGCGTCAGGCCGAGGCTAGGTTGAGCGCCTGGCGGTCTGGCCAGGCGAGGACCTTTGTGAGCCCACGAGGCCTAAGCCGGAGCCCAAGACGGATCATTCGGTGTTCAGCCAATATTTAGTGATAATCCCATCTGTGAGGGCGGAGACTTTGGCAATACCCTCTCTAGCACTCTGCATCATTGCCGATCTTCTTGCCCGTGTCCGTCTGGTGAGAGAAGATGATCTTGAAGTAGATGTATACCTTCTTTGTGGGGTACCCAGTATAATATTCGTCGGTAGCCGGGGCCATCATGAAACGCGTGCGTTCCCGGATGGACCCATCGTCTTCGGCGGCACGATCTCTTCGTATGCATGGCGATGCTTCGGCTTCTTGCGCCCCCATTTATTGGGAACCGTTCGGCTTCCGCGCCTCAAGCATATATAAGAGTGATGCGGTTGCTGGAGTTGGAGGAGTCGTTCACCTTTCAGATTTTTGACCGCTCTACGACACTTGGCTCTTCCCATGGCTTCTTCCAAGAACGGAACCTTGGTGCTCAGCTTCGGAGACGACGACGCGCCAGCGCCCGCGAACGAGGAGGCCGCTCTCGCGGAGCTTTGGGAAGACCTCGAGCTCGCCCAGGCCGAATGGGTCGAGCAAGACGCCATCGCCCCCTACGTCGCCGCCGTTGATGCGCTGATCGATGCCGTCCCGAAGCTTGTCAAGGCTAGGAATGCCCTCATCGAGGCAGTTCGGCATGCACGCGGTGCTTAGAGTGTCGCGCCGTCTTGGTGTCTTCAAGCTAGTTTGTATATGATGCGAGTAGCAACTGCATGTAACTCACGCACCACACAAATGTTACTAGCTTTCGTCTGATGAGTGCTTCTGCCCATGTGATCTCTCGGATCCTAGCCACGGCGCATGCATGTGGCTCGGGTCCCTTGGGGTGGTCGTCTCGGTTGGGCCGAGTCAGCCAGACTTCGATCGATCGGTCTCGGCCAAAGTGCTTCAGCGCACTCGGTGGAGTGTAACCCCGGCGGTCGGAGAGGTGGTCGAGGTTACTTTGGTCGTGAAAAAAATCAAGCTGGGTGAATCGAGTGGACTCGTGGCCTGAGCCCAGTGGATCGGAAGGGTGCTTTAGTTAGCGAGCCCGACCCGGCTTAGTCGTGGGTTTTACGACTTTGGTCTTGTGGCCCCGGTCGAATGTAACCCCAAGCCCCGGCGGTCGGGTGGTTGGGGTTTACTGCTAAATGAGCCGACGAGACGAGGTCGGGGAAGCAACTTGACACCGCTTCGATCGGCGTGGGCCCGGATGCCTTTAGACAAGGTTCTAGCATCCGGCGCTAGTTTTACATCATAGGCTGGCCAGCGGCCTTGAGTAAACAAGGATGTCGGATGCCTCGGCGAGGTTACGGTTTCGAATGCTTTCGTTTTACATCGCGGCTAAGCCAGCGGCCTTAGTCGGCAAGGATGCCCGGATGCCTCGGCGAGGTTACGGTTTCCGAATGCTTCGTTTTACGCCGTAGCTGGACGCGGCCTTAGTCGGCAAGGATGCTCAAATGCCTCAACGAGGTTCTAGTTTCTGAATGCTTTCGTTTTACGTCGTAGCTAAGCGGCCTTAGTCGGCAAGGATGCCCGGATGCCTCGGCGAGGTTACGGTTTCGAATCTTTCGTTTTCGTCATAGCCGGGCCGGCCTTAGTCGGCAAGGATGCCCGGATGCCTCGGCGAGGTTACGGTTTCAGTCTTTCGTTTTCGTCGTGGTGGGCCGCGTTCATAAAAATTTGGTTTCTGCAGCGGAGCTAAGCGAAGGCGTCCATCGAGTCCTCGTCGGGCGAGGCTATCTGTGAAGGAGTGGCATTGTATGCATCCCGCGTATCGCCCGTCCGTGGGTGTGGGACTGGAGGGTGAACAAGCGCATGCTTACCATCGCGTCGGTTTGAACATCGTGCTCGTGGAGCTACTAACGGGTTATCGAGTGGGCCAGGGATCCCTCCCAAGGGGACCTTTTCGGCGGATGGTCCTGCGTCGGTGTCCAGGCCGGCTGAGGCGACCCATAAAAACCTTTCTTTACTCGATCCGTATCGGACCCCAGAGCGTCCGTGACGGCGCGGTGGCGCCACTCGTCGATGGGTTCCGCGGGAGATTGTGAAGTATGGTCTCGGACGCGAGTTAAGGTGATTGAGTCATCCGCCAACCCAACTAGAGACCCACTAGGGGTTCGCCTTGTCCTTGCCCCTCGCTCATTTTGTGCCGGGCGACCCTGAATCCACTTGGTGGATTAGGGCTTTGGAACTCGCGGCGCCGGATCGGGTCCTGGCGCGAGCTATTGAGCTCTGTCGCCACCTTGAGGCTGGTGCGGCCCGGTGGACTTTTCATACCTGTTTCGGCCCAGTCGATCCGGTCCGGGCGAATCGAGAGGTTCTTGAGCGTCTCGCCGGGCGGTCTCTGGCGTCTCTGCCGGCATTTAATGCGTGTCGAGGAATTTAATCGAAGATGAAATGATTGGGGTCGATCGTCTCACCGTGGCGTGGCGTGGCGGTCCGGCAGGATGGCGGCGCTTCATCGGCGAGTCAACATGCAACCACTTCTTTCGGTCGGTCGCGTTCGTTGGTGCCTATTTGGTGGTGCTGTTCGGTGTCTATAAATTCGGCACGCAGAGTGCTAGGGCACGCTCCTGCCTTTGCCTTTGCTGCCCCCTTTGCCTTCGCTTTCCCCACCCCCTTGCCTTCACCTGAGACGAAAGAGCAGAAAGAAAACCAGAGAGTTCTTCACCTTTCCCCCTTCTCGCCGCCTGCATCTTCGGAGATGTCGTGGTCGACCGCCCAGCCAGCCAGCGCATGGCACAGAGGAAGGGTTCCTCCCTCGCGGGGATGTTTCAAGGTGGAGGTGCGGCAGGGGCAGCGAACTGCTTGTGGAGGATGAGGATATTGTCGTGCCCGCCTCGTTCTACGAGCGCGGGTTCGGACTCCCGCTCCATCCCTTCATCCGTGGTCTGCTGCATCACTACAGGGTGGAGGTACACCACCTCAATCCCAGCGGCGTGCTCCACATAGCAGCCTTCATGACGCTGTGTGAGGTGTTCCTGGGGATCGAGCCCCACTGGGCACTGTGGAGGTACTTCTTTCAAGCCCGACTGTGGAAGGACAAAGCGGCGCACACTACGGCGTCCATGGGGGGTGCCGCCCTGTTGCAGCTGCGCGCTGCCCACCTGGCGGAGTATATCATCCTGAAGCTGCCGTCGTCGAATCGAGGGTGGCACTCCGAGTGGTTCTATGTTCGGAACCTGGAGGGCAGCGCCCCGGCCTTCTCCGGCCAACTTCCTGAAGCGAGGTCCGAGTGGGCTTGGGGCCTCGATCAAAGGGAGAAGAACAAGGTGAAGATGATCATCGAACGAATCAAAGCCCAGAAGGACCGGGGCATGATCGGTGATGTTGTCGTGCGCGCATTTATGAAGATGCGCATCCAACCCCTCATGGGGAGGGCGTGCCCAATGTTTCTGTACGAGGGGGCGTTCGACCCCGTGAGAATGGCAGAGCCGGAGCTTGCCGCGTTAGAGTTCGAGGCCAGGGTGGCCGCTGTGTTGGTTGGGAGTGCCACCGTGGCAGCGGGTGGCCACCCCGAGCCCTTCTCGGCGGAGAATCCCCCAGACTTGGTAAGCCGAGTGATTCTCTTTTCCTTCTTCTTCCTTCCTCTTCAACCCTTAGCTCACTGATTGACCCGCGCCTTCGTGTTCTCCAGGGGTTGGGCAGGATGGTCTCGAACATTCTTTGCGGGGAGGAGGCGGAGGCTAAGGCAGCGGCGTCCACTACTAAGAGTGCTGCTTAAAGAAGCGGAAGGAAGAGAGGAGGAGGAGGAAGAAGAAAGATCGCACAGCGAGGACCGCGCGGGGCGAGGAGGTCTTGGAAACGACCGTCGCTGACACGGCCGATTCGGAGTCGTCCTCGAACAATAACAGCGGCGGCCATAACGGCGGCGCGTACAGCGCGTTCAACTTCAGGCCGCTGGCTGGCGGTGGCCCAGATGAGGGTGTGGGTGCGAGCGCCGCCGTCGCTGCACCCTAGGCAGCAGTGTCCTCGAGGGAGATGCCCTCGGGAAAATGGAGAGTGATTAAATCTCGCCCGAAGCAGAAGAAGATGCGATTGCAGTTCCCTCGCTCGGCGGTGGTCGCTCTGGGCGGCAGCGGACGGCGAGATCGCGCCGTCTCTGTCGGCTTAGCGGTTGAAGCGGCGGACAAAACCATCGCCGCCGTGAGCTGAGGACAGCCTTGAGAGAGAGGTTCGAGAGGAAGGCTGGAAGCGCAAGAGGCCCTAGTGCCCCTTGGCGGGTCGAGGCCTCAATCGAGGCGAAGGCGAAGGAGGATCCTTTGCCACCGCCGGGACTATGCCGGTGGCGTAGTCTGGTGCTGTCGTGATACCACCGTCGCCCAAGGGCGCAGAAGCGATCTCGGCAATTGGCGGCGGCCGCCGGAATCATGACGGTATTGCCTGACCTTCATAGCGTAAACGCTTGGCCCGTGCTAACTGGCGAACAACGACAACCGGCGAGCCGCGATTCGTCTTCGGACGGCGGCGGAGGGCGTGTTGTGGGGGCCTTTCAAGAGGCGCGCGAGGTCGAGGTTAGGGTGAGCGGATCCGGAAGGTCGGCTCTTGCCACTGAGTCGTGACAGCTGAATGCCATTCGAGGTAAACCGCCCGATCGGCAAGGTGAGCCAAATCAAACCCGGCTTGACTTTTGAATAACCCGGTCGCGAGCTTAATAGAATGCTTTCGTGTTCATGACAAGCGAAGGTCGATCGGCGGAAAAAGTCGGGGTTCCTCCGAATCGTGCATGGCCGGAGGACGGCGGTCGAGGAGGAGGCGACCGTCTGCACTCCAGTGCATGGCCTTCGGGAAGCCACAGCATGAAGCGGATGGAGGCGGAGGGCCCGCCAAGTGGGTCAATCCTCCAAAGCGCTGATTCGAGGCGTCGGATAACCAAGTCCCGAGGCGAGGATATCAGAGCTTGAGTCCCTCTGGTGGCGTATGGCGCCAGGGCAGCGCCATTGCCCGCAGGAGAAACCGCGCAGTCGGAGGTGACCCGCCTCCAGGGTGAGCGCGACCAAGCCCGAGAAGAGTTGGATTCTGCGAGGAGGGACGCCGCGCGCGACCAGGAGACTCGGGCTAAGGCTGATGAGGATCTCCAACGTTTGGCGGCCTCCACGGCAGATGCTTGACCCAATCTTGGCTTAGTCTCGCCATCGTGGATTACCGAGCATGCCCGATATCGCCCGATCTGTAGAGTTGCGAAATATCTCTGCGGCGCCGTGGAAGTCTTGAGCTGGCGGTGGAGGGCGCGACCGGCGGCCACATCGTGGAAGTGGCTATGTCGTGAAAATTTGGCGGAGAAGGATTGTCGAAGCGGACCACCGAAGTGGCGACCCTTGGAGGGTCGGGAAGGTTCACCTGGGTGTTCGGAACCACCGTGTGGTCGAGGGCTCGATTCTTGCCAGCTAGCTGCGTCTTGCGAACACGTCGAGCATTTGAGTGAGGGATCGACATCGAGCTTCTTGGTATTGGTTTCGTCGTCTCCCACTATGACGGCATTGACCTTGCCGCCGTTAGCAGTGGGGTCACCGCGGACCGGTCCGACGAGGAGGTTGATGGGTTCAATACCCAGGTCGACCGGCACGCCGCAATGATTGCCAGCCGGATCTCGCCGCAGAGCATCCTCCACCGGAAGCGGGAAGAAAGTTAGATATTTTGCCTTTCAGCAATGTAAAGAACTTCGTCGTGTAATGAACTGAAGTTTGTTTTAGCGTTTCGGCCAGTCGGGCCATTCCGTAGGTCCGACTTTGTCCTTGGCGCTTCCTAGAGGTGATAAACATTTGACGACCATAGCTTTTAGAAACCATGGGGGTTGTACAAGCGTAGGTCGGTATGTTAACACCTTTGAGGAAAGCTCAAGGAAAAACATGAACTTAAGGAACGAAACGCTCGTTTGCACTCGAGACAGAAAAGGAGTGTTCCCGACCAGCTATGGATCGCACCGCACGGGCATTTTCTTCTTCATAAGCGCTACTTCTTAGTAACCTTGTTGGGGCGAAGTAGTAACACTTTCGGGTTGAGAGGGTTCTGACTAGGGGAACCGAGTAGCCAGCAGTCAAACCCGTGTGGCGTAGGAACTTAAGTATAACGGAAATTTCATTCATACCACCAAACCGGGGATGGTACCCATTAATACCATCGAATCCTCCCCCTTTCAACTATACCATCACCCTTAAACAATCTTTTCATTTGTACCACTAAATGTAACACCGGTTGACCAGAACAAACGCCGTTACTTTGCCATCCTGCATGCATGCATCGTTAGATGGTGCCCACTACGATCGCGCCGTCGCCATAAAACCCGAGAGGCAGGGCGAACACGCGGCTGGGAAGAGAGAAAAAAGCGAGTCTTTGCAAAGAGGAAGCTAATCACGGCGGCATGTTTACGTATCTTCTTCGAGCAACAAAATCACGCGACATGTTTCTATCACGGCGACATGTTTACGTATCTTCTTGAGACAACAAAACCAATGTTGAGTATTTTGGTCTGCAAATAACTTCAAGACTTTTCTCTTTTCTCTTCTATTGCTTATATAGTCATTGGTTACAAGACTTTGTTACGGATCGTTTACAAGACACAATTTGAGTTCACGGACCTAAATTCATAATCTTCATTGCTTTCATTAACTTTAGGACTTTGGCAGAGATCAAATACTATTTGAAATCCGGCACCAAAACTAACTGCGACCACCGGATTGCACAAGCTAATTGGACTCTAATTCAAACTTTAGGACTTGGCGAGATCAAATACTATTTGAAATCCGGCACCAAAGCTATCGCATGGCTCGTGAAGGATCCTTTGACTTTGAAAGAAACATAAGAATAGCGAGCGGGGAAGGCGAGGAAAACAATAAGTGCAAGTTGTGGCAAGAAAGCACGTAAGACAGTCTTAATTTCTTTTGGTCCACTACCACCTTGAGAAAAAGCGACTTCTCCCTCGGTTTTCGGCGTTGTAAGAAGCGAGATAGCGATAATAGGAATAAGATAGAAAAACAATGAGAAAGACAATGAAATAGATCCTGACTGTCGATTTGCCTCTCATATATTTTCCTTGGAAGGTTGGGCCATATTATCTCACATGGTTTGGGAGCTTATAGCTGTCCATCTATCGAACATTTGAGCATGGAGAGTCTCGAGATCACGAAAAAGCTGCAGCAGATCTGTTGTTGAAGAAGACAATGGCAGCCCGTTCTTTGTTTCTCCACGAAGGGTAGTCTTCATTAGGCCTCCAATTTGGGCAACAATTTCTTGATCTGCTCATTACAATACTCAATTGTGTCAAAAGCATTGCGAAATAGAAATCTGTTACGAAATTAGCGGAAGAAACAATCCTTTTAGCATCAATGAACATGCTCTTTGCGAAAGCGAAACAAGTTTTGTGTTTTGCAAATAGCGTCTAGATCAATTACAAACACGGAGGTACAATCGAGGTAAAGCCCGACACAAGGACATAACACTAACAAGAAATTTCATAACACTAATAGGAACCACAGAGGCACCAAAACTTAAGCGATGAGGCAATCATCCATACGGAAATAAAAATGTTCAATGCAATAGGAAGCTAATGTTCAATTCAACGTTTAAAAAAAATCTTCAATGCAACACAATACTACATTTTGCCTCCAAAATATAGTTTGCAAACTACATGATAGAAGTTGCAACATCCGTTTGGAGACGAACTTATTCTGACAACAAGTGTGATGAACTTGTTGCGTGGCGGTAGTGGGATGAAGAAACAATAACGAGGAGCTTGCTTTCTTTTCCTTTTCTTGGTGATTGTGTTGTAGGTGGAAGGGTATCTCCTTCTTGCCACTCGGCTTCTTTGCAATTCTTGGAAGTGACCAAACCTCTTGCATCTACCACATTGCTTTGACTTTGTGCCAGTATCCTTTGGATGGCTTAATTCTAGTAACTCTAGGCCTTCTGCTGATCTTCCAAGCTTGGGAGGGAGCACTTGGTAGGGCATGTCAACTTGAGGCCATTGGTCCTTGTCCCCTAAAGGCATGATAGAACTTTCATAGGCCATCTTGAACCTAGCAATTGAGAAGTACTCATGTACATGGTCTTCTATTTTCAATCGCCAGATGGAGGATATGAAAGCAATATCTCCATGGTTTGTTAGTTCTATGATCAATCCCCGATACCTTTGCATTGTCTCCACTCCTAAAAATTTCATACCTCAGCCCCCTACTCTTGGCATGCAGAGCCTTCACCACGCTAGGCAAAATGTGACCTTGCAACCTGTCAGCTATTATCTTTCTACTAGACATTCGAACTATTATCATTTGCCTTATCTTGTCAACTAGATCATTGGCTCATCTTCGTCCAGGTTTATCTCAACAACAGGACCAATAAGATTATCGTTAGACTGGCGCAATCGTGCGGGGTGGGCCGCCCGGGGAAACCAGAGGGCCTCTCGGGGATGGGGCGTGCATGCAGGATGGCACCATCTAACGATGCATGCATGCAGGATGGCAGCGTAATGGCGTTTGTTCTGTGTCAACTGGCGTTACATTTAGTGGTACAAATGAAAAGATTGTTTAAGGGGTGATGGTATAGTTGAATGGGGGGAGGATTCGATGGTATTAATGGGTACCATCCCTGGTTTGGTGGTATGAATGAAATTTCCTGTAAGTATAAATCGTTCATCTGCACTTGTGCGGGGAAGGAGTGTTCCCGACCAACTATGGATCGTACCGCACGGGCACTTCCTTCTACCGCGAAGCACTACTTGAAAACCGCATTTGGGGCGAATTCATAACACTTGGGTCGAAGGGGTTACCGCTAAGAGAACAAATGGTCGATCAGGTCAAACCCCTTGTAAGTGTGTGAACATGTAGCCCCCGGCGGTGCGTGGGGACTAAGTGTGGTAAATCACGCGGCGCTTGAACTTCGGAGGGTAGAAGATTAAATTCGAGGGGCGAGAAAAGTTTTAGGGATAGAGTCGCTAACTTTTATTCCGCAGCGTTGGAGGCAACGAGCGGTGTTGGGCCCTCGCTTTCGGCCCTCCGTAAAGGCGGTTGAGCTAATGGGCCCTTTGGCGCCTCGGGGCTGCCGCGGCCTGTCCAGGCCTTTCTTCGTTATGTCGGTGCGGCCGGTCTAGCCCAAGAGCCAAAACCGAAGAGTCGCGCCGCATACCTGTCGGCGGCGTCCTTAGCATGTCTGCCGTCCGTCGGCGTTTTAATGCGTCGTGGGATTTTAATGCGTAGTGGAATGAGTGGAAGGACCGTCTCATCCAGCGGTAGCGGAGTTAATCTTGCGTCTGGCCTGCGCCCGATCTGACGCTTGCTTGGACCGCTCTGCCCCCGTCTCTATAAATAGGGTGTGGGGGATGTGTGAGCGGCCACGCCTAGCCATTTGCCTTCGCTCCTTCGTGTCCCCGCGCCCTTCTTCGACACAAAAGGGGGTGGTTCTTGCATCTCGAATCAACAAATGGCGAGTGGTGGAGACGACAGGAGGGCCAGCAAGCGGGAGGCGGCAGTGGTCCCATGGGGTTCGGACCCCAAGAAGTCCTGCACCATTGCCGAATCCTCCAGAGCCGCGGCGAGGGTAGGGTTTACCCTGCCCTTGTCACGTTTTCGCATTTGGAACCCTCTGCCACCGTGAGTTTCCTTTGCTTCTTTTCAGGAAGACTCTAATCTCTTCTTCAAATGACTTGCTTCTTGTTTCTTCAGTAACCGGCTCCAGTTCAAGCTACCGCCCGGCTGACTGCACCGACCGCCTTGGTGAGGCGGATCTTGCCGGCGGCCCGGCGTTCCCGGCCACCAGAGCAATCCCATGCAGCGGCAATCCGGGCGGGATTCGACGACCGAGTAGCCAGACGCGGCTGCAGGCTTCCTTCAACGTTCAGGCCGCAGCGGCCGCCGCCCAGGAGGCGGAGGCGTTGTGGCAACGGGCTCGAGTCTGGGCCGTTGAGGAGGAGCTTGCGAAGACGCAGGCTGGCCTTGCTGGCTCGGGCCGAGTGGCCGAGGAAGAGCTTCGCCAAAATCGCGAGGGGCATCATCGCGCAGCGGGCTCGGCCCCGCCGCCGAGGAGGAAGTGGCCAAAGCTGCACGGGATATTTGGACCACGCGCGAAAGTCTCTGTCCATACTCCACCCACCCGAGAGCATGGGCGGGAGCTTGAGGCATTGGGTGAGGCTGATCGAGCCGCTGGACCGTACTCTGGCAGGGTACGCCTTTGGCCTCACCCAGGCGGCCGACGCCTTGGTCGATCTGCCCCGTGCCTTGAACGAGCGTTCCGCTCACGAAGGGCGGGAGGTCGCTATTCTGGCGGCGCAGTACGTGCTGGCTTGTTGTGCTAGCCGTGACGCCTCCTTCGACCCGGTGGTAGTCGTTGCTGGGATCGAAGGCGACCCAGCCCCAGCACGGGCGAGAGCACGGGCGACGGCGGAGATGGTGGCGGAGCGGCTGCATGTTGACGCCCAGGGCGCGGACAACGAGGGCGACTTTGACTCCGACGACGACGCCTGGGGCTAAGACCCCTCGAAGCGCCCGTGCCCGATTTTTGTTTTTGTAGAATGTGATGTATGCACGTTACATATTTGTGGATTTTGGGGACTTTGCTTGATATTCTGCATTTCCTTTCTGTGATGAGCACTTTCAACGAGCAATAGTAGCCCTTAGAAACCACTGGTACATTAGGCGTGAGTCGGGCGCTAACACTTTGGAGGAAATGTCAAAATAGCAAGAGACTTAACAGCCCAAAGACGTGTCCTTGATTGACCATGGATCTCCCTGCAAGGGCACTTCCTTCTTCCGCAAAAGCGCTACTTCGCAACCATAGCCGTTGGGGCGTAGATCGTAGCACTTGGGTCCGAAATGTTACCGCTAGGGAGGTCCCGATGGCCGGTGGGGGCACCGACTTGGGTGAGTATGCGAGCAAGTAGCCTCCGAGTGGCGCACAAGGACCAGGGCTTGGTCGGCATGCCGCACTTCAAACTCGGAGGTTTCGCCGGAGACGCAGGAATAAAGGAAAAGTTTTAGGGATAGAATCGCATTAGCTTTTGAATATTCCATGCATTTGGTACAATGTTGCCATCGGCGTCTGTCAGGACCCGAATCTGCAAATCCGGACCCTCTGTGTATTCTGTACTAGTCCAGGATCACGCTAGTACACACAGGAATAACAGGTTGAAGTACCACAATCATACACAGCGGAATTAATAATAAAGTACTTCAAACGTGAATAATAACGAGTTACAAGACCTTATGGTCACCTTACAATAATTCGCCACGCAGGACGATAAATATCAAAGTAGCACAAGTTCAATAGCGGAAGCAAAAGTATGGTAATGAAACCCCTCGTAGCCACAGGCAACCGACGAGGCTTAACCCTAATCCTCTTGACCTTCGGTGAACTCCTCCTCCCAAGCTGGCACAGCTTCTCTTTCTGAGGTTTTTGTCGAAGCAAGGGTGAGTATACAACATACTCAACAAGTCATGCACAAATGCAGTTCTATTACTACATGCATGGCTTATTCCAAAGGAAAGGCTTAGATGGTTATTTTGCATAAAGTAGCATTTATTTTTAACAGATACTCTTAATTAGATTAAAAGCAGTAAAACCAATTTTATAATAATTAATTTCTCAATTCTTCTCCAATAGTTTGGCACCTGACCCTAAGTTTGATTAAATCGATATTTGGCACCTGACCACCCATTCCACATTTTTATTTTGAAAGTCTAACCCTTGACTGTAATCCCCGAGCAATGTCCAATACCGCGGACACGGCTATTCGAATAGATTCAACACACACACTTTGCAGAGGCTGTACACTTTACCCACAGGATACAGTCGCTCACCACACAGGTGATTGATTGCAACAAAGTCTTTCAGAGACTAACACTTAACCAGTGAACCTCTCCAGTATTGCCTTTCTAACACTTCCCTCACACGAGCCAAAGTTTAGAAGCGGTGAATCTGATTGGATGGAGTACCAAGCCGCAAAGACAGTACGCTCCCCATACGGTTACATTCTTGTGTAACTATCACCCCGAGGTGTCAAAGGAAAGATATTAAAAACCTACTAAACTAGGTCCTTCCCATTCCAGACAAGTGGTTGTACGAGAAACTCAGTTCAAAGGCTCGCAAGGTGAAGTCCTTAACTGTCCCGGGCAAGACATCCATTTTATATTTCACGGCACACAGCCTTAAGCATCACAATTCATCCCATTGCCACACAGGCCCACCTAGCACGAAGCCTTCTTGCCACTTGCCCCGGTCCAAATCATTTCCCACCCCGGGTTTGCATTTATGCAACACATGCCAATGCCCACGTCATTGCATGAGTAGGACCACACAGGCCGCTACCCCCAATGCCATCTCATGACATCATCGCATTATTCTCAAATGCGTTCCATAATTGTTTAGTCAATATTCTTTTGCAAATTCGAAGTCATTCACGCATGTAAGCATACTAAGCGGCTAATCACGGTCTAGCCTCCCGTGTTGGCATTAATATAACAACCAACGCTAATTACATCTTAGGGTGACAAGGTTTTCAGGGCATACAATTAGTATTAACAAGGTGACATAAACAAGGTAGGTGCATTATCTATTCCTCCCAAATTATTCAATAAAATTTTTAGTTAACATAGCATGCATAATTTAAATTAAAATACTTTTGAAAATTCTAGGGGCAATATGGTCAAAGCATGACTTGCCTTCAAACAGTAGTTGATTCTGGTCTGGCTCTTGCGATGGGTCTTCGAAATATTCTCCGACAATCCCCGGCAATTCGGAGTCTATTCGCACCAAGCAAACATATAATAAATACACAATACAGATAACAAGCTAAATTTTAAAAATAAAATAAAATTCATTATTAAATAGTTCACATTTTTACAAATTTTTAGGGACTGGAATCACCCAAATCCGAGTTAAAATGCAAAAGTTATAGCGTTTGCAAGTTTTCTGAAATTCAAATAAAGAAATAACCGAATTAATCCTTTTATTTTCCTACTGAAAATCCTGTTAATCCACTCGGCGTGACACGTGTCAGCACCAGGGACTGCCACGTCGCTCTCGGCCACTGACACGTGGGCCCCAGATGACGTCATGCTGACGTCAGCACCCACGGCGACCAACACACTAACAAGTGGGCCCGGCGAACAGTGCACAGGCCAACCGGAAGCTGACACGCGGCGCTCGCCCGACGATCCACGCGGCACAAGGTCCCCCGACCGTTGGATTCAAATCCAACGGTCGGTCAACGCACAGTCGACCCAACCATGCGGCGACATCTACACCGTTCAATTCGAATCCTACGGCTACCATTACCCGGGGAGTTTACTATTCACAAGCCTACGTGGCCTCACCGAAGCGGTTGGATGGAGATCCGACGGCGAAGGTTAACCGAGCGATGCGCTGCTACCGAACCTACGTGGCCTAAATCGAACCACACATTTGAGATCCAACGGCCCTATTCAACGCTATCCATGCAGCTACGTGGACTCAGCGGTGCGGTTGGATTGAGATCCAACGGCGATGGTTAACGGCGGTTCCCTATTAACAAGCCTCGTGGCGACGAGCCGCACGATTACCATCCAACGGCCGAGATCTACCGATGCATATTTAACTTAACTCTACGGTGAGAGACGTGGCGCTACCTCGCTCGTTCGATGAGGATCCGACGGCTGCTGGAGCTCGGAGTGGACGACGGCGGTGCAGTGGCTCCCGAAGACCGGAGACAAGGAAGACGACCGACTCGACAGCGCTACGAAGCTTCTCCGGCGTGAAGAAGTGGCCCACTGGACGCGTCTTGACACGGCGGTCTCGGAGCAAGTCACGGCTGCGGCAGAGAGTGACGGATGCCGGCGAAACTCAAGGAAGAACCGAGGAGAGGAGAGTAGCTACTACGGCGAGCTCGGGCGGGGTCTACGGTGGATGGCAGAGCTCGAGCGAGGGGGCAAAATGAACGGAAGGAAGTACTGCGTGTCATGGGCTTTATCACCGGCTCGGACATGCCTCGGGTTCGCGCCAAAATCCTGACCGGATCCACGGCGGCCTCACGGTGTGGCGGTACGATCGCTCCCTCCGAGATCGCTCGATCACATCCGCCGTTCGATCGCGATCCGACGACGCGGAAAAGGTAATGGTTCGGCAATATGGTGCCACGTGGCGAGATCCTGACGGTCACTTACCGGGATCCAACGACCCACGCATCAAGAGCGACACGGCTCATCCACAACTGCTCGATCGGAATCGTACGGTTCAGAATCCGCGGCATTAGGGTTTTCCCGGCGCAAGCACAGTGTTGGGCTCGGCCCGACACTGTAGCTAGCGATTTCTGGCTTTGCTCAATAAAAATAATTCTAGAAAATCAAAGTATTTATGTGGAGCTATAAAAATACCCAAAAAATGCTAGAAAAATTCCAGAAAATATTTTAAGGCATTTAGAGCTTAAATAAAATATTTTTATTTATTTTTGATAATTACCTTTTCTGATATTTAATTATTCAAGAGAAGAATAATCTAAATTAATTTTAATTAAATCCAAATAAATCCTCAAAAATTCAGATGAATTCCTTTAAATGCAAATACATTTTAAATTAATTCTCAAAAATTTAAATAACTCCAAAAATTAAAATTGGTCAAATTTCGGGACGTTACAGCGTCCTTGAGTCGAAAGGTGCTGGGCCGGAAGAACTCCGCGACGGTGAAGGGCCCTTCCCACGGAGGGGACAACTTGTGCCTGCCCTTGTTGGACTGAACCTGGCGCTAGACTAGGTCGCCAACATTGAAGGACCGACCGCGGACCTGCCGGTTGTGGTAGCGTCGCAGCGTCTACTGGTACTTGGCCGATCGCAGAACGGCCACATCGCGTGCCTCGTCGATTTGGTCAATCACGTCTTGCTGCGCGTCGAGCCCCCGAGTCTCGTCAAAGGCTTGTAGTCTTGGGGTGCCATATTCCAGGTCGGTTGGGAGGACAGCTTCGGCACTGAACACCCTGAAGAATGGTGTAAACCCGGTCGACCAGGTCGGTGTGGTCCATAGGCTTCAGAGAACGGAGGGCAGCTCGGCCGCCCATCATCCCGCGAATTTCTTCAGTCGGCTGAAGATTTGCGGCTTAAGCCCTTGGAGGATCATGTCGTTCGCCCGCTCAACCTGGCCGTTGGTCCGCGGATGGGCTACGGCTGCCCAGCTGATGCGGATGTTGAAGTCGTCGCAGAACTCGAGGAATTCCTTCCCCATAAACTGCATTCCGTTGTCAGTGATGATGGAGTTCGGGACCCCAAACCGATAAACGATGTCGCTGAAGAAGTTGGCCGCCTGCACTGAAGTGATGGTGGCGGCCGGTTTGGCTTCTATCCACTTGGTGAACTTGTCCACCGCGACAAACAGGTGGGTCAAGCCCCCGGGTGCCTTCTTGAAGGGCCCGACCAGATCAAGTCCCCAAACGGCGAATGGCCAAATGATAAGGATTGTCTGCAAGGCTTGCGTTGGAAGATGCGTCTGCCGAGCAAAAAATTGGCACCCTTCGCAGGTGTGAATAATTTGCTCGGCATCGACCACAGCGGTCGGCCAGTAGAAACCTTGGCGGAAGGCTTTCCCCACGAGGGACCATGGTGCGGCGTGGTGGCCGCAGATACCGTCGTGGATGTCGGCGATGTCGCTACCATGGTCGATCGGGATGCGCCACGGAGGACTCGAGGGGCTCCTCTTGTAGAGGTCTTCTCCGACCAGGACGAAGGATTTTGTCTGCCGAGCGAGGCGCTGGGCCTCGGTTGGGTCGGCGGAGAGCGATCCGTCCGTCAGCCGGTTGATGAAGGGTTTCCTCCAATCGGAGTTGGCAGCCAGCACGCCGTGGCCAGACCCGGAAGATCCCGCGTCCGACTATCCGGCAGTCGGAGCGGATGCACCTGGAGTGTCGGTCGGCTGCTCGGAAGGCGGGTCCAGTCGGACGGAGGGTTTGTGGAGGTCGGAGACGAAGATCCCAAGCGGGTTCGGTCCCCTGCTGAAGGCGAGATTGGCTAGGTAATCGGCCTCAGCGTTGTAGCATCGATAGCTATGGTGAAGCTCGAAACCCTTGAACCTTTCCTCGAGCTTGCGCACCTCATCACAGTATGCTACCATGCGGGCGTCACGAGGCTCCGAGGCCTTCATGACTTGGTCGACGACAAGCTTGGAGTCATCATGTATGTAGAGTCGGCGTGCGTCGAGGTCGGCAGCGATCCGGAGACCGTTGACGAGCGCTTCATACTCGGCGACATTGTTGGTTGCGTCGAAGTGTAACCGGATGGCGTACTGGAGCTTGTTTCCAAGCGGGGAAACAAGGACGACCCCAGCACCCGCTCTGTTCTTGGTGTAGGACCCGTCGAAGTACATCGTCCAGTACTCAGAGTCTTCAAGCGCCGGTGGCGCCTGGGCTTCGGTCCACTCAGCGACGAAGTCGGCCAAGATCTGCGACTTGATCGCCATCCGAGGGACATAGGATATGTCATGGCCGTTGAGCTCAAGTGCCCACTTGGCTATTCTCCCGGAAGCGTCGCGGTTGCAGACAATCTCGCTGAGTGGCGAGGAGGTCACCACGGAGACAGGATGCCGGTCGAAGTAGTGGACCAGCTTCCTCTTCGTGATGAGCACCGCATAGAGCAACTTCACTTTCTTGAATCTTGAGCCTTGGTCTCGGAGAGTACTTCACTGATGAAGTACACCGGCCGCTGTACCTTGAGCACATGGCCTTCTTCGGTTCGCTCCACAACAAGGACGACCTGGGTCGTGGCGACGATGTAGAGGAGGAGCGGCTCCCCTGGTGCTGGGGTGACCAGCACCGGGGGTGAAGTCAGGAACGCCTTGAGTCGGTCGAGGGCTTCCTGTGCTTCCTTGGTCCAGCTGAAGTGGTCAGACTTCTTGAGCAGCTTGTAGAGCGGCATTCCGCACTCGTTAAGGCGAGACACGAAACGGCTCAAGGCTGCAAGGCATCCTGTCAGCTTCTAGACTCCCTTCTGGTTGTCCACCGGGCCCATCTTCATGATCGCAGAGATGTTCTTCCGATTGGCTTCGATGCCGTGCTCGGAGATTATGAAGCCGAGTAGTTTTCCTTTGGGGACCCCGAAAACACACTTTTCAGGGTTGAGCTTTATACGAAACCGCCAGAGGTTCGCAAAAGTCTCATCTAAGTCGGCGACGAGATCGTCGACCTCCTTAGTCTTGACGACGATGTCGTCGATGTACACCTCGATGTTACAGTCTATCCGGTCGCTGAAACACGTTTGCATACATCGCTGGTATGTAGCACTCGCGTTCTTTAGACCAAATGGTATCGCTACGTAACAAAATGAGCCGAACAAAGTGATGAAAGAAGTCACGAGCTGGTCGGACTCTTTCATCGCTATCTGGTGGTAGCCTGAGTAGGCATCCAGAAAAGATAGGGATTCGGACCCTGCGGTGGAGTCGACGACTTGGTCGATGCAAGGCAGTGGAAAAGGGTCCTTGGGACATGCCTTGTTCAAGCCCGTGTAATCAACACACATTCTCCATTGCCCGGACTTCTTTTGTACAAGGACAGGGTTGGCGAGCCACTCGGGGTGACGCACCTCTTTTATAAACCCTACGGCCAAAAGTTTGGCGATCTCTTCTCCTATGATCTTGCGCTTCTCCTCGTCGAAGCGGCGCAAGCATTGGACGACCGGCCTTGAGCCAGGCCGGACATTCAAGGAGTGCTCGGCGACCTCCCTTGGGATGTCTGGCATGTCGGAGGGCTTCCATGCAAACACATCTCGATTGGCGCGGAGGAAGTCGACGAGCGCGCCTTCCTATTTGGCGGGGAGCGTGGCTCTAACCCGCACGGTCTTGGACGGATCCTCAGGATCGACCTTGACCGCCTTTGTGTCCTCGGCGGACTTGAAGGACCCTGGCCCCGACTTGCCGGAGTCGGGGGCAGACTCCGAGGTTTCCCTCCGGAAGTTTTCGAGTTCGGCAGACATAATGAGTGTCGATGCCAGCTCGCAACTGCTGTGCTCACAGTTGTAGGCGAGCTGAAAGGACGCGGCCACGGTGATCACTCCCCGTGGCCCTGGCATCTTCAGCTTGAGGTTGGTGTAGTTGGGGACGGCCATGAACTTGGCATAGCACGGCCTCCCCATGATGGCGTGGTAGGAGCCAGGAAACCCCCACAACCTCAAAGGTGAGGGTTTCGGTGCGGAAGTTGTCCGGGCTCCCAAACGTAATGGATAGATTGATCCTTGGCGGGTGAGCTGGCGGCGAGGGCGATCTTTGTGGAAAGGCGCCTTGTTTCACGGAGGAGCGGCGAGGATTCCCATGGCGTCTAGCGTCTCAACATACAGGATGTTGAGACTACTGCCGCCGTCCATGAGCACCTTGGACAGACACTTTGGCCCCACGACGGGGGCAACGACCAGGGGATATCTCCCCGGGTGCGGGATGTGGTCGGGGTGGTCGGTCCGATCAAAGGTGATCGGCGACTCCGACCACCGGAGGTACTTGGGCACGGCGGGAGCCGCCGTGTGGACCTCGCGGTGGGCAAGCTTGAGCCGCCGCTTGTCGGCGTAGCACGCCGGCTCGCCGAAGATCATGAGGCAGCCGTCGGGTTCCGGGAACTCGGCGTCCGCCTCCTTTGCCCGGCATCGGTCTGCGGGTCTGCTTCTTTCCTTTGCCCAGCGGGGGCTCCGGAAATAAGCGCAGAGTCTCCACAGTTCGAGTTTGTGCTGACGACGGTACTCGTGATGCGGACCTGAGCTGTCCATCACCGCTTTCGAAGTGGTCGGCGCTTGTCGCTTTGCTTGGCGAGGCGGTCGGCGGCGGCGACCACATGGCCCTCGGGGCCTTGCTTCCCCTTTCGCTTCCGTTTGTCGGAGCGATCGGAGGAGGCGGCGGCATCGAGACCGGAGTCCCGCTTGGCCTTCCCCTTATCGAAGATGGCCCCCACGGCCTCCTCGCCGGAGGCGTGGTTGGTGGCGATGTCCAGGAGCTCCTTGGTGGTCCTAGGCTTGGCACAGCCTAGCTTGTGGACCAGAGCTTTGGAGGTGGTGCCATAGATGAATGCCCCGACGACGTCGGCATCGCAGATGTCAGGGAGCTCATTGCATTGCTGGGAGAACCGCCAGATGTTGTCCCGGAGACTCTCCCCTGGCTGCTGCTTGCAGCCCTTCAGGTCCCAGGAGTTGCCAGGGCGCTTGTAAGTGCCCTGGAAGTTGCCGACGAAGAGGCTCTTAAGGTCGGCCCAGTTCCTGATGGTGTTCGCGGGCAGGTACTCGAGCCAGGCTCGAGCCGAGTCTGCGAGGTAAATGGGGAACCACTGGATGATAAAAAGATCATCAGTAGCTCCCCGCCAAGACTTGGCGCGTAGTCCGCTAACCGGACAGGGGTTTGTTGCCCATGTACTTAGCGATGTTGATGGCGCCGGAACCGACCGAAATCTGCGTTGCGGATCTCCGACAGAATACTGAGGCCGGGGCCGTCGGGGCTTGAGCATGATCGTGGCGTCGGCCGTATAGATGGCCCGCGATCGGGCCGCCGTCCATCACCCTCGCCGTGCCTCGAGGTGTTGCGGATGTCGCGGTTGTCGCCAGTATTGGCGCGCCGAGTCTTGCGAGGCACGGGCCGCCAGGAGTGGCGCCGTCTTCGCTTCACCGCGTAGGTCCGCCGGCAAAGACGGCTCGGTGGCTCGAGAAGCCCCGAGTGATGGGAACGAGCCTTGGATGTCTTTGCGAAGACACTCTACCAACCCGGAGGTTGATGCGTGGCCTTGGCCTCCGGGTCTTCGGCTCGGGGATGCAGCGGAGCGGCATTCTTCTTCGGCGACATTTTGGTGGCGTGGGGAAGAACAGAGACCGTCGGACCCTCGGCTAGTTGGTCTTTGGACTGGCGTCTTGGCGTGCGCGTCTGGCGCTTGAGCGTCTTGAGGGGCTCGGGGTGGTTGCTCCAGTCGACCGAGTTTGTCGATTGGGCCTTTTGAGCCTCCAGCTGTTCGCGCTGCTGCTGAAGCTTAGCACGGCGAGCCTGGAGGCTCCCCTCCGCCTCCTGCGCCTCGGTGCACCGGGCGACGGTTCCCGGACTTACGGGGGTCGCGGCCTGGTCGGCCTCGCCCGCCATATTGCACTCGCGAGAGTACAACTTCGTCAAGTGTGCTCGCGTCGGGCTGGAGCGTCCGAGGAAACCTCCAGCAGTTCAGGAGCGGATCTTTGGCGATAGCCGACCATCGCCATGAGTCGTGAGCATGGGCGAAGCCCTCGCCGCAGAGGTTTCTCACGCGCCGTCGGCAGAGGTGGTGCAGCGCTTGACGGGTTCCGGCATTGGGGTCCACGCGGGGGCCTCAAGCCGGAGGTTGCCGAAGGCGTCGGCGATGGAGTCCAGGCTCCCAGCGGAGGCCTGGACCTGAGAGGTGGCGGGGACGAGCACGAGCTCTCTTGCCGGGGTGGCGACGAAATCAAGGGAGCCGAAGCGGATCCAGCTCCCTGACGCAAATGCGCCGTCGCGGGTGAAGAAAGCCATGAAGGAGGTGACTGGGAGTCCAGAGACGAAGACGATGACACGTGAAGCCCCTACCTGGCGCGCCAACTGTCGGTGTTTCGTATAACCGGCAAGTAAATTTGTAAGTATAGGGGCCGCGCGTTCCCTCTCCTTGAATGGTTAGACTAAAAGAGTCCAAGATGTATATTGGTTCGGGCCGAATATCCCTACGTCCAGTTCGTGGTGGTGGTTTTGTATTGCTCGAGGTGCAGTAGACTACACTGGATTACAACAAGGAGCTAAGGATAGGTCCTTAGCGCTCGTCCGAGTGGAGGGGCTCGGGAACGTTCGTTGTATGTTTGGCTTGCTTGAGATCGGATGTGTTCGCTTAAGTCGGATGGTGGGCTCGATCGCGAATGCGAGTGCCCTTCCCTGAGGGCCCTGCCTCCCTTTATATAGGCGGAGGGGGCAGGTTACACGGGAGTTTGGAGAAAAAAATGGTAGGGGTATGCTACGCTCGGAGTCGGTCTCGATCTTGATGGTAGACAGTCCTGTTTATCCCACGGGTTGGTAGACACAATGGCGGTTAAAGTCGGGAAGGTGCGACTGCCCTCGAGTGCTGTCGATCTTGGCGTCGCTTCTGTTGTGCTCTGGTACCGCCTTGGGACGGAGCGTGTCTCTCCACTGTGCATGACGGGGTGAAGAGACCGGTGCTTGACTTCGTGGCCCCCTGTCCACCTTGGGAAGGAGCCACCTGCTCCAGCATGGCCATCGCGTCCATGGGGCAGGTGACCTGCTTGAGGTCGACCGGTGACGTGGCGAAGGTCGCTGAGTTGGAGGTCATTTGGGATCCGACCTGAGGCCAAGTCGGAGCCCGCGGGGGTGTCCGACCCGTGGCCAGGTTGGAGCCTGCGGGAGCGTCCGACCCGAGGCCAGGTCGGACCGCCCCTGGCGGGCCTGAGCTAGGCCGAGGGTCCTTTGTGGGCCCACGAGGCCTAGAGCCGAGCCCAAGATGGATCATTCGATGTTCCAGCCAATATTTAGTGATAATCCCATCTGTGAGGGACGGAGACTTTGGTAATACCCTCTCTAGCACTCTGCATCGCTGCCGATCTTGTCGCCGTGTCCGTACGACTGAGAGAGAGAGATGATCTTGAAGTAGATGTATACCTTGCTGTGGGGTACCCCCAGTATAAGTATTCGTCAACCGTGGACCGAGCCACTGACATGTGGGTCCCACATGTCGGTCGGCATTTATTTTCCTTTTTCTGATTTTTCCGAAAACCCAAAAATTCCAGCCAATCAGGTGGTGCCACGTGTCACCCTTTTCTGATTTTCTTACCCGAGAGACTTCTAGGAGCCCGTTCTCCTTCGTCCGAGCTCCGATTCCAGTGATTCAAATTTTTAAATTCATCTAAATTCATGATCTATCTTCCAGTGCTATTCTTTTTAATTTTTGAATTTTTTTGAATTTGTTTTATTTATATATTCTCGTTTCACGTGTAGACGACGCAGTCGAATCGCAAGCGAATCATCAGGCAGAGGTAGAACCAGCAGGTGTCAACGAAGGCAAGTCTTCCATGAACATGTTGATCCCAAATTTTATGAAAAACATTATGTTGTTTTAAATTATGCATCCTTGTTATTTTGCGCAATGTACTTTAATTGTAGTTTAGGGTGTAGTTAAATTCCAAAACTTGTTATACCCTCATTGATGTTGCTCATGCCAAACCTTTGTCACCCTAGATGATATATAGCTACTTTATCTGGTAATAACCAATAGTGTAGCATGGGACGGTAGAATTGCTTAGTCTAGCTTAATCATTTCGGTATAATGCCATTATGGAAAACTTTTCAAACATTGTTTAAACTTATTTGTGAGATTGTGGCAATTGGTATTGCTGCTGTTATTTAATTGAAATAAATTGGAAATGGCTTAGACCGGGGCGGATGGATGTTTGGTGGGTGTTGGATGCACGAGACCTTGTAAAGTGAATGTTCTGCCCTAGTCAATTAAGGACCGAAACATGTGTTACCGTGGACCGAGCACTACCGTACAACCACAAGTCTATATGGGTATGACCTGGCTAATTAATTTGTGTGTCTCATTATTGGCTTCGCCATTTGGTTGAATGTGGGTGCCGGATGTAGACACTCACAAGGCGCAAGAGGGGGTTTCTGTACTGGGTGGCTAGAACCCTAACAGCGGTGAAACCTTAGCGGGCGAAGTTAGTAGCGGGGTCATGCATTGTAAAGGCCTTGTCATGATCTCTCTGCCGACACACCAAAGGAAGTGTGTTAATTACATGGCGACAAGAGTCGATCATGTCTTGTGGGTAAAGTTTTACATACTCTGCAGAGTTAAAACTACTTAAATAGCCGTGCCTACGGTCAAGGGCAGGCAAGGTACGCTAGCACATTGTAGATCTTATGGTTTTATTTTAAATGAAAATGAAGGTTTGGGAATCCGTGAGTGGTTGGAACTCTCGGATTATGGTTTGGCAGTTGGAGCCAGTCAGGTGGTTGAAACCTGTGTAGTTGTTACATTAAATTCAATTATTATTTACTTATATTTTGTTAAAATGATGCTTTGTGAAACTACTACTGGTATTTAAAGTTAAACTCTGCTTTATGCAAAAGGAACCATATTATGCCTTCAATTGTTCATCCTTGCATTTAGTTATCATGCATTATGTTTCCAAGACTTGCGGAGTACATTTTGTGCTCACCCTTGCAACTTCCCAACTTTCCACAAAGGAGTGTGCTGAAGCTGAAGGTGACTACGAGTTCTATGCTTGTGGTTATGATGAAGGTGATCCGGACTACTAGAACGCGTACACTAGTCGATTGCCTGTTAGGCATATGGATTGGCTCATTCTACTACTATTATTTTATTTCTGCTGCTTCTTATTGAACTCAAGCCATGAGGCTGGTTTATTTGTAATAATGTGGCCACAAGGTTAAATCTTTTTGCTCAATTAATGTTATTTGCTTCGTGATATGATTGTGTTATCATTACTGTTTTCACTGTGTGTGCTAACTTTTCCTGGACTAGCACGGGTATATACAGAGGGTTCGGATTTGGAAATCCGGTCCTGACAGCCTACAGCATTTGGTACAATATTGTCAGCAGCTTAGCACGTTTCCGTTAAATTGCAATGAAGGAGGTACTAACCGTGAACTGGAGCAGCCACGCCTACATCGGTCCGTACCGCTCACCCAGCTTGAGGGGTACGTACGGGAAGGCTGCGGGGTGTCGCTGCACCTCGAGGAACGCGCCTCTAACTGCGCATGCCACGTGATGGGGGCGTTGTGCGGCACAACTGCAGGACCCGCACAGGGGAATCCTTGGAGGTAAGACACGTCCTGCAAAGTCGAAGCCATCTCTCCGCAAGGCAGGTGGAACGTGTGCGTCTCCGGTCTCCACCGGTTCACGAGTGCGGTCAGCAGGGACCAGTCGTACCCGAACCATGAGACCTGCGGGCCCTCTGCCACGACGTTCGTCTGCTCCACCATCCTGCAGAACGGAAGTAAGTCGGCCGCTCGTAACCTGCACGTAGTGTGTAGCGTCGTTAAAATTCCATTAACAGGTAAGTACATGTACATAAAAGAGTAGGAAAAGTTGGCAGCTTACTATGGAACCCAGCGTGGGTCGATGCGAAGCAACTCGTTCGGCACTCGAGGCCGCAGTGTCGTCAGCTCTCGGCCCTGAACTGCGAAAAACCTAGACCGGTGGGTCGAATCCACGGTCTCATCTAGCAGCTCAGGGTAAGTGTCAGCAGCACGCCCAACTCCCACCATCGTCACCTGTGCCTGCGTGGTTACAAAGAAAATACATGGTTAGAAAGCAAATAAAACAAACTGGACAATAAGTAAATGTAGGAACCAGATGAAACAAATTGGACAACAAGTAAATGTGGAAGGCAAATAAAATAAACTGGACAATAAGTAAATGTTACACGTTACAACTACCAAAAATTAAATGAAAAGTAATGAAATATTGCACATTCAAATATATGTTCGATCGCGCACATAGAATCAAAAATTACATGACGGGGACAACAAATAACTGGTATATATTCAAGAATGTGAAGTAAATAAATACATTTACAGATACATGAGATAAAATTACATTATCCACAATTACGACGCGCTTCGGACTCGTCCATATCGTTCCTAATACGCCGTGTCCTTCGACGCCTGACCTTCTACTTCAACATTCGGATGTTCGGTACCCATCAATGCCCTAGAGGGGGGCTGTCGTGAACGATCCATCGACTCGGTACCCGTACACCTCGTTTTGCCACGTGTTGAGAACACTTTGCTTGTAGTAGTAGTGGGAGATGTACGGACGACATGATTGGTGTGTCTTGGCGGCTACGGCAATCACGTGCGAGCACGGCAAGTGCAGCAGGCGTGGCTTCTGGCAGGAGCACTCGCACTTAGCAGCTCGGAGTATGCACGGAAGGGAAGTCCTCTCCCGGTGGGCACCTCTGTGACCCTGGTCACCACAGTGCACTTGGTACCTCCGTTCGACACCACTCTCCGGTGTCAAGCGATGTGTCTATGCCTTCCGTGTCTTCTTGTCCATGTACGTCGAGATAACCGTTGAGTAGGACAGGCGATTGTCCGACATACATACAGCGGAGTCCTTGTACCGCTCAATGAAATATCTTTGGGTGCCTAGTAACACACCTTCAACAATGCCCACCAATGGAAGGCATCTCGCGCCTTTCATTACCCAGTTGTAAATCTCCGCCAGTTTCATTGTCATTATTCCATAACGGGAACCGCCCTCGTCATGCAGAAGGGACAATTTCTCCAACGGCTCGTGTCGAATCCAGTCCGTGAAACTCTTTATGCTTGTTCCCAGCCTACGCCGAATGTTTGGTGCGTCGGTCGGGAGCGCACACAAGGCTGTGGGTTCGCAGTCATGCTCCATCACTATGGAACATTTTCAGTAGTCATTCCACTTCCACTTGTATGCATGCACCCGTTATGGGCACGAATCAACTACGCACTTCACATCGTAGTCTTTTTTGCTGGACTTCACTACCCTGAATTGCCACCGAAGATACATTGACCAGTACTTCACCGCATCCATCACAGCCTCCTTGTCTTTATATATGGCCCCCTGCGTGACCTCGTTCTCATGATACTCCCATGCATCTCTATTCCCTTCATTTATTGTTAGGTCTTCGAAATTATAATCAGTCCACGCACCAGGGACAGGCACCTCATGAGTATTGTCCTCCTCGTCCGAGTGTTCGCCATCAGGAACTTCCTCATCTGCACGGTCCTCCTCCATCAAGTCAACTATGTGCTCCACCTCCTCCCCCTCGTCGGCCACCCCCCACGCCTCCACGACTGTCTCCTTGCCCCCCCCCCGATCCCCTCGCCCCACCAATCTCGTGTCTCCTGTCTTCGGGGTCCTCGCCACCTTCATCATTGCATTCTTGCATATCTGTCTTCCCCTCCTCCGTAATATCTACCCCGACATCACGAACCTCCGACACCGATAGAGGTACCTGGTACCACTATACCAGCAACATGAGCGGCCAGCCTTGCTCTACGGCAAACCCAACATAGCTCCTCCACGATGATGTCGCGTTAATAGGAATCAACTCTCTATAAAAACAGTGTTGCGCACGGCTTACTACTACTCTAACCCGCAGCCGAATACTCTGGGCATCCAAATTGAATATCTGAAACATCCACTCCAACAAACCCCTGTATGTCCTATCTCTCGGCCTAGATATGCCCCGTATGACTATTGAAAATACTGACAAATCCACTCCATCTGGCCCCTGTGCTATCTCCCCATCTCCATAAAATATTTGAAAATATAATTTCTCCGACATGCCGCCTACAACGTCGGACTGAAAAATTCATCAGTTTTCCATCTAACTGCACCATATAAATGTTACATTATATTGTCAAAAAAATTTTCTCTACTAATTTCTAACGGTGCCTGACATTTCCAAATTTTTGTACTCTACTAATTTCTAACGTATGGTAATCATACTAAGAAATCCGACTCTACCATTAAATTTATCATACTTCCTTTAATTTCTACATCGCAATTTTCGGAACATTACTCGCGCAACATATGACTAGTCTACCATGTTTCATCATAATATTAAATTTCTACCGCATTACATTTTTAAATATTGCCTAATATATTATTTGCATAACAAAATTTTTACTACACAATTCTACTACATTAAATTTCTAAATATTGGCTAATATTTCTACTACATTGAATCTCAACAGTTCTAAATACTAAATACTACACAATCCTAATATTTCTAAATACTACATTAAATTTCTAAATATTGCCTAATAGAAACTACCACATTAAATTTCTACATTTCTAAATACTAAATACTACACAATCCTAAAATTTCTAAATACTACACAATCCTAAAATTTCTAAATACTACACAATCCTAAATATTAAATACTACATTAAATTTCTAAATATTGCATATAAATTTTTTGGACTTACCTCCACAAAAACAACGAATCTACTTTTTTCCATCTTTTTTCCCTCTTTTTTTCCCTCTTTTTTCCTCTCCTCTCCTCTCTTCTTCTCTTCTCGCAGCGCTCGGTCTCCTCCTCCTTCGCCCAGCCAAATGACCACATTGATCACCCCAGACCCAGGCGACAGGTGCCGCGTGGCCGCCACCGTTTATTCAACCGTTAGCCTCGTCTCCTCTCACCCCCAGTATAGGGCGATGGGCGTGCATTTTTGCTATTTTTTCGTCAATTAGTTTCGGAAAAAAAGATTTAAAAGAAAAATTAAATAAAAAAATTCCCTGCAACGGTTGCTAACGAAAGCAAACGCGCCAGCATTGTTTGAATCCCTGCAACGTCAATGCACGCCTTCCAACGTGTCATTTTTTTCAAACCAAAAATTCAAGTGATCGATGTTAAGAAATATCTATTCTAGAGTTTGTGGGTGAATCCTGAAAAGTGCAGACCCCTTAAGAAATATCTATGCTATGTTTATCTATTGTGATTATTCTTCTAGTATTACATGGCAAGTAGTTATATATAGACAATCTTGTATATATCCTCGGGAGAATTTGGCTCCATGACCTCAATATCCCGAGCAAGAGTGAGGTATCCCTCACTCAGCTTAGTATTATTAACTATTTCTTACAAAATCTCGTTGCCACTGTCATCAGCAGCTATCTCATTATCAATCTCCATGGCCAAACACTTCAGAAATTAGAAGAGGAGAACTCACGGTCAAAATTAATGGGACAAGCCATTTTTACGGCGAAAGGCGAAAAGAGTAAAACAAGGTAGTAATGTGTAGCTCAGGGTACAGAATAATCAAAACTGTCATCTGAGCTTCTCTATGTGTGTTGACGCAAAAGTGTGTGCACAGGTGGTTGGATGAATAAATCTTGTAGGATCGATATAAACTAAACTAACAATCAGAGAGGGGTGAATGATTGCACGGAAGCTAAAATCAAATTTTTGATCTACTAAAAATTCACCCTAATTCGGACTCAAATAATTGCTTCGTATTCAACAAAACAGAGTATATGCGTTCGGTAAATTGTGAATTCCCAGAGATCTAGCTGTCGGATTGACCTGAAATTGTAACAGAAGAAACTAGATTCCAATACGCATCTAACAAAAGAAGAATCAGGTTGATCGGATCTACGGATAAAAAGTTATAAATCCTGCAAGCTTGCTGTGACAGAATATGACGAAAATCAAGCAAACCCTAATTTCGTGATTAATCGCAATCTACAAAAGATTAACCAACAAAACTTTGAGGAACACTAAATTAATGTCCTAAGAGGGTTTTAGATGGATCAAATCAAAATTAAACTTGTTGAATAAAAAGGACAATGATTCAATCTACTAAACCGAAATTGAGCAAACAGGGTCAGAAATCGGTACCATAGCGCATCATGCGTGAAAAGTAATTCACGATTTACTGTAGCAAGCCGTTTACTATATCATGGAAGAATTACGTCGCTCGAATCGCTTCCACCGCTAGGATTTCAGGGTAGAACATCCAGGCGCTAGAAGGTGCAGGGGGCTCTCCAGTCAACAGAAGGTGCAAGTTCAACGAACAGCAGGCACCAGGAACCTCAAGGCACAGGAACAAACCGCCAGGAACTCCTTGGCGCAAAGGCCTCTGGCTATGCGCATGAAGATCTCCGCCGCAGGCTCTCTGGTCGCAGGAAGAAACGAACGATCTCCACGCCCGAAGAGTCGCCGGGTCGCTAGTCACTGAACTTTTGCCTAGAGCACGAGATGATAAAAAGCTAGCGATCCGCCGCAATGAAAAACAGGTGAGGCTCCGGCCGCATAAAAAGCAATCAATTTCATTGATTAGGTTTTCGAGGTTTTATACAACTCAAAACCCTAACACATGTATGCATATCCACCGGGCCCAATACACATGGCCCAATATATGCATACAACCCAAAATTCACACATGCAGCGCAGACGGCCGCCGCCGCACTCACGTGACTAACCACCTTCGTGTGCACCGTTCTCTAGCCCGAACGTCCGCATGACATCCTCGACCACGGGACCTCGATTCCTCCTCGAACCTAGTCCGAACCTCGGTTCCTCCATGAACCTAGTTCCGGTCCGTCATCGACCACGTTAAGCCCTCGAGCAACACCTGTACACGAATAAACAACAACCAGTCCGAGCACAAGTCCACGACTTGACTCAAGGTTAATCCATGCAACCACTCACATGAGTGCATTGCATCAAGCAAAACCATCATGCTATCACCAGCATAATTAAATGAACATCTGAGCACAAGTCCATGATTTGCCTCAAAATCAATCCATGCAACCACTCACATGAGTGCATTGCATCAAACAAAAGCCATCATGCTATCACCAGCATAATAATCATATCAACATAGCACATGCACAAGCACCACACATACTATAACCAAAGTCACTTTACAATGCCAATTTCACCATTCAACCAATTTTTCATCACATGATCTCACAATCTCCCCCTTGATGAAAACATTGGCAACACCATTTGAACCTGAACATTGGTATTCACCTCACAAGAACAGATGTAAGAAATTTTGTTTATAAAACAAAAAGACCAACAAGGTGACCAAAAGACAAAGAAAGAAAATCTCCCCCTACAAAGAAGAAACAAAATCTCCCCTTATCTAAAAAGAAATCTCCCCCTATGACAAAGAGAAACTCCCCCTAACAGAAAGAAGAAATGTGTGTGTGAATGTGCATTGTGTAACAAAAATTCTCCTTTGATTCCAAAATTTCTCCCTTTGACAATGGATTCATCAAGAATGCAAAAAGAGAACAAAAAAGAAACTTCTCCCCCTTTATGTTGTTGTTTTCCTTTTTTTATGTATTGAGCATTATGAATCATGCACAAATGAAACAACTTGATCACCAAGTCATGCTATCAACAGTACTTGCACTCTCAAATCTACACATAAACAATGTAGAGTAAGCATAACTAAAAATCAAGTACTATTAACGATTTTTTTGCATGGCATGATCTCCCTTTCTCAACAATCTTAAAACCTGAAAACATTGAATTTTTGTGCACTTTATTTGTGCTTTGAAAAAAAAATGATTCATTACTTCGATTGCAACAATAACAATTGCAAGGAATTACATGCACCATCAGCCTTACTTTTCAACCATGCCAAGCAATCACAAGCTTAAGGTTTCATGGTTTCGGTCATACACAACCTCTTCCAAGTTCATATCAAAGTGCAATGATAAGCAGTCTCGTAAAGAAGAAGTGCGACAGTACATGACCTTGTTCTTGCATTTATCAACAATCATTTTTTGCTTTAGCACTTAACTTTTCATATTTAGCACTTTTTCGAGCAGGATCAAAATAGCCAAGAAAGTTCAACCATGACAAGATTTAATTCAAGTTATCATTCCATTTAAATAGTCATGCCATAAACTACACCATATATGTATAAACAGAAAGTTGCAAAGACCTTGTAGCATAAACATGGCTTCAAATGACATATGTGTATGAAATACAATGCTCAAGATCTTTATTCTTGTTTTTCATTTTTTTGTTTTTCATTTAAGAAACACACAAAATAAAAAGTATGTTACACAATATTACAAAGTTTTCAAAAACTCCCCCTCAAAACAACCATCTTAAAAACTTCTTCAAAAATGTCACCTGAAGGGATTGATTTTTAAAAATAAAAGGCTGAAAGAACAAACCTCCCAAAAGCAACCGAAAAAGAAATTTCACCAAAACCATTAACTCCCCCTCAAATGGATAACCAATGAAATCAACAGAGAGGAGATGATGATATACATGTGCTTGAGTTATCATGGTATGTTCAATTAAGCATAAGCATGAATCATGATAAGTGAATTCAAAGCATGAAAGGCATGATATAAAATACAACATTATTGAACATGACAGGGAATACAAATGAGCATATGAACAATCATTTCATCTCATGCCACAATTAGATATCTGTGAATGTAAAGGACATGAGTGTATAAAATAGCTCACAAAGTAGATGAAGAATTATTGCATATGCCTCTTGAAAATCATCTCAAGGGTGAGAACCATCCAAGTCTTGATCCCATCTTGCAAAAGACCAAGATCCACTAAGCTTCTGTTCTCCAACCCGCATCTGAAAAACCTACATAGCACGAGAAGATGTCGAGGCCTCGGTACTGGGGTTAGAAATAAAGCATTTGGGAATCCAGTACTGAGACACACGACGAGTAGGCACAACACGAGTATGCTTGTTCACAAAAACAGATTTGCCCTTTCTCATGTTTCTTTCAATAAAAGATGTTTGCATCACCCTAGGCACAAAATGAGGAGTGAAATGTGCCTTCCTGAAATTAGACCTAGCCTTAGTCTTCTTTTTCTTTTGCTGTTTGGCTAGTCTAAAGCAAAAGTCTACGAAGTGTCCATCTCTACCACAATGAGTGCAAGTATACTTAACATGATGTTTAGCTTTAGTAACAGAAGTAACATTTGCATTCATTATAGTAGAAGATAACACACCAGCAGACTTAAAAACAGTTTTCTTAGACTCATTGACAATTTCAAATTTTCCACTTTCAAGTGTCTTAACAACAGTGGGAGCATGTAATTTATGATGAGCATAAGAATCAAAACCTAAACCTTTGTGATGAGTACTGACTTTTGATTGATCCAAAATCATGTTTAGGTTTTTCTTTCCTGAAGTGAACCGTTCTAAAGATTTTTCCAAGTAATCAACCTTTCGAGAAAGAGCTAAACAGTTATTACAAGGAACATCCACTTTTCCTTTCTGCTTGCGACAAGTTGAGCATGAAAGAACCTCATGTGTGAGCAAATCATTGGTCATTTGAGAAACTCTACCATTAGCATCATTCAACTTCAATTCAAGTGTGGAGCATTTAGAACATGGAGTTGAATCATGCAAATCAACAGTAGAACAACTAGCATGTTTAACAAGTTTCTCATTCTTCTCCTTTTCAGCATTAATTTGCTCTAACAAGCTAACATGTTCTTTCCTAAGCAAAGTAAGCTCATTGTAAATTAAGTCACATGATTTGCAAGCATCATCATTAGGAATCAAAGATTTAAGTCTAGCAATTTCAGCATTCAAAGATTCCACAAGAACATCATGTTTCTTAATTTTCTTGTCGCGTTTGTCAAGTAATTTTCCAAGACGAACAACAGCAATAGTTAATTCATCGTAAGAAGGTTCTACCTTATTGCGATCATTGTCATGATCGTCCTCGGTGAAGCTTACATCACTCCTAGCCATGAGACACAATCCTGTCAAATCATGCTTGCTTGGAGTTGCATCGTCCTCGCTGCTCTCCGAATCCACATCGCTCAAATTAACTTGTTCAAGAGCGGAAAGAACCCGATGAACAACCTTTTTGTTGATGAAGCTCTTTTTCTTTCTATCACTTAGAGAAAACTTTTTCTTCTCTTTTCTTCTGTCATTGTCCTTCTCCTCCCTTGATGTTTTACCTGCAAGCTTAGGACAATTTGATCGAATGTGGTTGAGGTCACCACACTCATAACACCTTGGAGAGCCACTACCAACTCTCTTTCTCATTCTCACATTCGGCAAAGCTTTGTTAAACCGAGAAGAGAGTAGTGCCAAATCTTCTTCAGGAAATTCTTCAATCTGTTCATCGGTTAGTGAAGACAAGAAAGACAAAGCAAAACTTGAAGAAACACTATTCTGAGACATGTTAGATTGGGAGGTCAATGCAATTGATTTATGATAATTCTTCCTAGCAAGAACATCCAATTCATGAGTTTTTAACTTAGAGAAAAGAACATCTAAAGTAAGCGTGCTCATGACAGTTGATTCTCTAATGGATGTAACTTTCATCTCCCAAATAGACATGTCTAATGCACCAAGCAATTGTCTAGCATTAGCAGCATCATCAAAACAAACTCCAACAGCACGCAAATTGCTAAGAATTTTATTAAAGCGTGCAAAGAAATCATCTAGCGACTCACCAGGTTTCATCTCAAATCGCATGTATTCTTTTTTATATATATCTTGACGAACCTCTTTGATAGTGTTAGAACCCTCATGATAATCACAAAAAGATTTCCATACCTCATATGTAGATTTGAGATGGATCACGCGGTCGAAGTCACTTCTTCCCAATCCTTGGATGATCAGATTTCGCGCTTTGCTGTTTGCCTCAACATGTGCTTGATTGGTTACATTGACTTCATCATTCTCGGGCACTTGATATGGCTTGTATACTTTCTCCCAGATTGCAAAGCCCTGAGCTTGAATGTACGCCTCCATCTTCGCTTTCCAGAACTGAAAATCAACACCATCGAAAACACAAGGTTTTGTCGAATACCTATCCATCGCTACGGTTTCTAATCACCGGTTAAGATTAATTAGAAAAACCTTGCTCTGATACCACTTGTAGGATCGATATAAACTAAACTAGCAATCAGAGGGGGGGGTGAATGATTGCGCGGAAGCTAAAATCAAATTTTTGATCTACTAAAAATTCACCCTAATTCGGACTCAAATAATTGCTTCGTATTCAACAAAACAGAGTATATGCATTCGGTAAATTGTGAATTCCTAGAGATCTAGCTGTCGGATTGACCTAAAATTGTAACAGAAGAAACTAGATTCCAATACGCATCTAACAAAAGAAGAATCAGGTTGATCGGATCTACGGATCAAAAGTTATAAATCCTGCAAGCTTGCTGTGACAGAATATGACGAAAATCAAGCAAACCCTAATTTCGTGATTAATCGCAATCTACAAAAGATTAACCAACAAAACTTTGAGGAACACTAAATTAATGCCCTAAGAGGGTTTTAGATGGATCAAATCAAAATTAAACTTGTTGAATAAAAGGACAATGATTCAATCTACTAAACCGAAATTGAGCAAGCAGGTCGAAATCGGTACCATAGCGCATCATGCGTGAAGCGATGATCGCGACGCATCAGAGTAACGCGAGATTACTGTAACAAGCCGTTTACTATATCATGGAAGAATTACTCGCTCGAATCGCTTCCTTTGCTAGGATTTCGAGGTAGAACATCCAGCGCTAGAAGGTGCGAGGCTCTCCGATCAATGAAGGTGCAAGTTCAGCGAGCAGCGAGCACCGAGAGCCTCAAGGCACAGGAACAAACCGCCAGGAACTCCTTGGCGCAAAGGCCTCTGGCTATGCGCATGAAGATCTCCCGCCGCAGGGCTCTCTGGTCGCAGGAAGAAACGAACGATCTCCACGCCAGTAGTCGCTGGCTGCTAGTCACCTGAACTTTTTGCCTAGAGCACAGAGATGATAAAAAAGCTAGCAGTCACGTCGCAATGAAAAACGGCTGAGGCTCCAGCCGCCGCAAAAAGCAATCAATTTCATTGATTAGGTTTTCCAGGGTTTTTATACAACTCAAAACCCTAACACATGTTTGCATATCCACCAGGCCCAATACACATGGCCCAATATATGCATACAACCCAAAATTCACACATGCACACGTACGGCCCACCTGCCGCACTCACGTGACTAACCAGCCTTTGTGTGCACCGTTCTCTAGCCCGAACGTCCCGCATGACATCCTCGACCACGGGACCTCGATTCCTCCTCGAACCTAGTCCGAACCTCGGTTCCTCCATGAACCTAGTTCGGTCCGTCATCGACCACGTTAAGCCCTCGAGCAACACACGCACAGAATAAACAACAACCGGTCCGAGCACAAGTCCACGACTTGACTCAAGGTTAATCCATACAACCACTCACACGAGTGCATTGCATCAAGCAAAACCATCATGCTATCACCAGCATAATTAAATGAACATCTGAGCACAAGTCCACGACTTGCCTCAAAATCAATCCATGCAACCACTCACATGAGTGCATTGCCTCAAACAAAATCCATCATGCTATCACCAGCATAATAATCATATCAACATAGCACATGCACAAGCACCACACATACTATAACCAAAGTCACTTTACAATGCCAATTTCACTATTTAACCAATTTTTCATCACATGATCTCACATGTGCACACAATACATGAGAGAGAGAGGCATACATGGCATGGGATGATGTATGAGAATTGCTTCTTGAGTAGAAAATGAAAACCTATAAGGTATGCACTCGTATTCTTGCTTATTATCTCATTGCATACTTTGGATTCAAGTTAAACTATGAATTTCTTCATTGTATTAACCTCAAAATGTGCATTATGTCTCAAATTCCATATATTACATAGATTATGTTTCAAGTTAAACTATGAGGTTAATCTATTTTGTCTTGCCATATAAATCAAGGATCAATACTTTGAAACAATTCCTTGACTATATATTCGACTTGCATAGTTGTAGTATACTCATGATAATATAGGAAAACTCCAATACAACCAAATTGAATATGTGCACATTGTTTCCAATCCAATTATATGTATGCACACATCTATGTGAAGTTTATTCTATGGTTGATGGTCTAAATAGGTATTGATTTTTTCTATTCCAGTCAAATATTTTGGATCATTACTTGAAACCATCAAAATGAGTATATGAAAACTTGTGTAGTTAATATATACTCATATCAATTTAAATGAACATTTAAATTGAGTTTGTTTGTCTTATTAATCATTAAAGAATACTTCATCATGTGTTGATGGTGCTCCTTGATTAATTAAGGACAAATGGATAGTTATTGAGTATAACGAAGCATTAGTTGCATTGAAGTACTCAAGACACATTTATATCATTCAAATTAATTTGGGTTGTGCTCAATCGATCTTGGAGGCATCCATTATGTGTTAATAGAGTGCAATAGATAATTGAGACAACCGTATTTGTTGGACTAATATTTTCAATGAGTTGTGAAAGTAGGTTGAGTTCAACGGTGACAAAGAATTAGAAAAAAGAAAAAGTCATCTTGTGTTGATGAGCTTCAAGAGGAAAATCCCAAAGTGAAGAAAAGAGAGGAGAAGAGCTAGAGGAGAGTTCATCATGTGTCGATAAACAAGAAGAGAAGATGGATTGCGATCCTGGGAGAAAGATGATTGAAGATCTGAAAGCCCTAAAGGGGATCGCGTGCCACGATGGTATAACTAGATAGGCTAGAGTGTCTAGTTTAAATCACCGTACTATTAAGAGAGGCTGAGTTTTTTTTGCTTGAGCTTCATAATGTGTTGATGAACTCAATTCGGTTCACTCTAACTCACTCTCTTGATCAGTTTTTGCATGGAGTTAACCATTTGACCTATGTTGTGAATGGGTGAAGCTCGTGCATTGGTTTTTGATTGATGCTTTGATTTGCATGTGTTGCAAATAAGAGAAGCTCATGCTTGCTTCTTATTTGAATGCTCAATTTGTTTTGGTATTGCTTGGAGCTAAGTTTTGCATGTGTTCCCAAAGGAGAGAGCTCAAGCAATTTGGTTTAAAGTGGTTTCATGGAGCTGGAGATTTGCATGTGTTGCAAATAGAGAGCTCATGCACCTGAGTTTGATTTGTGGTTTGCTTAGAGCTAAGATTTGCATGAGTTGCAAAAAGAAAGCTCAAGCATTTGAGTTTATTTGGATGTTGCATGAAGCTATGGATTTGCATGTGTTGCAAAAAAGATATAGCTTATGCATGTTGGTTTAGTTGGCTTTTGCATGGAACTAAGAGATTTGTATGTATTGCAAATAAAGAGAGATCATGCAAGTTGCCCTTAAAATGGTTTAATTGCTATTCGCAAATGCCTTTTGTAAATAGACGGGCCGTTTATGAAATTGGAATCCTAGATCATGTGAAGAGGGCATTTGCAATTGTATTTTGCAAAGTGTCGTGATCTCATGTAGATCACCTCATGGCTAAGAGGATTAATCTCATAGACTCTTAGTTTATTTGCAAATATGTTTTGCAAATAAAGTTGGAATTTAAATGTGATTCTTGGGAGTATGTGAATAGAATTTACAAATATGCTTTGCAAATTGGTTTGATCATGAATCAACTTTTCTCCCTGAGGCCGGCACTATCGATGTGCTAAGGGCGGTAGTACTGCGGAGGCTAGCAAGACCGCTTATGGGAGCAGTACTGCCGCTCGATTGGCACTACCGGCCCTAAGCCGCCTGTAGCTTTTTAACAATGAGCATGTTTTTGCTCTCACTCCTCGGCCGACACTACTGGTGCTCAAGGCCAGTATTACTGGAGGTGTGGTAGTACCTGGCCCAAGCAGCTGGTAATTATTTTTCAGAGAGGTTACTCTGGAGGTGACCTGAGGCCAGCAGTACCGTCCATGGAGGCCGGTAATGCTGCTCGAGTGGTACCAGGTTTTGGCATGTAGTAGTACCAGGTTTTCTATACAACAGCTAGTTTTCTAGCCGTTGAATTGGAGGCTAGCACTATCAATCTCTAGAGGGCGGTAGTGCCGGCTTTGCTGAATTTTTCCATAAATGCTTCCAACGGCTAGTTTTGAGTGTGGGGGCTATAAAAGGCCCCCATGGGGGGCAAGGGCTCGCTTCTATTTTTTTGGGGAGTTTTGAGGTGCAGTGCATGTGTTGCTTTCTTCATTTGGTCTCTTGAGTTAAGAGTGAGCCCTAATTACATGCATTACAATTAAGAAGTGGATTGAGGGTCTCTTGTGCATGTGTTGCACTTGAGGAGGATCTTAGTACATGTGTTCCATTTAGAAGGTCACTGGAGTGCATATGTTGCACTAGGTGAAGCTCAAACGGAGTGCTTAGCTTATTACTCTTAGAGGTTACCACCTCCTAGACGGCGTAGAGCATCGTGCGCGGGAGCTCTCAATAGAAGTTGTGAAAAGCCCTGGAAAAATTTTGTGAAGGTCAGTGCTTGCCTACCCAGAGGGGTAAAGAAGCAACCATTAGTGAAATCGAGGCGGGTACTCAATTTGTGGGGTTGTTCCAAAGAATTTTGGGCTTGCCTCAACGTGAATTAGGAGAGACCGACAAGTCTCCGAGACCACGGGGAAATATCGGTGTGTTTCTTGTGATTTTATATTCTTGTAATTCTTATTCTTATTATTACTTGTCTTTAGAATTGCAATATCTTGTGTAGAAATTTAATTAGTTAGTACACTTAGTTAGCCTAGGATATTTAGGTCGTAATTGTCAAAACCTTAGATTATCACTTCCACATTCATATTTGGTAAGTTTTTGACATAGGGGTTAAATAGAACGTGTAGCAAAAGAATTTTTTAATATCTGCCTATTCACCCCCTCTAGTTGGCATCCTCGATCCTACACAAGCCGCGAGGACTAGCCTGTGGAGGCTCTCGTTGAGAATGTCAAAAAGGGAGAGGGAGGAGGTCTGGTTGGTCGGTGTAGGCAAGGATGCGGAGGTGGTTCTACTGGTGAGGATGTCAAGGAAGGAGGGGGTGTGAGAGGAGACAACAGGTTGGGGATAGCGAAAGAGGTTGAGGCTACGGCGCACATCTGCGAGGGAGGGGACGGTGGGGGAGAGGAGGCGGAGGCGGGGCGTAGCAGGAGGTTGAGGGGGAGTACCTGAGGCGGTCAGGGATATCGACAAAGGCATGCAGCCGAAGCAGAGTGCGAGCACCTCGCGCGGGTGGGCATGCGTCATGTGAGGACTAAGGAAGAGGGTGAGCAGTTAGAGTAAAGATCTTTCAACGTGGCTGGGCTTGTTCTTGTTCAACAAGACGATTAATTAATTACTAGTAATAATCCTGCACATTGCCGCAGGTGACTTGTTAATTTTAACAGAGAGAGGAAATTATTAAAAAAATAAAAAGGAAACTTATTTTCTTCCAAAAATCCAAAAAATATTGTAAAATTCATTTTTCAAAAAATAAGAAATTTTAAAAATAAAAAATTGTAGGTTTGTATGTACCCAAGTGCCACGTGCCCATGCCTCAGCTTTCCGTTCGCACATCAAATCCCACCAACTGCCGAGGGCAGTCTGTTAATTTTAACAGAGAGAGGACATCTTCAAAAAAGTAAAAAGAAAACTTATTTTCTTCCAAAAATACTGTAGAATTCTTTTTTTGAAAAGACAAAAAATGTAAAACTGAAAATAAAAAATGTTGTAGCTCAAAGTACTTTAGTTTCTACATTGCCAAGTGCCACGCGCCCATGCCCCGGCTTCCCATCCGGATATCAACGAGAATCATAAGTAATACAGATTACTCTAGTCGATTAGATAGTAGTAGTAGTCTAGTGTATGCCAATATGGTATGTGGCACTACTCAGGAATGGAAGTATGAACCGGCACAGCTGCTAAAGCTTTGACCAGTTGAGAGAGAGGGGTTGAGCTTTTCAAGGTGTGCTTGTCACCACTCTCGGTAAGCACGGATCAATCGGGTAAACAAGACGGTCGGAAAGGAACTGCATGTCTTGCGATTCTTTTCTTTCTTTCTTCCAGTCTTGGAGATTCTTATAAGACTATTTGGGCATACATTGCCATGGCCCATGCATGTATAGCATTACGGCCCAAATCATCAATCATGTCATGGGCACCTAGGTTAACCAGCCCGGTAAAAACCTAGGTTAAAGTCGAGGCATGCTTAGAAATTCAGGCAATGTGCCCTAATTGTGGTCGATCGATTGCACCTCAGATTATTATGCACTGCTCGAGTAATGACTCAAACTATGGGGCCTCTACAAGCAACAGGGCTGTTTTCCACATGGATCCTGCATTGACCACAGCAGCAATGCGGCCGGTAGACTGGTGTGATGGTGTCTCTATGTAGTTGTTGAAACAAAAACGTACAGGGCAAGACTATTCGACCGCCTAGACTTTGTCCAAATAAAATTATTCATAAATCCTATCAAATCCAAAAGATCATTTTTTTTCTCGTGGAAGTTGAAAAGTGTAGTACCAAAGAACTACTCTAGATGGAGAAACACCCGTGACCGTGAGTCTCTTTAGAACACATGAGTTGAGAAAACACAGTAATAAAATGTCACATTCAATAGAATACCACAGGAATAGGAGAGAAAGGGGTTGTTTGGTTTGCTACCCTTGCGAATCATACCAAATATTGGTAACACTAGTGAAATTAGTTGCTATTTGGTTTGTTACTAAATTTTGGTAACACCAATAAAAATTTAGCAATGCCAATAAAATCCAATGTCACATGCAAGCAATCCGAAGGCGAGGAAATCACTCATAACAATTTTAGCAACACCAAAATTTGGCTTGGTCACGAGTCAAGCAACAATCTTTTTGCCGGTATTTGGCTTTGCTCATTTTGACCACAAACCAATTTTTTTGGATAGTTAATAGCAAATAAACACAGAAATTTTAGAGGAAAACATTTCTTAAAGAGAAGGTAGAAAGAGGAAGAGGTTGCATTAGACATCTCAAAGGAAGTTTTCTACGAGGTCTAACCTCTTGCTAGATATCCTATGGAATTAGGGCGTAGGAAAGCACTCCATAGGAATTTAGCAACGTCATTCTTATGTTCCAAAGAGCACTATAGGAAAAGAATCCTAAGGAATTGAAATTGTCCAAAACCCCTGTAAAAGTCCTACAATCCAAAGATGCCCATTTGTCACGTCAAGTCTTTTAACTGAAATGCATTAATCCACAATACTAGTACCCGCTCTACAATCTCAGTGGTTAATGATGCATGTCAGTATGATGTTACTAAGCTATGCAACTCTTTTGTGCAGATCCTTATTATCCGCCGCTCTTCTAATCATTAAATTTCGAAATAATTTGGATTTCTTTTCTAAAAGAAAAATGTTTTACTTAAAACATTTTTTCTTTAGTGAGTTTAGTGAGACTGAATATTTCTATGCAAAAAGAAGTGCTTTAAGCAAAAGAAGACTACATACGCACACTTGCTAACCTCGCCATCGCCTGGCCATGCGCCAAATGTTTGAATTACACTAATCTTGCGGGGTAATTATGGCACATATTAATTGTGTTTAATGTGGTTTCTAATATTTTTTCACGCTGATTTAGCTTTCCTTTAGAGATTTTGGACACCTATATGAAGTGACAACCTCATTACTTCAAAAAATCAAAGTGAAAAACACCATTGCTCTCTCTCTCCCCATGCATTGCTTCGATTACTCTATCCCTTCATCGGCATATAGAACCGAAAAACATCATTGCCTTCTCCTTCCCTTGCGTTGTGTTGTTTCAGTTACTCTATCCCTTCGTTGGTGTGAACCGACATGGGGAGAGCAATACCTCTGAAAGCATTCCCTCTATTGGTCCTACAAAGGAAGGGACAAACAAGATTTTTTTTGGAAAGCGCTTCGCATGACTACTCGTTGCTTCCTGTCTTTGTTGTTCATGTGTCTTCTCTAAAAGAGAATGTGCTTCATTTTCATCGAGAATGAATTCATCATGGACTATTGCAACAAATATTTCATAACCTAATACAGAGTAAGATATCCCCGGATACCTATAGAGTATCTCATAATTTAATACATTTGGTAAGAATATATGAAATAAAACATAGTTTATTCCCCTTCCCCCTTGCATTGTGTTGTTTCTGTTACTCCATCCCTTTGTCGGCATATAGAAGTGAAAGACACCATTGCCTTCTCCCTAGCTTGCACTATGTTGCTTTGGTTAACCCTTCATCATTGTGCACCTGCACAGGGAGAGCTGTGTCTTTGGAACCATTCCTTCTCTTGGTCTTGGCTTTGCATGATTATTCGATGCTTCCTGTCTATGTTGTTCATGTGTCTATATGTTTGTAGACTCTACTACAACCTTTGCCGTAGTGTTTCACTATAAGACGGATTTTTTTATCTTCCTCCTGTGTTTCAATCAACTCTTTACACACCTAAACACTCTTAATATATCCATAGCTCCAGCTCCACGGATCCGATGGAACTAGGCATACTAATTTCACCAGATCCATGAATTTGTTGGAGCTGGAGCTGTAACAAACACAACCTAAGTTTTGTCGTAATCAATACCAAGTCACTGCATGAACCCTTGTGCTACAAACCTCGCTTTATATCTCACCACCTGGTTGTTTTCATTTCTCTTCCGAATGAAAACCCATTAGATCATACAAGGAACACTTTAAGAGGTATCCAGTCAACATGATCGAATACATTTTTAGTTAAGCGAGCGCAATTTTGCTTTAATTATTTCTTTCTATTTGACCCAATCTGAGTGCTTCTGTCACTCTGCCACGAACTTTGGTTCTGGATCCATATAAAGAGTTTTAGCAATTTTTGAGGTAAAATATACATCGATAATTATACCTTTTCTTTTATATAACTCTCATGAAACCACATAATTAGTGGAAATTTCTTCATTAATTTGTTCCAGCCCCTCATGATTTTCTACAACAATGGAGTATGGGTGTTCTGACTTCCCAGTGTCAGATTGTATGCGCAAATATTGGGTGTGGATATGGGGTACTAAATGTTTTACATTAATGCATATAGCTATACAATAATCATTAAATGACTTTAAGGTAAACTCGCAAGCATTATCCATTCAAATAGATTTGATCCTTTCATTTGAAAAGAATGCTCTTAATTTAATAATTTGAGCAATTAATTTAGCTAAATAATGGTTTTGAGGAGATAAAAAAATATACATGAGACTATTTAGTAGAAGCATTTATCAGTACCATAAAATATTTAAGGGGCCCGATAGGGTCTGTATAGGTCCACAAATATCACCTTAAATTCTTTGTAGGAAATTCAGTGATTTTTCCTAACTTTTATATAATAATTTTGATCTTCAATTTAGCACAAGCAGTGCATAATAAGTCTTCAAATCAAGGGAAGTCAATAGTTTTTATGTTATGGCCAACATAATTATTGATAATTTTTCTCATCGTATTCAACCTATGATAACCTAGTCGATCATATGAGATTTTAAATATTTCTAGGTTTTTAAGTATTATCTTCATTGTAACATAAACTTCAGGTTTTATATATGTATAATATAATCCTAAGGTGAAAGAAGGAAGTTTTTCAACAACGTATTTCTGGCACCCGTTAAACTTGGTCATGAGGAGGTATTCTGTGCCATTCTTATTTTCTATCTATATATGGAAACCATTTAGACGAATGTCTTCTAACTTTAGTAGAGTACAACTAGACTCATAGTACAATAGAGCATCATCTATTATTATATGAGTATCCATAGGAAGAACTATGATGGCTCTTCTAATGCTAACAATAAGTGCATTACTTATGATGATGGTCATAATATTTTTAGTTTTCTTTGTCAATGTCTAGAAATATTTAGTTTCCCTGAGAATTGAGTTTGTGGTGCATCTATCTATAAGACAAATTTCTACTTCACCATTGGATCATGCTTTGCTCTATATTAAAGAAATGATTTAATAATCAAATAATTATTGCATAAGGAACATATTGTAAAATCTAGAACAAATATAGCACAATAAATGAATCAAATATCATGGAAAAAAATATTTTTTAACTTTAAATGATAATCAGTTAACAAACGGCATAGACCCATGTTCATTCTGAATCTACGATTAAACTAATAAGGAGACTCATAAGGAATATATGGCATCGATTAGCAAAGAGAAGGAATATTTGAGAGACTAGTTCAGGTCTCCATATAAGTCGTGAATGTTCTTCTAGGACTCTTTGAGTTCAACTCCAAGAAGATTGTCTTGATTCATGTGATCAAGAACCATGTCATCACTCTTCTCGATGTCCGTCTCAATAATAGGTTGAACGGTGAAGTGTGCTTCAATATTGTTCCCTTAGGTCTATTTGATTTTCTAATGGATTACATGTAAAGGTCTGCCAAATACTTTAGGGTGTGGTAGTTGTGTAACCAATAGCCAGTGCATCTACACCTAAAACTGGGTTGTGCATGGTTTGCATCCTTGTTTATTGAGTATTGCTTCTGGAAGCTCCTTGTCCCTTTACCTTTATTTCTCCACCAGGACTTGGCTCTTCCCTTCTGTATTCCACTATTCACCCATTTTCCCCCTTTAATCCTTTGGCCTTTTTCATGCAATGGCTATTGCTAGCCTGCTAAGCATTGATATGCATTTCGGGTATTGCTTATCTCCCATTGGGAAATATATAATAATTCTTCATTAGGAGTTTATCGTGCCTCTTTGTTTCTAGCAAAGTATAGATAAGCTCATAATACTTCTGGTAGGAGTGTAATGTCTTGTCTATTATCTCAGTATTTGTAACTTTTTGGTTACAGAAATGTACTTTAGAGATAAGTTTATGCATGGCGGAGTTGTATGTTGCCACGATTTTATAATCTTGAAAGCGTAGGAGAGTCTATTCATGCTGCGCTTCTGGTAGCAGGATGGATCTTTGCTGATCATGGCATTCATTCAGAGAATTCTATAGTACCCCGTGAGTCCTCTTACATCATATACTTGGCCTTTAAGTCCATATGGAGATGGTGATTGGTGCCTAAGTGTAGAGCCACACACTTGGTGGCTTCAGGTCAGTAAATTGCTGTCATTCAGGGTAAGCTCGGCAAATTTCCTTGTTGCGAAGTCTGACATATCTTATTTTATATTAATACAAAAAATGAATTTTACTCCTAGTAAAATCATTATATTGCATGCTTACTCTCGAATCAGTAAAGATTGATCTATATCTATTCAGTGGATAATTATTTAAATTTTCTCATAATTTTCCTAGCAATTTTCATAATTTACGCTTCTTAGTATCCGGAACGATCGTATTCGCTCGTATTCACTTAATCAAAGTAATCCGTATTCAGTATTAAGATCTGTCAGTATCCGATTCTATATCCGAGAAAAAATTTGGAATAGGATACGGAATGAGTGAAATCCATCGTATCCGATCCATTTGCACCCCTACCTGTGATGGCCTACGGCCTAATCTGGCATAGGCCACAACTAGAGCTGGCTCATGCGCCACTCACGGCCCGTCCAGTCGACCCTTACTGTCTCGGGCTAATCGTGCTTGCCCCGTGTGGCGGCGGCGTGTGTGGCAGGCGCGGCACGGTGGCGGCGCTCGACGGATGTGCGCATAGCGGGGCAGCTAAAGCGATGGGCCAAGTGGCGGTACGACGCGCTTCGGGCATGCTACGCGCGAGCAGGGCAACATGATTAAAAGACTTTTCAAATGGGATTAACTTACGTGCTTCAAATTTACATATGACTTACAGTTGTTTAATCGTTTAATGCTGGTCGAAACTCGATGCATTGTAGATTGATGTAGGCAAGCAATCTTGATTGTTCTCGAAGAACTTTGTGCTGATAACGTGTTGTAAAACGATGATAACCATTGTAGATCAATCACAATACACCGGTTGAAAATAAGCAAAAAATCACTAAGAACACACGTAATATTGATTCTCTTATACAATTTACTAGCCATGTGCCTGTATCCGATCCGTTTGCACCTTGAGTGAAATCCGTCCGTATCCGATCCGTTTGCATCCCTACCTGTGATGGCCTATGGCCTAATCTAGCATAGGCCACAACTAGAGCTGGCTCATGCGCCACTCACGGCCCGTCCAGTCGACCCTTACTGTCTCGGGCTAATCGTGCTTGCCTCGTGTGGCGACGGCGGCGGCGTGTGTGGCAGGCACGGCACGGTGGCGGCGCTCGACGGATGTGCACATAGCGGGGCAGCTAAAGCGATGGGCCAAGCGGCGGCACGACGCGCTTCGAGCATGCTACGCGCGAGCAGGGCAACATGATTAAAAGACTTTTCAAATGCGATTAACTTACGTGCTTCAAATTTACATATGACTTACAGTTGTTTAATCGTTTAATGCTGGTCGAAACTCGATGCATTGTAGATTGATGTAGGCAAGCAATCTTGATCGTTCTCGAAGAACTTTGTGCTGATAACGTGTTGTAAAACGATGATAATCATTGTAGATCAATCACAATGCATCAGTTGAAAATAAGCAAAACAATCACTAAGAACACACGTAATATTGATTCTCTTATACAATTTACTAGCCATGAGCCCGTGTGTTATAACGGAAACTCAATTTGCGATAAAAAGTTTATTTGCAAAGAACATTAACAATGGCAATGGTGGGTAACTAAAGAGCAGTAGCAAAGATAGGTAATTTTGATGAAGTGACGAGGGCAAAGGTGGGTAACAAAAGAACAGTGGTAAAAGTGAGTAATTTTGATAAAGTGATGTGGGAAGAAACTCTCCCTTTATATAATAGAGATAGTGGAAAACTTATTAAAGATATATTCGGATTTGCCTCTAAAGGGACAATGTCTAATTATATCTTAATAACCATGACTAAGTGTCTGATTATATTTCAACAAATACCTTCTTAACATGTGGACGCAAAATGTTAATGAGCCCCGCGTGTCGTTGACATGATCGAACGAGTCCATGTCACCACCACTAATGAGTAAACAAACAAGCTAATCTACGGCCCAAATCTAACCTCATCGACAGTCCTACCCACGGTTTAACCCGGACCCGGTAGGCGGATACCTTATCCAGCACCAACTGGCGCTCCGGACCCACTGCATCACGCGGCCCCAACCGTCTCTCTCCATCTCGCCATCAGCTCAGATCTGCGGCGACGCGCTTCCCACTCCACTCCCCCTCTCACTCGGTCACACTTCCACCGCCCACCCCGATGGCCGGCGGCCGCGCGTTCCGGCCGTCCGCACCGCGCCGCGCGGCGTTCGCGGCGCTCCTTACGCTGGTCCTACTTGCCTCTCTTTCATTCCTCCTCTCCTCGGCGCCCGCTGCTCCGTCCCGCGCCTCCCCGCCGTCCCGCCTCGCCGCCATCCGCCGCCACGCCGCGGACCACGCGGCCGTCCTCTTCGCATACGCCGCCCACGCGCGCAAACTCAAGGAGGCGTCTGCCGCGCAGTCGCTCTCCTTTTCCACTCTCTCCTCCGACCTCTCCGCCCTCTCCTCCCGCCTCGCCTCTCACCTCTCCCTCCCCGAGGACGCGCTCAAATCCCTCGAGAAAGAGGCCCGCGACCGCATCAAGCTCGCCCGCCTCCTAGCAACCGACGCCAAGGAGGGCTTCGACACGCAGTCCAAGATCCAGAAGCTCTCCGACACCGTCTTCGCCGTCGGCGAGCAGCTCGCACGCGCCCGCCGCGCCGGCCGCATGTCATCGCGCATCGCCGCGGGCTCCACCCCCAAGTCCCTCCACTGCCTCGCCATGCGCCTCCTCCAGGCCCGACTCGCCAAACTCTCCGATTTCGCCGACGATCAGGACCCGTCCTCTGAGTTCGACGACCCCTCGCTGTACCACTATGCTGTCTTCTCCGACAACGTGCTCGCCATCTCCGTCGTGGTGGCCTCAGCCGCGCGCGCCGCGGCCGACCCCTCGCGCCACGTCTTCCACGTGGTAACGGCGCCCATGTACCTGCCGGCCTTCCGCGTCTGGTTCGCGCGCCGCCCACCGCCTCTCGGCGTGCACGTCCAGCTCATCGCCTACTCCGACTTTCCGTTCCTTAACGCTTCCTCCTCGCCGGTGCTCAGGCAGATCGAGGCCGGTAAGAGGGACGTAGCATTGCTCGATTACCTGAGGTTCTACCTCCCGGATATGTTCCCGGCACTGCGGAGGGTGGTGCTCTTGGAGGACGATGTGGTCGTGCAGAAGGATTTATCGGAGCTTTGGCATGTCGACTTGGGTGGGAAGGTGAATGGCGCTGTGGAGATGTGCTTCGGGGGGTTCAGGAGGTATAGGAAGTATCTCAACTTCACGCAGGCCATAGTGCAGGAGCGGTTTAATCCTGGCGCCTGTGCATGGGCGTATGGGGTCAATGTGTTTGATCTCCAGGCATGGAGGCGGGATGGCTGCACGGAGCTGTTCCATCAGTACATGGAAATGGTGAGCTGCGGTGAACTTTGTTTACAACTTACAAGAAGAAGTATTGTGGTACATTGGGACTGGTATCTGGCTCCATCAGTTAATTGCTATCCTTGGTGTCTAGTGCCCTTGTGCCTTATGGTCATGCGTGCTTTACTTCTACAATTTGTCAATTTCATTAGCTTTATGCAAGTTTTGCTTAGTTTTCTTTTCCAATGTCATGATTGTCATCATGTGATTTGGCCACCTTTATTTTCCCTTCAATTTGTAAATTGCTTGAGTAGGCAACTAATATAGAAGATTTTAGCCAAAAGATTCAACATCCTGGTGAACTATTCTGGAAGGAAGAAAGTGTTAGACAGTATCCTGTATTACTTTGTATAGAGATTGTTAGTATCCCATATTGCCTTGTATATATTTTGGCCTATTGGCCTCATGATGATTATCAGTGCTATTCATAACATGGTATTAGAGCTGATTGAGGTTTAGGGTTTTATTGGCGTTGCACTTGCGTCATCCCTACTTTCTCCTTATTGGCTGGCCTCCATTGGTTGCACTTGCGTCATCCCTACTTTCTCCTTATTGGCCGGCCTCCGTTGGTCGCACTGCTCGCGAGAGAAGAAGGCCACCTTCTCATCGCCCTCGTCACTAAGAGGGTGTTGGCCCTGCGAGCACTCGCGCGTAGGAGAAGAAGACCACATGCTGATATCTCTCCTAGCCAATGCTCTTACCGATGCTGCACCGCCCTCTCCTAGCCGCATTGACGTCAACTCCTCCTGGCCACACTGACGACGCTTCCCAGTCTTCCCCGCCGGCCTCCTCTGCCGCCGCCACCGACGCCGCATCTTGCCACCGAGGGAGGAGATGAGGAAGAAGAGGTAGCCGTGCCCGCCTGTGACTCCCAAAGGTGCACCGCCTCCAGCTCGGGCTCTAGCCACGACGCCCGCCACCGACGCTATCGGCCTCTTATCTTGTCCAAAACCGATCGGATCTGAGCCGAAACTGATTGGATTCCAAAACCGGTCCAAAAATTGATTTTAATACGGTTTTGACTCGGCTCAATCCGGCAACTCGACTCATTCGGTTGGATAAAAAATAAAAAATATCATCGTCTTCTAGTTCTTCGGGCATCATTTCTACCCCTCACTGGCGGTTATTTTCGATGGTTTTAATTATCGAGATTCGGTTCTACATATGCATCTTCACATCCGTGGTCAGCGTTTTTAGGAGTTTCTTACAAGCAAGCTGCCTTGTCCACCTTGTCCTGCTCCCCCTGCTATGCCCCTTATTCTCAAGGAGGTTGATGATATTGCTTGACAGAAGGCGTGTGATGATAATGATGATGTTGTGGAGTCTTTTTAGGCTCAGTTTGCTGCCTATAAGATGTGAATTGATGAGGATGCTCGTGCCTCCACTATTTTGGTTGCCAACATGGAGGTGCATCTCAATGGAGAAGTAGTTGTTTTGTCTTCAACACAGCTGATGTGGGCGCATCTTCGCAACCACTATGAGCCTACTGATGATTCTTTATACCTTGTTGTTGTGCGATAGAAGCAGTCGTTGCAACAAGGTGATTCTACCGTGGATGAGTTCTACGCGCCGCTGTCCTTGGTATGGCGTTAGCTTGATTATCTTGGATTGGAGGTTTGCTACACTTGCCATCGCTATCAGCGTTAGCACTCTCATTTGCAGTTTCGCCGTATCTACGACTTCTTGACACATCTTCGGGTTGAGTTTGAATAGATCCGTGCCCAATTGCTCGCTCACCTCCCTCATGTGACCTTGTTGGAGGCCCTTGCAGGTATTCGTATTGAGGAGACTTGCCTATGTGGTGTGGATCTACTGCTGTCTCCTTTGGTCTTGGCTATGCGTGCACCAATTTCCAAATCTGTTGTGCCTCGTGCTACCCACCAATGGCACCTACTCCCAATAGTGGCTGCTAGGGGTGGGAGGGCTTCACTGTACCTACTGCAACAAGAATGGACACGTAGAGCAGTCCTGTTACGGAAGAAGGATATCGCTCGTAGAGGTGGATACCCTCCCAAAGGCGCCTCCCCCTAGAAGACCTCTGCTGATTCTGACTCCACTCGGGAGATTTTCATGCTGCTATGTCGCATGGCTGCCTATCCACCGATAGGTTCTGCTGATGCTACTACTCAATCTTCTAGTGAGAAACCACCTTCCACATCTCCTTCAGGTATTTCACCATGGATTGTTGACTCTAGTATTTCTTTTCATATAGCATCTGATTCCACCTGTCTTAAATCTATTAGTCCCCACGCTGCTCCTATCATTGTTCAAATTGCAGATGGTACATCTCTTTCTGTTACAAGGCGAGGCACTCTTTTGTCTTCCTCCTTTCATGTTCTAGTTGTTTCTCATGCTCCCAAACTAACCATGCAGCTTATGTTCATTGGCCACTCACTGATCATGGCTATTGTGTTATCCTCAATTCTGACTCTTGTTGTGTTCAGGATCGCTGCACAGGGTTTCTGGTTGATACTAGTCCTCGCCGCTGTGACTCAGCGTCCCTAGGAGCTTAACTGGTTTTGTCTTTCTTCTACTGCCCCCTGCTAGTGTCTCTATCTCCTCCATTGCTCCCGCCTCCATTGCATCTTCCACCATGTCGTTTGCTTAGTGGCATCACTGTTTGGGACATTTTTGTGGTTCACATCTATCTTCTTTAGTTCGTTGTGGTCTTTTAGGGTCTGTGTCTGATGATGCCTCTTTAGATTGTGTGGGTTGTAAGCTTGGCAAGCAGCTAGACACCAAGGAAGGATCTCTTCAAACTTAGTGTTGTTGATCCACCATGAGTTTGAGGGGAATGTTAGACAACATCTTGTATTGTTTTGTATAGAGATTATTAGTACCCTATATTTCCTTGTATAGATATTGTCTTATATAGGCTTTCCTTTTGTATCCTCATGTACATGTACATATTCTAGCTTATTGGTCTTATGATAAATACAAGTGCTATTTATAACAGAAAGATGTTGGTTAATTTAGCTCTTTCCATTGATGGCTATGTACAGAATATCGGATATCAACCCCATGCATATATCATTTATCATTGACCATACAGTGTAGTCGTATATACTAGATGGATTGGTAATCTATCACAACTCAAATTTGACTAAAAGTATATCTTAATTAGAGTTGTTTTTGTGGTTTTGAATGTTTTCTTATCTTTCAAGTTTGAGTAGGTTCCATATAATATCCATTGGTTGTGCTCAAATTTAATTAAAACTTTCTTATCTTCTTGAGCTTAAGTAGATTCTTGATTACATCCAATAGTTGTGGTTTGGTTGTAATTAGGGTCCACCGTATTGAGGCCAGATGTTTTTCCTTCTATGTGAGAATTTCTGGTATTTTTTCTCCCTTTTTTAGAATATCTGATCAAACCATGTCTCATCAGTTTTTAGTATATGATAGTGATTGGTTATTGACGACATGGTTTCGCCTAAAACATGAAACATAAGATGACAACTTCACTAGGAAAAGCTCCTAATGAGATTTGGTGTCACACACACTAGTGTCTTTTTTTCTTTGCTGAACCGGAAGGGTTCATGCTTTTATGGTTACCACGGCAATATTAAGATAATTAAAGCATTTATGTACAATTTATGTATGCATGTTGTTCTGACTAAAGATATGTTCTGTGTTTTTCTTTCCTGTGTATCATCTGTATGCCATTATGCAAATGATGCTGTTAGTCACCCATTTGTGCATCATTTAGTGGTAATGTGCTATGCATTTTTTTTTTGGTGCACCACAAGGCACCTATGTGTTTTGCATAACCCAATATTTTCATTGCAGAATGAGGATGGTGACCTCTGGGATCCAACATCCGTTCTACCAGCTGGACTGATGGCCTTCTATGGCAATACAAAGCCACTCGATAAGTCATGGCATGTGATGGGCCTTGGGTATAATCCAAGCATCAGTCCTGAGGTGATCCGTGGTGCTGCAGTGATACACTTTAATGGGAACATGAAACCTTGGCTTGATGTTGCTTTGAACCAGTACAAGGCCCTGTGGACCAATTATGTTGACACTGAAATGGAATTCCTAACACTATGTAACTTTGGTCTCTGAAGGAATTCAAGAAATGCTGCAAGAATAATGAAACCACCAATATGCTGTTATTTTAGCTGGGCAAAAGAGCCTACACGAGTATTATCTCCTTTTCCTGCAGTGAAGTTGCTCCTCTGCAGCAATTTCATACCTTTGTACTGGGCAACAGTATCCTTGTAGATTTTGTAGTTTGTTGCTGATAGTATTTATTTTGTTAGCTAAGATGTACTGGATTATTGTGGCATAGTGAATGAGATAATCTGTTGGAAGGAAACCATAACAAACGTATCTCCAATTGCATTATTACAAAGAAAAAAAATTTACTGGCTCCAGGTTGACATTTTATTCTGTCGATGTTACTGGTTATTTTTAGTACGATGTTGGTGAACAGAATTGCATAGATGGGCACCAAATTTATCAACAATTCTTTTGAAGTCCTGCATGGAAACACCACTCCTACCTAGATTTTTTCACCTGTTGTCTAGAATCCCAGGTATGCTAAGTTTCTTCATATAGGATAATGAGGATATCTAATTTTGATATAATTGTAGGCATTTAGTGTGAATGCTTGCTTTTTCCTCCACAGATTTGATTATGTTCTCCTGGAACAGTTGAACACTTTGGTGTTTATTGCTAACATCAATGTGTAACCATATATGTATTTAATGGCACATCTTGGTATTATCTGTGTTGTTTGCTGACTTTTCATCAAACTTGCAATGTTGACCTCCTTAGAAGATGGGAAGGAGTAGTGCAGATGGCATTTGGCATGGTATTGACTTTTCTTGAAGTATAAAATGCATGCTTTTGTGCAGTAACTTCTCTTTTCCTAAGCAAGTGTCCTGTTCTACTAAATCTACAATGTAAGATTTTGGCCTTTGTCATGATGAGTCATCAAACATATCTCAAGGTGGGATGGATATGTCTCAATCTAAGCTGTCAGTAGCTTGGATTTATTTTCTGTCAATCTGAGATGTTTTTTCACTATCTAATCCTGTTTTAAGCTCTTTTAATTGCTGATTCCTGCTATCTTTTCTCTCCCTTTCATGTGACAATATTTGGTATCTCTCAAGGTTTTGGGTGCTTTGTTCCAACAATGTCCAGGACTTGTGAATCTTGGACCTTCAGGGTACATATCAAGTTCAGAGACAAACATTGATTATTTGACAAATAACAGATAGGTAAGGCAGAAAATTTGTTGATAGTTGTTCTTGCCCTCTTGCTGGGATTCTTGTTGAGGCAGTCGCATAGATAAACTTTTCTTTACCATCCATCTGGCATTGTATCCTTGGGTATTTGCTGTTCTTAAATCTTTCGTTATTACTATGAGTGCAGTTAGCTAGTTTTATTTATTTGCATTATTGCAATTTTTTCACCATTTCAGGTTTGCATTTTTTTCACCTTCCTTGATGCAATGCTTCTGCTACTGGTTTCGACAACAGGATCCATTCTAGCACACGGCACAATGAGAACTGCTGGACACGTTTTTGGGCACTTTTTCTATTGGAGTACGATGTTTTGCAATTTGCATGATACTGGTGGTAATAGTAGTTGATATTTACCAGAACATTTGTTTGTTTAATAGTGCCTAGTAGTCACAAATATTTAGCCAGCCTCTTTCCTGTCCAACTAGATTTTCATTTTGCCCTTTGCAATGAGGAGGCTGATAAATTTCAGAATTCCTACTTATGTAGATTTGTCGTTCTAGAACACATTTATCTTCTGTGATAAAGTTAAAGATTCGGTTTTACGACAGTTCTACGGATAACTGGATGTTTTTTTCTACCAATTGTGACACTACTTAGTGCTTCTGAGAAGGCAACTTACTGAACTCTGTTTTGCAGTGACTATGCTATGAGGAGGAGATTACTACTTGTGTATCGATCAGTGTACACTGCTATGCCAATTGGTGCAAAGACATTCTGTCCTGTACCTTCGTATATCACATAGGTGCTCTCACATTGTGGTAAAAAAAAAACTCGAAAGGACTACAGTTAATATCACATCGGAAGGGTTCCTTAACTCCACAAAATTGAAGAAACTAGAAATGTTTTTGTGGTGTGATACGCCACGTGCGTCCGTGATTATGTAAAAACGAAAGGTTTTTTTCACGAAAAATAGCTGGAATGATCTAAATGTAATTACGTCCTTTTTGGCATTTATCCAGGTTATTTCACAAAAGTTTCGCGATTTCGCTGAACCAAAAGGTCTTTTTCGCAAAAAATTGCTGAAAGGACCTACACGTAATTATTTTTTTTACGGGCGCTCACGGAGGGAGAACATAAGGCACGCGATGCTGCGTCTAGCGAAAAAATTTGACCCGAATTTTTTTCGCAAAAAATACAATTTCGTTTTTTATTGGTGGTGTTTTTTTTTTAAATCGGCCGTGACCACGTGAAATCGAAAGGTCCTTCTCGCGAAAAATAGTTGGAACGATTTAAACGTAATTACATTCTTTTTTGGCATTTACTTAGAGTCCTTTTACAAAAGATTCACGATTTCGCTGAACCAAAAGGAAATCGCCGAAATGGCCTAAACGTATTACATTTTTTTACGCTATTTTCAGTATTTATTTAGGGTCCTTTTACGAAAGATTCGCGATTTCGCTAAACCAAAAGGTCCTTTTTGTAAAAAATCGCCGGAAGGACCTACACGTAATTACGGATTTTTTTAGGGGTGTTCGCAGAGAGCCGACACATGGCATGGGTGCTTGGCTAGGAACTCTCCCAAGTTTAGTATATGTACTAGGGATGTTTTCGCGACGTAATACACTGCGCGCGCTGTTTTTTCACAGAAACAAATTCATTTTTTTGCGGCGTTTTTTTAATTGTCAAGAAAACACGTGAAACGGTTGAAAGGATACAAACACAATTATGCTTTTTTTCATTTATTTGGGGTCTCCTCACGAAGGATCTGCGATCACGCTAAATTGAAAAGTCTTTTTCGTGAAAACTATCTGGAATGATCTAAACGTAATTACGTTTATTTATTTATTTAGGGTTCTTCATGAAAGATTCGCGATTTTGCTGAAGCGAAAGATCCTTTTCGTTAAAAACCATTAAAAGGACCTAAATGGAATTACTATTTTTTTTAGGGGCATTTGCGGAAGGAGGACACGTGGAGCCGTTGCCTGGGCAGGAAAAGACATGAAAACCTGGTGTTTTTTGGAGGGCTAATAAGTAAAACCAAAGTAATACGTAATATTAGAAAGATTCTAGCAGCTTTTCGGGAGAACGACGCGCTAAAAACAAATCACGAAAGTTCCGGGGTAATAAATAATTTTAACATACTATTCATGGCACCAGATTTTTTGTTGGTCCTGTTTTGGGAAAAAAAAGGCTGCATTTTTTTCGAGAAAACGCCATGCTAAAAACAAATTACGGGAGCTACGGTGTAACAAAGAATGTTAACAGGCTATTCTGTAATATTATTTTTTTGGTCTCTCTTTTGCAAAGAAAGGGATCCGTAGGGTATTAAGTTGTAATTCTAGAAAATCTATCTGAGAATTCTAGAGGCTTCTCTGGGAAAAAAAACTCGGATTTTTTAGGGTCTTCTCTGCAAAAAAAAAAGTGACCTAGATGCGATTTTCGAAACCTACAAGGCTTCTTTGAAAAAAAACAGGTGGTATCTAGGGGCCTAGCAAAAAAATGAATTTCCGGATTTTTCAAGGCCTTTTTCTAAAAAAAGGGGCCTAAATGTGATTTCCGAAACTATCCAGGCCCTTGGCAAAAAAACAAAATTTTGGATTTTCCAGGACTTTTCTTGTAAAAAAAAGGACCTAAATGTAATTTCCAAAACTTTGGAGGGCTTCTTTGCAAAAAATTTGACGGGAAGCCATGGCCACACGTCGCGCCCGCGCTCGCCCGCGCACCCAAGCCACGTCGTCCGGAAAAAAACACCGCGGGCTCGCGCGATGGGGAATCGAACTCGAGATCGCATGCGTTACAACGAGACGTCTCACTGCTGCGTCGCGCGAGCGTTGCTGAGGAAAAATAGCACTAAAATATATAAGCCGAACAAATCGACAAGCAACACAGTAACGTGATACATGACAGATCATTTCACTATAGCAAAAGGACTATATGGACACGCGAAGACAGCAGGAATCCTTCCATCTCTAGGAAAGGTACGATGATATGCTCCCTACTCCATGTGTTCTCTACTTCCACAAAAGATGCGTCTAACGCCCGACCGCCCTGTCAAAATCCGATAGGCCTCCCAGTCCCCACTTAGGATTCCTGTTCCTCCTGTTCACACAAGTTCGCCTGTTACCGATTTTTTTTTAAATAATATTATTTTAATTCAAAATTGCGACATTAATACACGCATTAAAAAAATTACAGAAATATTATACGGTCACCAAGCCGTTTGACGATAATAGGGTGGTCGCCAAACGGCTTGGCGATAATAGGATAGTCGCCACACCAGTTAGCAACTACTGCTTAATCCCGCGTGTTGAACCGTTAATAGCTGGTCGAGCGGTTGTCGCCACACCGTTCGGCGATTATGTATAATCGCCCGCACGTTTGGCGACCACCGATAGTCGCCGAACCGTTTGGCGACCACTAGTACCGCCAATTTGTTTGGCGATATCTTTATACATTTTTATTTTTAGAAATATTTTGTTGTGAACTGTTTGTGCAATAATTATTGTATTAAGCGGGAAGAACTAAAAAACTTCTTGTCGTGTAATAAGCGGGAAGAATTATTTTAGTTAGATTAGTGATACGCATCTCACTTGCGTATTTTCATAGCCCCATGAGATAGGTGGACACGGTCTAAAAATCTGGAATAAATGAAGGCCGGCCTCGCAAAGTGCGGGCTACCACTTACGTATGGGCGAGATAGCCAGACGTTGCTCGGCATTTTGTTGCGAAAATCGGAAAAGGCACTCACGGCTACGAAACCACGGAAATCGTGGGCACTAAGGGTTTTCGTAGCCTCATGGTGAGCCGAACACGGTCCAAAAATCTGAAAAAAATCAAGGCCGGCCTCGTAATACGGGCTACCACTTACCTATGGGTGAGATAGCCAGACGTTGCCCCGGCCATTTGTTGCGAAAATCGGAAAAGGCACTCACGGCTACGAAACCACGGAAATCGTGGGCACTAAGGGGTTTTCGTAGCCCCACGGGACAGGCCGTACACGGTCCAAAAAATACGGAAAAAATCAAGGGCGGCCTACGCAATGTGGGCTACCACTTACGTATGGGCGAGATAGCCAGACGTTGCCCCGGCCATTTGTTGCGAAAATCGGAAAAGGCACTCGCGGGTAGAATCAGCGAGCACGTATAAAAATAAAATTGGACAACCACGATGTCGAAAATTTTTGAAATTTTTTATGGAGGTTCCTGATAAATCAGTGATATTACCATAAAAATTTCAAATGATTTGAAGATCCGAACAATATTTTCAAATTCAAACAATAAAATTTGATTGTTTTGAACATTTCAAAATTTCATTGTTATTGTTATGAACATCATAGACAAAAATTTTCAAAATTTTATAGTCGACAACAACTCATGTTATGAACACTTAAATTATTTGTTGAACATATATAAGGGCACATACACGAAAAGTTCAGATGATAAAATAAGCAATAGATTAGATGATATTACAAGGGCATTACAACAGTGACGAAATTGCTTGACGAACTAACTAACGAAAGCAATATTCGTTATGGTAGAACAAATGATCGTTCAGCCTATCTGGGTACAGCCAGAATGATGTCCAACATTTTCTGCATATTACCTGTCCCGTTTTTATTGTGCGATTCGTCCTCGGACACTACTCAGTCCCTACTATGAAAGAACTCCATGGGGATCCGCAGTTCTCCCAGCTGTCGCCGAATGGGTGCCCTATGTCATGCGTCTCGGGTGTGTAAGATTTAAATTTTTGGTCTTTTTATGTGGATTTCGCCCTCCCATATGGGCATGTCATCCCGATTCGGCGTCCCCTATGTTAATACCACGGGTTCTGGTTGGTCTGCATGAACGCATCAAGGATTTGTTGCGTCTTTGCGGACCTCGGCGGCTGCTTCCCCTTGTCCCTTGTTCTTCGAGAGGAGGAACCCTCTTGCACCTCTGGTGTGTTGGCTGTTGGCGGAGGTATAAGGAGACGCGCGCCTGTTTCGCTCGCACTCCGGTATATGGTGCGGAGGTGTGTGTTGGGCTTATCCTTGGACAACCGGGCGTGCCTGCGATCAATGCGGTATGCCGCTTTGGTCGTTGAATAACACCGTGGCGTACTCGGGTCCGGCTTTTTCGGGCGGTAGTGGCACCACGGAGATGGTTGCTCCCCGGTTATCCCATGCAGAAGCATGAGATGTGGGTGAATGCGTCTCCGGGTCCACCGGTTGAAATACCAAAGACCGTTCATCCTCGGCCAAGGGCACCGGTAGAATCTCCGGTCCGCTAGATCATCGTGGTAGGTATCAACCATCGCTGCAGTCATGTTCGCAAGCGTCGGGGCTTTGGGTGGCCTGGAGGAGGTTTATCCTTTGACTTGAGCAAATTCGCAAGTTTCCTTTTGAACTCTGTGTGCGATGAACTGGTTTAGAACTACTACTTTGTGAGTTTAACATGAGTATGTCGCATGAAACTCACCGATTGGTTGGCCCTTGCCCACCGCCTTAAGCTCTGGTCGATCTAGAAAAGGACATATCCTGGCGGCCTCTCCTAACGGGTGAAGTTCTCGGGCGAAGCGGGGTAGGCGTCGTGGCAATTGTAGAGAAATTCGTAGTCACGTCATTCCGGCCCGTCGATCCATTGGAAGAAGCAACACCGGTCCTTGTGCTGAGAAAAGAAAGAACGATGCATGAGATGGTGGTGTTACCCAGATTGTGTGGACACGATGAGGTTTACCTTGTAGGTGCGCCACAATGATGATGGCTGGGCGGCCGTCTCTCCATGGGTAGATTGCTCCATCTTCGCGGTGAGTTTGCATCGCATTTGGGTCGGGAAACTCCGTGAAGCTGAGGCGTCGGCGCCATCGCATCCGGATATTCGGGCGGGATGACTTCGCTGTCAAGAGGCGACAGAGAAACGACATTGTGCCCTAATTTGTGTAGATTCGGTGACGTTTATTGTTTGGTTAGGTTTGTGTTGGATGTCTACCCTCGTACTGTTTTATAGTGGTGGTGAGGGTTACTCCACACAATTACAGACTTGCCCATTTTGATGGCGTGGCATCCTTTGTGAAAGCCGCACGACTTGTCACCCATCATCAAAGCCGCACGACTGTCACCCTCTGTCAAAGATCGCCACGACTGTCACCCTCTGTCAAAGGTCAGACGACTGTCACCCTCATCAAAGATCGCACGAAGTGTCACCCTCGATCAAAGAGCGCACGGTGTCACCCTCTCCGAAGCTGCCCGACAGCGAAACCGCGTGTTGTCGTTTCAGTCCGAAAAGCGGGATGCAGCGTGTTGTCGTTTCAGTTTGAAAAGCGGGGTGCAGCGTGTTGTCGTCTCAGCCCGAGCAGCGTGGTGCAGAGTCTTGTCGTTTAGTCGAGTAGTTTTACAAGCCACCGAAAAGGCTTAAGTATTTCTGAAACTGCACAGTTTGTGAACGTTTAGGGCTCTTGCTTTAGTAGGATTCAGATATTCTTTTTAGGGCTTGATCTGCACATAAATCTTTCTTCCGCAAACACCCTTCGTGAACTAGTCGTGCAGAAAACTGAACTAACTAAGCCTATTCAGCGGCCTTTAGAATTACTCGTGTAAATACAGATGTTGGTCTGACTACCTTTGGAACCCAGTTTGGACAGCCACATCACACGAAAATATTCTAATTAAAGCCTGCTTAACATGTAAAATACGGATACATGAAGATATGATATCTAGGAACCACTTCGAAAGACATCCGTTACCAACTCTGCCCCCTCTACACGAAATGAACTACTTCGCAAGAATAGAGCACAATACAAGAATGATAGCCACGTACACAAGCTTCTCTAACCATTTCATATGATCTAAAATGTGCTCCATCTTGAACATCAGCATGTTCAGCCTCTGCTCAAGCATAGGGTCCATCCTCTCCTCCATAGAAGGCTGGTGCATCCTTTGTGGTACAATGGTTGTAGGACGCTCCCTCGAGGTGTCCACGGTGTCCGCCCATGGAAATATTGGCACCTGCGGTCTCGTGATGAGGTGAACAAGCTTTGAGGCATGAAGGAATGAGATATCTCAGAACAACTACACAACTCGAATAGAAGAAATAGTGCGCACAAGAAGGAATCAAACTAGCTTTTCACTTACAGAGAAAAAAGGGCACTTGTAGAACACTCGCCCATTATTTTCCTCAGTGTTGGAGTACAACACATTAGCTTGCACGTGGCAGTTAGGGCAATCGACCTGCCTTGCATTGGCAAGTGCACGAGCCCTCCGATTTGCTGAGGTCGCCGTTTGAGACATAGTCTTTTGAGGCAAGGAACGGGATGAAGACGAGGATATGTGGTAGCGGAGGTGGTATGAAAGCTCTTCGATTTGTGGAAGGATTGCGGGGTTCCGGGGAAGAATGTTCAACGAGAAACTGAGGTGCTTTCGGCTCTCCCCTCGGAGAGTCCTCTTATAGCCACGTCCCCCCTCCAGACGAGGACGTCCCCAGGCCCCCCGGGCGATCCACGTCCGACGGGCACATCCTGTCGGGACCCGAATATGCAAATCCGGACCCTCTGTGTATACTGCACTAGTCCAGGATCACGCTAGTGCACACAGGCTCAACATCAGTGAATATCACAATCATACACAGTGGAAATAAGATAACAGATATTATACATTAAATATTGCTAGTTGAATGACCTTATAGTCAACTTACTTAACAATGCCTTACAAGGCTGAACAACCAAATTGAACTGCAGCGGAATGAAGACGTAGATAAACCCCTCAGTATACCACAGGCAACTGACAAGGCTCGCACCCTAAACATTCGTCCCTTCACGGTACTCCTTCTTCAGCTCTGATGATGTTGTAGGCAAGGGTGAGTACACCAACACGTACTCAACAAGTTGTGCATGTAATGCAAGTCTAACATAACTATATGCAAGGCTTATTCCAAAGGAAGGCTAAGAGGTTCATTTGCGAAAGCAAAGATTTATGAACAAGTACAATATATAGATTGAAATGATAGTAAAACAAATAACGATAATAGATAGATTCAGCATTTCTCAAGTAAACCAAGTTTTCTCATCCTAAATCAAGATTCAACCTTTCATGGCAACTGACATCCATCCCAAGTTTTCATTTTCAAAAGTCTAAACCCTTGATCAGAATCCCGAGCATTGCTCAATACCGTGAGCACGGCTATCCGAATAGTTTGTACACTCTGCAGAGGTTATGCACTTTACCCACACGACATGATAATCTCTTTTGTGCCTGGCCATTAGCACACTTCCTTTGGTGTGCCGGCAGAGAATCATGACAAAGCCTTTACAATGCATCATCTTAACCCAAGATTACCATTTGAGGTTTCAACTTTGGAGGGACTGGTTACCACACCTGTGGCCCCCTCTTGCGCCATGTGAGCCTCCCCAAGCATGGACTGGTTACCACCACTCGGTCTCACGCCACCACGATAGTACTAAAGTCAAGACTTTGCAAATTAGTCAGCTAGGTTGCCCCATAACAACATGTGGTTGCATGATTGACTCAGGTCAAAGGCTCGCAAGGTGTCCTTATGGTTTGATCAAAGCAAGGCATACACATACCCTTTGCCCATCGGGCCCACCCAGGCATCCTGCCCTTGCCACTTGCTCCAACCCAAAATCATAACCACCCCAGTTGATTACCAAGCACCACGTGCCATCAACAATTCAATATCGTTGCGTGACATCCATTGTCAACACAACTCAATCTCATCGTGTGACCACACATGACACACAAATTCAGAACATTGTTCCATATTCCATTAATCAAGATTATTTATCAAAGATTCAAGTACATGTGATGACGTGGCATGGCTAAGCATTCTAATCCGATCTAACCATCCATGTTGATTTCATTATTAACCAACTATAGTGAACCAACCTAGGGTGACAAGTGGATCATGGCATACAACTAGCAAGGTAGGGTGTAATTCAAAGGGTACGATAGCTAATCCCAAACTTATGTTGAAATCATTTATACACATAAAATAACAAGTGATAAGGTAAATCAAAATAGCATGCAATCTAGTTTATGGGTGCAACATGATCAAAGCACAACTTGCCTTCGTTAAGCTCCTGGTCACGGTCGGAAATAACTCTTGAGCTGCGAAATCCTTAGAAGCTTCACACAATTCAACGTCTCGCTGAATCGAGAAAGAAAAGCAAATAAAAACCAAAACCAAAGAGCAAACAAATTCAAAAATTCAAATAAAATTACCATTAGATAGATCTAAATTTTACAAATTTTTGGAAATTTGAATCACTCAAATCGGAGTTCAGTATGCAAAAGTTATAGCATCTAGAAGTTTGAAAATAAACTAAAATTTTGAAATTAGAATTTCTAAGTTTTTCGAATTATTTTTCAAAAGAAAATTCGTTTAAATGCATTTTCGATCGCCATCTTGACGTCGACTTCTCGGCTCACTGAGCAGTGGGTCCAAGGCGACTCATGATCGACGTGGACGCCATGTCAGGTGCCATAGCGCCATCTCGGCCAGAAGTCGACGAGGCGACACATGTCACCGAAGCCTCGACCACATCGACCGACGGCCATACGCCCTATGGTCACCGGCGATGAGTGGCCGGCTCCCCTCTAGACTCACCTTGACGTCGCCGATCTGTTGACGCGCTTGGATTCGTGATTCGGGCTATGGTTCAACGGCGGCGCGATCCTTTTCTTCCGGCGACGACGGCTCTCCCGGTGAACTCCTTTACGGCGGTGTTCGGTGAGGAGGCGGCGCTGTGAACGCGTCTTGACAAGGTGAAACAAACGACACCGATTCCAAGGCTTCTCTCCCACAAACGGCGACAAATCGGCGGCGTAAAGCTTCTGGTGGCGCCCGGCTTTTCTTCACGCAATCCCACGAACGACACGGCAAACCGCTCGAAACTCCTAGGGCTTTGGTTGTTCGCTTTTTGGCGATGCCGATGCACGGCTTAAATAGGCTAAGCGTCCTCACCTCGTGACCGAAGGATTCCGGTCCGTGACGAGTGCGGCGGCGGCGCCAGAGTCCCGCTCGGCTACGCTTTGGAGAAGATGCCGCAGGACCATCCGATCGTCTTGATCGACGGCTGAGAGACACCGACACCAACGATTGTCTGCTCCTTGTAATCCAATCGAAAACCATCTGATCCTTGCCCGACTTGATCTCCACCGCACAACGATGATCCAAGGGTCCCAACGCGAGCTTCTGTAAACCGGGCCGGCTGGGCCGCACAGTTCTCGGACCGATCGCGCATAGTGTTGGGCTAGGCCCAACACTATTCACAACGGATTACCCAGCTTTCTTTTAAAATAAATTCCGAAAATAGTTTTAATTTATTTGAAGCAACTAAATATTAGGAAAATTCCAAGAAAATTTTCAAAAATACTTTGAGACATCCTAGACCCAAATAAAATATTTTTAGCAAAACTTTGTTTTAAACTTATATATGTATAATTAATCTTTAATGAAGGTAATTTTATTTAATTCCAAATAATTCAATTAAATCCGAGAAAATCCAAATAAATCCGTAAAATTCATAAAATTCATAATTAGTAATAAAATAGTATTTAATAATTGAAAAGCCAAAAATTGGGATGTTACACATCCCCAGGCTTGTATGATCTTACGTTCTTGCATGATCTTACGTTCTTGCATTTTAGTTTATTAAGTATTTGCATTTTAATAGTTATAATATCGAATTCAAGATGCAAAAACTATTTAGATTAATTCTATTAATCTAAACATCAATTTGTTGTTTGATGCATATGTGAATAGTATTCATTTGTTAATTAACATTGCATAAGATTTTGTTTGATGTATATGTGAATAGATTTGTGATGCGAGAAAGGCGATAGCAACAGGTCTTGTGGCCTCGCTTCGAGAAAGTTTGTGTGTGCGGCGTGTTGTCGAATCGATCGAAAAAGTGGGCTGCAGCGTGTTGTCGAATCGATCGAGAAAAAGTGGAATTGCGGCGTGTTGTCGAATCGGTCCGAGAAAGCCGCAACGCGTTCAGCGTTGTCATGTCGCATTGATATCGGAAGGTAAAAAGGCGTGAAACGGCACTATTAACATTGTAAAACAAGACGAACAAAGTAACAAAGCGAGAACAACACTCTAAACAATGTAGAATAGTACAAAGTACGAACAAAAATAGGACAACAGCCTATCAGCGAGCCCCTAGTCGGCCGCACCCCCCTACGACGACTCCTCTTGGCCTACGTGCTGAGGTGGTGCATCGTCAAGAGGGCGAGGGTGAAGCTCCTGCGATGGCCTCGCCTACTCCTGCGATGGCCCCACCTGGCCGTAGTCCGGCGCTATGTACTGCCGGTCGACGGTCTCGTGGAGGCAACGATGTACCGTAGAGTACGAAGTCCGCCGTCAAGCGTGTTGGTCGCAGGGGTAAGGTAACTTGTCGGTCAGAGGCGTCTTTAATGCACCGAAGAAGAACGGTCCGTGAAGAAGTCTCGCTCGGCGTGGCGAGGAGTGCGTTGGTCGAAATCTTGTCCTCCACCCTCAACGTAGCTTGCGTTCGGATAATAGCTTTTAATTGTAGTTACGTGATACTAATCTGAAGCGTAAGTAGCTCGACTTACCTGGCGTGGGCATCATGGTGGACCCGCGTGGTGCCTGCCAGCCGGACCCTCCAGCCACGCCGGGCACGGAGGCAAAGGAGTGTGGAAGGCGACTCGCCTCCGTTAGTAACGAGGAGGCGGGTCGTGTGGGGTGTGTAGGCACGCGGCCTCGAAGAGGTGGCACGGTCGGTAGCGTCGACGTGCCGACAAGAACCCAGCTCCACGATCCTGGCCAGGCCGGTCACCATGCGTCTCCAGGCCTCTGCCATCTCCTCCAGCGTGAGGGTGGTCCACCTGGACAAGACGCTGCTGCCGTGCGTATGGAGCTCCCTAGCGTGGTCCACCTGCCACATACGACAAAGTGATATGCATATGGACATAGCGTCAGGAATACACAATGTAATTTACAAAATTAATACTTACCATGGCGTGCATGGCCGCTCCTGCCTGGCCTGGGTACAAGTCAGCCACGCTAGGAGCGTACGAGCGGGCCGGAGCCTCCTCCACGATGAGAGGCAGACGGCACGCGTCCGGCACGCGTGCCGGTATCTTGCTAGTGGGACAGTCGTCGTAAGGTGAGGCCTCATCGACGACATCTTCGCGTGCCCTGCCCATCAAGGCCGACCACGGCTCCATCCTCTGTAGCAAGGTGACCAGGCTCTTCGGAGGGCCATGGGTGTGGACCCTGAAAAGAAATCCAAATTATTACACTGACGACATAACTATTTCACATATTTTAGGTCGGATAACTCACGTGTACCGCCACGGTACATGATCCCCAAGGAACGAGGGGCCGGTAGAGGTAAACTGTGTCGAGGACTCGGTGGTAGCGTAGTCCTCCACGTGAGCGTCGAGGGCGATCTTCCTCGTCGTCGACCAATAACCATGGTCCCTATAGCAAAGCGCCGAGAACCCGGTAGGCGGCTCATCTCGACGGCGCTTCGCTATAAGGTCCCAGACCACCTAGGCAGCGCTGCGGTGGTCGAACGCCTCCGTGAAGGAGTGGTGCGCCGACGCATACGCACTCCGCCCACCGTGGGCGCAAAAGGAAAAAATATGTATAATACGCGCATCGCAAATAAAATTTGATAAATGCAGTTCAAGAAAATAATTATCCGTCGCCGAGTCCAAAGCGAGCCCACGGTCGGCCGGTCGATGTCGCCGCCCGTACATCTCGGCGGTGTATCGTCACGGGAAGACTAAGGGTCGACCCATCGGGAAGCGCTTCGAGCGACCAAAGCCGAGAAGTAGGGGCATCGGTCGGGTTGGCGGTCTTGATCGACTTCACGCACGCGTCGCAAAGGGCGCGGACGCGCGCGAAGAACCGCCGAACCCAGGACACCGGCGGGACTGAGTGCAGGTCGGCGTCGCGATAGCTCGCGGCGTAGGCTATCCACCGTCGTCCATTGTCTCCGTGTGTGATCGTGAACATGACCATCCCAAACAACCAGCGGTAGGCCTCGAAGTGTCGGGCCACCAGTGCGGCGTGGGGTCGCCGCCATGTCTCTGCACTTATGACAATTAACATATAGTAATATGTTAATAATGTTACAAAAATTAGAATAACATATACACGTGGAAGCACTCACCTCGAATCGGGCCAACCACCTCCTCAGCGCCCGTGCTTCTTCCTAGCGGCGGTATCGTCGGGTCGATGTGAGCCACTCCTGCGAACCTCTCCTGCAGTCGACTGCCACTCGCAGAGAATAACGAGGGTCCGATCGGTGCCCGGCGATCGGCAACCTGTAAGCATCGCGACGCCCTAGAGGGTGACCGTCACCTCCCCGACAGCGGTGGAAAGTGTGCGTCTCCGGCGCCAGCGGTCCACCAGACTAGACAAGAGGCTCGGTCGAACCGAAACGCCGTGACCGCTCGGACCGTCGTGCCGCCTCGCGAGATCTCGGCCTCGGCCCGTCCTCGGTGAGGCCTCGATCATGCGGCGAGGGAAGCAACCCAAAGACGTGCCAACCTATCGACATGTAAATTCAATTGTTAGACGAAATGCAATTGTGCGAGCAAAGAAACATGTAAATGTAGTGCAACTCACCGGACGTAGAAGGTGGGTGGAGCCGCCATGCCTGCCGGGCACACGGACCAGCAGCAGAGGCACCTCTCAGCATACTGTGTGTGGTGTGGACGAACGCACGCAGTGCCGTCGGTCCAACGAAGAGTCAAGGAGTGACTCGGGGTGCTCCATCCTGCAAGCAAACAGAAAGCAAAGACGATTAGTAATGTAAATCAAAAGATCAAGAGTTCGACATAAATGAACAAACGACAAACATATTACGCAATTCAATACAAAAAGACGACAAAAGGTACAATCATAGCTAAGCATTGTTAAGAATTCAATACAATCCGACATTGATAAAATAGTCCAATGTAACCGCAAATACCTAGCATAGGATAAAATGATACATATTACACAATTCAATACAAATTACATAATTCACTACATAACACTACGGGCATTGCGTTGCCTTGTGCCCGTACTCACCGCACTGAGAACACCTCCTAACAGGCCACCCACTTCAGATTCATCCATGTCATTGCGAATCGCCTAGGCTGTGGACGGCCACCGCTACTGGTGCACACCTCCGCAAATTTGCATCCGTGAGCATATCGCACATCTCTGTTAATGGCGGTGAAATCACCATGTGCTCGAAAACCACGGAACTCACCGGACCATGTATTGTGACAAAGATGACCCTTGGTAGAAAGGGACACGTATTGCGACGTGTTCATCCCAATTTGCCCACAAGCTGCGATCACATGCGAGCAGGGAATATGAAGAAGTCTTGGCTTGTTGCAGGTGCATTCACACCATCCAGTGGCCCCTTGGCCTAGGTTAACCTCGTGTGTAATAACCGCTGTGTCGGTTCCCAATCCCCCTTTACACCGGAGAGTCACTTCAAAGCGGTACTTAGTCACTCCGAAGCTACGCACCATATGCAGCTGAGCTTTACTGGTGCGTTCCTCCATGTAGGCCATCATCCGCGCACAGTACGGTGTTTGCAATGTCGTGGCGTGAAGTCTGACCTCGCATGCCTTTTACGAAGTAGCCAGCGATGCCGCAAAGCATGCCTTCGGGATAGCCACAAGTGGTAGCGGACGCGAGCCTCGATGACCCAATTGTAAACCTCGGCTATGTTCGTTGTCATGACACCGAACACGCTCGAACATATCGATTAGCACAATAACTCTAACTTGACGATCGTCACGGCTATGTTAATTTAGTATACTAACTGGCGCCTCGGTGTCATGGAGCAATGCCCACTTCTCCAGCAGCTCTGCCTCTATCCAAAGGCGAAAACACTTAATGTTTCTTGACGATCGTCTCCTCGATTTGGAGGATCGGCGCTCAAGGGGTGATAGCCTTTTGGGTGGGCAATTGTTGGCGTTCTTTGGTTGCTTCTTGACTCTTCAATGCAATGCGGTAGTGTGCTTATCCAACTTCGCCAATATCGCGTTGAACTTACGTGCTGGTTACGCTTGCATAACCTCTTAAATAGGTTCATCGACTTCTTACTCTTGAAGCGCTGAAAAAATTTGCTCCCAAATGTCTCATGCACCACATTCGCATGTCCCGCCATGGAAAAAGGCTCATCAAGGTCCTCTGTAGAGTCTTAATTGCGAAATGATACCTTTATGGCGGTCATGGATGATGCACACGTTGGGCGATCACGAACTACCCGAACTTCAAATGTCGAAAAACCACGACCAAACTATCCGGTTCTCACCCTCAACAAATGCAAAGGCCAATGGAAGTATGTGGTTGTTCCCATCAATTGCAATGGCCGTTAGAATCGCCTTGTATTTCCCGATCAAGAATGTACCATCGGCCGACAAGAATGGACAAGAAGACTAATGACGCAATGCAAGGACCAGTGAAAAGAAAGCACGACGAAATATCGAGACCCCGTTACCATCCGCTTCACTTTCTTCAAAAGCGGTGTACGTGCGAGGGTTGGTTTCCTTCAAGACATCAAGCACACGAGGTAGGTTACAATTGAAGCCTCATATGTGCCAAACCTCTTCTCTAATGCCTTTTGCTTCGCGACGCCAGCCATCGAGTAACCGATCCGTACTTAAATGTTCTCAACATTGCTTTCTCAATATAAGAACACTCAATGTCCCGCTTCTCGATGATCTCATTGAACATCACGCTAGCGATTACCAAGCATTCAAGTTGCGGTGTTTCACCGTAACATTTTCTAGTCTCGCATGTGTGCCTATCTACTCGTGATGCAATCCAAAATGTCTCGCGACTTCGCTTGTATGCATGTACTGAATTCACATCCTTGGTTCTCAGACTTCACTGTGTATCTATCTCGGTGGACAAAACAACTCGGAACTCTCTCTGCTGCGATAATGCCCACTGACCTCACCGCCAACTTCAACTCGTAATTATTTGTGAAAACTTGATTGATCGAGCGGCATTGCTAGCATACTCCCAACGCGAGTCATGCCCCCACGAAACTTCCATATCAGCTTTGTTTTTCCTGTTCCACTCGTCAGGGATGGGTACATCCGTTGCCCCAGTACTACCATGCATTTCATCATCATCTTCTCTCCCTTCCTCATCTTCGTCGATGTCATCATCACACTCCAACATTTCAGCTTCATCTTGCATCGCCATATGGTCCACCAACTCCAATTGATCAACAAGTTGCTCGATTTCTTCCCTTCATCTGCCCGACCTTCGCGTTTCGTTGCCATATCATCCTCCGCCGCTACCTCAACTGGCACCACTACCGAACTTGTTCAACAGAGTCGACGTCTTGCTTTTCGCACGTCGCTAATATTCACCTCTTCTCTAGGGCACGCCGCGCCAAAGATTACACATTCAAGGCTAGATCCCTTGCACCACCTTAACCATTTATGCCACAAATACGTCCGATCTATTTTCTTCAACTCCCACAGAGCCGGGTCACCCTTACTACGGCGTGAATCGTCTTGAATGGTAACAGAGTAAACACTTGGATCCAGGAAAAATATTTGGTCAACCAAAGCTTTATATCATGGATGCTAACTCTATCGGGGCATAAGTGTTCGCCATTGTGATTTAAAACCGCTCAAATCAACACCATTTTGCTCAATTTTTATTTCATCATCGCCATAATATACCCTAAATTTCATTTGCATCCCACATTATCATGCTGACGACATAAACAAAATTGATTTTTATATCACCACTAACGTTTAATATCACTAACTAAATAAAATTATTTTTTATATTGCATCAATATCTAAATTAACGATTCCTCCTAAAATGAGAAAATTATCATGCCTTAGGTATTTTCAACTAACAATCTAAAATGGCTATATTGCATCAAAATTTAAAATCTCAAATATTGCATCTAAAATTTCTAATATCGATATTGCATCAATATCTATCTAATATTGCATCAATATCTAAAATCTCGAATATCGACATTGCATTAATATCTAAAATTTCTAATATTGCATAAACATCGATATTGTATCAATATCTAATATTTCTAATATCTAAAATTTCTAATATCTAAAATTTCTATCTAAAATTCCTAAATTTTCTAATATGACAAAATCTCTAAATTATTTTACACTATACAAATTTAATAACAAAATTACAAAAAATTACCTTTTTTTTTCTTTTTTTCTTCCTTCTTCCTCCTTCCTCCTTCCTCTCTCTCTCTCCTCCTCTCCCAGCGCCTCTCCTCTCTCTCCGCAAGACGGCCTCTCTCTCCCTCTCCTGCCGCCCTCTCTCCTCCCTTCCTCTCCTCTCTTCTCTCCTTACTGCCGATCGCCGCCGCTTCCTTTTCTTTCTTCTTTCGTCCTTCGCCGAAATAACGAGCGAAGCGGACGGCCGTGGCCGTTCGGCCGAACAGGTATTTGGTTATGGTCGCCACACCGCTCGGCGACTACTTAGTAGACGCCACACCGCTCGGCGACTACTTAGTAGTTGTTAAACCGCTTGGCGACTACTCCTTGGCCTGGTGACAACTGGTTGTCACCGCTTCAAAATGCGGGATTAGGATATTGTCGCCAAACCGCTTGGCGACTACCCTATTATCGCCAAACGGTTTGGCGACTACCGTATTATCGTCAAACGGTTTGGCGACCGGATATTATTTCTGCAATTTTTTAAATACGTGTATTAATGTCGCAATTTCTAAATAAAATAATATTATTTAAAAAAAATTCTGTTACCATGTACGTTTTTCCTTCAGTCACATGAGACGTGGTAAAGGAGATAAGACGTGGACCAACATTTTTTGTACTTGGTTGTCATATTAACTTTAAATTATTGTTCTTTGTTTTCTAAGTGTCCATTTCATGTTCTATTTTATGTTTCATGAAACGAGCTCAATAAAATAAGATCCATATTGAGTATATTGTCGAGACACTCAAATAAAATTATTTCACCTAGCAACTCTAGATGTTTGCTGCTAGCAATTTTATATGTTAGTGATTCCCTCCTGCTAGTAATTATAGGTTTTTCTACCTATATGCTCACAACTAACTAGTTGCTAGCAGCTTCACATATTACTTTCTAACAGCCTCACATATTAGTTGGTAGCATTCTTGGCGATTAAATGGGCTTAGGTAGGTCTCACAGAAACCTAGCCACTAGGAGCTTCGACACGGCCGCAACTCCACTGCGCCATCACTGACCCCTCTCCTCTCTTCCCCAGCATTCTTGGTAGTGTTGAGTGGGTGGGGAACAAGTTGATTTCCAGAAGTAAATTTAGGTTTCATGAATTTCTTCTATGTTTTTTTTCCATGGTCAAGTTGTTCTAGTTTTTTCTCCATCGTGCTATTCATCGAATTTTCTCTACTTGCAATGGGTTTTATCAATCTGATTTATTCGGACAATGACAACAATGCCTACAATGAAGATCAATACCAAACCAAGTTGGTCATAAATAAATTTCCTTTGGTTTTGTTTCGACGAACACCTCTACCAAGGCGCAAGTCCTACATATTCATGGAGATCCTTGGCAATCTACTTCCTGTTTTTGTGATCGTTGGCAATCATGTTATTGTTGTAAGATCCAGAGTCCACAACATAGAAGATAAAGAAGTACATCACGTTCATCTTGTGTAATTATTAATGCAAGCCAGAAGACTTTTCTCAAAAATAAATTGTTCCTTAACTTGCTTGACTAACACTTCTTTTTCTCATTCATATGACTAAGGTTTCCCCCTTTTTCTCATATGAATGATTATGTTGTTTGATAGGATTTTAATTCTTGAGGCCTTGGTGTTTATGGCCTCCGACACTTTTTTTTATCATGGAATTGGCCCCCTCATGCACTCATTTGCACTTTTGGCACCCTTCTCGACCGAGGGAGGATAGCTATGAGCCAAGTGTCTCCTGTTGTGGAACCATACCGTAGTAGGTTTGTGTCACCATGGTAGTAAGCATGAGTGCGAGAGGGTGGCCTATTTTAGTCTAGTAAAGCGACAGAACGACTTGCTATGGTCATAAAGCACAATAGATGACCTGCCACAATCCGGTAGTATAGCAGGAGGTCTTGTTGCGGTCTGGTAGCATAGTAGGTCACCTACTATGGTAGCCCCACCTATGTTGTTGTGTTGCCATGAACCTTCCACGATACCAAACCATGACAACCACTACAACTGCAGTCAGGAGGGGGCAAAAACTGCAAAAATGAATGAAAGTGTCAAATCTAGAAAAAAACAATAGTGACAGGGCCAAATTGGCTGAGGACTCTCGATTATTGGGTTCGCATGGACGAATAGTGTCTTTGCTAGAGTTGAATTTCAAGCTATCCTCCCCTTCCCGCTAATAAGCCTTGCACAAGTCTGGATACCCTTCCAATTCACCATATCTAGTACCAAGCTATTGAAGAGAGGCAAATGTGCCCCTATTTCAAGCACATTGGTGTTGACAAGACAACCTTGTCCATCTTGCCTGGGTATAGCCTACTTCAAATTATAATTTGTTCATCACTTGAGCAAAAAAGGCCAAATATGTTGGACATTCAAACAGTGCAGACTGGGCGGATTGTCTATCGAGCGGCGTATGCTACTCGCTATGTAAACCTGAAAGAAGAAGAGCGCATTGATGTCAACTCTCGTTGATGGCTATTCGACGGGTCATGAAGATCAACATCCCCATTGGTAATCCTTCAATTACCAAACAAGCACATCTTTATCAAAATCCCAGCTAGTGTGCCATTAAAGAAGACCTAAGGGCATGTACAATGTCTTAAAAAGCCAGAGCTAAGCATTGTTGGGCCTCCCTAGACTCAGCTTCAACCACTGCAACAAGGGGAGCTACGGGTGGGCAACCGAACACACACTAAGGAAAATTCTTTTGGGCTTGAACCATGTTCAAGAATCTACTCTAGCAAATAAAAAAAGGTGAATAGATAAAAGAGCGTATGAAAGCAAGGAGAGATATCTTGTGCTAGATGGATTGATAGATTTAATATTATTATTTTGATATGTGGATGGTCCCATTTCTACGTAGAATATTGGAAACTTAGTCTCTGCTTATGATGTAGTGCCTACTATGTTGTGGTGATGTGTTATCCCTAGTTTCTCCTCGCATCTTTCATACCCTAAGGATACGATTGTAATTTCCTTGCTTTTTGGAGTCATTTTTTGTGTTGTTTTGATCAATCATGTATGTTGGCAAATGGTACGCGATGGACCCTCCACATTGTCATTCATGGATACTAGAGTACTAGTCACTGGACACTCCCAAATCCATCAAACAGGACAAAAGTTGATTATAAGTCAAGCCGGTTTCCAAATGGAGAGAAAACAAGGAACTAGCTCCAATGGAACTCGGGAGAAAGCATCAAAATCAAAATTCTACCATGCATGTTCTTCCTCTCGACGAATGTTTCCTCTCTAGCGACCGGTGGTGAGGAACTCTAGACCATGCGAACTCGAATCCCAAAGCACGACCACAAGGGTTTGCAAGGTGGATTTGGCCACAGAAGCCATACCGTGGGTGAATAATTTTTTAAAATAATATCTTTTTATTAATTTTGCATAATTAATACATCAAAAAATTATAAAATAGGCATATGTAGCCATTTAAAATGGCAACATAGCCTTTATCACCATTTCAAATGGCGAAATGCCTATGTGGCATCTATGACTTATGTTGCCAATTCAACTAGTGATAGAGGACCTGTCACTAATTCAAATGGTCAAATGGTGACAGAGACTATAATTTTTTCAAAATGTAAATTAATCGACGTGGTTATAGGAAGAAATACATACACCGAAATTAACTAAGTAGTGTAGTAAGTATTCACCTAGAGTAATATATTTTTTTTTACAGAAGTATACGATTATCATCCATTCAAGAATTTCTCGCATAACAAACTGCAACATGGCATTTTCATGAGTTAGTAGTTGTAGATTTCAACGAGTTTCTTGTATACATGTAGGGTGGTTGAGTGATATTTTTAGTTTGAACAAACAATTTGAAGCCTAACATGACAATTCATAATGAAAGTGCAAACTACAAGGTGCATAGGGTTTGGTGAGGTTCATATGTTCGCCTTGCAATTCCTATGGTATAAATGGCAACATTTACGAATCATTAGCCCAAACTACATCTAAGATACATTTGTGACTTTTGAAATGGAAAACGCTGGAGGGATGAATAAGAAGTTAGGCTTATGGTTATACATCCTATGTGTTAGGGTACATCGGTGCCTTTCTCTTAGAGAACCTAATGTGCTGGGCTTTTGTCGTCATCCAATTACTCTCATACCAATATACCCAACACTAGTCTTCTGAGTCCATCTTAGGTTTTTCCAGACATAACCTCACATTGAGCAGTGGTATCTAGGACCATCAATGCCTTTCCCTTGGCTTCCGCCCTCTCTACCTTTGCTTTGTCCTCTAGGGTGTAAGGTTTTCAACGAGCAGATGTCTTATGTGTTTAGCATAGTTGAGCATGCACTTTTGCTCCATGATTGCCCTAGAGTACTTCTTGGGCCTATCAATCCACTGGAATAAGTAGTATTTCTCCATATATTGGGAATATGATCAGATGATGTTAGTGATTTGAAAAAAAAGCAACATGCAATGTGAAACATCAATACTTACTTAAAACTTGATGAGCCACTTCTACGAGGGACCATGGGTGCTAGTGAACTCCCTATAACTGGTGTTAGCCAGTACCATGCCCTGAATCCTCACCAGCAGCTAAGGGCACTAGTCAAAATCTGCATCCTCTGATACCACCATGTCCCTAGTACACGGGAAGTCTGTGATGAAACTAATGTCCTCAAGCGTTAGAGCCATCTCTCTGTACGGTAGGTGGAACATGTGTACCTCGGGTAGCCAATGGTCAACAAGCACCGTGCGTAGGCACTTGTCATATGAGAACCTCTTGGATGCACTACCTTATCCTGGTTGTCCGTAGTTGTGGCCTCCACCATCCTAGCGAGGGATAGTAGTCCAGAGGCCCTCAACCTGTGCGCAAAAAATTATGAAATATTAGTGCAAATGAAGCAAATGCAGGAATGGCATGACTGAACCTAGAGATTCACATACCTGCGAATCCAATGAGGGTCGATCCTCCATACTCACATGTGATGAGTAACTACAGGGAACAAGCTTGATGGGCACCTCGTCGTGCTGAGGCAACATACTCACCAAGTGGCCACGGTGCCTCATGTTGATGGCCGGATTGAATAGCTCATACTACCACTTCACTACTCCTGCATCATCCTCCATACCTGTTAAGAACGTTCTGATGTTAGTATGATAGAAAGTAAGTAATAAGAAAAACATGTAAGAGAAGTAAAACAACCAAACAAAAACAACTCAAAGTCGGCGCAGAAGTATACAAACGTACTACATAACTCCAAACATAATGACAATCATACTACTACAATATAGTTCATGCATAACATATACCACATAGTTTTTTATGAAACAATTACATGCGACAACTATCCCACATAGTTCTTACAACACAACATTTCATACACGACAAAGGTCAAATGGCGCCAGCACTCTCACGCCTACCACCGGTGATGGAGCTCCTAGCCACCCCATCCCCATGGTCTACATGTCATTCTTCTTGCTGACCTATCTGTTGAGGGCAATTTTTTATGGTATGCCTGATATCCTTGCAAATAGATGATTTCCTTAAATGATGCCCAACTTCTGATTGGTCCATGTCATTCTTGATGCATCATATTTGTCAACAACCAACTCCCTTCAGCTTGTCAAGGTCCATGTCATCGGATGTCGTACAACAATGATAACTTCTCTCTAGGTTCATGCTCAATCCGCTGTGAGAAATATTTCATTTCCCTTCCATTCCTCCTCTCTAATTCTAGAAGATATGTGGGTACCTTGTCGAGTGCAACTAGAAATTATTCTGCTGCTATCGTGGGCTTCTTTGCTACCTCTCGTGAGCCTTATTGTGAGTTCATACAACTTCTTCTATGTGCATTAAACTTAGTTTGCTAGTTCTAATCACACAATCTCTTGAAAAGCTTCATCAAGTGTTTGATTCTAAATTGCATGTAGAAATTAGCACCCATGTGCCTCTTGCACCATCTATGCTACAAATCACGCTATGGAAAGGGCTTGTTCTCCCATTATTGTAGCTACTCAATCACCTTCAATAAACTGACATGTCGATCATATATGATGCAAATCCCAAGATGCTTGCCCACCACACCAGCTTTAACGTTCCTCAGAAACAACAACCAACTGTCATTGTTCTCACTCTTCACAAATGCAAGCATCCGGGGAGGAGCCAGGCCTGGGGCCACCCGGGCCTGGGCCCTAGGCCTAGCCCAAAAATCCTATGTGAATTGCTTAAAAATCTATAAAATTTAAAATCTAGCCCAATAAACTAAGGGCCGGCCCGAGGCCTGGCCCAAAGCTAGCTCCGCCCCTGGCAAGCATCATGGGAAGAACTTTGTTGTTGCCATCGACTCCGATTGCAGTCAATGTATGTCCCTTGTATTTGTAGTTAGGAAGGTGCCATCCATGCAAAGCAATGAACAACAATTTTTGAATGCACTAATGCACACACCCAAAAGTGAAAAATGCTCGATTAAGTCCCATCTTCCTAGGGAACTGCCCGGAGGACTTCTCTAAAATATCAACATAAGTCGTAGGATTATTTGTTGTATGACTCCGAGCATACCTAGCAAGTTATGGTAAGAGTCCTCAAACGCACTGAACCTTTGCTTTCATTGCCTTTTGCTTTGCCCTCAAGCCTTAGCATATGTTATTGTGTACTGGAATCTCTACTCTATTGCAAGTATGATGAAACACGGTTTTAAATCTAGGTTGCACATAATTTGTCCTTACATGTCATTTGCAATAAATCCTGAAGTCAAGTTTCTATGGTGTTGCATGGACTCTATCGCCACACATTTGTACGGAACAATCATGGAGCATTTCTAAAGTATGTCCCACTTAGATTGGTATGCATGAGCTAGCCATAGGCATCCCTCTATCTCATACTTCACATCATATGTATGAGGGTTGGGCTTTACAACCTTAAATACCCTTCGATAATAGTGCCTAAAACTTGATTGCTTCCTACACCTCCTCATAAATTTTGTACAACACTCCTTATCTAACCTTATTCTACTCGTATTCCCATGCACCCACTCACCTTCACTTATTACCAGCTTGTCAAAATTATATGCATTCCACTCTGACAAAATGCCCTCATCAAATTCACCATCATCATATTTAGAAAATTCATCATCTCACAAATGTCTCGTAGTCACGGTCTTCGGTCTCGATTCATTCCACCAAGGCTTCGATCTGTTCACCTTTGTTTGCAATGCTCATAGGCTTCTGCACCTCCGACAAGGGAAGATCTATAGTCTCAGCTTTAGCCGACTCATTAGCGACTGCCCCTTCTTGGCTAATGAAGTATGGCTTACTGTGGCTACTGTGGCTCAACTATCCAAATTCATTGAAATCATCATCGATGGCTTCTTCGTGCATAACATCTACTGAACAGATTATCATGAATGCTTGGGCCAGTTAGACTAGCGGCCATCTGCGCTCCTTCGCCAGCCTCCCATATAAGCTCTATGACTTTGACCCCTTCAATTCCACTAACTCTCAGTATGTACGTTGTCGTGCATAAGTAGTAATACCATGCAACTTCATATCGTGCAGTATATGGTCCAACGAGAATAAAATGGTACAACCATTTCATGATGGTGCCCTATGGATGCTCCTCTGCATCAGATAGACTGGCTGTCACATGTGAAAAATGACCTAATTCAACCCCTTCTGTACCCATATGTAGAATTCCTTCCCCATAGTGTATTGTAAATTCCACTCGCTCATCCATACCTACTGAAAATTTTGTCAAACAATTTGATGTTAAGGGAATTGCTCATTCGATTACATAAATACACCATATGATGCTTTGCACAATACACGACTAAAAAGAGCTACTAATACATGTAACTACCGTATCTATTTTTCTAAAATTAATACATGCACTTCAACTAACTACTAATAAAAAAATGTGCTACTATTTTTTTTATGTAATACAAATTAAAGTTAGTTTTACCGAACTGCATAATTGATAAATATATTACCTTAAATACATCATATTCTCCTACCACGTAAATAACGATAAATCCTCTAAAATCAGTCAGTGCACTACAACTAACTACTATGATGAACAACTCAAATTAAATATATATCTAATATAAATTTTAACTACATTTCTATTTTTTTGTTTACTAAGCAACTTATCTCTAAAATAGAGCTCTATTCTTTTCTCCTCCTCATCCTCCTCTTCCAATTCCATTTCCTCTTCTTCTTTTCTTCTTTCTCTTCTCTTCTCTCTCTCTTTTTTTCTCCTTCCATTGCTTTGGCTTGAACGGTGAAAGAGGCTGGTTGGCGCAGCTGATAAGGTTGGGTTGGTCTGGTTGGCCTTTATCACCATTTGAAACAATAGCGACAAAGTGATGCGAATACACATGCGCTTAGCATTTTCCAGTCAAATTCATTATTTGACTAGAAAGAATTATTAATCCGTATTAAATATAATTTTATCGGATATTTTATTATCATACATGGAGATATAGAGTTACTATTATTTTATTTAATTAAATATATGGCCATATTTGATTTGTTCAAACCTAAAGTAAAGATGCGCACGAAACACTTTGAAGAAAGAAACGTTGCATGTTACATCAAATAAAACCATGGCGAAGATCTCCTCGAGCCGGTTGATACGGATATATTATTTACTATATTTCGAGTTTGGCTACAGAAGATATGTGACCTGGGATAGCACATGTAGTGTTATAGGACTCTGCTGCTACAGTACACACCACGTATCTACAATAACCAACTTCAGTCGCTGTAAGTAACCGAACCGGTTATCTCAAATCGAGTCATGTTTGTTTCAGCTTCCTTCGCAGAACCCTCGTTCCCCTTTATATTCGTATATATTGTATTGTAAAATTGAAGCACCAGATCAATAAGATAGCTATTTTGCATTTATTATTATTTTTGTTTATTCTTTCTCATTACATGCCATAGAGAGGGGGAATTTGACAACTTCTTTTAAAGATCATTCACCTTTCCACCGAGAGTTGGGAGATCGATATACTTCACTCGGTGTCCATGAAGTTCAACACACGTGTGATTTTGATAAATCAAAGAGTTGCAAGCCATTGCATCTAGTACCGACGGATCAACTAATGTTTATCAAGAAAGCATGTGAGTATCTTAATCCTACACTGTGAAGATTAGGCAAACCCCGTATCACAAAAGGTGTGGATTCCTCTATCGCTATTTTAAATGATTGGTTCACTTTGTCGCTATTCGCCAAATCAAACAGTGACAGATGTTTACATGGCACACTGTCGTTCGTTCATTTGGTGACATAGCCCATGTTGCCATTTTAAATGCTGATGGATGCCTTTTTTATATAAAAAAACTCAACATATTAATTATGTAAAATTAATAAAAAAAATATTATTTAAAAAAATGGTGGCGAATTATAAAGACCTTTCATCTCCGCTCGCTCCATCTGGGCCGTCCAAGCGCAACAAGAGGATAATCTAATAAAATATTGCCCCTTTATTTTACCCCGTCCCCTCCGGCTCGCCATTTCAAGCTCCATTTCCGCACCGCACTTGTCGCCCCTCGCCGTCTCCCCAGGTACGCGGCTGCAGCCCCCCTCCGTCGCCTCGTAATCTAGGGTTTCCGGTTAATCTTGCCCCAAAATTTCTCTCGCATCTAAACGAATCGAAGTTTAGTTTTGGTTCCAGATTGGTCGTCTAGGCCGAACGATTGATTGATGCACCCGTGCACCCTGTCCTTCGAGATATTTTTGCCTGTTTTGATGGATTCGATTCCCCTGTTTCTGTGGTAACATTTCTTGTTTGTTCCCCAAAGCTGCTCCGAGGAGCAGTCATGGTGAAGAAGCTCAACAGCGCCGCCAAGGCCAAGGCGGCCTCTGCCGGCGCCGGCGGGGCGGCCGGGCCGTCCAAGGCGAACGCTTCCACCCCTGGATCTGTCAAGAAGTCCAATATTAAGAAGCGGAAGGCCAAGGCCGATAGCGGTAAGGCCGCAGCTGCCGCCGTGGCCGCTGAAGCGGCCAGTGGGGCCACCTCCGTGGGCACCGACGGTGGCGATGCGCCTGCCTCGCCGTCCGTGCTGAAGCCGGCCACTGTTGTTGAAGCATCGCCTGTGCCATTGGTGCTGAAGCCAGCCACTGCTGCTGAAGGGTCAGTGGCTGCGCTGGCACTAGCACCAACGCCAACCACTGCTGCTGAAGGGTCAGTGGCTGCGCTGGCACCAGCACCAACGCCAACCACTGCTGAAGCATCGACATCGGCTCCAAAGCCAAAGTCGGCCGATGCTGATGCTGCGGCTGCCACCAACAACGTTGTGGGTGCTGATAACAGCGGTGGTGATGGGAGGAGGAAGAACAAAAGAGAGCGGGCTAGGGAGAGGGCTATGAACGGGAAGGGGAAGGAGAAGGAGAAGGATGAGCAGGACAAGAAAGGGAAGGGGAAGGAGGAGGGAGGCAAGGAGGATGAAAGGGGTGACAGCAAGGGAGGGGGACTTATATTCATGTGCAATTCACAGACTAAACCGGAGTGCTTCCAGAACCGCTTGTTTGGGCTGCCCAGGGGCAAGCTTGAGATGGTGGAGAAGATCCGACCTGGTGCAAAGCTGTTCCTGTATGATTTTGACTTGAGGCTTCTGTACGGAGTGTACAAGGCAACATCAAAGGGTGGGTTGAACCTTGTGCGAGATGCATTCGATGGGAAGTTCCCTGCGCAGGTAATCCCGGTCTTGCATTGTCTAGACCTGTATGTGGTAAATATGGTAGTCGGGTGATCCGTTTCACTGTTTATGGGTGTATGTACTGTTCTGATGGATGTGTGCAACCGAGGTGCACAAATGGTTTTGGTACGCAAAATAATGGTGGGCTTGAGTAGAAATGTGTCTTGCTGGGTCAAACTATTTCTGTGGACAAATAAGCTCTGTTGTAGGTCCAGATGGCCTTATCGTTCTCATTAGATTGATGGGTATGGATTATAGACGTTAGCAACAGTTGTAACTTTAATTTTGCATTTGTATTGGTAAGCTTTTACAAACAGCAGTAATGAGGGGTGTGCGCCCTTGTTTGACAACAAAAAAGAAACAACAGTAGTGTGTCCAAAGGAGGTAATAGACTAGTCAAAGAATATTCACTACCCATGTTTGTTAGAAAACGTTTGTGCTTGTGTCCATATACATCCAGAGGGTTCCTTCAATGCTTGGATTTTATTCAAGATATTATGACAGATGCAGAGGCGAAACTTTCATTCTGGCTAGTCATCAATCAAATGAAAGTTCCATGTTCCAATCATGATTGTGATGCATCTCTATATCTTATAAAAATGGCCACTGATTAATTCAGTGCCCCTATACATTGTTCTATGTTTTCTCATTCTTTCTGAGAACTGAACAAGCCCTTTCATTTTTTTGATATTTTCCATCGGTGAATTTCCTTATCTTTTATGCTTGAGTGTTCTTCTGGCAGGGACTTCATGGTTAATTCAACTCACAGGGAACAATGACATTTAAAGAAATAGCTTCGTAATGAAGTTGCTATAAGCATGATTGGTTCATACGGTATAGCAAGCTTTTGCATTTATGAGTGACATACCAAACATGAGATATGCTTGGAAACCTATGTTTTGGTTGTCTCATAATCTCATGTTAAATGGTTGGTCGACTGGATGAGATTTAGTTGAGATTATTAAGGTTCTGTTTAGGAGCAATTCAGGGCCTGTTTGGGGGAGTTTTTCTGAAAAGCTGTTTTTTGGCTTTCTGGGCTAAAAAGCAGCTATAGTTTTATAAGAGACCATTTGGCAAAGAGCTAATTCTCCTCAGCGATAAGCTGCAAAAGTAGGTCCAGCTCAGCTTTTAGCATTTATTAGTTATATATGGATTTTAGCTTATGCCAAAAGCCACTTAAAAAGCTAAGTTGTTTGGGGGGGTGGGTATTACTGCCTTTTTGGAATCTGAAGTTGGCTTACCCCTAGGGGTGAAAACGGGTCGGATATGGGCCGATATTGCTCTTCCCGTATCCTAACTCGTATTTTTTCCCCCGGATTCAGAACTGGATACGGGCTAACTCGATACGGATATGGATAAGGGTTATTCGGGATATGGATACGGGACGGATATGTGACGGATTCGGGTCAGGAACGGATAAAGATATGCGGATAATACACGCATATATAGAGTAATATATATTGAATTAAAACCATACGAGTACATGACTATAGTAACAAGTTATATATCAATCAAACTCAATGTACGTCATAGAAAGAATATACTACTTGAGGATCAATAGAACCAACTAATTGTTAATATAAATGGGCTACCATGGAAAAATACGATGAAAATGGGTTGGGTCTTACTGATATCCAAATGGGAAAAATCCAAAAATCCGAATATCCAGATCTTGCCCCGTATTTACCAGATATTGGATGCTTCGGATCCAATCCTGAATCCGAACGGATAGTTAAATCCGGTCCTGACCAGATCCGGTTCCGGATTGGCGGGAGATATCTGACCCATTTTTAGGCCTACTTACGCCCCCCCCTTCTCCCACAACAACCACAAAAAACGTGTCTCAGTGTAGCTTAGTGTAATTAGATGTGTAAGCCCTTAAGCACAAGTTCTAGTTGGATGGCCATTTTTGGGTGCTAGCATGCTGACCCTTCACATGAGTTGTTGGATGAGATATGGATGGATTTAGAATTAGAGGTACGCAATCAGTGTTATCACGGCGTTGCCTAGGCGACACCTAGGTGTCCAGGCGGGAGGCGCCATGGCTCAGCGCCTCGCCTAAAGAGAGACCAGCACTGTGCCTTCGCCTTCCATGTCACTGGTCATTGCTTCTGCGCCAGATCCGCATCACCTCCAGTTGGGCTTCACCGCGCCACCTCTGCTCCAGCCAGGCTTCTATCGTGAGAGGGAAAGGGGGTGGCGGTGTGGGGGGATCGGGAGAGGGGAGAGGAGTCGGCGTTCGTAGGGGAGGGGGCCGGAGAGGGGAGAGTAGTCGGCGGCGGCTGGGAGCCTAGGATGGAGAGGGCTGGGAGAGTCCTGTGTTGCCTTTGAATGAAAGGCTTCGAATGGAGAGGGCAGCTTCAAGGAATGAAAGGCGTCGAATGGAGAGAGCAGCTTCGTGCTTTGGAATGATTCGAGCGCTGGGCAGCTTCCGATGGGTTGACTAGGCCAGGCCAGGCACATGGGCCGAATGGCATTTTATGAATAATAAAGCTGGTTGGCCATACAAAGGCAGCTTCTTCAAGGATATCCTTTGGTCGCCTAATCCTCGCCTAAGCGCCTGGGCGTCCAGGCGCCCCGGAGGCGACTCGCCTCACCGGGGCGCCGTGATAACCATGTACGCAATGATACAATGGATGGATTTTTTTTATTGAACCCCCTTTGATGGAGAAATCATTTATGATGGGTCCTATCTTTACAACCTTAGGTTAGATTTTCCCAAAGCTTGTCCAATTGTCATGTAAAGAGTTACATGTTAGCACCCATAAAATGGGTTTGTACTTGACACATCCCGCTTTCTTGATAGGCTTACTCCTTTTATATTGGGGCCTTCTATCCAAGTTTCTCTAAGCAGTCGGCGGCGGCTGGGAGCCTAGGATGGAGAGGGCTGGGAGAGTCCTGTGTTGCCTTTGAATGAAAGGCTTTGAATGGAGAGGGCAGCTTCAAGGAATGAAAGGCATCGAATGGAGAGAGCAGCTTCGTGCTTTGGAATGATTCGAGTGCTGGGCAGCTTCCGATGGGTTGACTAGGCCAGGCCAGGCACATGGGCCGAATGGCATTTTATGAATAATAAAGCTGGTTGGCCATACAAAGGCAGCTTCTTCAAGGATATCCTTTGGTCGCCTAATCCTCGCCTAAGCGCCTGGGCGTCCAGGCGCCCCGGAGGCGACTCGCCTCACCGGGGCGCCGTGATAACCATGTACGCAATGATACAATGGATGGATTTTTTTTATTGAACCCCCTTTGATGGAGAAATCATTTGTGATGGGTCCTATCTTTACAACCTTAGGTTAGATTTTCCCAAAGCTTGTCCAATTGTCATGTAAAGAGTTACATGTTAGCACCCATAAAATGGGTTTGTACTTGACACATCCCGCTTTCTTGATAGGCTTACTCCTTTTATATTGGGGCCTTCTATCCAAGTTTCTCTAAGCAGTCCAGCTTATTATGTGCTATTGAGAGAAGCTAAGCTAGGTCCTCCATGTAGGACCCATTGAAGGATAGCAGTTGATATTGCACTATCGTTTTCTTTGCAAAAGCAGTACCCGCCCTAATAATTCTTTTGCATGCCGTTGGCCTTCATTTACCTTTGTTTTGTTTAAGGATTTCATTGCCGAATGCTTCTCGTGATAGTTAGTGAAGCTATTTTTTTACTACTTGCTAAAGGGTCATTTATGCAATCCTTTGGAGGGTTTGTTGGTGATGTGCCAAAATCATGTCAAAAGTAATGCAGCTTGCCCCTCTCAAAAAAAGGTGATGTTTCTTGTCAATTGTAATTCCAATGGTAGTGCTAAATTGCCATTTGTGGTGATATTGGTCATGGTCACTATTGATCATAGTGACAAGTATAGATATTGATGAATGTGGAATTGAAGAGGGTGTGGAGTAAACAAATGGAGTCCAAGTTCCATAGTTAAAATGATTGGTGGTGTCTACCCTAGTTGTATTATCTTGTATGAAAGTATAGTCTTGTAATTGTCATGGTTATTAAAGCGTCGTTAAAGCGGCGTTTTCACGTCGTTCCGTCAACGTCTTTGGAGCTTTGGAGCGTTGAGCGTTACGGCTTCTTGAGGTCAAATGTGGGGTTTTAGGAAGCGGCGCGTGAATCGGGAGTTTGGGATGGAGAGTTTTGGAGAGGAGGAAACAAGAGGCGGAGGCGAGCTAACCTAAAGACACCGTCGCCGCCGTCTCTTGACGAGAAAGCTTGCCATGATGCATTCTTGCCATGACTTCGAACCCATGCCATCCTGCTGCCGTCACTCGCCGTCTTCTCCATTGCCTTCTCGGCGCCGATGGTGAGAGGCGACAGGGAGGAGCGGCTCATTGAGGTGGAGGGCGACGTCTATGAGGAGGCATGCTGTGGGCGAGGAGAGGCGGAGTTGCTAGGGTTTCTCGAGGTGTGGATGGTGAGTGGATGGGGTTTCTCGAGGGTGTGGATTTGAGTGGATGACTGGATGGTGAGTGGTGCTTCTCTAGCTGGGCCAAGCCCATTTGCTTCCTCTAGCTAAGCCATTTGCTCCTCTAGTGAGTGTATTCTCTGCTAATGCTCTACTCTCTCTAGCCATATTCCCTCTGGTGGTGGGTCTTGGGCATCACAAATGGCCACATATGTGATATATCTTTGCCCCATATTAGTTTTGCAGTAGTGTCTAAAACTACGTTTCAACACTCGTTTAAACGTTTAAAAGTTAAAAAGGGGGTGGGTCGTTTCGTTCTCGTTTTACGTTTTAATAACCATGGTAATTGTATTTACTATTAAGGGTCAATTTGTTTCATTGCACTGTCATTGGGTGGTTGCATGGTTTCGAGACTGTAGGTTGACAAGTTTTGAAATTTTGTATGTACCATTGGCTATCTTACTGACATGCGTTTTCTAGCTCACTGTGTTAGCCTCATGACATAAATTTTCACGACTTTGTAGTGGCATGTTTGAAGTTTGGACTTCCAATGGTCAAGCACTAATTCATGGGCACAAGATTCTACACAACTTTTTGATTGAAGATGGGTGCCAAAATAGTTAATGTTGGAGAGTTGATATTCTTTTTCTCAAAAGTTATTTATGTGTCTGATGTAGGTGAAATTTACGATTGATAAAGATTGCCTTCCTCTTCCTGAGAGTAGCTTCAAGCATGCCATCAAAGAGAACTATAGTTCGAGGAGCAAATTCAACCCAGATATCAACTCTAAACAAGTGAGTGTCCTTGGAATTTTTGTATAAATAAGTATTTATTCAAAAGAATGGTTGGGGGCAATTCCAAACATGAATGCCAATTTATACCTTATCGTTATGGATTATGCAGGTTCATAAGCTAATAACGCTATTTAAGCCCGTCAATGTACCTCAATCAGCTCCAAAAGATCATCTTGAAGAAAGGAACCACTATGAAGAAAGAAGGCAGCCACATCAATATGAACAAAGGCGACCTCCATTGACAGTTGAAGAAAGGCACCCACAGGTGGTTGTACATGTTCCTCCTCCTGAGGACTCGTATAGGGGGACAAGCTTTGCTCCACTTCCTGGCCATTCTTTGGCTAATGTCCAGGATGATCACCACATATATTATCAGCAAGCGCTTCTTTCACCAGATTCTCGGCACTTTCCACTTGCTGCAGGGTCCCGCCATGCTCCGCTTGCCGTAGAACCTCACCATGTGCCTTCTGTGCCAGAGCCACAGCATGTCCCAGTTGGGTACTACCACCATGTGGCTCCTTCATCTGATGATTTGTACTATCGCTCTCGAGTGGATCCAATGCATGAGCGGTACATTACAATTTGTTAGTTTTTTCTACTCGTGTACAGTATTTTATTTTTCTAATATCGTCTATGGAATTTCACCAAGAACTTGTCTTTTTTTATCATGTTGGACAACCCTCATGCTTAAAAACAATAAAACATTTGAAATTTGACAAATACTTGAGCATTCAGTTAATTTAAGCTGATCTTTCGATTGGTTAGTTAAATACCCAAAATTTGACATAAATTGCAACCTAATTGTTGCCTTTGTGAAATGATTCTTGAAACCTTGTTTTGTTCCTTTGCATATAAATTGTGAAGATGTTTTTGGACTTTCATGTTACTATTATAAATTGGCAACCCTATGCATTTTTGTATGGCCTCCTTTACCCTAGTGGAATATGACCAATTTCCTGGTTTTAAATAGAGTAGTTATCCAGCGCCAATCTCCTTCCCTTATATCTCTCAGCCCTGTAAGGCCAATTCAACATTACAAATGTAACAGAATTGCTCATATGTTGTCTAATTTACAAATATTTTTACAATTGCTGTCTTGCCTTTTAAGATATATATTGTTTTTCTTTACATTTTCTTTTGGTAGGATTTCATCTGATATTGTCTTGCCTAGATGCTATAAATATAATAATGCCATGGCTAACTTGCATCCTAGGAAATGTAGGAAATATGTGTGCAAGGAGCTAAGGAATTATAGTTGTGTATGCCTGTACTATTTGCAATTAATGTGTCAAAAAACAGAGTACCGTGCAGAATTGGTGTGGATAGGTTTTGTTTTCCAGTAACATATTTGGCCTCCAAGGAAGGTTAATGTGACCCTCCATGTGAACATCATGCCCGTGTATAATTTCTTGTAGTTAACAGGTCCCTTGTACTGTGAGTTTTCTCTAAGCAATGCAAAAGAGAAAAGTTCTATTGGTTGCTTGATTGACATGGATTTGGGGCCTTGGGGTTCCTCCATTCATGTCCTAAGAAAATCTGTGTCATCTTAGTCATACCTTGTGAAAACGAAGATACTGGTTCTATTTTGCCCTTAGTTTTAGTCGTGACTTCAAAATATTTTCTAAAAGTATGTCTTGCATGATGCTAAATGAAGATGTTTTTTGGCAATATTTAAAGCAAGGAAACTTACGGCAGGTTTATGCATGTCTCCTACCATGGGATATGAACTGGACATTCATTTAGGTTGTGGCACCGATCTCTTGTTTTTAAAATTTCATGTACTAGGAATTTCTGTCAATGTCTCATCCAGATTCAGTATATGGTAGGTGTGGACTTGAATGATAATTCAAACTGACGGTTATATACTGTTATGGTTATTATTACATTTTCTATTTGTTTACTTGAACTATATACCGTGCTCTTGAATAACAAAATCCTTGAATTTCAGCCTTGCTGTCAGGACTGTATCTGAGTTAACTGTTAAGGATCCAATACCTCGAAGGGATTATACAGCACTGCCTGGTGAAATTTCTGCTCGTGCTGACCGTGTGGAGGAGCTCTACCGAACTGGGCAGATTGCTGCTCGTGGTGCTCGTGCGGAGGATATCTACCGTCCAGGAGAGATTGCAGCTCGTGGTGCCCGTTTGGAGGATCTGTACCGTCCAAGAGAGATTGCCACCCGTGGCACCTGTTTAGAGGATCTCTACCGTCCAGGAGAGATTGCTGCTCATGATGCTCGTCTGGAGCTCTACTGTCCAGGAGAGTTTACTGCTCGTTCTGATCGCATGGAGCTCTACCATTCTGACCAACTCTTCACTCGTGCCGTGGACCTCCCGCGTCATTCAACCTGTCTGACAGCTGCTTATGAGACCACCAAGCCCGCTTATGCTGAAACCAGCCAGAGGTCTGTCTCTACAAGGGTTAATGCACCTGGTGTGCCAGTTTCGTCGCTCTATTCTTTTGCTGGCGCACCAGTGTATCGATGATTAGCGCTGTTTACCATGATGTGTCCTGAGCGATTATTAGCGCTGTTTACCATGATGTTCCCTGAGCCGGTTATACTGCCGGTTGAATCGGATGGCACTTGGTGAAAGTCGTATCTAAACTTTAAGAGGTTAGGATGTAAGTCGCCATTCCCTTGGCTCTGGGGTTTACTCTTAAGCTATATTTCTAGCTATATTTCTCCCCATTAACATGCTCACTGGATGACTGTTGAATTGTGGTCCAAGTCATCCATGAATCTTATGTTCATGTTTTTCTTGTGTTAATGGCTTGATGACATACAGGTGTTGTGGGCTATGGGCCTTGTGACTAGGGGTGTAATTGACTCGGATTTGATTAGATATCGCTTTTTTTATATTTTAAATCATATTTTTTTGTTGGGTTCGGAGTCAGATACGGATAGTGTCAGATATAAATACGGCGCGGATAATATCGGTTACGGATTTAAAGCAAAAGCTTACATATAGTAATATTTAATCAACAGTATGAGTTTGAATGTAATGGGTGATGTAAGTACACCGATAACTTCACTGGGCAATGCACATATATGCAGGCAAATTGATAAACGACAGCAAAATGCTGAGACACTTACCAATTTTCCCATTTCAGGTCTGTTTGGTAGAGTTATAGATCCTAACTTCACCTAAAATCTGAAATTTGTAGGCTAAAATAAAGTGAATTAGGTTTATATTTTTGATCTAAATGTAAATAAGATGATATATCCATAGCTTCAGCTTCACGGATCTAGTGAAGTTAGGAATACCTAACTTCACCAGATTTATAGATCTAATGGAGCTGGAGTTCTACCAAACACACTCTTCATCTACTGTTGTTGGGTTTTTGACCACGGTCCACGACAGTAACATTATGTGATTGAACCGTTGGCTGCCAAAGACGAGAAAAAGAAAATAGAAGAGATATGGGCATACAGCAGAAGTTGATGGGTCACTACATGAAGTTCCATTTGGTACAGGTACTGTTGGTGGCAAAGATCTCAGTATTCATCTGGGATTAAGAAAGCAAATAGTTTAAAATCTGTAAGTGTCAGTGAGCACTTCGAGCATTTGCAGCAAAAAGGGTCCCAAAGAAGAGATTGACGTACTCCAATATTCGTAATAAAATTGCAAATAGCACATTTGACACAAGAGAGAGAACATATTGTAACCTGACCTGCTTATTCACTCAGCAAGGGAGAGAACATATTAAAGAGTAAGCAGATTACTTTGAGAAGTTCTGCTCCGTTCATAAAAATGTAGCCAGCAATAGCGCTTGCATAATGGGGAACAGCAACACATGTCATCTCCAGGAACTCCAGGAACATATATAGCCGAATCCACAAAGCACATGAAGAAAAAAGGCATTACCCTTTCAACTATAAAATCAAATTGTCCTCAGAGAAACAATAGCTTGAGCATCATGGGTGCTGTTTGACTAGTTTTGAGTATCGACCTTTAGATCTGACCTCAAATCTCTGATCAAGAAGTCAATAATGTATGGTTTTAGAGATTAAAAAATCAATCAACCAACAACCATCTAAAATCAGAAATATGACAGGAAGGTGACCAATTAATTGAGAAGCTAAACAGGATTGACACAATCAAGCATGATAAAATTGTGCATTCAGCAAAGTGAATAAGTAGGTCAGGTTACAATAAAAGACTATTGCTGTCGGCCAGCCTCCAGGCCCAGCCCTCCCCGCTCACTCACCGTCGGTCGGCCAATGCCTCTAGTCGTAGCTCTGCTTTCCTCCAGTCACTCGCGAGGATGGGCGGTGGTAAGGGCGGGAGGGCGGCAGTGGGAGGGGCTGAGAGAGTGGATGGCGGCGAGACGGGTGGATGGCTGCGCAAGAGGGCCTTAAGGCGTGTGATGTGGTCGGAGGTGTCGGGGGGAGCAGGGGGCGGCAGAAGGGGTGGAGGGTGGCGGTAGTGGCGGAGGGAGGGTGGCAGCGGGAGGGATGGAGGGCAGCAGCGACGACGGAGGTGGGAAGGTGGAGTGGAGTCGGAGAGGACATGGTTGGGTTATCACATCCGGTTATGCGGTATGCGACGTATGCCTGTTGGAGACTTGGATTGCAATGTTGGTAAGGATTGAATATCCAAATCCTTTTTACCAGGTATATTCGAAAAAAGTTTCGGAATATACCGATCCGACGTATAGTGATATCCCGAATCTGAATCCAAATTCAAAAAATAGTATCCGAATCCAAAAATTATTCGAATCCGATTCGAACATATTTGGTTGGTCACACGGTCAGAAATTGTACGATCTGATTGCAACCCTGCTTGTGACCTTGCAAAAGGGTTAACAAGCAAGCTCAAGTAGGATAATTTCTGTTGGGATTTTTTGCAGGATATCCTGTTTTGGATCTAAAAATGCGAGGATTTCTCTTGATCTTAGAATACACATAGAGGTCAAATCATAGATTATATCTCATTATTGCTTGGATACCTCTATGAATAGGTTTCAAAGGCTTTCTACAACTCTTTTATGACGCATGCTTCCAGGGGCGAAGCTAGTCGGGCCCGAAGCCTCGGGCCCAAACCACTGCAACCCACAAATCTCATGATTTACAATGGACTAGGCCATTGCACATTAATGGGGCTTTGTTGCTAGGCCTCGGGCCTAGGCCCGGGTGGCTCGAGGCTTGGCTCCACCCTTGCATGCTTCCAAGCAACTACTTTCGGCTCCTAAGCTGCAAGGTATGGCCTTGCAGTAAGCACGGTCTGCCTTACCAGGTTTATGGTGGTCAGGCAGCTAGCTACTTAGACTAGTAGTAGTTTTTGTGGTGAATTTCAACATTTGGTTTGCCAGACTTGGTTTATGGTGGTCAGGCTTCACTTTTGGCTTGCACCGTATAGAGACCAGAGAGTAGAGACATAGTAAACCCAGACACATGAAGGAGCCAAGAAACTGGGTATCACTAGGGGTGAAAATAGGCCAGATATTTTCCACCCGATCCAGATCCGATTGGGATCGGATTCGGAAAGGAATTTGATTATCTAGCTGGATCTAGGACGAGATCTAGATACTTGAATCTGGATTCAACATCGGATTCAAAATAGTCAATATCCAGTAAATACGGGACAAGATCTGGATATAATATTTTTTTACAATTTGGATATCCGGCAAGGCCAGCCTATTTATTACATACTTCTCTTGACAATCCATTTATTTTGACAATTAGTTGGTTTTATTTATTCTTAAGTAGTATATTCTTTCTATGATGTCTATTGGGCTTGGTTGATATATATACTCCCCGTTGTCACAAATAGTTGTCGTTTTAGATACCAACATGGCTCTAACACAACACACTGAGCTGGACGGTGCTCGGGTTGGCATGGCCCGCCATAGTGTCCAGTGTGCTGCGGCATGGCCCAGCTTGCTCATATTACACTGGCATGTGCATGGCACGGCCCACATTGTCGACGGCAGGGCACGTGGCACACAGTCATCGTGCCCGCACCTGTGCCAGCGTGGGCTCACTGTGATTGCACCAAGTCACCCATGGAGGGGGTGGCCGTGGAGGCAGGGAAAGCGTCTGGAGGCAGAGGCCAAAGGCGGAGAGGGAGAGGAAGGCGGGGGAGCCAACTGGAGTGGGAGGGGAGGGGAAGGCGAGAGGGGGGAGATAGCCGGTGGCGGAGAGGGGAGGTGGGGGAGCCGACTGTGGAGGGAGAGGGAGGGAGGCAGTTGGCAGAGGATGAGAGAGCTAGCCGTAGAGGGAGAGGGAGAGGGAGGGAGGGAGCCACTCATGGACGTCTTGCGCGAGAGAGAGAGAAAGGGAAATAGACGGGAGAGTGATAGCATCTAGGCCCCCTCAATTCCTGATTATAAATTGTCTATTGGTTTTGGTGTTGATGACCAAGTTAATAATACTGAAATCATGGATGGAACATGTTGGACAAACAAGACTAAGGTATATTGATTCTATAGTTTCAGACTTGGGAGTTGGTTCAAGTCAAGTAGTTAAGTTCTTTTTATTTCTGTCAGCTGTACTATCAAGAGGGACTTAGCACAAGTTGGTACTTTGGTTCATTAAGTAAACAAACGTCTAGGCAACTTGGAGTTTAGTCATTTGCTTTATCCAATTCTTGAACCAAACTTGAGCAAATATTGTTTTGACAAAATTCCTTGCATTTCAACAGACCAAATTCTTTGTTTTCATTCTTTAAGTCTGTTGCAATCATTTGTGATAAGTTTCAGCATATCTACTCTATTGCCCATCTACGACGGACCTAACTTTTGGTCCGGCATACATGTGGCTTCAGCAAAGGCAAAAGTCTCAGAACCATACATCTATGACGGACCGATTTTTCGGTCCGGCATACACATACTTTGTGAAATTTCTGAAACTTCTCTATTGTCCATCTATGACGGACCTAACTTTTGGTCCGGCATAAATGCTTACATAAGCCTTCGCTATTTTAGATATCTGAGATGCATTAATTAAACTCTTTTGAAATATTCAATCTGATTTAAGTAAATATATATATATCATCTCACTATTTAAGAAATTATTATCTCAAAAAGCTTTTAGACCTAAAATAATTTTCAATATCGTGTGTCTAAAAGTCTTTGCTCAAAAACAATCTTTAGTCACTGATCATGTCAAAATTCACCTTTGTCAGGCTATATCTATGACGGACCGTTTTTTTAAGTCCGTCATACACATGGCTATTAATCTTGTCCATCTGTGACGGATCGATTTCTTTTAGTCCGCCATACACATGGCTATCTATCTTGTCCATCTATGACGGACCGATTTTTTAGTCCGCTATACACATGAATCTCCTTGTCTCTGACAGACCAAACTTTGGTGTCTTGCCTATCTACGACGGACTGAACTTTCAGTCCGCCATGAACATACAAGTTTGGTCCGTGATACACCTGATCAGTATCGCTAAAAATTGTTTTTGGTCCGCTGTAAACGTGTTTTAACTCAAATTTGACATTTCGACATCGCAGCAGTCCTTTGTGGTAGGTACAACGGCTATATTCATCAAAATTGAGTATATAAACATTGCCTGAGCCATCTACCACAGAACTTTTTGAACTCCTTCACACTTTAGCATTCAAAGCTCTCTCATTCTTAGCAAGGAGTTGGTTTTTCACTCTCAGACTAAAAATTCATCTTTCTTCTAAGTGTCTTAACTCCAAGTGTGTCTAGCTGTGTGTTTTAGAGTGTGAACCAAGAGACAGAACTTGTGAAAAGTTTATTACTCTTGGATCATTGTGATCCTAGACAGCTTGGAGGAAGTGGAAGAGTTAGACCTGTCCAGAAGGAGATTGTGGAAGGCTACTCTTGTTGTGAAAGGTTTGGAGCTCACCTCACTGGAGTGGTGAAAGAGCTACCCCGAGTGTGATCCCAAGCTACTGCAACTAGCTGTGGGAGAAGCAATACTTCGAGAGAAGTGCTTCAACGAGGAGTAGGAGGAGTGCTCTGAACCTCGGGATAAATCCTCTGTCTCTCTGTCTTTTATTACTGTATCTGTTTTATGCTTTCGCTGTTATTGATTGTATTTGATCATTTGTTGGTTAGCTCTTAAGTAGTATCTGTCAAGAGGCTAACTGTGATTAAAATTAAAAAATTGTAAAAGTTGCCTATTCACCCCCCCTCCTCTAGGCCAACTCGTTCCTTCAGAGAGGGAGAATGATAAACAGAGAGAAAGAGAAAGAGATTGAGAGGGAGAGAGAAAGTGATTCCTCCAGAGAAAGCAGTATTATAGAGAGTAATGGGAAAAAATGGTGATAGAAACACAACAAGAGAGCGAGCTCAACAGGCGAATGGCAATTGGCAAATGATAGAGAGAGATAGCAACATGATGAATGAAAGAAATAAAGCCGATTCTAAATCCAATGTTTGCATGATCGATCGCTATAAAACCCCTCTCAGCCACTTGTTCCTTCAGCACATGAAACATTTATGTGTTTGTTCTCTCACCACTCTTTGAAAGAACAAAATGTGTGGCAAGAAAAAGTCAAGAGGGGGAGTAGGAGAGCACAGCCTCGCACTCCTAGCCTGCCTCATCCGAATTAAGAGATTGATCCACATAGCTATGATGTTGGTAACATATAGATAGAATCATCGAAATTGAGGATGGATGTACGGTAGCGTATGCTATTTATAAATACTATCAAGCTAAATTATCTACACGTGCATGTGAAGGAATATGTCATCTCAAGCGACATATGGAGACATTCTTGAAGAAAATATTAGTCAGACAAAGGCCAAGGGAGGGTGTCCAGACGCAGCTTAACTTCAACACTAACGGTTCAGTAAACACACGGTTATACAACGCTGGGGTAGCTAGAGAGCAAATTACTCGTTATATAGTTATTAAGGATCTTCCACTTAGAATAAGTGATAGCTCTAGTTTTGAAAGGGTGATCGAACGTGGGTTTTGCTCACAATACCAACACGTTAGTTGGAGAATAATTACATGTGACATATGCAATGTATAAAAGTAAACTAGCAACGTTGAAAGAGGCATACACGAGAATTGGTTTTTCCTTTGTTTTGAGCTCAGATTTATGGACTTCATCCCACTAAAGAGCAACCTATCTTAGTTTTATCGCACATTACTTGAACGAAGACTATAACCTAAACAAAAAGGTTACTTAGCCACTTTTGATCTGGAAGCTTAAACTGGAAGTGGTACAAAAAGGTTACTTAGCCACTTTTGATCTGGAAGCTTAATCTGGAAGTGGTACAAAAAGGTTACTTAGCCACTTTTAAAATATGCCCTACATTACAGAATCAGATTCGAGAAGCACAGGTTGAAGATACCGGTATCAAGGAGATTAAAAGCAATATGAAAAAAGAAAAAGTCTCAGGTTTCACCGAGGATGAACAAAGTATCGTTTGGTATGAGAATCGTATGTGTATACCAGATCATAAAGAGCTCAAGGAATTGTTACTCAAAGAAGCGCATGAAACTTTATACTTCATTCACCTTGGAAGTACCAAGATATATTGTGACCTTAAGAAAAGGTATTGGTGGCCCAATATGAAGTGTAAGATTGCAAAGTATGTTGCTCTTTGTGATGTCTGCCAAAAGGTCAAAGTAGATCATTAGAGACCAGCAGGATTGCTACAACCATTAAAGATTCTAGAATGAAAGTAGAAAAAAGTTGGTATGGATTTTATTATCGGACTTCCTAAGACTTAAGGAGGGTAGACTCAATCTAGGTAGTAGTAGTGGATCGATTGAATAAGGTAGTTCACTTTATTCCAGTAAAGACTACCTATGCAGAAGATAAATTGGCAGAATTGCATATTTCATGGATTGTCAGTCTTCATGAAATACTTAAGAAGATAGTTTCTGATAGAGGAACTCAGTTTACCTCTTTTTTTTCGCAGAGTTTGCATGAAGCTATGGGAACCCATCTCAGATTCAGTACTGCCTATCACTCTCAAACCGATGGATAGACTAAGCGTGTGAATCAAAATTTTGAGGACATGTTAAGAGCTTGTGCCTTAACTTATGGTGCCAAGTGAGACAAGTGTTTGGCCTATACTGAGTTTTCTTACAATAACAACTATCAAGCCACTCTGCGAATGTCTCTATTTGATGCTTTATATAGAAGAAAGTGCAAAACCCCTCTCAACTGGAAGGAGACTAGAAAAAGTCAATTGTTTGGCCCTGCCATACTCCAAGAAGCCGAAAAATAAGTCTAGTTAATTCAGACAAGTTGAAAATAGCTTAAACCAGACAGAAGAGTTATGCAGATAATCGTCGTCGAGATTTAAGTTTTGAGCCCAATGGTTATGTGTATCTTAGATCCACTCTTTCAAAGGAGTTAAGAGATTCCAAATAAAAAGAAAGATTAGCTCTAGATATGTTGGACCGTTCAAAATCATGGAACGAAGAGGCGAGATTGCCTACAAGCTTGAGTTAGCCCAGCCTTTTGCCGAAATTCATGATACGTTTCATGTGTCACAGTTGAAGAAGTGTCTGTGAGTGTCAGAAAAACAGATGCCATTGGAAGCCATTGGTTTACAAAAAGACCTCACCTACAAGGAGCAACTGGTGAAAATTTTGGATGTGGTAGAACGTACTACGAGGAGCAAAACCATCTATTTTTGTAAGGTTCAGTGGAGCCATTATTTAGAAAAAGAAGCTATTTGAGAGCGAGAAGAAGATATGAAGTCCGATTTTCCCCATCTATTGCCTAGCCAGCTTGAATCTTGAGGTCAAGATTCCATTAAGGGAAGGAGGTTTGTAACATCCTAAAATTTTTAAAATATTATTTTATTTCTTTTTTCTAATTTTTAAGATGTTTTCTGAATTTTCTGGAAATTTATAAAATTGTTTTTATACTTTTAGATTTTAAAAATTACTGTAGCAAAAATCATAACTCAATTTTTTAAAAAAATTTACAGTAAATTGGAAATATTCTAAGGTGTTTTGAGAATTGTTTTAGAATTTTTCAACCTTATTTACTATTGTTTCAAAGCCTTTTTATTTTTAGCATTAAATTAAATTTGAAGAAAATAAAGAGAGCCCACATGTCAGATGTTGTCTTCAACCTCCAAAATAGAGCTAGACAAGCCATTTTCTCTCTTGCCTCCATAGCCCAACTTTTGGAAGCTCAATCCAACAAGCTTTCTTCACCGAATTCGTGTCCAATGCGTGTGCCACCTTATTCTCAGCCAATCCCTGTGATTCTCCCATCCTAATCCCCTCTTTCTTGGAAGAAATTTGAGTTTTCTCTGGTTTGGACTATTATTTATACAAACCGTATCTATCTCTACGAGCCACCCCGAACCTATTTAAGAAGAGCACCGGGATTCCCTTTTATTGTTCAACCCATTCCTCCATTCATCTCAACCTCTTGTGCCTCCGTTTGGCCGGAACACCGCGAGCCCCGAGCATGAACCGAGCACTGCCGATGTGCCCTAGCAAGCTTCCCAACACCACGTACCTCCTCTTACAAAACCATTTGCGTTACTTTGTGCCACTGTTCATCGTAAAGATAAACCCTCAATCAATTTCAAGATTAGTTTACTGTGCGTGATGAATTTTACAATTTTCTGAATTGTATTAATGGGCAATCACCGCCGTTGAGCCACCGGCCGGCCGGCCGACGGGGTCGCCGGTGTGCTGCCCTTCTTTGGTCCTTGGCTGTCCCCTTGCGCTGGATTGCCTCGGTTGGAGAAGTCCAGACTCCAGAGAGTATGCTTCAGGAGAGAAGCAACGAACAGGACTAGCTAGCAACACTACAGCGATGTTACTGTAGCAATAGGAGAGAGATTGTCGGTCTCAAAAGTGAAGAAAAAATAATAAAAATATATATATTTAAAATGTAAGATTCAGATTTCTCATAATATTCAGCGATTTAAATTTTTATTTTTCTTAATAAAAATAATTTTAAAAATTAGAAAAATCCCTTCTTTATTTCTTTGTGTGATTTAAATTTTAAAAATCCATTCTCTCTCATACGAACTCTGATTGTGGCGATTCAAATTTCTAAATTTTTATAAATTTATGATCTTTATTTTGGTAAATTTTATTTGATTTTTAGAGTTTTTTTTGTCTCTATTTTGTATTTATTTTGGTGTTCGTTCTTCATTGCACGTAGACATTGATCCCAGGAAGCAAATGAAGGATTTGAAGATCAAGACTCAACAATAAATCAGTAAGGCAAGTCGTAACCTTTGATCATATCGAATTTATATTTGAAAAGTACTTTATTTTATACAATTGCATGCTATTTGTGTATCAATAATTAATTGCTAGGAATAGCTAAATACCCAATTGACATTTTGTCACCTTGATTATTAAAATATCATGTATCCATTGTTAACTCTAGGTTGAGACATTATTAGTTGGATATGTTTATATTACCAACATTGGGTTATCGTAGTTGTGCTTAGACCTCCTTAGTTGTAAGATGGAATTCATGTTACATGTTGAATAATGTTAATTTTGACTTAATAAGATATTGAATCGTAGTTGGTAGCCACTGTTGTAAAACTTGTTGTACTATGGCAGGATTTATCATTGGTCTCGGTTAAACAAGAATGTTTTTTCTTGGGCAAGTGATCATGTAGTAAAGGGGTACTGTTACCACATTTAGGATGTTGATGTCTTGCTTGAGACAAATTAAAGATTTAATCTTATGCACCATTGAATTGGGTCTAGCCGTACAACCACATGTTTTGTATGGGATAAATCTAGTTGATTAATTTGCAATATCTAAATTTGAGTACTGCCAATTGGTGGAGTGGATTCTGGGATGGACGGACAGATTTACATGACTCAAAGAGGGGGCCTTGAGTGGCAAAATATTAGTAGGCAGTACCAAGTTTAGACAGGGCATTATAAAAGCTTTGTTATGATCTCTCTACCGACGCACAAAAGGAAATGTGTCAATTCCATGGCACCAAGAGACGATCATATTTTGTGGGTAAAGTAGTACAACATCTGCAGAGTATAAAACTATTCGAATAGTCATGTTTGTGGTCATTGACATGCTCGAGAATTTCACATGAGATATAGAATGTTTCATAAAATATTGAAATGTGGAATTGTTGGAATGTGAACAGGGAGTCCACGGTTGTTTATTGTTTAAAGTTAATACTATTGAATATTGTGGTTTGATAATTGCTTTAGATGGTGTAGAGTGATACCTCACTATTCTGTTCATGTTATCTCCCACTGATTTACCAGTTATTTATTTATCTTTTCATAAATATGCTTTCTATCTATTTATTGTATTTAAATTGAAGTTATTGCTTTCTGCAAAAAAAAAACATTTTGTTGATCAGTTGTTAAGGAAAGCCCAGGAAATGCAGAGATCTATAAGGAGGAATACTATGAAGACTACATGGATTAAGAATGCGCTCCCCAGATGATTGCCTGTGGCATGTCGAATGGTCTAAGTTATTTTATTTCAGCTATAGTAGTTTATTTGTTTCTTAAGTCTTTAAGGTATAGTTGTGTAAACTTGATCATAAGGGCTATTACTTTATTTAATAATAATTTGCTACTTTCTTAGTTAATTCGTTTTATGATATGGTATATCATCTATGTTGCTATTGTGCACTAACGTAATCTTGAACTAGTGCCATATACACAGAGAGTTTCGAATTCGTAAATCTGAGTCCTAACATTATTTACATAGTACAGGCCAGTTGTTAATTGCATGCATGAACGCACGGCATGCATTTTAGTTTCTTGCCTCCTGAATGCATGCACAAGTATTTAGAGCTTGAACTTGTGTGAATTTGTCCCATGAAATATTAGCGGATACAATTAAAATCTCGTCAAACACTACAATTGCCATATTTCTCATTTTCACTTGCGCTGTAGTTATGTGTGGAATGGTAGGGATGGCAAAAATACCCATGGGGTCGGGTACCCGACCCGACGGGTCCGGGTCCGGGTCCGGGTCCAAATTTGGACCCACGGGTATATTATTTCGGGTCCGGGTCTTTTGACAGCGGAAAGGTGTGTTGCTCGCCAATGGCCCACGGCAACCATATTAAGATTTCGGACTATAGCACGACTAAACTGTCTCTAGCATGCAGGTGTTTGTTGCCGCTCCGTTTGTATTGTACAGTGAGTAGGGCATCGGAATACCACAGGAAGATCATCCGTTTTACACCATGTTGTAACGCCGCATGAATGCATGCATGCGTGTAGCGTCTGCTTGATGAACGAATGTATGCAAGTAGTTGCTAGTTGTGTCTCTTCGGTTTTAGGAGGCATGCATGCATGCGAGCTGAACGCGTCTCCTCGGTTTCCAGGCGCAGGCGTGGGCGTCCGGAAGGTAGCATTGGTAACGGTTCGGGTCCGGGTACCCATCGGGTCCGGATCCGGGTCCGAGTTTGGACTCGTGACTGGTTTTGGGTCCGAGTCCGGGTCTAAATTTCGGGTCTCGGGTCCGGATCACGGAGGTTGGACTCGGAGATATCCGAATCCGTTGCCATCCCTATGGAATGGCATGATGATGAAGGATCTCGTTCCATTCCTGAAACCAAGCACCCCAAACACTTGTGCCTAAAGAGGCGTGACTACTCAAACTCTTTACATTGTTTAATTAGACAAAGCGTGTACCAATAAAAGCATGTACAATAGTAGAGACGACTACTGTCTATATACTCTTCTATGTCATCTAAAGATAAAACTAAAGACTACTTCTACAATAGATGACATATTAATTAGATTGTCTATAAGAGATTCTATAATCTTTTAATTATAACATGAAAAAATGTTTGTTATAGACAAAAACTCACATAATAGTGTTTTATATTGTCTATATGGTCGTCTCTTCACGAAGAGACAGTTATACTCTCTCTCCTTCTTCTCTCTCTTCTATATCAGCAAAAATCTTATATAGTAAATCATACATACATCGACATCACACCATTGTACACACCCTCATAGGCGGAGCTGTGGGGCGTGGTGGGGCCTGCCCCGGCGTGCTCATCAAAGGCGTATATATATATATATATATACACACACATATATATATATATATATATATATATATATATATATACATATATATAATTCCATAAAAACTATGAAAGTTTTGAAAAATTCTCAAAAAATCACATCAATTCAATCCTGCAAAATTTGAAGTTGAAATCGCATTTGAAAGATATGAAAAGACAAAGTCAGTATAAATAGTAATTTTTACTGTTTTGGCACTATTCTTTTTGCTGCTTGTCTTTTTTATATCTTTCAAATGCGATTGAGTTTCATCTTCAAATTTTGCAGGATTGTAGAGGTTCACCTCCCTTCATATGGTAATTTTTTGAGAATTTTTCAAAACTTCTACAGGTGGTTTCCACTTTGTTTTCATGGAATTGGTGGTTTGCACAGAATATTTCGCTATATATATATATATATATATATATATATATATATGAAAAATATCTTTTACTTTTGGAAGTAGTTACTCTCACCTCTAAAATCTCACTTCTGAAATACCATCTAAACAAACTTAAAATACTCATTTATCACTTTGGGTACACTCATACACTAATTATAAGATACTCTAATATAAGCCATATGAAATAATTGCAAGAGAGTCCATGATTTTTAGTGTATTTTATAAATACCTTCATATACACACATAAAAAGGAGTATGTCCAAAAAATATGCATATCACCTCTGAAAAAACTATACATACTACCTAGATGATATTATATACTCGTACACTAAGCATACGTATCCTCCGTCGCACGAGATACCCTATATATTGTGAGATACGGTATAGGAAGTAATTACTCCCGAGAGTAAAAAAGAGCCTATATATATATATATATATAACTTTGAAATTTCTGATAAATTATAAGTCTTACATATTGTACTTACTATATATTAAACTTTGAATATATATCAAGGTTCACTTGATTCTTAGGTCCTTCCTTTAAAAATTTCTGGCTCCGTCACTGCACACCCTAAGCCAACGTCTAGCTCGAAAGAATTCTTCAAACCACCTTGATGTAATAATTCCTTTCTGGCAACTACATACGCACGAAGATCTTCAACGCGTAGCGGCCGGTCGATAGAACCGAAAACGCGGTCCACGGTATATACAAAGACGAGACGTCTAGATTGACATGCTAGCGATACAAGGAAATCGTCAGATCCCAGAGCCTCCGTTGCTTGCAATATTTAACTACGCCATTGCTGACCAAGCGATCGATCGGCCATGCAAGGGCACAGGCCGGTCAAGACAAGGTCAAGCAGGTGGTTATATGCCATGACCATCAAAGCACCATTTTTTTTCTTACTTCTCTAACCAAATAAGAAGTTATAAAAAAGCCCATGAGAAATAATATTATTAGTACTTCGTTCTCGATCCATGTACATTATGACTTCTGCTTAGTTAGTGTTGCAAACCAAATAAAAAAATGTATTGCTTATACCGAATTACTCATACAAGGCACTGACTGAATCGTCTAGGTTCCGCTCATACCTATACCGAATTATTTGTTGTTTCCTTTGTCTCCCTTGTTTCTCCAAGTTTGACCAAATACAAATAGCAATCTGATGTAACATGTACAGAACACCAAGCGGGACCATTCGACGTTTCCATCTCATCACAGCTGATGATCATGATCAATGATTTGTTGAGTACAGATAATAAATACCTGAAGTAGTACTGAATGACTCCAACAGCTACGCACACTCATGCATGAACATCAAGTGACCATATTTGTATCTCATAATGCAAGTCGTGTACTGTTCAAACTATATAGACCGCTAAGAATTAGAAATAAAATGTATTGCTTACGAGGACAGGTTCTGTGCAGTCCTATATGGACTACAACTTAAGTGGTTTTCATAGGCTAGAACCGTCCAATCGAGCGAACGAACGGTCCGGATCTTCTAACAGGGTGTTGCTACAATATTTTAGAAGATTTGGATTGTCACTTTTTGATCTAACGGTCCACACACAACTGTTTAAGTTACAGTTTTCAAGAGACTACACTGGATCTCTTTCCTCCGGAGGATCCATTAGGGTCCTTGAAGAAGAATTTCTTGCACCAGCGAGTCCATGACAAGCTTTTTCTAAGTTCATGATAACTTAAAAAAAAGGATGGACACAGTAAAAATATATATCCGGACACCATTTGAAACATAGGAAATTTCTAAATATTTTACAAAAATTACATAGCCTCATAAGAAATTTCTACGTTTTAAATAGGCCTACATTTTTCTTATGGGAACGGCTTGGTGCGGAATGGAAGTAGTGAACGTGCATGTCTTTCACAAATGCAGAGAACCCGTTCCCCTCCAATCCTGTGTGCCGCCGGCAGGCAGAATTTTCCTCTTTTGTATGATCCCATTATGGTTAGTTAGCTAGCTGCTAGTGCTAACCTCACTCGGTCAACCCTCAGCCGGTCAGCCTCCTCCGTCGCCGGCAGCACGGCAGCAGCAGCAGAAAAACACAAGCTTGACCACGTGAACTCGATGGCACGGAAAAGCAAGCAAGCCTTCTCCGGCTGACGAAAAGCCATCTTAAATTAGTCAAAACAGCAACAGATAGGAGTAGGCGACTCGCCTTCTCTCCTCTCCTCTCCTCTCGTCTCTCCTCGTCTCTCCTCGCCTCCTCCCACTCGGTATCTCGAGTGAGAAAAAAATCATAAGAGGAGTCGCCGGTCACGCCGGCCTTCTCAGACCCTCCCCCGCATTGCCCTCCTCGCTATAAATACTTGCCGAACAAGCAGCCTACAGCATCCATCCACCCATCTCGGAGCCGAAGCAATCGGAGAAACCGGAAGGGCTTCTTGGCGTGCTAGGACGACGGCTTGTTGGAAGTATTCTTGTTTTGCCCTGGTAAGAGTAAGATCCAACCTGATTCATTAGATCCTTCAGACAAAAATGCTTTCTTGAGGTCTCAGCTTCGAGGAATCGCCTCCGGGACTGCACATTCGCGGTTCTTGGTGATGTTACTGATGCCAATGTTCCTCAATTAGGATTTGGGTTGTATAGTGCCAGGAAAGTGCCACTGCAACCATGCCATTTGGTCTCAAGATTTGAGATTTTTACCCATGTTTACCCCCAAATTTGCTGTCAGTTTTAACATTCCGGTGTCTGCGTTCTTGCTCAGAGTCGCGGGGTTGGACACTCGGACTGGTGGAAGCTTCCCGCGGTAAAGATTTGGGGTGTTGGGGGGCGTACTGGGATGGCATTTGCGGTCTCCGACGAGCTGCTGGGCACCTTCGTGCCGATTGCGGTGTACTGGCTGTACTCGGGGCTGTATGTCGTGCTGGACGGGATGGGGATGGACGACTACCGGCTCCACCCCAAAGGGGAGGAGGCCAAGAACATCGTATCCAAGTGGACGGTCGTCAAGGGCGTCATCGTCCAGCAGGCGTTCCAAATTGCCGTCTCGCTCCTCCTCTTCACGGTAATAATCCTCTTCAGATTTTCTTCTCTCTTGAAGAACTTGTAGTTGCAAGTTGCAACACTGAACCTGTGGTGGAATGATTGGTTGTGTCCTGCTAGTTTCCTATCAGGCTGTCCACTTACAAGTGGTCAGAAAGATTAATCATCTGTTCGAGATAAAATTCAGTTTAAGATGGGTTTGACGAGGTTCCGTTCCATCACCACACATGACAATAATGACATTATGAACAATTCTGAAAATTGCTGAATGAAGGTGAAATCAGTAAGTTTAGAACTTTTTTTTGCCGAAGTGGCTTCCTGGTGCCATTTTTAGTATCGATAAATGCTTAGGAGCAAACACATTTTTTTGTTTACATGCTGTTCTTTTTTTTTTTCTTTTTGAGATCGGTTTACATGCTGTTGGTATAAAGCTAAATAAACGTCATGAGATTAATTAAGGACCAGGAGTGTTAAGTGTCGTTTTTCTCTTTTGTCTGTTGAACATGTCTGAATTCCTAAGATCACTTGTTAAGTAAACAGAGTTACGTTGATAGCTTTCACATTGGGGAAATTTCTTGTCTTGAAGTCAAGAAAAGTTGCTTCCAGTGGTTCAACTAAGATTTGAAGACTTAAAAAGTTAGGAGCGATTTAAGTTTGAAATGGTATACCACTGGAAGATTTTCTCTTTGAACAAACTTTGGCTCTTATTGTTGCTTCTGAAATTACCTGATAAAATTTCATATGCCGCTACTGTACTTAAGTTCTGGAAGTGTGCTCAAAATGCAGATAATTGGTGACGAAAGTGGTACCGTGAGGAAGCAACCTCCTGCCCTGGTGATAGCATTGCAATTTATCATTGCAATGTTTGTTATGGACACATGGCAATACTTCATGCACAGATACATGCACATCAACAAGTTTTTGTACAAGCACGTTCACTCCAAGCACCACACTCTTGTGGTTCCATACGCCTTTGGAGCTCTTTACAACCATCCCCTTGAGGGCCTCATTCTGGACACCATCGGTGGTGCCCTCTCGTTCCTCATCTCTGGCATGACACCTAGGACGGCCATATTCTTCTTCTCGTTCGCAACCATCAAGACTGTCGATGATCACTGCGGTCTGTGGCTCCCTGGGAACATCCTCCATGTGTTCTTCAGCAACAACAGTGCTTACCATGACATTCACCACCAGCTCTACGGCAACAAGTACAACTTCTCGCAACCATTCTTTGTCATGTGGGACAAGATCCTCGGAACATATATGCCATACACTCTTGAGAACCGCAAGGGTGGCGGGTTTGAGGCACGCCCAGTTAAACTCAACCAAGCAGAGCAGAACAAGGCCAATTAAGCAGTGTGCTTTCTCCTGTTGTACACTTGCCAAGTGCACGATGCTCATGTTGTGGCACTACCTGATTTTTCTAACTAAATTTGTGTTGTAGAAGTCTTTTGTTGTCCATATAGATAAAGCCTTCTGGGATGGATGCCATCTTGTACCAAGGTATAGCAAATAAAACATTGTGTTAAAGAATATCCACTCAGATTTGTTTCCTCTGGACTGTCTGTGTCTCCATGCTGATGGACAAAGTGAGCTGATATTATTAGCACTGTATGCAGCAGTGCGTTGGCCGTCACATTCTTAAAGTTTTCCTTTGCTGTCTTGGACATAGCCTTGCTGATGATGCTTTGGCATTTCGTAGATTTCAAAAGGAGCAGTGAGCTGTTGTTATGGACCAGGCTGTCGGATGGACAGTGCCAGCCTGAAAAAAACGTGGTTTTGCTTCACTGGAGGGCATTTGGTCACCATGACATAAACTGAAGTGGCTCAAAACAGCAAGCCCACAGAAAGCGGCCTTCAGACTAGTATAGAGCACACTGAATGACAAGTTTCTAGTGTGGTCAGTGTGGTTTTACATTTGAAGAAATACAAACATTTATATATTGAATTGAGCCTGTGCCTCGTGCTACTTCTGGTGTAGACTGTCATATGGCATTTGTGTGCACCTGTTTTTCTTTTGCTGCGTCTGGTTGCTTGTTGGAGAAAATTAATATGGTTTATTTTAGTGATTTTTTTTAGATAAAGGAAATAATCCGACCTCTTCCCACAAAGAGAATGGTTTATTTTAGTGATACTCTGCAGAACATACTGTTCTGTTACAGTGAGAATATCTTGTTGGGAAGATTTTAACATGCTCTATCAAACACTTGTCTCGGCCCTTCAGTTGCTCGCGACATGATAATGTGGGCAAGCAATTGAAGTTAGGCCCCTTGTGCATTAAACAGCTGAAGATAGTTAAGCACTGTTTTCCCAAGAGAAATGAAAGATAAGAATGGCAGTTCGCACTCTCCCGTTTTAAGATCATTCTAAGGCTAGTTCTCATGTGACACGTTCACGCATAGTTCATCAGTATCGGTGAGGCCACATGCTTCATGCAATCATGCTTGCGTAGGTAGCCGTATCCTGTTGGCTCCCATGAACCTGGCGACTTTGATGGTTCAATGGCATGCACAACCAATACAAGCTGGCGGTTATGTCCATTGGCGTTTTTTTTTTTTTTTTGGCCTTCTCTGATCTTGTCAGGCTGCGAGCTCTGGTCTCAACGGATTAACCCTTCGCCCAGTTCGCGTGATGACAATTCACATGGCCGCCACGGCGCCACGGTTGGCGTCGCGGCTCGGCGGCGGCGATAACGCGGGCTATGCCATGCGTTTTGCGGCCCAATTGGCCCTAGCCCGACCCAACGGGAGAAGGGGAATCATCATGCGTTCATCACAGAAAGCATATTCATCAATTTGGATACGGCCGGCCTCCTCCTATAGAGGTGCGTTTGGTTGGGTATACAAAGATTAATGAGATAGGATGGTACAGGATGGATGGGATGATTTTGAATGAAATAGTACAGAGAAGGTGTTTGGTTACCTGAATGGAATGATACAAGATTTTGTTTGGTTGCTTGAATAAAATGATATAGGATGGTACGAGATGATGTTTGGTTGAAGGGATGAGATTAGATTGAGGGATGAGATTGGTTTGAGGGATCATATGAGTGAACAATCCTGTACTGAACCGATTGGTTTAGCCAAAATTCCCATACGGGATAGTGCAGCATCTTTTTGGAATATTCCAAAAATCTATACCATCTCATCCTGTACCAAATAGTTCCGTTTAACCAACCAAATGCAAAAACAGAATCAAATCCTGTACGGGACGGTTCGGTTCACCCTCATACATCCAACCAAACGCACCCTAAGACGACGACACATTTCACTAGATCCACGAACTCATGGCACCTATACGAGTTTAAGGACGTCACGGTCCTGCGACGTACTGATCGATCGACATAATATAACCAGGCTACGATGAGGCCCAATTCTTCCTTCCTGATGATCCATAAGCTTCGCCGGCCGGCGATCCGACCGTGACGTCTCGTGATCTCGACCTACATGGTGTCGCCGAGGGGTGCCGAATTTTTTTAAATAATACAATTTTAATAAAAAATTTACAAAAATAATATACCGAAAAGAAAAATGACACTTTTGGATATCTGTCGCTGTTTTGATTGGCGACACAAAGCCTATCGCCACTTGAAATGGCGAGATGCTCTCTGTCACCATTCCAATTAGCGATAGAGACAATTGACGATAGACTCTTTGTCGCCAATTGGAACGGCGATAGAGAGTTTCATCTCCACCGAGCAAGCACAGGAGAAAGAAAGGGAGGTTTGGCGATAGGCCTTTGTTGCTATTTGGAATGACGACAGACCTCTGTCGCCATTTCAAATGGCGATAGGAAGCTATTTTTGTAATTTTTAATTTTAGCATGTTATTTTTTAATTTTTTTATTTTTCAAATATTATTTTAAAAAATAATTCGCTAAAACGCTGCGTTCCTGGCTCTCAACGTTGTTCCAGAGCTTTTTTTTATCTTTTATTTTTTTAGAGCTGTTTGTGTACATGACCGTTCGAAGCACGAATAAAAGATTGATAGTATCTCTTAATTTAATTCTTTTTCTTACGAACACTGCTAGTATAAAGATAGGTCTGGGATCCTCTCAACCATCAATCAGTTCAGATTTAGCAAGATAAATCATTTCAGTTTGTACTCACGCACGCACGCTGCACGCATGCCTGGACGCTCAAATTTTGTGTAGCTAGATCTCGATCGTTTCTTGGGGCTCCCAGTTAGCTGATTGCTTTGCACGATGCTGCCTTAATCATTCATTATACGTACTACTTACTAGTCTTTATTTTTTTTCCCGCGAGCTCGTGATCTTGTTTCTGTTCGCATTTTCGCAGAGGCGTTCCCCTGTAATCATGCTGCTTTTGGTTAAACGCGCGGTGTGGGTTCTGCACTTCTGCCCCGTACGCGAGCCCATATATGGACTAGTCCTTTCTGCAACAACTTCGCTCCTTTTTTTGCCTGCCTCGAGTAATGCGGTGCTAAATGAAGAGCTCAAGCATATGAACGTGCAGTTAGATTAGTACGGTTTTTCCATAACAAATGGAACCTTGTCTGCGTATTCAATGTTTCCAATATATATGTCAGGACCGGAAAAATATCATGTACAATCAGACAGGCTGGTGAAACCACGGTGCAACCCAACTAGAAAAAGTTTCAAAAAATTCTGAAAAAAATCATGGATGTACATCTCAGCTTACCCCATCTACATATAAAATTTCATGATCAAATTCGTCCTGTGCTAAGAGTAATAAAAGGACAAACTTGATCATGAAACGATTATGTAGATGGGGTCAATTGAGATGTACATCCATGATTTTTTTCAAAATTTTTTGAAACTTTTTCTAGTTGGGTTGCACCGTGGTTTCACCAACTCTCTGGTTGCACAGGATATGTTCCCGTCAGGACCAGTTGATTTGACTGGAGATAATTATTTGAGGGTCTCATATGAACGGCGCAGATTCCCTGCTGGCCCATGCAGGCCTATGCAGTAGTAGACCAACGACAGAGGTCGTAACGGCAGACGATCCGTTTCCTATATGAACGGTGAAATTTCAAAAACCCACATAAAATTATGTCTGGAGTTTGATTTTTCTCTTTATAACTATTTTGGGCCCTTTTCCACCCACTAGCATGTGGTCGCCTACTGCCCCGTTTTCATGTAATTTGACATGATGAGGGGATGTTTTAGTGTAACATGTCGAGGGGCAGGGGCGAGGCAGGCCTCGGGTCACTGGAGTCTATCATGATAAATTTATACAAAAATATATTAAAAAATCAGTAAAATTATAGCTTAGCTTAAGAAGGTCTGGTTCGGTCAGAGGTATCAGCCTAGACTGGCTCCAGCCCTGGCGATGTGGTTGGACTACGTGGCATGATGAGCTTTATGTTGGGCACAACATGGAGGCGGCAAACTGTTTCCTCCTCAACGTACTATGTGACGAACCCGAAGCACATATTGACTGGAGATAACCAACGTAATCGAAGTTGATCTACTACGAGCTGCTCCTCCCTAGGTCGCCATCGCCAAATCGTAGGTTGCTTCTCCTTTCCATCGTATCCTCATCGCTTCCTTGCTTCTTGGCATTGAACCAATCAAGCTGCAGGAGACGACCGAATTGATTCTGTCGGCTTAAACCAAGTTCCTGCATTAAAGAGTTTGGTTCCAATCACCTCACCGTGCTGCTTTGGAAGAACACCTCACCGTATCATCAGAATTCGCATGAGAATAGGTGGGTGGGGGGAGTTTCAAACAATGCGTACTGATGAGTGGAACATGCCACAGAAAATCGCCGTGACGTGAGACGAAGCACTCGAAGAAGGGGTGGATCCCATGGCCATCGGCGGAGGATGCCGAGACGTGAGATGAGGCCGGCGGGGAGAAGAAGAAGAACAGGAAAAAAAGAAACCAAATCTGAATCAATTCCTTCGCTACCCTCCGACTCGGTTGGTGACCCTTTTAAGCCTCTTCTAGCTCTCAATGACAGGTGGGTCCCATCCACCCGATCATTACATTACTGCCCCCTGGAAACATTGCTTGTCCCAAGCAATAGCATAATCTCTGATGTTGCTCTATAGGAACAACTCCTATAATTCCAGGATCCCATTGCACATAAAGCCAAATTTCAAGTATTGTTGACTTTCATCCTCCCCTACCACTGAATCATGATTGGCCATCATCTCCTCACCTTCCTTCCTTTCATTGACGTTTGAGCATGCAACAGCATTAGAACAATGCTCACAGTGCCATGGTTCAGATTGTAGCTCTGGCTCAGTATATAAAGCCAAGCAGCCCTCAATTGATACAGGGGCATTACTATCAAGACCTGATTCCAATACCCTCTTCTTACTGGCAACAATCTTTGCACCAACTGATAATATTGATTTCTGCACAGCAGTCTTGTTTTCAGATTTAACTCCTTCAGAATCTGTAAGCTCTGTATCATTTCTTTCAGTGATGGCTGAACTACAGACATTCTGATCCACCACAGAAACTGTATCTTTTGTTGTTTTCTTACCAATACAGCCACTTCTCGTGAATGGTTGTGACTTCAAATTTATCTTTATCTCAGTTTCTGATTCCTTGTTCTCTGTGATATTTGCAGGATCATCATTGCCAGTGACACCTGAGTTTCTTCGAGCAGTAACCTTTCCTTGGAGTGTCTGCTTCTTTGTATTGGTACCACACTCTGCCAGCTCATTGTGGTTAGATTTTGGGGATACAGTACCGCTCACTTTCCTTGTATAATGATGAAGAACATCTTCCTTCCTTTCTTTGCTTTCCAAGTTAATCTCGTTCTTACTACTTCTGTATGTGCCTCCAGAAATTTCTCCCTGTCTCACTGTAGCTGACCTTGTAACTCTCTTCTCAAATCGAACCTCCTCTTCACATTTCACCTGTTTTGCCTCACATGTTTTTCTTGTCATTGAATTTCTCCTTATAAAGACAATGTCAGCAATTGAAACCTCCTTGGTTTCGTTCACAGGGCTGTCCATCCCCTCCTTCTGGTTAGTGCAAACAGTTAGCGCAGTGTGGATATCTACTGTGAATATTCCATTCTCAACCAGAGCCATATCATTTTTTTTATGTACATCATCAATGCAACAATCTTTCTCTACCTTCTGATCTCTACTAAGTTCCACTCCCTCAGTACACACCACATTATCTTCCTGCTCAATAGATTCAGGTCCACTGGTAGGGTTGCTTCTGCTTAAACCCATGATCAGTTCATCGTCATTTGCTGTAGCTGATGGGTCTATGACCTCTCCCTGGCAAGGCCCATTGACCACCTTGTTTGCCTGAGAGTCATCAATACTTCCACCACTTGTTCCAGCTCCAGACTTGTTTGGCTCTTCATGAGTTGCAGGGTAAATCTTTGCATCTGCCTTTTCTCTCTTATCATCAGATACCAAAATATTTCCTAGAGAGTGTAAGCCATTCCCTTCAGCAACTTTCATCACAGCAACAAGGTCTCCACCACCTAAACTCACAGTTTCAGATGGATCATATTCACACAAGGTGTACTCCTCATCCCACACCACATCCTTGATAGGCAATACGTCAAACACCTTGAGTGCATCACCCTCTAATGTCTCTGGGGAAGAGAAATTGGCGAGGAGCTTGATCGGGTCGACCTCGAGCTCGATGTCGGAATCAATCTCTTCAACCTTGAGTGATGTGGCGGCTAGCGCGATGCATGGCGCACCGGCGTCGAGGAGGAGCCGAACAACGGCGGCGTGGCCCCCGACGACCGCGTGCATCAGCGGGGTCAGACCGGAGGCGTCGAAGTGGGTGGGGTCGGCGCCGGCAGCAAGGAGTTCAGAGACAGACCCCGCGTCACGGACTCCTCCGCCGCGCAGAGAAGCTCCTCCGGGGACGGCGTCGAGGGCGCGAAGAGCGAGACTCTGATACCAAATGTTATGTCCTGTGGCCGCCGACGAGAGGAAATCGCCGTGACGTGAGACGAGGCACTCGAAGAAGGGGTGGATCCCATAGCCATCGGCGGAGGATGCCGAGACGTGAGATGAGGCCGGCGGGGAGAAGAAGAAGAACAGGAAAAAAAGAAACCAAATCTGAATCAATTCCTTCGCTGCCCTCCGACTCGGTTGGTGACCCTTTTAAGCCTCTTCTAGCTCTTAATGACAGGTGGGTCCCATCCACCCGATCATTACAAAATCAAACTCGAGCGCACTTCCAAGTTGGTCTTTGCGATTTTTCCATATAAATAGTACAACATGATATACAAGATAATACCCAGGGGTGAAGCCAGGCCTAGGGCAACTGGAGCCTTGGCCCGAGGTCTAACGTCAGAATACTGTGAAAAATCTGAACCAAAATCAATAATCTAGCTAATAGATGACCCATCAGTAGCAGCCCGGTCCGAGGCCTGGGCTCATGCTGACTCTACCCCTGATAATACCCTCTTACATATATATTAGAATATTATATTATATGTTGGGATTCCTAGTTCTTAAACTATCTAAATACGATTCATCTAGCTGAACTCATCCATGATCCGAAAATTTGCGTGAGAGCTAGTTTGCTTGATGAACGTAGATATGAGTTTGCACTATTATGTGCATTAGTTTTATTGGACCATTTGCCTACTTACTTCGTTTGCCAAATTATAATTCGATCTTCTGCATAGTCTAAGCAAAGAAGTTGCTTTTTTGGGCTAGAATGCATCGTAAGCAAAATGATATGACTAATCTTAATTAATTAAGGGATCAACTATAGCGCTTGAGGTAGCGCAAAAGTGCTACAGCTAGCGCTACCTTTTCTTCTTCCTCCCTCTGCTTAGTATTGCCGCCGTCCCGCCAATCCCTACTCATTCTTCTTCCCCAATGATTTAAATCGCGATTATCACGGGTGATGTGGCAAAAAAAAAAAGAAAGGCTATGCTACATCATGGTACTACCGAAAAAGATGTTTATTATATTGCTTTCCATGTCACATAGAATACAATATGAATGGAAAAGATATATAACAAGAATGTCAAGCAAAGTGCATCTAAAAACTTATATTATTACAACACTTTAATAAAATGTCCAACCTGAATCAAAAATATAAATAAATTATTTTTTCTTTAAAAATCTAAAACGTTTTACTTGATTTATTAGAACAAATAAAAATAGTTTTGAAGCTTAAAATTTTGAAAAGTTGAATTTGATGTATAAATTGATTTTTTGAACACTAGAAAGTAATTTTCATTTCTTGAAATACAAGAATATAAAATGTAAAAATAACTAAAATTTTAAGCTCAAATTCAAGTACCAAATATTTGAAATCAAATGATCAAAAGATCAAGTTATCTTTTGTGGATTTTCAAACAAAATTCATTGGTTAAAGGTCGTATTACATTTTTTTACTATTTTTAAATATCTGAAATACCTTGTTTTCAACTTTTTGTGTCAAAGACTAATTTTAGTTAGCTAAAAACTTTAACTATACAATTGGTGTACCAAATAATTATTCACAAGCCTACATAATTTCAAAATGAAGCATAGAAGGCACTATTCACGTACCAGTTAACCACAATAGCAGTCATAGCTTTAATAGCGTACACCTATGATATAGCTTAGTGTTTCAAGGGCGATGTCATATGTTCAAAAATAGGGCATGAAAGTATGGGGCGGATGCTAACTGTTTCATGGTCTACCGTCCACGAGAGAGTGTGACATGAGGATTTATACAGCTTCGGATGCTAAGGTAGACGCCCTACCTCTATTGGTGTGTCCCTTGGGCTGGGCCAGTTATATGTCTTGTATTCAATGAGTTCAAATCACAAGTATAGGTTATAGTGAGTTTTTATAGGCGCTCAGCCTGTTACACAAAATACTATCATACCCCTACTATAGTAGCTTAGGTGCGGGTGTCTTGTTCATTCTAGCAAGAAGGTAATGGATTCCATGCCATCATCTCGTGTGGGTAGACCTCTGACTCCGAGGTCTGATAGGGAACTTGGTGACCCCACTCAGTGGTTGGTCCCAAGTGGTATGACGATGTCTACCCATCTCCACAGGTGCATGGGGCGTGCCCTCTTGGACGGGGCGTCTCTGCCATGTGCCCTACAGATAGGGGCAGGGCAAGGCCCCTTAGAGGACTAGAGATCAGCCCAAGTATTTCCTCTAGAGAGCCTACGGGGTAGGCACTACAAGAATTCAATTATGGGCCGAGTGTGAAAATAACGAACCGAGTGCACACTCGGTGTAGATAATCCTATGCCGAGTGTACTCTCATTGTAGATGCCTCTCGGACAAAGACATCTATCCCGAGTGTGCTCTCGGAATGTACAACATCTATTCCGAGAGGGCGCTTGAAATATGACGTTTTCGTCCGCGTAGGAAAAAATAATACGAGGGCACACTCGGCATAGGTTACCAGCTGCCATGTCAGCAAACGCAGTACTATCTATCCCGAGTGGGCACTCGGAGTAGTCATGGTATAGTCTATGCCGAGAGGACACTCAGTGTAGTGAATAGGAAACTAGTCATATAACCCTAATTTGTTGGCATCGTTCGTTGCGTGGGGCCCATAGGCTGTGCCGAGAGGGCATTCGGTGGATCTGTCGCTCTATGCCGAGAGGCCACTCGGTATAGTATTCTTCCGAGTGGGCACTCGGTAGTAATCGTATAACCCTAATTTGTTGGCACCGATCGTTGCATAGTAGCTGATTAGTACGAATCAACACCATTTGTCCTTGACAAGTTTTGGTGCTGTGTTTTCAGGGTGGCACATTCACCGTATCGAACTCGGGAGGTCCTTTCAGAATTAAACAATTCTTTGCCATCATAAATCCTCCTCAGTCAGCAATCTTGGCGATTGGTTCTGGTAATAAGTTGTGTAGCACTTTCACTATGTCTTCCCCACAAATATGTTGTTCCTTAGCTTGCACTGTGTAAAAGAAACAGTAGCCATCTGCATTCACCAGTATTTTTCTATTTTTTAAAGCATATGTTCTGAGTTGTACCAACCTGGTATCGAAATGTGCTATGGAAACCCTAGTACTTCGACTCAAAAATGCTGCATAATCTTTACTCTGCATTCTAGATTTTATTCAGTGCTGACTTGCCTAGTAACATTCAGTTTGTTTTGTAAACAGGACTTTGAACACATAATTTAAGGTGTAGTGCTTTTTATTTCTGTATTCTACTTTCTGGGATAGATAAAGTCTAAATTGGAACAATACGGTGGAGATCTATCTGTTCAGTTTGTGATGTTCTTTGTATCCTTCCATAGGATTCATTGTTTAGCTATTCACTTTCTTTTTATCGAGCAATTGAGCAGAGGGTGATACTAAAGTGCACCGATGGTCGAAGATGAGTTCGGTTCCTACATGTCAGAACACTAAGTCGTGATCACGGGGTTATTTGATGAATGCGCTCTTGATCGAATCAATGTTGCCTCTCGTGGACCGTGGGTGAGAAAATAACATTTTGTTGACGGATATTTTCTGTAGGTGCAATTGGTGTAGAATTTCTGAAAGCTTTCAAGGGATATATTGAGAACCCAACCTCTTGACTGAATCAATCGCGTGGGACCCACATACTATGCCGAGAGGGCACTCGGCGATCTGTCCCTCTATACCGAGAGGCCACTCGGTGTAGTGAACAGAAAACTGGTCGTATAACCCTAATTTGTTGGCACCGTTTGTTGCGTGGGGCCATATGCTGTGCCGAGAGGGCACTTTCGGTGGATCTGTCGCTCTATGCCGAGAGGCCACTCGGCATAGTATTCTTCCGAGTGGGCACTCGGTAGTGATCATATAACCCTAATTTGTTGGCACCGTTCGTTGCGTGGGGCCCATAGGCTGTGCCGAGAGGCCACTCGGCGTAGGGTTTCCCCTTTAGCACTCGATCGGGCACGCAAACACCATTTCCCATATGTTAGCCGCCGCCACCGGACTGCTGTGTTGCCGCCGCCCCGGCCCCCATCCTTTCGTCTCTGCCGGCCTCGTTCGCTGCCCGCCCGCCGCCTCATCCGGCCGCCCCTACACCTCGTCTCCCGTCCGGCGTCCTCCGCCGCCGCCCTCCACCGGTCGCCGCCCTCCTGCTGCCGCCCTCCACCGGCCGTTCAACTGCCCTCCCATTGGCGCCTCTCGGCCGCCCGAACTCCGCCCTCCACCGGACAGCGTCGCCATTGCTCGCCGCCCTCCACCGCCGCCGGCTCCCATCGCCCGCGGCCTCTCCGCCTCTTACTCTCCGGCACCCTCCCGACCTCCTGTTGCTCTCCCGCCATCGTGACCGCTTCTTTGCCCTCCCCCCCTTGCCTGTCCTCCCCATCGCTCGCGACCCTTCTCCCTCCGCGGTGGTATGTATGAAAATTTTGATTACTAGACCACATGGATATCGTCATATATTATTGAACGTGCTTACTTTGGATGCTTTCTAGGTGAGTCCCCGAGAGTGCACTCGGCGTAGCTTTGCTCTAGTGTTGTCCTCGAGAGTGCACTCGACGTAGCCTTACTCTAGTGTTTTGCCTTCGGGAATAATGTAAGTTAATGAATGCTAATTTATGTTTATTTTTGGTACTATGTATATTTGTTTTATTATGGTTTACCACTGTGTATGTTACTTTAAACGTGATTTAACTAAGTTAATGAATGCTAATTTATGCTTTACTTTTGGCTTTATGTATATTTATTTTATTATGGTTTATCACTGTATATGTTCATGTGAACATGATGAAACGTGAACATATTAAGAAATAGTTGGTGTATGTCTGTGTATGTCAATATAATACTTATGTTCTCTTTTTTATAGTGATATTCTTTCATTATATCATAGAAAGTAAAAAAATGGCTGAAGATCGCTCATGGATGTATACGGATTGGGAGAACGGGAGGCCAAATATTAATTAGTTTAGAAAAACAAAAGAGTTTCTTAGTATCGCTTTTCCCGGGCCAAACTCTAATCAAATGTTGTCTAGTTGCCCTTGTCGGATATGTGGAAATTACAAGAAACAAGATCTCCAAACTGTATTAGGTCATTTAGTGAAGAATGGCTTTACACCTGAATACCTCGTGTGGACTTCACATGGAGAGGCAAGACCGTCTATCCGGCCTCGTCAACATGAGGAGGTCGATGAATCTCACCACATGAGTGACATGCTGGAAGATGTCAGGGATGCTCATGAAGCATCGGAGTACAGAAACGCATCTATTGCAGCAGATTCTTTCTTCAAATTGGTTGAGTCCACCATGTAGCCTGGTCCATAAAGACACTAATGAGATTGTACTCTCGTAGTTTCTCGTTTGATGTCTATGAAATCTCAAGACAACCTTTCAAATGCTGCATATGATGCAAATCTCGTCTAATGCATGATCTTCTCTGGGTCACGTCAGATTCAAAATGCCTCGGACATTTAACGAGTCTAAATGATTGTTAAGTGGTGTAGGTATGTCGCACAACAAGATCGATGCTTGCGTAAAAGGATGCATGCTATTCGAAGGATGACATTGAAAAGACAAAATGCGATGTGTGTGGAGAAGCACAGATGCGTGCGGTGAGAATGATTCCGGAACAAGCCGTCGAAAACCAATTGCAAGAAAAATTTTGCTCTATCTTCCGCTCATTCCTCGACTTCAAAGGTGCTATATGGATGCCAACACTGCCGCACTCATGCGATGGCATAGAGATGGATATAGAGATAAACCTGACATGATGGTACACCCGTCTGATGGTGAAGCTTGGAGACAGTTTGATCTTGACTTTTCTGACTTTGCCGCAGAATCCAGAAATGTACGGTTGGGTATGTGCACAGATGGCTTCTCTCCATTTAGTTTTGCCGCTGCACCGTATTCATGTTGGCCAGTCTTTGTTGTTCCTTATAACTTACCTCCGACACACTGCATGAAGAAGGAATACATGTTTCTCACTCTAATTATTCTTGGTCCGGAGCATCCTGGCAAAAACATTGACATATACATGCAACCTCTGTATGATGATCTACATAAGTTATGGGATGGAGTTGTAACATATGATAGATCTTCGAGATAGGCATTCAACATGCGAGCATGCTATCTATGGTCCATTAATAATTTGCCTGCTCTTGGAATGGTATCTGGACACAACACACATGGAAAATTTGCATGTCCAGTTTGTTTGTGAAACTTGTCCTCATTATGGTTGAGGAATGGTAAAAAGTACAGCTGGTTTGACTGTTGTCGGTGTATTCCGCCTGACAGGCCCGTGATCTACAGACCGGGTTTGGTTCGATAGGAGGGCATCTTCGCGGCTGGCTAACCCTGGAGGGTGAAAATCCTAGTGACTCCCACACGGCGAATTCCGACGGCTATGAACTAGGGATGACATAGAGATTTTTCCTAGGTTCAGGCCCCCTTTGCCTTGGGTAATAGCCTTACTTCCTGCTAGATTGTTTAAAGAGTGTTTGAAACTAGTGCAGTACAGAGCTTGGGAGTTACAAGTTCTTCCTCAGGCTCTACTGCAGGACTCTTGTTTGTTCGACTCCTCGTCCTCCTTTCCCATGCACCAGAAGGCCCTTATATAGGCCGGGCTAACGGGAGTAGGTAAAAGGGGGGTCATCATGCTGATCCTTATACATTTATTACTCCTTCCGTGGCTGTCCCTGCCTCCAAATTTCATTAAATGCCGACGCATGGCCTCGCCCGACACGTGACCTCTCTTTGACGGGTAGGTGAGAGGCGCCAAAGGAATGGGCTTGTTGCGTAAATCTCGCAGCTTGATAGGCTCGACATAAAGCAGCCTACAAATGGCACGGATACGATAGGGAAGGAGACTTGAGGTGAAGCTACTCTCGACCACCTTTTTTGCCTTTTGCGGCGGGCGCCTCGCCCACTGCCGCCGGGCGCCACATGGGCCGCACACTGCGGCGGGCGTGTTTCGCCGCTTCGTCTCGCCAAAGCCGCCACGTGGATCGGGCGCCGGGCGAGCGGCGTGTTTCGCCACTGCACGATGGCGCGCCAGGCCGACTGCCGGCGGGGTGTGCCGCCGCTTCGTTCGCCAAAGCCGCCACGTGGATCGGGCGCGGCGCAGCAGTGGCGCTCGCCACTGCTGCCGGGCGCCACGTAAGGCACTGAACGGGCGGGCGTGTTTCGCCACCCGCCGCCAAAGCCGCCACGTGATCGGCACGGGCGAAAGCAGGCGTCCGCCGCCACTGCTGCTGGCGCCACGCGGCCGGACTGCCGGGCGGGCGTGGTGTTTCGCCTGTTGCCAAAGCCGCCACGCGGATCGGGCGGCGGGCGAAAAGGGCAGCCGCTTACTGCCGCCGGGCGCTTACGTGGCCGACTCTGCCGGCGGGCGTTCGCCGCCATTGCCCGCCAAAGCCGCCACGTGATCGAAGGCTGGCGAGCAGGCGTGTTTCGCCACCGCTTGTCGAGCACCACGGCCGCAGATTGGCCGCGGTGGTGCTCGCCGCTTGCTCGCCAAAGCCGCCACATGGATCGGGCGCCGCGCGGCAGTGGCGTGTTTCGCCCACCTCGCCGCCGGTGCCACGTGGCTTAAGACACTGGCGGGCGGGCGGTTTCGCCACCCGTCGCCAAAGCCGCCACGTGGAAGGGCTTTGTAGGCCGGAGAGGGTACCCCAACGCTGGCACACCGACAAGATAGCCTGCCCGCTGGAGCGCGTCAAAGCCTTTTGGAACCTTCATTGAATGGTTAGTGCACTCTTGGGCAGGGCCACCACTCATGAGGATACGACCGCCTCGATTCTATCCCGTATCCGCAGATTTTTCTCGGGACCCGAAATGGCGCATGATCTTGTCCCTTCACGAACCGTCGGTGTGGGTGATGCTTATATAGATACATCTATTCCAAGCGGTTTACGCCTTCTGCTTTCTTGCACATCTCAACTTTCACTTCTTCTTCCTTGCCCAAAGCCTTTCGCCTCCTTCGCCTCCATGGCGCCTTCCATCCTCGCTTCATCATGATTCCGCCACGGTGAAGGATGGCCATCCTTGCGCCAAGGGCACCTTTCGCTCCCAAGGGACCGCCACGCCATGTGCCTTCCGACGAGATCGCCCTCCACACTGGGCGATGATGACGGCTCGCTCCGCCATTCTTTGACTTCTTTTCACCGCCCTCCATTTCTATGGAATCCATCACCTTCACCTCACCCCAACTCCATTGTCTCCTTTCCATCTTCGCACACCTCTGTGAAATGTTCATGGGGGTGATGCCAAATCTCCTCTTTTTCGCCACTTCTACATTTGCTGCCCCTCCCACGACAACGGCAGCAGGGGAGTCGCTATTTCGCTTTCTCGACGGATGGCCTCTCGCTATATTGCCTTCCAGCCCGTGTCCAATCGAAGGCATGGTGTAGCGACTAGCTGACATCAACGGCGACAATGAGTCGACGCAGCCGGAGGTGCCCGCCGGCGCGGAGGCCTCCGAACCGGAACTCGCTTGGTCGAAGAGACGGCGGAGCTTCGCGATGGCGGCCCGCCAACAGATTGCGGACGCCGGATTATCGGGCGATAGTGGCCCGGACTTTTGTCCCGGAGGATCAGCCTCTCCGCCGCCGCGCTCGCCCTACATGGCAATATACTGACGGCGACGATTTACATGACGCGACGACGGGCGTGACGTAAGTCTTCGCTTCTTTAGCTTTTTCTTATGCACATGTTTCTTTCGCGGCCCTACCAACCGGCAGTCATTCTTTGTTTTTTGCCAGGCGCGGGAAACTTGGAGGATCCTGTGATTGGCAGGTGGCTTGGTGCACTAACGCAGTCAATTCCGTGTGGCTCAGCCTTTCCGGCGGCGGCTCGGCCGCTCGCCGATTTGGAGCACACGGAGCGCTGCAAGTTGTCAGCTACTTCCCGCCGATGGACTCCACGGACTCGGCTTGTGGTGTTGCTCACGGCTCATTGGTGATCAGGACACGACCACCGCCAGCCGGACGCCACCGCAAACGACCACTTGCCCCGGACGCCACGGGCTCGACCCCAAGAGGGTCTCACACGGACCAAACCATCGCTGCCGCTTAGCTCGACGCTGGGCAAGCATCTCTTGTAAGGGCGGCGACGCAGATCGCCTCTAACCATGACTTCACCTCCGCACTGCCTCGCGACGCCATCTCCAGGTTTTCACCGACGCTTCCTCCTCGCTGCCCTGCCCCAACGGCAATGGAGTTAACACTTCGCCACGGAGCTCAAAGCATCGCTTCAACAGTATGGCCTCACACTCGATGGTCGAACTTAGCTTGAGGGTGCCGCCAAGGGTGGCCCTCAGGCGCGCTTAGGGCGCAGACGCCTCAATACCATCGGGCAACGGACGCTCACCAGTGCCCCGGCATGCCACGCCGCAGAAGGGTCAAAGAGGGCGACCAAAGACAGGGCAGCCTCCGGACACCTCGCTCTCGCACGCCCATCGCTTCGCCAAGGCTTGCCGAGCTCTTCACCGAGATGGGCGACACGCACGCCTTTGTCGGGCAATCTCTTGCCGCAGCACTCGCCAGCATGGCGTCAGACGGCCAATGGTTGTGGCCTCCGTGAGCGGCGCAAGAAATGGAGCGGGAGAGGGAGAGGGTGGCAAATGAGTTGGCGCAGAGAGGGCTAATATGGCCGCCATGCAAAGAAGGGGCGGAGAGGGTCAAGAGCGCAGAGAGGACCGAGCGCGCCAAGAACTCGAGCTCGAATCCTTCTGCTCGTGGCACAACCGCCATCATGTTTCAAGAAGGCCTTCCAACCGCACGAAAAGGTGCTCGAGCCCTTGGGGTGGCGCTGAATGCGCCACCGAGGATTCCGCTTGGTTTGCACGCGACCAACCAAGCCGCCGCGGAGGCACTCGAGGACCGCTTCATGCTTCTGCCGCCCGCTCCTCCAGAGATGGACGGGAGGTCGCGATCATGGCCGCGACATACACATCGCTCGCTTCGCGCGCTACCGCGATGTTGCCTTCGATCCAATGGCGGCGTGATGCCGGTATTGAAGGAGACGCGCGCAGCGGGCGTGGCGTGGTGCGCGGCGTCGCCGAACACGTGGCCGGATGTGCGCATGGAGCAGCCGGTCATGGACGCTTCCACTTAATCGGGCCGCCGGCGGCATTTAGGGCGGCGACCTTGACTTCGGCGATTTACGAGTGAAGGGCCAGCATTTTTTTGTTCTTTTGCTTTATTTCTTTTGTTGATCTCGTCGCATGCATGAACACTTGGGTAGGATTCAAAGGAAATGGATATTTCTTGGTTAATGCTACCGTATGCTTATCTGCTTTTGTATGATCGAGTTTACGGATCGAACCGTTAGGCAGCCAGTTTTTAACTTAGCTTGAACGCCTGAGGAACGTCTAGGCTAGGGCAGCTCCGTGAGTCCTCGCCAACAATTATACGATTTGTCGCGAGCACAAGTAGAGATCATGCAAGCCATACAGGACTTAGGCAGAAATGACATTGAGTCTAACCAGATGCAAGACGCAATTTTAGTCTTAGCGTTAGGCGTTTACGCGGGATTGTCGCCGATTCAAATTCTTCCCGAACTTAAACCCCGATGATCGCTCGAAACGCGGCTTTGCAGAACGTGGCGAGGCAACAAGTTTTGAAGTGTTTTAGGCGCAAAGACTTGACGGTGACGCACCTGGGTGGTGCTTCAGGAGCTAATCCGAGGCGCAGCAGCCGTGCTTGAGTACCGCATCTAACTTCCACTCCACCACTTGGCCACGCCAGACGTTACCACTTAGCACATTCCCTTTATCGAGAGGGCCGCTGATTTTGGCATTCGCGACAATCACACGTAGCTTGACCCGTCTTAGTGTAAGCACACAAGGAAATGGTCAAAATGCGGCATGAAGCACTTATCTCGCTTTATATGCCAAGGCTTAAATGCCTCAGCGCACTGGCGACCACCTTTTTAGGCCGCCACCACCCTCGAAGGCTTAGGCGACGGCGGAAGTGCCGGAGCCTTTCACAAGAATAAGCCGCACTTGCGTACAACTGCGCGGCATAGACGACTACTTAGCGATAAGCGAGATGCTTGGAAGGGCTCGAAAAGGTAGGTCCAAGCGGTCTAAGTCCCAAGATGGAATGTCCTGCCGCTTTGTTTGTTTTCTAAGTCCTGTGGACCCTTCAGAATTAACTACTGGCACAGTGCGTCAAAGCGTGAGCTCCAGGAGTGGTGTTAGAACAGCGGTGCTCGCGGTGGCGACTCAGTGATGCTGCAGGAACCAACCCGAGGTGTCACGGTGCTTGAGTTTCAGCGCCTAACTCGCCCCTGGGCTGCCGCGTGCTTGCTGAACCGCAGACGCCGAGTGCCATCATGGATCACTAAAATTAGTGCGTAGGGGGCGACATTCATGCAAAAATTCGCCACTCGAGTATGTAAAAGGACAATCATGGTAAAGCAAAAAGCCTTCAGGCAACACTTTACTAACCACTCATGAGCCGTGACGGCCGGGGAGAGACTTACCTCATGGTCACAATGTAGCCGGCCGGGTACTTACAATTTTTCAGGATAGAATTTCAAGAACAACTCTATGTTGTACGACCGCCATTTTCTCCGCCCTCGCATAACCGGACCGCCCCGGTCGAGATATCGAGACCACCTTGAAGGACCCTCCCACTGGGGAGACAGCCAGTAACCTAAGCATAGCGTCTCAATCTCGCAAGACCAGTCGCCATTGCGCCGCTTCGCCGGAGACCGGTGGCGTGGTACCGCCGAGGCTTTGGCTGACATCGGGCGCTAAGGGCGGCCCGATCACGCATTTCCTCCAGAGGTTGACTTCTTCCGCCGAGGTCTTCTTGGCCTTCGTTGAACACCGAACGCTGGAGAACCGAAGCGACACGAGGGGAGAACGGCTCGCCAGATACCGAGAAGAAAGGCGTTCACCGATGGTCTGACTAGGTGTGGTACGGCGACCACAAAGACTGGTACGGAGCTCTCGCCCATCGCGTGCCCGCTTAGGAGCCGAACAAACGCCTTGTCTTGAGGTTCTTCAACACTGGTAGCATAGCACGCCTCCGCTGCCCATTACTCATGGATGGGCCACCGGCGTTAGCATACCTTGATGCCCATTTCATCGCAGAACTCCAAGAAAGCCGCTACCGTGAATCGAGTCCCGTTGTCGGATGATGCGGTTGGCGACTCCAAACAGGTAAAGATCCTCGCAAGATAACTTGACGGCGGCAAGAAGAACTGTGATGGCATCGTGACCACCGCTTCAACCCACTTCGTGAACTTGTCAACGGCGATTTAAGAGGTGGGTGAAGCCCCTATAGCCAGCGGAAGCGACTCAGATATCCGGCCCCTGCACGCAAACGCCGGAGAGAGGGATTGTTTGTAGAGCTTGGGTTGGTCGGATTTGCTTGGCGAAGAACCGATAAGCCAGATGTCCTCGCAGCTTCGCAAGCATCCCCGAGGGCATTAGGCCAATAAAATCCTCGCGCAATGCTTTGCCAACAGCGCTCGGTCGACATACGCTCCCCCGCAGACACGCCCATGGATATCGAGAGCAAGCCGCCCTCTTCCCGAGTGATGCACTTCAAGAGAACTCCGCTTCGCCCGGGCGATATAGGTCCCCACCTACCGTAGTATAGCTCTTGGCCTTACGTGCAATCTTCTCACCGAGGCATCATCGTCTGGGACCACTTGGTCGCCAGCAGAAGGCTAGGATAGGATCCATCCACCGATCTTCCTGGCCAAGTGTGGCGACCACCTCGGTGCTCGCCGTGCACTCACTTTGGGCTAGTTTTTCCTGGTGCTGCATTGGCAAAGACCGCCGCTTTCTCCGGCCTGGGGTCTAAGCAGGCACGCCGCCATCCTCCCTGAGACGCAAGGCAGCACACTCCACTTTCCCCACTCGAGCCTGGAGGCCGCACAGCCTTCTTGCCGCTCTCCGCTCAACAACGGGTCGCGACAATGACACCATCATCCCCACTGGACCGTGGGCTGCGGCGGACGGTCGTGATAGCCTTTCTTCAAGACCCCGACAGAATGTGGCCCTTGAGGACGTGAGGCTGCAAAGTCCGTCTGCAAGGTGGTTGTCATACGGGGATATGAATATACCCTAGCTCCTTCAAAGCGACGCCCATTCTTCGTGACTCTCCACCACCATGGTGGGGTCGGAACATCAAACTCCTTCCACGCCGATTGATGACTAGCAGGAGTCACTCCTTGACTTGGATATAGCCACGCCCAATGCCATGGAGCGTTCTTGCCGCCAAAGCAGCCCTCACAAATTCAGCTATGTTGTTAAGTGGCCTTGAAGTCGAGGGCTAATTACATCTTGGAGGATGTCACGGTCGGAGACCAGACAACCCTAGCCCTCATGCCTTCCAAACAATCTGAACGAGCCATCAAAGAATAAGGTCTCAGTGGAGAAGGCGCGGCACTTCTTTAAGCCTCAGAGTGGCGGAGTCCACTGGCGCATTTAACTCAGATTCTCGACTCTTGATGGTGTGGGTACAAATTTGAGGTTGAATTTCCAGCCCACCGACTATTTAGCAGCCTGACCCTCGCTCACGGTTGTGAAGGATCTTCGCAGAGGGTAGGTCCGTGACCACGGTAATTTCTCGCCTTGAAATAATCATGATTCTGGACGCCACCAGACTGCGACAACATCTTCGAGCTTGCGGGTATCGGGTTTCGCCGTGCAACACCTTGCCGATGTAGTAGATCGGCTTCGACACCTTCCTCTCTCGAATTCCAGACGAAGGGCCACCACCTCAGAGTGGCAGCTATGTAATAGAGAACAGGCTACTCACTCCGGCGCGTGAGAGACCATCACTGGGAGAGGAGAGGTATTGCTTCAAATCTTCAAATGCCTTCCGGGCTTCCTCTCGCCCACTCAAAATGGTTGGTCTTCTTCAATAGCTTGAACAGAGGCAAGCTTTTTTCCAACCCGCAATGAATCGCCTCAGTGGAGGCCAAGCGACTTCCAGTGCATCGAACTTGCTTGAGTCGCGCTGGCTTCATGTGTTCGATGGTCGCTATCTTGTCGATTGGCTTCAATACCTCGCTTGGACACCAGAAACCCAGCAGCCTTGCCGAGAGGGCACACCAACACGAGCTTTTCGATTGAGCTTCAAGCAATTCTTTCGAGGTTAGCAAAGGTTTCTCCGTGTCTTGGATCAGCTCTTCGCTTTTCTTGATCTTTATAACTAAATCATCAACGAGACCTCTAGGTTTCTGCCCTATTTGGGGGCGAAAGTGATATGCATGGCACGCTGGTAAGTATAACCAAAGATTCTTTAAACCAAAAGCCATTCTTACATAACAAGAAACACCAGAGGGGTTACCAAAAGCCCTTCTTCATCTTCGTCAATGCCTATTGATCTAGTGGTACCCGAGCACGATCCAAGAAGCACTTCAGACAAGACTTGGCGTGGAGTCAACAATGAGGTCGACTCATGCATAGGGGTATGGATCCTTCCAGGCAGCCATGTTGAGGTCGGTGAAGTCGACACACATCGCGCCCACTTCGTTGATCTTCTTGATTTAGCATGGTTGGGTGGCAAGCCACTCAGATGAGAGACTTCCTAACGATCCTCGCGCCAAGCTTCTCTACCTCCTCTCGAATGGCATCTTACGCTGGCGCCTGCCTCCCGACCTTCACGGACGGACGCACTCGGGAGCGCTGCTGTAATCGGTGCTCGATCACCTCCTAGGGACCCCAAATATGTTCGGACGGTTGCCAGCTTAACACGCCGGAGTTAGACTGGAGGAAGGTGATGCGCGCCTTCCTATTTATACCGAGGTTGGCGCCGAGGTTGGCGCCAATGTTGACGGTCTTCGGGGTTCGCCGCTCAGTATGCACCACCTTGACCTCACTCGCAGAGCCAGTGAGGCGCGGTCTCACCGAGGCTCCCGAGAAGTGGCGTCGGGCGCCCGACGCAGTGGCACCGCCATGTCCAACAGATACTTGTGGTAGTGCAAGGCCTGGATTTATCCACCCAGATCACGATGAAGCCACAGCCCTAAGATCTTTACCACCATGTAAGCATAGTGGGTTGCCGCCATGAACTTGGCCAACGCCGGCCGTCGAGTAAGGCATTGTAGGGGAGGTCAAGTCGCGCGACCTCAAAATCCACCATCTCGGTGCGGTAGTTGTCTTCTTCCCCAAAGGTGACGGGAGGCACACTGACCTATGGGCATTATGCCTCAGGGCTACCCCAAAGATGGGCAGAGCCGGGCGAGATCCCGCCAGGGATCTCGAGCGCCAGAATGCCGAAGAGGACAGAGGTTGATGGAACTCCTCCGCTCCACCAAAGACGCGCCTCTAGCCGCACGTTTCAATGGTGGGCGACACCACGACCGGAGATGCCCCACCAAGAGCGCCCCGTGGTGGTCGGCTCCGACTAAAAGTGAGGGTCTACTCCGACCACTTCAAAGATCCGACCCGCCCACAGGCCCGACGCCGCGCACACTTCTCTCTTCAACCGCTTATAAGCGTATTGAGGAAAAGGTGGATGAACCACACGTGAATGTAGGCCACGACGCGGTCCGCCTCGGGGATAAGGCGGTGATCTTCGCCTTGATCATCGCCGGGCGGCGTTTTCGAGCCGCTTTCTCCACCATTTTGCGCGCGCGACTCGACGGTTGTCTGTGTCATGGGTGTTGGTCCGATGGATCGGGCAATAGAGCCGCCCTCTTTTCGCTCGCGGGCGGTCGTTCCCACGATCATGGGCGGTCTTCACCGGTCTACGCCGGACATTACGCCCGGTCTCGACGGTTGTCCACGCCGCTCACGGCGGTCGCCACGCAATGATCGCGCGGTTGCGCTTCATGCTGGGTCCTCGCTATCGGCCGCGCCAAGACTTCGCCGGTCTTTCTGGCTTCAAGGCTACGCATTCTTTGAATGGCTTGAACCGCTGAGGTCCCAAATTTATTCTTGCTTTTGGCCACCTTAAGGGGTACGGAGTCCTCGCTTCCACGCCCGCGCGACACTTATGCGAGAGGAGAAGAGCTTCTGAGGTGGTGCCGATGGTATGGTGTCCATCTTCTTCATCTTCGCGGTCGCAGACGCCTCTTCTAAGGCGATGATGATCGCTTGTTTTCGAGATGTGGGGATCGTGGTTATGGGCAAAGGACAAAACCACCGAATGAAATCGCGGAGCGACTTCTTTCTGCTCCTGTGAGCGTGGAGGTCATCCTCCACGCCACAAATTGTAAAGAGCCTCGAAGTTGGCGATAAAGAGGTCGCGATAACCCCCCACGAAGCGCATCGACCTCGCGGAGATTTAACACCAAGAGGGCAGAACCCATCAAGGTCGTCGAAGGTAGTTGGCCATGATCTTTTTCGGACTGCTTAGCTGCCCGCACCATCGCCTGTGTAGATCTCGAGGAACTCTTCCGGGTTAGGTGCCGCCGAATACGGTGACGCTGGGCGGAACTCGCCCGCCCGACGCTACGCGGGCGAAGCCAGCTGGTCAGAAGGCTTGGCACTACGCCATAGAGCTTTCAGCCCACAGTTTATCGGGGTCCGGATCGAGACTGCTCTCGGAGCACGGACTCCGGCTCTATAGAGCTGGAGAGGAGTGAACCTCCTCCTTAGTCCGAGATCGAGCCACGGAGGCTCCCATCGTCGCGAGACCACACAGCTTCCTGGCGGGCGCGCCTCGACCGGGTGGCGCTGGCGGCGGCCCACCGAGATCGCCGCCGCGGCCGTGGCGGTTTTCATCCGCGCAAAGCATCGGTATCCCCACGGGTCCCGCCATGAACCGGACCACCGTCAGTGCACGCATCTTCCCTTGGCTCCGCCCACCGTCGTCGGAGCTGCTTCTTGTGGAGGCTAGACGCTCGACAAATACCAAAGACGCGCTTCCCCAGTAACGGGCACCGGGCGTGCTCCTTGGCCGTCGGGAGCTCCTACCCGGCTTGGCGGCATCCATGAGACCGGGCGATATCGCGGATGTACCACGGGGTGGCTGGAGAATTTCTGCGAACTCCACCGGAGGGTGGTCCAGAGGCACGCAGCTCGCAAGCAAGATTTCGGGCAGAGTGGGCGGCCTCCATGGCTGCACCGACATCGCATGGTGCTCGCCGCCTAACGGAGCCACACCGCCTTTGGGTGAGGTGAGTCCTTCGACCGTGAGATCGCCAGGGACGCTACTCGAAGGCCATTTCACCCTCACGCCTTGATGCCGAGAACCCGCCATCTTCGAGACGCCAAGAGCTAACTCTTGAAGAAAGAACACTGGTTCATGGGGAGTTAGTCGGAAAACCAACCACTAGCCCCCACTGCATGCCCCTGCTCTGCCAGATTCCGCCCGAGCAGGCCCGTGATCTACAGACCAGGGTTTGGTTCGAGCAGGAGGGCGTCAAGGCGCCGGGCTAACCCCGGAGGGTGAAAATCCTAGCGACTCCCACACCGGCCAATCTCGACACGGCTATGAACTAAGGATGACATGTAGATTTTTCCGTGTTCAGCCCCTTTGCCTTGGGTAATAGCCTTACTTCTCGCTAGATTGTTTAAAGAGTGTTTGAAACTAGTGCAAAGATGTAGCTTGGGAGTTACAAGTTCTTCCTCGTGCCTCATCAAGAGGACTCTTGTTTGTTCGACTCGTCCCCTTTCCCATGCACTGTAAGGCCCTTATATAGGTTCGGGCTAATCTGGAGTAGGTAAAGGGGGTCATCATGCTCGATCCTTATACATTTATTACTCCTTCCTCGTGTTGTCCTGCTCCTTCAAATTTCATTAAATGCCGACGCGATGGTCTCGCCTGTCCGTCCGATGACGTGACCTCTTTGACGGTAGGTGAGAGGCGCCGAGGAATGGGCTTGTTGCAAAATCTCAGCTTGATAGGCCGTAACACAGCAGTTCGCCGTCCGCACGCAGACGATAGGGAAGGAGACTTCGAGAAGCTACTCGCACCATCTTTGCCTTGCGGTGTATGGGCGTAGCGTCCTCGCCCGCCGCCGTCGCTGGCGCTTACGTGCTAGCACTGCCGGGCGGTCCGTCCGCTAGGCGCCACGTGAGCGGGACTCGCCATTGGGCGTGCTCGCCGCTTGCGCCCGCCAAAGCCGCCACATGGATCGGGCGCTGGGCGTAGTAGGCGTTTCGCCACCTGCCGACGGCGCGTGGTCGCAGGACTGCCGGCGAGTGGCGTGCGGTTTCGCCCACCGTCCGCCAAAGCCGCCACGCTGGCCGGACTGGCAGTTGGGCGGTTCGCCGCCATTCGCCAAAGCCGCCACGTGGATCGGGCGCCCGGCGCAGTAGGCGCCTCGCCACTGCCGCCGGGCGCCACGCAGGCAGCACTGCCGGGCGGCGTGTGCGCTCGCCCGCCAAAGCCGCCACGTGATCGGGCGCCGGCGCAGGTGGCGTGCTCGCCCACCGCCGCCGGCGCCACGTACGGCGTACTGTTGAGCGGGCGTGCTTTCGCCGCTTGCCGCCAAAGCCGCCAGTATGCGCTGGCACTGACTGGCCGGATGGCATGCTCGCCGCTGCTCGCCAAAGCCGCCACGCGGAAGGGCTTTGTGCGCTTGGAGAGGGTACCCCAGCAAGTACGCCGACAATCACATTGACAATTTCTTAAAGATGAACACCCATTCAGGCGGAGTCAAAAGGAATTCCGGAAGCGTAGACAGGTGTTCGATCCCCATCCACCTCGTCTGACAGGTGTCCAAATTCATAGGCAGCTTCTAGATCTAGTACCAAGCCAGAGTAAACAAAAACACCAATTTGAAGGTTTCTCGGAGACACATAATTGGACCCACGTATCAGGCTTCTAGAGCTTGCCATACTTTGAAAAACTCTTATTGCATCACAATGTTGATGCCATGCATACAGAGAAAAATGTAGCAAAATTGTTTTAGTCAACATGCATTGATATTGCTGATCAAACTAAGGATAATGTAAAGGCCCGACTAGACCTTGCAGAGTTGTGCGATCGTCCAAGCTATCATTTGAAGGAGAAATCTAACGGTACTTAGGAAAAGCCAAAGGCGGCTTTCTGCTTAAATAGACCAGAAAAAATACTAGTTCTGCAATGGATGAAAGAGTTGAAGTTTCCAGATATGTATGTAGCAAACATTAGACGGGGAGTCAACCTTCAAGAACTCCGTGTGAATGGGATGAAAAGTCATGATTTTCACATCTTTATTGAGGTTCTCATGCCGATAGCTTTCCGTGGATTTCTTCCGGAGAGCGTGTGGATCTCGCTGGCTGAGTTGAGTTTCATTTTTAGACAATTGTGTGCCAAGGAGATCGATCCACAAAGAATGAAGGAATTGGAAGAAAAGATACCTATTCTTTTGTGCAAACTTGAGAAAATATTTCCGCCAGAGTTTTTCACATGCATGATGCACATGATTATCCATTTACCATATGAAGCACGTGTGGGTGGACCGGTTCAATATCGGTGGATGTATCCATTCAAAGGTAAGATGTCCCTACTTTGTAAACTATACTCAAGTGATGGGATGGCTAAATATCTCGATTTACATGTGTAGGGCTCTTCAACATGTTAAGAAACGGTAAAAAACAGTAATAGAGGAAGGATGCATTGTCGAGGCTTATATTGCTGAAGAGATATCAAACTTTGTATCGTTATATTTCTCAAGTGAAGTTCGGTCTTTCTAAAATAAGCGCCGCCACGATATGATGACGGGTATGAAGTCAACACTTCAATTGCACACTTAGCACTATGCAAGTCCTAGGATCGAAAAACAAGGAACAATGGCTCTTGTATGTCGACTTAGAAGCATAAAGCAATAATGATTTATATATACACAAACACATTGAAATGGATGATTTTGTTGAGTAAGTGTCTCAATTTTGTTAATTTACATATATACAAACACATGTATACTAATATATTTGTTAATTTATTTGATAGCCAATATGATAAAACAGTGCTGCTCGTAGGGGACAACCATCTGCCATCGAACTAGATAGGTTAAAAAATGGGGCCGAGCTAGACATCCTAATTTCATTGACTGGTTCAAAATATGTAAGTGAACAACCTTCCATTGATTATGAAATAAATTAGATATATTTATTTACTCCCTTTTTCATATTTCAGTGCATGAAAACTCCAAGCGCCCATCACGACTTAAAGCAGATTTTCGATTTGTCTGATCCAGTGACATCAAGCATGAATATGATATCAATGGATATAGATTCCGCTTCGCAAAGTAAGAGCTGCAAAAGGCAAATTTGACTCATCAAGTAATAGTGGTGTCTATACTAGCTCGAGAGGGTAGTTCCAAGATCGCATACTACTACGGATAATTGTAGATATCATCAAAGTGACATTCCACGGTGATAAATATTTCAACTTAGTTTTATTCGATTGTCATTGGTTCAATCCAACAACCGTGTGCGGCGCTCTCCAAATATTGGTTTGCTGAGATCAAGCATACATCAAAACATTCTATCTTTGAGCCATTTGTTCTACCTCATCAAGGTGCTCTCAAGTATACTACACCCTTTGCATCCATGTAAGGTCCCTAAACGAGATATGTCGTCCTAAAAAAAAACAAGTCAAGAAGATTGACTTGAAAGATTGGTGGGTGGTCTCGTCATGTCGCAAAAACGAGATATGTCACATTTCATTAATCAAGCTCCAACTAGTACGACGCCCCACCGAAGTTCTTTAGAGAGGAAGGGTTGAGCGCACATTCGCTATCGATCTAGGAGATGAGTTGATGTCGCTTATGTCTCAATGAAGTGGATACAATATGCAATGAGAAAGATCTTACAATATTATTTAAATGTTTGTACCGGTGTAGAAGTAGAATCTTATCTAGGATGAAGAGTGTGATTCGATGCCTTCACCGATTCTAGCTCTAATGCTAGTGAACCAGATTATGATGAGGACAATGAATAGATGATATGGTACAATATTGATTTTAATTACATTATACTTATGTTTTTTCATTACATTATTGATTTTATTGCATATATGATCTGTTATTAACATTTCAACTAATGCATAAGTTGAAGAAAAATTTCTTGTAAAAACTAAAGCTTATCTCAAGGTAGGGCATCCTCATCTAGACAAGCTACACAAGAGGAAGCCTTGAGTCGCAGAGGAAGAGGAAGCACATGCCGAGGAAGAGGAAATACAGCCGAGGATCCCGACTACATAGGGAAGAAGAAGTTCAGCAGATGCAAATCTTGGCAAATCAAGAAGTCACAGGGCAAAATTCAATCCTCCACTTCCTCCCACGTCAGTAGGGAGGAGGTGATAGTATCGCCAGAAAAAGGTAAGTTTTGCTATATGTCATCATGTAATTAATTCTCACATCCATATAATCTTGCCATCTTGAATATGGTTCTAGGCAATGGAAACATATTGTATTTGTCGAGGAGGTCACGTGGACCAAACACACGTGGTTGCAACTTTTTTGCTTATCACTATCCACAAGCATGCAAGATATGACATTGAGTCCTCCAACTATTGTAGCAGCATACAAAATGGAGACATTGGTATGTCAAGCAGAAGGGTGATACAATGGCGATCGGGTGAAGAAAGATTTCCGTGTAAGTTATTTGCAAATATGACATTGGTAGACTTGTTATGTTCTTTATAAGTCTATGGAATGCGGGCTCGGTACACATATCCTGAAGGTGAAGGTTACTCGAATGACACTAGGGCGAGATGGGAGGCAACTTTAGAGGTTGCTGATGAAGACATTGACACAAGAGAGAATCCATTGTTTCTCATTGTTGTTGAGTATAACTAAGTCCAACCTCGCATGGATCGATGACGAGGCTTGGGGGCATCTCATTACACAATGGTGTGATCAAAGATGGCAACGTAAGTGAAATGAAGCGAATCTTCGTACACTTGTGGGCAAGGGTGAACCAAGGTGGATCTAGTTCTATTAGTCGAACTCCAGCAGGAAATGGTAATAGAAAGTCCAGATTTTCAAATCATCGCTTCGACACTTCGACTTAATACATTTTCCTTGTTTTGTTGCAGAGAGGAGGTTTCAAGACCTCGTGACACCTTTAGAGGCTTATGCTGTTCATGGGGGGTTTCATGCAAGACATGGAAAGCTTTGAGGGTTCTCGAGATTCCACTGCCACCAACGCACATGTCCAGATGAACTTGGTGCGTGAGCACTAACACTAACACGTAGCTAATTTTGTTTTTCGTAATAGTTGTGGCATTTCAATGTTTTCATACCTTTCAGTGGAAGTATCGAGATGCATACCAAGAAAAGCATGGACCTGATGTTAATTGGCTGCATGGGGAATTTTGATGCACAATTGATGTACCGTATACACGTGGGAAGCCTCATGGCCATTATGCGCTTCTTGATGGTGCATTTGATGATAATGAATGTGCGCTTGACTTCGCTCCCCATTTGGCATCGCAAGCAATGCTTCTTCTTCTCTGAGGCAAAGCGATGAAGAGTTGAGACGTGAGCTTGCGGAAAAGCGGATGAGAACCGAGATATGCGGAATGCTATGCATACGGGATTCACGGCCATGGCACAAAGGATGGAGTAAAAAAGTAATTGACATTTGTGTTAAATTTGAGATGTTCATAGTAGTCAAATGGTAACATTCTTGTTGGCAGGATTATGCTCTAGCAACTTCTTCAGGAAATCCACCTCCTCCACCGCCTGTATTGACTTTAACTTCAATGCATTCTTGACGCCTCAACATCAACCGAGACAAGAGGTATGTATATAACTCCATATTGGGTAGATATATGAAACTATGCATTATATGTACTAAATTGAAATTTCTGGTTAGGACATCCAAAACTCTTATCATGCTATTAACATTGGACAATCATCGAGGAATAGTCCAGGGGATGCCTTATCGGGTGAAGGTAATGTTGGGATTCCAAATCATGAAATAAACTCGTTTGCATCTCCGTGAGTAATCATATCTCGATTTGGTTGATGACTTGTCATTCAAAAAAATTTGCCCTAATTGATATTGTGTATGGATATATCGGTAAAGTAATACGCTTAACTTATATGTCTCTTTATATAAATATGTAACCATGTATGGTATTGAATGGAAATGACATAAAATGTTCTATTCTTCAAATGTAATGTGCAGAGGATGAAGAAACAAGAGACCTAAGTTAATTGATTCATCTTGCCCTCGAGGAGTGGTTTTGGATTTGGTATGGATGTGATATGTAGAACTTTTTATGCTTTTTGTATGAGGACTTTATTTGTTGAACTTGGACTTGTTGAACTTCTAACTTCGACAGATATGTGCACTTACTTAATATGTTGGAGTTATGTTGAAGTAATGTAAAAATGTTTGTGATATGTGCATTGTTTGTGAATGTGCTATAGAATTACATTTTGTGGATGGATTATGGTGTTGTTTTCAGCTATATTGGTTCTAACGATAATGTGAATTGATATTGTGGATGCATATTATTGAAATGTGAATTGATAATGTTATATTGTGTCGGTTGTTTTTGTTATATTGTGTCATGTTGCTTGTTATATTGTGCTAGCTGTTTTATGGCTACAAATTTGAGCCGGTTGTTTCGTCAGGAATGGTAGCTATCCCGAGAGTGCATTCGGTATAGACATCAATATCCTATGCCGAGAGTGCACTCGGGATAGGCTATCCGAAAGTGCACTGGATAGCCTATGTTTAGTGCACTTTCGGATACATGTTGACGCTTTATTTTGCGAGAGTTCACTTTCCGTGTCGACGCTTGTTACCGGCTAATAATGAAAAGGGGGCTGCTACGCTGACCCAAACTCGATGGTAACACAAGAACACCCGATGTATACTGAGGTAGGCGCTCGCGATGGAGATAATACCCTAGTCTGTGCGGCTCGAATTATATGTGGCTAACCAATAGGCGATCAGATCCGTTTAGGTGCCCCGCCTCCATTTATATAGTAGAGAAGGGCGGTTATAATATTGAGTCCTACTCGGATATGGCGTAGGGTCTCTATCCGAACTCGTATTGGTTTGGATTACAATCATCTCCCCGCCTAATACGACTCGTTTCCTTAACTAAAGTCTATCATGATTCTTACGCCCGCTTAACTCGACAACCCGCACTTTTATCCAATCAAGATGGCCCAATTGCTTCTGGCTGGGCTTTATTAGATCGTCCGGTGGACCCCGGGATATATATCCCACCAGAGCCCCGAAAGTGCTTCATGATCGAAAGTGCCTTCCAATTGCCGAGTTTTTCCGAGTGCTTTTACCAAGTGCTTGTCGTCTAAAAAGAGGTCACGCAAGAACTCACGAATTTATCCGAGCCGTTTTGTCCCGGATTACTATGCCGACCGGCACTTTGTACGCCTCAAGCATTTATCTTCAAAAATCATCTTTTATGCACCGGACCCCGCTTTTTGAACGCCGCCGCCTTTTGGCCCGGGCGTGAGGCATACCGAAGAAGAGGATGTTGTTTCGAGTGATACCCATTTAGTCCGTATGCGATCGGATTTCTCGCTTTGGGCCCATCTTGGGCGTACTCACTTGTTAACTTAATCCTTCTACGGGCCATCGGCAATTATATGCGTCGTCGCGTATTTACTGCCCCACCTCGAAATGCTCCCTAGGGTGGTTTCGTGGTTTTGGGAAGGGTGGTGCGACTCACTCAGTAGGCAGAATCGGCCCGCTTCCTTATCAATACGGAGCAAATAGAGTGACTTTGTATCGCTTCTACTTGCCCTTTGTTCTCCAACTTTTTCTCCTTCAGCGATCTCCGCCGCTAGGGCTAACTTTTTTCGTCACTCCTAGTTTCACAGCGATCGTGGGGTTTCTTCATTCAAAGATGCCTCCTTTTCCTGCTAGTCAGCCCTCCTCCGCTTCAACCAAAGATTGGGCAACTTCGTGACAACGAGGGACGGCCGAGGATTTAGTAGGCATTGGTGTTTTTCAGCTCTGGTGATGCTTGGCGCCACCCCCGCCGTAGTGGACTCGGCCCCACCCTCGTGGCCGAGGAGGTGGTCGCCTTTGAATCCTTTTTAGCGCGGGCTTGGTCTTTCCAAGATCCCCTTTCTTCAAGGCGTTCGAGTTTTATGGAATCAAGTTAACTCATCTCAACCCTAACTCCATTCTTCAAATTGCTGCCTTTGTTAATCTCTGGAGGCCTATCTTGGCATTCGCCTCATTTTGACCTTTTTCGCCATCTTTTCCTCCTCAAGCCCTTCCTCAAGCAAGAATTCTCCCAAAACGGTTGGTGGTAATGGTTTCAAACGAGGAGGGCATGAAAAATCTTACCTTAATATTCCTTTTTAAACCTCAAACAAGGGTTGGCACCAAGAGTGGTTTTATTGGCGCCAATCCTCGACCCTCCATTGCCTCGCCTTTATCGGGACACCTCCTAAGCCTTCTCCCGACCGACATCATTTCCAAAGATGACGGATCGACCAAGTGGTCAACCTCATGGAGCCGATTGTCGAATTAAAGGAGAACGGACTCATCGGCATGGCCGTTGTTGCTAACTTCGCACCTACCAATTCAACCTCTTAAGGACCTAATTCATCCCGGATATGAGTATGAAGGTCGTGATGATCCGACGCGGAAGTTTCGATGAAATTTCCTCCGGGCGTTTTCGCCAGGTCTTTGCTGATTTCTTCGCCCCAAATGAGAAGATCGTCGTTCTAAACCCGAGGCCTTTTACAAAACTCCATCCGGCTCCTTCTGGTAAGGGGTCTCTATGGTATTTCCATGCTGAATCT